>CM077674.1:240943569-242145236 GCA_039707655.1 Elymus sibiricus | reverse complement strand
TCCTCAAGAGCGAACACAACAGCAGACTGCATTTGCATTTTGAGTTCTCTTCATGAAAGAACACCAAAACAATGACAAATCTCGTGTGCACCGGCCGGAGCTGCTCGTTGGGTGGGAAGGAGCTGCATCGGCTCACCGACTGAACCACGAACGGCCAAGAAGTGATCTCCTCTCCTCGCAATATCAATTTTTTTTGTGTGTTCTCTTCACCTGCAAAATATAGTTAACTGAACCGCGAGAATAATAATTAGTGAACTGCATTTGCACTTATTTTTTTTCATCCCAAAAAAGTGGACTACAATTTTCAATTTTTTGTAGAAACCTCGCCGCACGCCAGTCAACGAAACTGGAGCACCCCAAACTGAACTGCAACTTTTTCCCCCTCTTTTTGTAGTGAACCGCTGTCAAATAAAAAAGCGCATCGTACTCAAATTCAGAAACTGAACCGAGCTTAGCTTGTACTGAACTGCAAAGAATCAAATTTTGGGAGAAGGCGATAGCAAAAACTATAAACGGGCGGCAGCCAAACCGCACCCCCCCCTCGCGTTTCCATCACTGTACTTCAAGATAGCACTTCTTTTTTGCGTTGGTTTCGAGTTGATCGGCGACGCCGCCGAGGTCGTGGAGGAGATGGGATGCAGGTGCGCGGGTCGAAATGCTCGGGGATGTAGAAGAGAGCAACATCGCGCCGCCGAGAAAACTGCACGCGTGCTCTTCGCGAACTGCACAAGCAGCTGTGGATTGCAGGCCGACGTCCCGCGGTCCGGTGGTCGGGGACAGCCGAATCCATGGCTACTGGAGCTCTGTCGAACAAATTATAATGAGGTACCGTTTTACAGATAGCAAGTGGACTACACGATGAACTTTGAATTACTAAAAAAGGATGACGCCGGCCACCCTGCGGCGAACAGTAAGGAGTGGAGGAGAGAGCTGCATCCTGCAGGTGAGTGTCATGGCTCGCATGCCCGGGCGAGCTGCACACCGCACTCCCTCGCACTGCAACACCCGCGGTCCCAACAGTGGACTGCACGCACGATCCAGGCGTAATGTAAGCCGATCGCCGGCGAACTGCACAACCCATACACGCACCAAACCGCATCTCACTGGACTGGAGGAGCGAACGAAGCTACGGCAGGGACGGGAGCGTGAACTTCTCACCTTCTTCTCGCAGGGGAACGGACGCTCGCGGGGAGCTCCTGGTCGCCCGCCGCATGCGCGCCAGCACACGTGGCCGCCTCAGCAGCAGCCCGAGGAGGAAGTCCGCCAGGAACACCGCAGAGGCCTTCTCGAGAGCTCCCGACGGCGCACAGGTTCACTGCGTAGGAGGTTGGGGGCGCACAGGATCCTACATCCGGCTGGAGGTTGCACGCCCGTCGCCGGAGATCTGATGGAGCCGTCGCCGGGTGAGGTCGCCGGATCTTGCCGGGGACGACAGCGGGCGACGTGCCGGAGGGCTCACCCACGAATCCGCGCCCTGAATCCAAACTGAACTGCACGGGAGGAGCAAGCGGATCACCTGCGAGTCCAAGATGAAACCTCGCTGGTGTCGAGGTGGAATTCCTCTCTCTTGCTGGCGTCGAGATGGATCCTTTCAATCCTAACCTGGATCGGGACGGGGATGGAGCTCATCGGATGGGTGGGGGGTGGGGGGTGGGGGGGGCTCGAGGGCTGGGGGAAGCAGGGGAGCCCGGATCCGGTGGATCCATGGAGACGCGGGTGGGGGGCGGCTCCGCGCTCCGGGAAGCAGCAGGTTGGGGCCATCCCCATCATGGTCGACAGAGTAGGAGGCAGGTGTGACATCCCCAGATTACTAACAGTAGTTATGCCAATTAATCATGCCAAGTCATCATCGTTAAGCCTTATAAAAACAATTAGGGAATAATACAAATTCAAATTCAATTTTAAAACAAAGTCAAAATTAAAAGTTATCTAAACAGTAAAACTAAATAGTTCAGGATTTTGCAAATAATCCATAAGCAATTATAAAAATAAAATCAACATTATTAGAATTCCCAAAATGCCCCTAAGCTAATTAAAACAGTAGCTAAAACAATTAATTAAATGCCTTTTGAAATTATAAAATTGCAAACTACTTTATCTAAGTATCCAAAATTATTGTGACAGTGGCATAATTAGTAATACTAATTTAGGGGGCCAGTGTTGTATTTTATAAAACTAAAAATAATTTGGAAACTAAAATAAAACAGTAAAAGAAAATAAACAAAAGATAAACAGTGAATAGAAAAAAAAAACAGAACCCCCCCCCCCACTGGGCCGTGGCCCAACTGGCCGGCCCAGCCAGCTACTCTGGCCTACATGGCCTCCCAGCCACACCGAACCCTAGCCCTATCCCCATTCACCCCCCCTCGCCCCCTCTCTTCCTCCCGCGACGCCAGCCGCCGCCGCCCGCATCGTCGTCGCCGCCCGTCAACGTCGCCCATCGCCGACACCTCGCTCGTCGCCGTCCCCGTCCTCCCCCTCGCCGGTCGCCATCGCCCCTCGCCGCCCCTCTCCCCTTCACCGTAGGGTGAGCCGCGGCCCGTCCTCCCCCAGTCTCTGTGGCCGCCGTCGCTCGCCGTCGCGTGCCTCGCCTCCCCGCCAGCGCTCGTCGGCCTCGCCTCGCTCGCAGCCGCCGTCCGCCGCGCGCGCTCACCCGCGCGTTCGCCCGAGCCGCTCGCGCCCGCCTCCCGCCGCCGCGCTGATCCCGCGCGCCTCGCCGCCCTGCTGCTGCTTCTGCTGCGGTTGCTGCCGCTCGCCGCTGCGCGCAGTTGCCCGCGCCAGCCCCGCCGAGCCCCTGCGCCACCGCCGCTCGCCGCCCGGCCGTCCCCTGCCCCGCGCCCGCTCGGCCGCGCCTCCTCTGCCTCGCTCGCGCTCGGCCACCTCCGCCGCTGCCCGTGCTGCTGCTGCTTCACCTGGCCGCCGCTGCCGTCGCTGCCCGTCCCGCGCCTGGCTACCACCCGCTGCTGCTCCGCGTCCGCTCGGCCGCCTCGCTGCCCGTCGTCGCCGCGCACGCGTCGCCGGACGTGTCCGGCGGCGGTGTGCCCGCGCGCGCATTGGGCCACCAGACATGTCCGGCCCCGAACAGACACGGCCGCGGACATGTCCGCCTAGCCCTATGACCACAGGGGCCCACCCCCCTTGTCTACTGTTTAAACGAAAAACGAAAATGAAAAAGAAAAGTAAATTAAAATAAATAAATCATTAATAATTAATTAGTTAATTAACTAATTACTTAATTAACTTAACTAATTCTGTTTAATTAAACTAATTATTTAGTTAGACTAATTAATCTGTAATTAGGCTAATTAAACCCTAATTAACCTAATTAATTCTGTTTAATTATAAATGAATTTAGAATTAAATTAAATCTGTTAATTCCAGAAATTGGATTAAAACTTTGAAAATTAATATAAAATAAACCGTAACTCAGATTAAAATAATTTATATATGAAAAACGATCAGAAAAATGTGACGATTCCGAATATGCACTTCGTTCATCTGTCAGGTGCCCCTAACTACCTGAACATGGAACCATCCCCTCCGGTTCATCTGTCTGACAGATGTCCGAAACCGGGAAAACGTTCTAGTTAATTCCCCGTTTCTTCTGCCACGTGTAGCGTTGCGTTAGGGCACCCTAGCACAGCCTATTGTCATGCCAAGCATCTGTGTGCATTTGTTTGCTTTATATTTACTGTTTCTTCCCCCTCTTCTCTCCGGTAGACACCGAGACTGACGCCGCTGCTACCCAGTACGACTAGGGTGTTGACGACCTTGCTTCCTTTTCAGCAGAGCAACCAGGCAAGCAAAACCCCCTTGATCATTCCGATATCGCCCATTCCTTCTCCCCCATGGTTGCATTAGATTTTACTACTGTTATTGATTTATCCTATTCTGATGCATAGCCTGTTTATTGTAACTTCTGTTGATACTTTACCAGATATCCTAAACTGCTTAGAATAGGTTGGATGTAAATCCATCTGTGGCCCTCTCCTTTGTTCTAGTTGCCCCGCTTAGCTACTAGTGCCCCGATCGAAGTGATCGACGGGCTGAGACCAGCACCGCACCCGCACACCCCCCCCCCCTAAGTTGTCCGACTCTACAGAGGTATCCTCGAGTGATGAGGGTGATACCTCTTAACTCACTCCCGATGATGCCTCTGTAGTATAGTTACTCGGACGTGGATCATCGAGGGTGATTCCTCTTCTTCCACCTCCGGAGAAGCTTCTGTCGTGCAACCCCGCAAGTGTGGAACCATCGAGGGTGATTTCTCCTGGTTCTCCTTGACGGATTACATCGAGTAGGAATCCATCGAGGGTGATTCCTCAGATTTCCCCCTTGATGTGATGAACACACGGATACCCTATTTATACTGCAGTCCCCGGGAAAAGTCGGGTCGACCCCGAGGGGTACCCGCGAGAGATGTGAAGTCGGGTTTGCCAGGAGGGCACCCGCGAGCGATACTGTGGCGGAACGACAGGGCAGGCGGAGACCACCCTGATCGTGATCCGTGTGTTACTAAGTCGGAGCGACAGGTTGTCTGATCGTCTCTGCGAGCTACTAAATACGCCTAACGGATTTGGGTATTTGATCTGAGTGGGTCGTTGGCCCTATACGCACTACCACCACGTGGGATAATGGGTATGGGCCCCTCTACGTTGTACGTTTCTCCCGAAAGCTTTGTCAGACGTCCAGTTCAGCATTGTGGCACGGCAGGATCGGCGCCATCCATGACAGAGGTGGTGCCTGGATCTAACCCTGCACACAATGACCCGGAGGGCACAGGGCGATGGCCCAAGACCCCTGAGCTCTTAGGATGTAGACCGGCGGGGACCTCTCTGTTGAGCTTAGGCAGGACGCTGCTTCGTGTCGATTACCCGAGGCCGGGTATTACCCAGCAAGTGTATCCGGCCAGATGTAATCGAGCGTGCTGGGTAACAGTAGTGCACCCCTGCAGGGAAGTTATCTATTCGAATAGCCGTGTCCACGGTAATAGGATGCTCAGTGTTGTATCCGGATCTACTACTACTTGAACTGGATACTTGTAATTAATTGGAAGCTCCGGGATCGCTTTCTCGCAGGGAGTCGAGAAAGGATCTCTGGGCTTTGCCTCCACATGCTTGTTAATTAATTATATGCTAATCTGCACTCTTCAAATGCTACAAGACCGCTGAAGATGCTAGTCTTCGATAGGCTAGGCCTTTCTCCTTATTCTGGCATTCTGCAGTCCAGTCCACATATACAGCCTTCCTTGATAATGATGCATAATTAGACTAGTTTTGATGTCAGTCTTGCGAGTACTTTGGATGAGTACTCACGGTTGCTTTGCTACTCTTTTTGCCCCATACCCGACTATTGCGATTAGACGTTGGAGCCCAGGAGTAGGAGATCCCCCGGAGGAGCCTACTACGACGTGGAGATCATCGACGACCAGGAGTAGTTAGGAGGCCCCCAGGCAGGAGGCCTTGCCTCTTTCGATCAGATGCCGTTGTTTGTTTTCGCCTTCCTAAGGCATTTCTTTTTATCTTTTATATCTGTACTCAGATATCTAATGCTTTCGCTGACGCTTGTTCTCGAGCTTATGTATTCGAGCCCTCGAGGCCCCTGGCTTGTAATAATAAGCTTGTATTATTTTATTTTGTGTCTAGAGTTGTGTTGTGATATCTTCAAGTGAGTCCCTAGGCTTGATCGTGTGCATTTGCGTGTATGATTAGTGCACGATTAAGTCGGGGGTGTCACAGCAGGGATAGCCGGCGGCGCGACTCTCTGGTGGTGGAGGGCAAGGTGGATCGGGTGGAGCTTGGGGGCGCGATGCTCTGCCAGGGGAAGGTGGCGGCAGGGGTAGCCGGAGGCGCTCAGGTGGCGGAGTGGGGCGGTGGCGTGATACCATGGCCGGTGAGAGGTGGCTCCGTGGCCGGGGGAGGTCGAACCAGCGGGGCCGCCGCTGTAGAAGAAGGTGGGTAGGGGGAGGGGAGGGGACTGCGGGGAAGAAGGTGGCACGGGACGGTGTTGGCAGAATAAGGTGGACGATGGTAGAATAAGGTCTTAAAGGTGTTGTTAGAATAGACCCACCCTATATATATATATATATATATATATAGGGATTGACTATTCGTCACCCTGTGTGAGGAATAGTTATTCTTCACCCCCCTCTATTTTAACGTCAATGCACAATAATTTTACGTTCCGTAAATTTTGTCTTATTTCAGACGTAAAAAGAGAACGTAAAAAAATGTATAATCGTTGTAAAAAATATTTTATGTTTCGTAAAATTACAAATGTCAAAACATAGTGTAAAATGTAATTTTTTTTTGTCTTATAACCTATATTTTTTTTCCTTATGCCAAATTTTACGCAGTGAATCAATATGAATGTAATTATTTGTATTTCAAATGTAATTTATTTATGAAATGATCGTCAGATTACCTCGGGTGAAGAATAACTTATTCTGCACCCTGGATGATGAATAGACTTTCTATATATATATATATATATATATATATATATATATATATATATATATATATATATACAGCCCGTCTATTCTGCCAATATTGGCAGAATAGTTATTCTGCCCACACTTCTGAACTGCACGCTCAACGCGAGGGCACTGCACTTTCTGAAGCAAGCGCAGTGCAATATAGAGAATAGTGAACTTCTCGTCGAAAAAACTGCACACGGTGTTTTTTCGGTACTGTTTTCGAGCCAGTTTTTTAACCGTTTGTTGGAACGAGGCGTATGATACGCCGTTGGAAAGCTATGGATTAGGCACAACTTCGCCATGTTGAAATTTTCTCGAGATTCCTCGCGGTTTAAGAGCAGTTTCGAAAACGGTGGGCGCCCGACGAGTGGCAGCGAGCGTATTTTCGCGTTTTTTCGCAAACCGCTTGTCCAAATGAAGCAAATGATACGCCGTTGGAAAGATATCGTCGAGGCGCAACTTTTTGATATATATTACTTTCTCTAATTCCTTACGGTTTAAGAGCAGTTTCAAATTTACTAAATCGCGGAATTCTGTTTTTTCAAATTTTTGCAATTTTTGGTACTGTTTTCGCTCCAGTTTTTTAACCGTTTGTGGAAACGAGGCATGTGATACACCGTTGGAAAGCTATGGAAGAGGCGCAACTTTCATATGTAGAAATTATTTTGAGATTCCTTACGGTTTTAATTTAATTTTGAAAATGGTGCGGCTGACGACGAGTGACAACGGGCGTTTTTTCGTGATTTTTTCCAAACCGCTTGTCGGATTGATGCAAATGATACGCCGTTGGAAAGATATCGATGAGGCTCAACTTTTTCATGTAGAACACTCTCTCTAATTCCTTACGGTTTAGGAGCAGTTTTGATTTTACCGAAATGCGGTCACTCTGTTTTTCGCGACACCAAAATCGACGAGTGAACCGCATCGGACAGAAATCCACACTGCTTCAGACTGAAAACAGCACTGCATCAGACGGACAAGCGAACTGCATGATTTCTTTTATTGAGGCGTAAATTTTTCCCAGGCGAGGGAGTGGGTGCGCTTCACATCGGGCATAAGTGAACCACGTCACTATCAAAAATGAACCGCATTACTTTTTTGCCGTTTTCATAAAAAAATGTATGTACTTCATATTGGGAGCAAGTGAACCGCGACACTACCGAAAGTGAACCGCGACACTAATAAAAGTGAACCGCGAGACAAGTCGAAGTGAGCCGAATGACTTTTTTTTTGGTCTTTGTCTATCTTTTTCTTATTTAGGCGCATCCGGACTACATGATCAAGGTTAGTGTACTACATGATCAAGGTTAGTGTACTGCATCATATGTTTTCTCTTTTTCTAATAAAATTAAGAAGTGAATTTGCATCCAAGTCAACCGTAATTTTTTTTTTAAAGTTAACCGTGGGAAACATGGCAAAATGAACAGTAGCACATGGCAAAATGAACAGCCATGGTGCTCCAAGTGAACGGCATGCCCACACCCTCGGGACTATAGGCACAGCACATAGCTAGCCATGGTGCTCCTAGCCACTGCAGATACAACAGGCAACAAGGCAGCACCGCATCGAAGATAGAACTGCAAATTTTGAGCCCGGCGAAATCTGAAAAAGCCGCATTACACAGTGAACTGCAGCCCTTCGCCATGCTGCACTTCACCACCAAGCCCGTGCTGCTCCAAGGACGGACGAGGGGATGTGGAAGAGGTGGGGGGATTGAATCGAACTGCACCACCGCATCTAGAAAAAACCTTGCCGGTGGCAGCTCGATCTAGGGGGGCGTAGCTGAACGCAGGTGGGGGCGATGCGTACTGCAGGTGTCCCTGGGATGGACTGCAACAGTAGGCGAAATCAACTACACGAAACCAAACTGACCGAGCTTTCTGTCGCAAGATTGAAGTGACATACCTTTTTCTGCTGACGAGTCCTTTGGAGTGGACCTTTTTAAGAGTGCACTGCATTTCATCAGTCCACATAATAACCAACAAAGCAACACTTTTTTACTGAATTGTTAGAACATTTTAAATGATTCTATTAAGCATTTAATTGTGCGCCAGTAATCACCAGACTGCATTAGGGAATCTTCTGGGCTGAATACACCAAAACTGACAGCAAAAAATCCAAAAGCATTTTTTTCTGAACTGCAAAGCGCCGCCTACTGCTCTTCCATGGGGCGTCGGTGCCGCCGTTGACTCCCCTCGCACGCATCCGGGGAACGCGCCGGAAAACTGCACTGCATCTCCAGTGCAAGCACCGCCTGTCGCTGACTACCTCCCTTTCTTGCCGCCGAGCACTGCACTGCAGCGCACACTTCACTGCATGCTTCTTCATCGGTGCTGGGGAGGGCATCGGTGTTGGAGCCCCTCGCCGGTGAAGTGGAGGTCGCCGCGCCATCCGAGGATGAGGATGAGGGGATCCAAGAAGGGGCGGGCTGGATGCCGTGGCTACAGGCGCGGGGGGTCCGACGGTCGCCGGCGTCCACGGCCACTGGAGGCGCTGGCGAGCAGGAGGCCCGAGGTGGAGGTTGTGGAGAAACAGCTACCGCCGACGCCCAGATCCGGCAAACCTTGTGCCCTTCTGCGGAGGAGAGCCGTGGGAATCCGGCGAGATGCGAGGCATGCCACACCCAGACCTGCGAGGGAGATGGTCGGCCGGGAAGAGCACCACTGCAGGGAGGCTTGGGAGCAGTGTATCTCACGCGAATCCGGCAACCGCCGAGGCTTGAATCTGGTGTTGGGGTGTGGTGGCGGTTGGTTGGGGGAGACAGGGGAGGAAGGAAGAAGAAGGTGGGGTATCGGGGCAGGGCATGGGGGCGGCCGGCAGATAGCGGTGTGGCGCCGGCGGGGAGAGCTGGGGAGGCAGCGATGGTTGGAGGGGGAGGTGGTGGCGTGGTGTGGTGCCGCGGTGGTCGGGAGGCCGTCCCCGTGGTCGCCGGCCAGATCCCCGGAAGGTGGGAGGAGGTGGCAGGTGCACGCCGGCCCGGGGATGGTGATTTGGGGAAGAACCCGTGCCGGCCGCTGCCGCGGTAGAAGGTGTGGAGGGGGAGGGGAGGGGCTCGGGCCGCTACCGCGGTAGAAGGTGGGGAGGGGAGGGGCGGTGGTGTTCGGGTGGGGGGTGTTGGCAGAATAAGGCTAGGTGATGTTAGAATAAGGTCTTAAGGGGGTTGGTAGAATAGACCCACCCTATTCTACCATCCAAACGTCTTATTCTGCCAACACCCACATCATCCCCGCTCGCCCACCACCCACACCCACCCTACCCACCTTCTTCCTCCGAGCAGTGCAGTGCACCCCGCCTCCCTCTCCCGACGCCAGCCACCTCCCACGTCGCGCGCGGACCGGCCACCCCCCCGCCCCGCGCGCCACCTCCCCCATCCCCCACCTTCTTCCCACAACACCCAACCCTCCTCTGCCGGCGCTCCTTCCAGCTACTGCCGGCGCGCCTCATACCTCCCAGCGCCGCCCCACCCCGCAGGCCCGCACCGCCGGCTACCTCCCAGCGCCGCCCCATCCCGCAGGCCCGCGCCGCCCCAGCCTTCGTCCCGAGTAGTTCACCCGCGTCCCCTGGCCCGGATCCATGGGGAACAGCTCCCCCCGGCCTGACCCGGCTTTCCCGCGGCCAGATTCGCCTCCCACGGCGCCCCTCCTGCCTACCACCGGCGGGAACTCCTCCACCTCCCTCCTCCACGGCGCGCCCCGGTGGTCGCCGGATCCGGGCGCCTCCATCTTCCCCAGGTCACCGGCCTTGCCCCTGCCTCGTGCTTGTTGCCGGATCCGGGGTCGTCCGCCGAGCGGATCCTCAGGTGAGCAACAGAGGGCGCCACCCATCCCCCACCTCTCGTGCAGTCCGCCGGGCGCCACCCTTGCAGTTTGTCCCCGTGCACCAAAATCCAGCCGCCCACAACCCTCTAGCTTCCTCTCCGGGCAGCGGCGCCGCCACCACTCTGCCATCCTCCCCCCCCGCCTGCATTTCACGCTTACCATCATCTTCCTCCTCCCCCCTCTCCCCTTCTAACAATTCACTGCATGGGAGGAACGCGGTAGCCGTCTCCTTCCGCTCCCCACTCAAGATCCGAGGAGCAGTTCGCCGAGCCAGGTTCCTCCCTCTCCCTCTCCCTCTACCCCTCCCCTGTTCTCTTCTGTCTCTGCTTCGGAATCTCACCTTCTTACCCCGCGGATCTGGCGCAGGTTGGTTCGGATCGCCCCAAGGGACAAGATGCAAAAACAAAATGTAGTTCACTGTTTTGCTCAATGGCATGTGGTTAAACTGTTTTGCAGTTCACTCTTTCGTCTTATGCGATTTTGCTTTTCTTCAGGGATCCAGGAAGTTCAGAGAAGTGGAATTGCAGTCCGCTATTGTTAATTGCTGCGGTTCTGTTTAGTTTCTTTTGCAGGAGGGAGGCGAAGAAGCAAACAAAACAAAAAAAGAAGTGCACTGCACACTCAGACTAAAAAAAGTTGTGGATGATGGTTTGCTAGTTAATGAATCATGCGGTTAATGTGTACTATGAAGTCCACTGTTTGCACCGTGAAGTTCGGCTGAGCCTGTAGTTCAGCTCGCCGGTCGTCTCTCCTGCAGTTTGATTATGTAGCATAGCTTTTTGTTTAGTGGGTGAGCAGTTCAGGATACATAGCCGTGCGGTTCAGCAGCAAAAAAAGCAGGTTTCGCTGGTGGTTCGCTGGCTTCCGTCATGCCGTTCGCCGAGCCTCCCTCGTGTGCGGTTCGGTGGGACCAAAAAAAGGGTTGTTTGTTACTATCTTTAAAAAGACAGATGCAGTTATTTCACTCTGTAAAACAAGAAAAGAAAGAAAAAACATTGCAAAGAAGTTCAATTCTTTTTAATTTAGTTCACTGGTTTCTGCCCCTGCGGTTCACTTTCGAAAGTGATGCTGTTCAGTTGTGCCTAACGAGAAAGTGCGAAAATGTAAATTATTCAAAGAATGTTGGTGCGAGGTAAAATTCTTTTGATGCAAAAAATATAATTTTAAATGCAGTACACTCACCTTATTCATGCAGCTCCCTAACAATGATCATGTAGTCCAGATGAATTTACAAAAAAAAAGAAAGTAAAAAAACCACAAAATAATTATGTAGTTCACTTTGATACATGTCGCGGTTTATTTGCCCTCGTCCATGCGGTCCACTCTCGTTCATAAAGAATTTAGAAAAAGAGACAAAAGAAAATCATGCAGCTCGCTTGCCCGTCTGATGCAGTGAGGCTTTTAGTATGAAGCAGTGCGGTTTTCTGTATGAGGAAGTTCACTCGTCGATTTTGCTGTCGCGAAAAACAGAGTGTCCGCATTTTAGTAAAATCAAAACTGCTACTAAACCGTAAGAAATTAGAGAGAGTGTTCTACATGAAAAAGTTGCGCCTCGTCGATATCTTTCCAACGGCGTATCATTTGCATCAATCCGACGAGCGGTTTGGAAAAATTCGCGAAAAAATGCCCGCTGCCACTCGTCATCCGCCGCACCATTTTCGAAATTAAATTAAAACCGTAAGGAATCTCAAAATAATTTCTACATATGAAAGTTGCGCCTCGTCCGTAGCTTTCCAACGGCGTATCACACGCCTCGTTTCGACAAACGGTTAAAAAACTGGAACGAAAACAGTACCGAAAATTTGCAAAAATTTGAAAAACAGAATTCCACGATTTAGTAAATTTGAAACTGCTCTTAAACCGTAAGGAATTAGAGAAAGTAATATATATGAAAAAGTTGCGCCCCGACGATATCTTTCCAACGGCGTATCATTTGCTTAATTCCGACGAGCGGTTTAGAAGAAATCGCGAAAATACGCTCGCTGCCACTCGTCGTGCGCCGCACCGTTTTCGAAACTGCTCTTAAACCGTGACGAATCTCGAAACAATTTCTATATGGCGAAGTTGCGCCTAATCCATAGCTTTCCAACGGTATATTACACACCTCATTCTGACAATTGGTTTAAAAACTGGAGCGAAATTAGTACCGAAAAACACCGCATACAGTTTTTTCGACGAGAAGTTCACTCGTCTCGGTACTGCAGTGCGCTTGTTTCAGAAGGTGCAGTGTACTCGCGTTCGGCGTGCAGTTCTGAAGTGTTGGCAGAATAACTATTCTGCCAATATTGGCAGAATAACTATTCTGCCAATATTGGCAGAATAGACGGGCTGTATATATATATACAGAGAGGAATATCGATCGGTGCGCATGCATGTGAGAGATAATTAAAGAAGGCCCGAAGTGACGAAGAGGGGGAGGTTTGTGTGGGTGGGTGCGAGAGTCCTGAGGTACTGTACGAGTGCGAGATCGATAATAAGAGATGAGGGGGCAAGAGCGCGCATGCGCGCGTGTGTGCATGTGCGCCTCGTAGCTAGGGCGTGAGAGATGGATGGTGAGAGGGGGAAGGGACTGTGTGTACATGTGTGTGTGGTAAGCAGACTTGCTAGCTAGAGGGGCATATCGATCGTTGTGTGTGTGGGAATGAGAGGGCGATGGAGAGATCTACCTAGCTTTAGAGATCGTGGGATACAGACCTGAAGAAAGATATATATTGTGTGTGTGTGCGATGGATAATGCCGAGTGGGAGTGTGTGTGCATGCATGCACGAGAGAAAGTTAGTGGTACAACTATAAAGAGAAGACGACTGTGTGGGTGTAAAAGACTTGGTGAGGTCATAATCAATATAAAAGTGAATTCAAGTATTTGAATAAGAGATCATGATGTTTGAAACCCATGCATGCATGATATAATGGAGATATGTGTGGTGTGGTTTTGAATCGAGCATGCCATACCATATACACATCGAACAAGGCCAAATTGATTTGAATTTGATATACCGTTGGTATGCATCATTTGACCACATTTCATCCATGCATGGACAGAACTATTCAAATTGGAGATAATGGGTGGCTTTGGCAGCTAACATCTAAATGTTGTGTTTGTGTGTGTGTGTGTGTGTGTGTGTGTGTGTGTGTGTGTTGCGTGTTAAACACATTATACATATCAAACATCATTTAGATTCCGAACATCTAGCTAGAGCATACATGTACTATGATTTGAATTCAACATAAAATGGATACACATATTTGAATTTGAGATCATATGGTACATGTAGTTCATATTTGAATGGGAATTTACTACTATATTCATGTCGTGTGTTGTGAAGATGATATTTAGATGATGGTATAACTAACCTGACAACAATCCCATTCAAATATGAAAAATGTACTCAATTTTAGTCCATATGGTAGACGGTACAAATTGTTTTTTGTTGTTGTTGAGGGAAGTACGAATTGATTTGGTACCGTACACGGTAAGCTTGTTCTACCGAATTTTTAAGTTGTTCATTGTTGTTTTTGAATGGCATTTGTAGTAATTCATATAGTAAAACGGGTCATGACTCTCTTTTTTTTTACGGAACCTCGTCAGAGGGCGGGGAGCTCCCGCAGTGCATTAAGAAGAAGAGAGTTGGTCCGGTTAATAAGGGAAACCAGACCCAAAAACCATAAATGGCACGGTTAATTAAGGGAAACCGGTGAAGACCACGCGCACCGGGACATGACTCTCTCTTGTGTGGTGTGAATTATTTTTTATTTTTTTTGTACACGTTAAGCTTGTTCTCCCGAAATTTCAAGCCGCGCCTTGTTATCCCGAAATTTCAAGCTATCTATTTGTCTCTTGTGGTGCGAAACTCCCGCCCCTTCAACCTGCGCCTTGTTATCCCGAAATTTCAACGTGTGCGAAAACTCCCCCCCTCCTCCGAAATCGGTCGCGCCGCCCCGACACACAAAATCCCCCTTCTATCCCTCAGCTGAAAATCGCGCCTCGACGTCCCATGGTCCAAACGGGTAGGGGTATTTTTGTAACTTACCCCACATTTCGGACAAGCGCGTCCCTAAGCCATGGTTCCCCCCTCCCACCCCCTATGCGCCCCCATTCATACACCGAGGCCGCCAAAACTCGCAAAACCCCACGCTCCTCCGTCCGCCACCCGACCGCCACCCAGCCGGAGCCTCTTCCCCGATGACATCGTCTGCCGAAACAGCTCGACGTCCATCATCCACCGCACAAGATGAGGATCCGTCGTCGATCTCATCGTCCCGCCGGTTCAGCCGCCCCGACCTCCACCTCCAAGGAGCTGCCCCGATGTTCGCCTCGTCTATCGAGCCATCTCCATTCCCACAGTGCCGTCTTCACCTGCACCACCGGAACCACAGCACCATCATCGATTCCTCGGATGAAGCTGAGGCCTAGTCGGCGCCACCAAAGAGGTTCTACACTAATCGCTGCATTTTCTCCTTTATTTGATCTCACGGTGCTGCCGCTGCTCGATCCCGAGCCACCATGGCGCGGTTCCATCAACGGCGGCGTCACCGGCCACTTCCTCCACACCGTCTCTCCGCCATGGCGTTGCTCCCTCGGGGGCGACATCCACATTAGCAGGAGCTTCTGCTGCTGCTGCTCCGGCTGTCGCTGGCCGTGCTGCTGCTGCTCTGCTCTTGCTCTTGCTCGCGCTGCTGCTCTACTCTTGCTCGCACTGCTGCTGCACGAGCAGCAGCTCCGGCACTCGCTCGCGCTCCTGCTGCCGCTATGGCTCTCACACGCGCTGATGCTCCGGGCGCTGCTACTGCTGCACGACCAGCTGCCCCGGCTGCTCTCTAGTAGTATGTTCCCTGCTGGAGCGACTGCCGATTTAGATCACTGCTTCTCTGCCACTAGTGCTCGAGCGGCCAAAATTACTAATGCATTGCTTCTCTGCTACTACTACTGCATTCAGTTCCGACAGTAAAATTCAGTTTCGACAGCAAAATTCAGTCTCGAGAGTACATTTCAGTTTCGAAAGTAAAATTCAGTTTCGACAGTTAAGTTCAGAGACGAGCGGCTGATGTATTTTACATCTACCACTTTTTGGTGATGTATTTTACATCATCTATTGGAGATGCTATTAGAATCCCACTTCAGGTTAATGTTGTCTCTCTTGTCCTGCTTCAGCCTCACCGTCGTACACCTCACCGGAGCTGCTCCAACGAGAAAACCGTCCATCACAGCGGAGCAGTAGCCTCGGCTCCATCTCCAGATACCTAAGATCCTCTTCCTCGCCTCCGATAGCCACATCAGCCGCAGCATCCTTAGCGACCAACCCAATGATGCTGAGATTGACATGGCTTCGGCAAAGAGGTTGTACACTTGTCGTATCACTTTTTCACTCTACATGTAATATATATTGTCCACTATATTTCAGTTTGTGAAGCAACTATATTTTTTATTGCTTCATAAATTTTGAAATTAATCCAGACCCTAAATATCCCTATATCCTTTGAGCATGCCATAATTTACATCATTTTGCCAAGCCATTTTCTCCACAAAATTCCCCCAAGTTTCTGTTCAGTGTGGATCATTGTGAAGGAAGTACCATTTATACTTATCCAAATGGTATGAAATTTTACCAGTACCTTCATATGCCCAAATCATCATCCTCAACCAAATTTCAGCTCAATCCAATCATCCAGGTGAGTGCAGCTTCATGATCTAGTTTCTGGACCAGATTGGCAGTTGTGAAGCAACTATGATAAATCTTGGTCCAAATCATTTCATATTTCACAGTATTGTAGTCCTTCCTACCCTAAACCCCCGTGACATCTTTCTTGGCCCATTGGTCAAGTCATTTGACCACAACTTCATGCTCAAGTTTGCTACAACAAACTTTAGATGATCCCTCCCATCAGCACATAGTTGCTTTCATCGAACCAAGCCCATAGGGGTGCTCCAGCAAGTAGGGTGTACACGCTTGACACGGTTTGAGCGGCCCTAAAGTCCCGCGTGTGCTAGTGCACGCGGTGACAACGCGATCTAGCGTGCCAGAAGCGTGCTTCGGACGTCGGGGCCCTCGGCCACCGCCCAAACCAGGCGCTGTCGCCACCGCACCGTGTCTACAGCGTGGCCCGACCTCTCCTGCATCCACGCGCCCCCTCTGGACCCCTCTCCCCCTCCTCTTTCCTCTCCGGCACGCCACGCCGCACCGCGTGACCGTGGCCGTCATCGTCTTGCCTCTGTCCTCTTCCTCCTCGCTGAATCTCTGGCACTCCACTAGCTCCTTCTCGTCGCCATCAACCTCTCCGTGCATGCGCACGCGTACGCGGTCGCGTCAGAGCGGCGCCCACCCGTCCGCGGCGGCTTCCGGACACGGGCATCTCACCCCGGCTATTTAAGCCGCTCCCGGCCACGTCTCTCCTCACCAGTAGCCTCCCCACCCTCCTCTAGCCCTCCCCAACCACTTCCTCGAGCTCGAGGAGCTCTTTTGCTCCTCCATTGGCCGCCATGGCCGCCTCAGTCCTCGCTCAAATTTGAGCAAGCCGCAGCTCCTCCCTCCCTCATTCCTCCACCAGAGGAACTCCCTGGCCATGGCGGAGCCCCACCGCTCTTCACCCCCTCCTCTGGTGCCCCGTGCCCGCGAGCCCAACGGTGCTCGACGCCACCGTCCACCGGCGTCGAAGCTGCTGACGCCTCGGTCCTCCCCGCCGGCCGTGGATGGTACCAGTGGATGCGCCGTGCTCCACTGAGCTCATCCATAGCCAGAGCCTCGCCGGAGGTGCCCTGTAGCTCCGGCCATCGCCGGTCGAGCGCCACTGTTCTTCGGCCAAGCGCAGGTGAGCGGATGAAGACGACGACCCAGACCTGCAGGCGGGCCCCACACGTCAGTGACTCAACCGATTCGCTGACGTGGATAAGTGAAGGCGGTTTTCCAAGAATACGCTTTCGGTTAACGAAAACGTACTCTGCTGCTTCTTCGGTTCAAAATACATTTTCCACGTTAGAAAGCGTATTTTTCTAAAGTGCACTTTCTGTTTTTCAGCCGCCGGCCGAAACGGTTATATTGCGGACGTTCGTCCGTTAGCAGCAGAAAAGCATAGTTTTATTTGTTTTTCCGCCTAACGAATGAACGGCCGTATTTTCGCGACCGTAACTCCGAATCAGGTGATTCCAAAGCCCACATTTTCTATTCGTCGAGCCCGTTCTGTTGGTACCATTTTCATGATGTTGTCACACTGTGAAAATGACCATTTTTCCCTTGCCCTCTAATCAGCTCCGCCGAGAGAGAAACTTTTCCGGCAAATCTTTCCGCGAGCCTCTCGCACTTCTTCCTGGTGATTCCATCAACACCAGGCAAGCCACAATAGCCACTTGCATGATGGCATTACAATAGCCATGGTTTCGACTTGAATGTTCGAATAATTATTTGTTCATGTAATTATTTTGAATGCGACTTATATGCTTGTGAATCCATGCTCATTTCTTATGCCGTGTTCATTTTCATCTAGTAAGTGAAATGATTAATTCCGAATGTATTATTATCATGTTTCATTCTTGTAATAATTTCCGATGCTAGTGATAATGATATGCTCACATGAATAGTTATGGTTTGTTATGCAAATACTTGTTATATTCATGATCGTCATTATGCCATGCTCATTTGCATCCCGTAGACTAAATGATTTACCATTGTTGATGTATGAAGTTAAATGGTTATGTTGCCCATCCATGGTTACACTGATATCATGCTCATATGCATTGTTATTTCATTATGTTATTTTATTATGACTCAGCTCATCACCATTCAAGTTCAACCTAACATTAATCGAACTTGAACAAATCTGTTGGCTGAGTCATGGTGCCACCGAATCGAGCTCACCAGTGCAACCACACTTGCCTGGATGGGGAGGCCCTAATTCGGTCTATTGTCATGCCTCTCGCCGGTACCTCCAACTAGGGAAGGTTATGTGTGCGCGCTACCCTGATCAGGTGGGCGGCCATAGCCTTGTGCGCCCGAGTTGTATGGATCTAGAGTCCCCGTTTGGGACAGTTTTTATTTTGGCCACGACGGTGGGAGCCACGAGGTTGCAGGATGTCACGAGTTGACATCGGGGCCACCCATGACATAGCCCAAAGGGGGGCTTGTCGGAGTGGCCGGGAGAGTGTCATGCAATAGATTGGTTTTGTTGGAATGTCGTTGGTCCACCCGAATGGGAGCACGAGGCCATGAGTTCCGTGGTGTAGGTACAGTGTACTAACCTCTACAGAGTGTATAATCTATCGATAGCCACGTCCTCGGTCATGGACATAGTTCGTAGTAGGTCACACTATGGGTCAACAGTAATAATATCCTGAATAATAAACAACCCCGATTCCATGAGGAAAGAAGTTGGTTGATCTTTATGTGGTCATGCAATGATCACAGGTAGAGATCAAGCTCCTTGTGGTCATGTGATGATCACGATGGTATTGTTTATACCGAGCTTGGTTGATCCTGAGGTGATCATGCGATGCTCACGACGGTAAGCCTGACACATATGGTGTTTACGAGATCAACTCCGAGAAGAGTAAGTTGGTCCAAGGGACCTTAAACATCGACCCCCCTCTCATGCTAGTGCTAGTATCATCATGTTCATCTCATGAGTAATATGTACATGCCATGCTCACTCTCATGTTGATTCTAGTAGTAGCATGTTCATCATTGATAATTAACCTCTAATTGCCATGCTGTTGTTTGTCTTGATTGCTGTGAGCTTGCGAGTATATTCAAAGTACTCACCTGTCGTGTCATGCCAGATTGCAGGTGATGCTTTGATTGAGTGCTTGTCGAGGATCCCGAGTTTGCGCTCTAGGACGTGTCCCAGCCAGAGTCCCTGCGGAGTGGAGTCCATCACTATCGTCGTTGTTCCGCTGCTAGAAGTTATTCTGCTATGAGATGTTTCCCTGCTAGCATAGAGCTACCTTAGTAGGCATAGAATCGCCGTGCCTTTGTACCCTTTGTACCTTCAGAACCCTTGTTCTCATTTTATTTGTAATAAAGAGCTGTTCTGTTCTATGCCAAGCAGTGTCGTATTCCAGAGGACTTGATCTCTGGGCTGGAATACTGGGTGTTCCGGTTCCTCTGAGCCGGGGTGCCACAACGATTGGTATCAGAGCAGGTCTGGCTGTAGGACGCCCTAGTCTGCGCGAGCGTTAGAAACCGGTAGTATAGAGTCTAGTCGGTTTGCTGCATTTGGTTGTTGCATTTGTTTGCTGCATAGCATGCATATAGACTTATTATCTTGTCGCTAACGGTTGATCTTGTGAGTGTAGGTGGCATCGGTTTCGATCCACTACCTGCACCCTCCCGCTTTGCATACCTGCTTTTCGGTGTTTGGCATCATCTATGTCCCAGCGGAGTGATGCCGAGGTACCAAGTGTTCCAGACACCACTTGCAGGTATCGCGTAAGTATCTTTCCGCCAACCACACCTATCGTTTCGGTGGAGACATGTTTCTACCCCGGATCTTGCCATCCAACCCGCCGTTTTGGCAACCCTTACTAGTCTTTGTTACCAGGAAAGGGCAATGCCAGCAGACCCTGCTTTCCACTGATATCCTGCCCTATCACCCATTCCCTGGATGAGTACGGTTCCCTTCCGTCCACTTGATGATGATGTGGCCGTGACATCCGTGTTCCGCTACATGATCACCAAGTCCGTCCTCACCTCTGAGCCCGTCTAGATGCAATCTAAGTTAAGCCAGCTCTTGGTGTAGCTCTGTTTACACCAACCTCTCCACATGCGAGATTTGTGTGCAGAAGTAGGCCTGCATATTGATGTGAATAGCTGTAAAATGTTATGTTGCTTGTATGTAATCTTGATGCCTTGTGTGCTTCTGTTTGAGTCGTTTCTTTTGCTTCTTTCTTTGGGCCTTCGGTGTCACCTTATTTCCCCTTATGAATGTTGCTCATCAACCGACACCGGATTCGAAGAATCGGTGAGGAGTTCAAATGTTTGGAAGCTCGGCTAAACATTATGAAAATCTCAGCTGACTGCATTGTATTGGGAATATCTGGTTTGAATACAAATGACATCCTGGATTGATTATCAACATCAAGATTTACATCAGTGGACCAACCTTCACATCAGTAATGATTAAACCAGTAGGAAGACAATTTGTGTGCAAGACCAACAGTATATTTTCAGCCAAAGGTATGGTTCATATACAAGGTTGGTTCCACTTGAGTAAAAGCATGAAACATGTTGTACCCGGAAGCAAGCAAGAATGTGCCATGTATCCAGTACACAGCAAGAAGGGTAGTCCGACAAATTCTTTTCATACAAGTAATCAACAGCAGGAATATCAAGGGTATATATATGGTATTCAGTCCGCATATCACAGAGAGAAGCTTCTGGAGTAAGCAACCCAGTCTTCCTCTGCACGCTACCAGAGAAGCTTATGATGCAAGGCTCCTCAGTCTTCCTCAGTACGATATGTGGATAGCTTACAACATAAGATACCCAGTCTTCTTCAATAAGCCATCACAGAAAGCTTCTGGCAGAAGCCACCAAATCTTCGTCAGTAAGCAACCAGAGGAAAAGCTTCTGAAGCACGGTACCCAGTCTTTTTCGGCAAGCTATCCCGGCAAAAGCTTCGAGCATAAGCTATTCAGCCTTCTTTAGCACACTATCTGGGAGAAGCTTTGAACGCAAGATATACAGTAAGATACTCTCAGATGGCTTCCAACACAAGCTATCCAGTCTTCGTCAGTACGGCACTACAAACAGTCATCGGCATTGGTACAAAATGTTACCCAGTGAGTTGGTAGTATGTGGCAGTGCATCTCAAGAATCAGATCCGCAACAGTTGGGTCAGAAGCACGAGCTAGGCAGGACCCAAGTGTCTGCCTTGGGAATCAAATGCTCAGCTACACATGCTTCCATATATATTGTGAACATGCTGCCAAGGTCGTGCAAGTCACTCGTACGATAATGCAAGCACGATGAGAATCCGACAAGCATATGAGTTATGTAAGGGGAAGAAAGCCAGTTATACACCTCAGTGTGATGCAAGGACGGACAAGCTATGAAGTAAGACAACATTGGGATAACAAATCTTGACAGTGGATATCAAGGCCAGTTTCTTCACGCCCGACAAAGTGATATCGTTAACCTTTGTCACTGTCTTGTAGGATTGATGACCACAGTGAGCTCCATAAGGTATGATTACCGGAATGTTGCACCTGACTACAACTATGGTCACACGAAGAATTAAGGATATATATGGCCAATCTCTTTCAGTAAAGGATCTAGACAAAGAAAACAATAATGAAGGAGCAAGACCAGCAATACAGGTATGATAATTGTTGCATGAACAACATGGTACGGATACCCAAGACAGTCTAATTCCGTATTGATCACCATGAACACACACCCAAGGGGTCTACTCTGTTGGTAAGGACCTCATATCAAGGTAACTCGCTTGTTCAAATGTATATGCTCAGAATTGGCAGTATCGAATATCCAAGTCTGCCATGTCAGACCAAAGGCCAGCTCCGCAGTTTGACTCCAGCAACCGTGTTAACGCATCGCACGGCCTACTACCCACATATGGGTATACCTACAGTATGAGTAATCAGAATGCTAAACAATAGTCTCGGATCATGTGCTCTCGCATATGGTACCCAGTGAAATGATAGCCTGTCATGAACAAGGTTCTTTCGCCAGAACCACCGTCAGTCAAAGCTATTGCTATAAGGTATTACTCCTTTATATTGGTCATGACAGGTGACACTCGAATCGTCGGTATGGATTTGAGACAAAGAAGTCAGCCAAGATGATTCAGAACTCCCTACAAGTAGTCAGATTCCGCCAAGACAAGGATTATGATTCCCAGTATGCTTTGAACCCGGAGGACATGCATCTAGTAACCTGATGCAAGGATTAAATGTTTTATGTCCACCAAGGAAATTTGCTCATTACTCCATTTGATACTATCGGTGCTGGATAGCAGAATGTCACGTCAATTGGAAATCACTCCCGGACTCATGGAAATTCCAGTCATGATAATATCAGATAAGCCAGCAAATATAAAAGAATTGGAGTCAGCGTAAGGATGAACATATGAAGGAAGACCTGTCAGAATGTGAGTACGGTGAAGCAAACCAACCCAGAGCAAGGCAGTCAGGCCATATGAAATTCAGTGGGAACATCATATAAAGGAAAAAGATACCCTAGTTGGAAACGGTTTCCTTAAGTCGGGATATTCATACTTGTTCCCTGAGCAACCAAATCTCGAGGATGAGATTTTTGTAAGGGGGGTAGGTTTGTGACACCCCGATTTTTGGCCCTTTCTTTTTTTGTTGGATTTCTTCAAATTTTTATTTGGAGTTCCTTTTCGTGGCTTTGTGGTCTTGAAACCTGGGAAGATCATCTCTTCTTCCTCTCCCAAGTGGCTTGTCACCCTCAAATCCATCCCAAGACCATGTCATTTCCATCTTAGCCCAACCCCAATATTTATTTCTTGGGAATATTCCTTTTTCAATTAAAGGAATAACCCTGTTTGCTCTTGGTTGTGAAGCAACCTATATTTCTGTCTTCCACAAAATTCCCACAAAATTCTCATAAATTCTTTGGATCATATCTTCCACAAATATGTCAAAACCCATCCTTGCCTAGTTCAAAACTAATTCAGGAATATTCATTTCCTATGTTGTCTAGTATGGCACTTTGTGAAGGAAGTGCTATTTATATTTTCTTGATTGCCCTCAAAAATTTTGAGCACTCTTTCATATCCAAATAATTTCCACATACCAAAATTCATCTTCATTTGCCTAGTAAATCTTCCTCAGCAAATTTCCAAAGTTTCTGTCCAGAGAGAAGCTTCGTGAAGGACGTACTAGCTAGGCTAATCAAAATGAGTTGAAATTCTGGCCGATAATCCATATGATCAAATCATTACTCTCCACCAAATTTCATCTCCATCCAACAATCTATGTGAGCACACCATCCAATCTTTGTTTCTGGTCATAATTTCAGTTTGTGAAGCAACTATATTTTTTATTGCTTCATAAATTCTGAAATCAATCCAGGCCCTAAATATCCCTATATCTTTTGAGCATGCCATAATTCACATCATTTTGCCAAGCCATTTTCTCCACAAAATTCCCCCAAGTTTCTGTTTAGTGTGGATCATTGTGAAGGAAGTATCATTTATACTTATCCAAATGGTATGAAAATTTTCCAGTACCTTAATATGCCCAAATCATCATCCTCCACCAAATTTCAGCTCAATCCAATCATCCAGGTGAGTGCAGCATCAAGATCTAGTTTCTGGACCAGATTGGCAGTTGTGAAGCAACTATGATAAATCTTGGTCCAAATCCTTTCATATTTCATAGTATTGTAGTCCTTCCTACCCTAAACCCCTGTGACATCTTTCTTGGCCCATTCGTCAAGTCATTTGACCACAACTTCATGCTCAAGTTTGCTACAGCAAACTTTAGATGATCCGTCCCATCAGCACATACTTGCTTTCATCGAACCAAGCCCATAGGGGTGCTCCAGCAAGTCGGGTCTACACGCTAGACACGGTTTGGGCGGCCCTAAAGTCCAGCATGTGCCAGTGCACGCGGTGACCACGTGGTCTGGCGTGCCAGATGTAGGGGAACGCAGTAGAAAACAAAAAAATTCCGACCTACGCACCAGCCCAGGGCCACTATGGAGACTGTATACAAGGTTTGATCTTTTCGTTACCGACTCGTAGCGCAGCGAAAGTAGAGTCGATGATGATCGGCGGTGCAGATCCCCACAGCTAGGATTTTACAACCTCCCAACCGCGAGGATGTACTCCCTCGTCAGCTCAGCGGACGGATCTCCGGGCAGCCCTTCGGGAGGCCTCGGGACAGTCCCTCAGATAGTCCCACCGGACGGATCCTCGGACAGCCCTTCGGGAGGCCTCTGGACAGTCCCTCGGATAGTCCCACCGGACGGATCCACGGACAGCCCTCCGGGAGGCCTCTGGACAGTCCTTCGGATAGTCCCACCGGACGGATCCTCGGACAGCCCTCCGGGAGGCCTCACGGACAGCCCTTCGGGAGGACCCCCGAAACTCGGACAGTAACTCGGACAGCCCTTCGGGAGGACCCTCGAACAGCCCCTCGGGCAAAAAGATCGAACCTACGACCTCTCTCCGGGGTTGCACACATACGGTGTCATCTATCCGGTAGGGCTTCGCCGTCCAGAACTAGTTCCCACCGGAACACAGACAGCCTTTCGGCTCTACGAAACTATTTCGCTCGGAGGGAGAGAAGAAGGCCAGATCATGCATGGCTTGTGTATGTTGAGAAAGAGGGTGTCTTTAGGCAGCCCCCTCCACCCCTATTTATAGGCCAAGCCCAAGGGTAGCTTCTCCAAGAAGCTATGGGGAAAAATACCAAAAGGCCCTCAAGGTAGCTTCTCCAAGAAGACACCCAAAAAGCACTTTCACTATTCACGGAAACATTTTTCCGCGACCGTTAAATCCGAAAATATTTCTGTGGGTCTTAGAATAATTCCAGTACCCACACAAATGATTTTGGATGCGTTCCGAAACAATTCTGGATTAGTGATTTTCATCTGCGAAAAGCAAACAAAGCGGTTCCGGCAGCTCCGGAACATTTCCGATTTTTTTCTCCGAAAAATCCCAGAAGTTCCCAGACCAATTCTGGCACCCTCCAAGAATTTCCAGGCGTGTGCCGAAACCATTTTGACTTAATGGTATACCCTAAAACAACTTTCCAGTTTTACCGAAACTATTCCGGTGCTCTCTCTCCGGAACGTTTCCGTTTCGTCCGAAACTTTTTTGGTGATTTTCTCTCAGACTCCCTGTCTAGTATTCAGCAGATAGATGACCCTTAAGCATGTGACCCTATAGGTTCGGTGAAGTATAGACATGACCGGAACTCTTTCCGATCAATGATCAACATCGGAGCCGTGGACACCCATATTGACCCCTATACCCACACGAATGAATATTCGAGTGAACCTCCAGTTGCCGTGTGCTATTCCTGTTGCTTCGCGATATGTTACAAATACCCGAGGTGAGAAACATCGGCATCCCCGTGGATCAACACTTGTCCACAATGCCAGTTACCTCGTTACCGGTTTTGTTCTCTTTTCTCGTTTCCGTGTTCCGGCATCCCTGTGATCAAATCACATTGTGTCTGGCCAGACGATGGTGGATACCGTAACACCGAGAGGGCCCAGAGATATCTCTCCATCGTCGGAGGAGCAAATACCAATCTTGAGCTATCAAGTTACTTGACATACTTTTCCATGAACCCGTAAGCCGCCGTAATAGCCACCCATTTACGGATGACGTTTAACAAACCCCAAAGTTCATGAAGCAAGCATGAAGAAACTCAATACTCTCATGGTCTAAGGAATTATGCAAACGTTAACTTCCTCTGTGTTATTAACCATTAACTTGTGACGAATGAATCTCATAGCATAACATCAATTCGGGTCGATTCAACACAAGTGTTCTCCTAACATTGTGCCCTCAAAGTTGCCGGCATAGTCATGCCCATGATCAGGAAAACAGAACCATCATGCAACACTTGAGCTAGTCTTAGAGGCATGACTAGGAATACATTTTACTGTTTATTATTCCACACGTGCATATGAGTCTTCCTCCGAGCCTCGTGGTTATTGTAGACTCGAGAACCATAGCAGTTATAGCATGGAACATAAACATAATGATGAACATGGAGATAAACAATAACATTTATTATTGCCTCTAGGGCATATCTCCTACAGATTCCCACTTGCACTACAGTCAATGATCTAGTCAATGCTAAAACACTTTACACCTATGGCATACCGGTGTAAAATATGCTTCGCTTGTGGTATAGCCTGATGTCCAACGGATCTGACAACTTCAGTTCCGTGTGTATCTTTGCATATCCTCGCGTTTTCACGCTTTCACAAAATTCATATTTTGTGTGGACTTGGCTTTGTATATATGTGAATCACTGGTCAAACATTGATTCCTCAGACTGAGCTATGGAGCAACTATCTTCAATACTATTCCATTGACCAAAGCCATCTTGGAATCATACTAAGTTCATGAACGAACTGTACGATTCAACATCTTCTATGTCGCTTTGAAAGCGGCAACATACTTAGCCTTTGTTATAGAATTCGCCACAGTAACCTGTTTGGAACGATTTCCAAACACCGTGCCACCATATTGTGTATTACACAAAACCCTTAACTTAAATCGAAAATCGCATGGAGCATTGATGAAGACTGTATCGATGTAATTACTTACAACGAGCACTTCATAATCTCTGCTTGCGAGAAAACATGTCATCAGTGCTACTTTAGTACTCATGACATTTTTCACTGTTATCCCATGATCAGTACTTTGATCACTTTGGTATCTATACTCGCAACAGCTTGGGAGTATCGAACATATCTGGTTGTTTTACATACCATGGAATATATGATTAATCCAAACACAAAGGTGTGTGGAAAATCCATCATGTATTTTGCTCATCATTGTTTTGGGACACCGAGTCTTGCAAAACTCTTTCCATGTGACTTCGGCAAGAATCACTCCTTGGCGTTCTTATGCTAAACTGTTTTAGCATCTTGTCAATATGTATTTTTGGCTTAGCCTATTAGGCAATTCTATCTCGTAGATAAATATGCCTAATATCAAGGCTATTTAGCCTAAGCACTTCATCGAAAAACTATTTTCAATGAAGTCCTAATTCGTGTCAAGAAATTTCCAATCAACAGTGTGTCAAGCACACAAAGTTTTTGGAAATATTATTATGCTCCCACTTACTTTCTTGAAACCACAAGTATCTTCGTTATCCATTGATGAAAACAAACTCTTTTGACTTATTTCATCAAAAACGAAGATTCCAACTCCATTTTGCTCTCTTCTGTCCATTGCTGGAACTCTGAAGTTTGCATACTTACTAGCATCCTCTGGATTGACAAAATACTTCAGACTGTATCACATGCAAGTCCTAGGTTGTATTTCCATCACATGGAAATCCTTTTGGCATCCATGTATCATATCTGAAGATTGAAATATGTATTAATTGCTAGTTTAACCCGATCTGACTTTAAGCATCGCTACGGTGAGACAATCTCATCGTACTCAACTCCTTGAATTTGTTATTGCAACAAGTCGAGCTTTATGGATAAAACATTTTATCCACATCAGTATATAGTTCCATTAATGTTCGTTAGACTCTAAGTCTTCCGAAGGGTTTATCAAGATATAATCTTGAATCATTTATATGGAAACTATCTCGGATTGTATTGGCATTTAGCCAATTCCGGAGTCAGGGCCCATCAACGCTTCCTTGTGTATTGTAGGTATACTGTTGTCTAACAACAATATCTCGCTGCGCACCTGAGAGGTTTGCACGAGTTTTGCCTACCTGGTTCAGTTGCAAGTTCGACCGAAGTCCATACATCTCATGTAGAGGCTTCCGTATCAGTCGCAGTAGGAAACTCTGGAATTACTTCCAAGGTTTCTTTCCTTTGATCTGATGACGAAGATACTGTTATCTCGTCGAGTTGCACTGTTCTCCCACTCACCTTTTGCAAGAACCATTCTCTTTAAAAGCATACCGTTTTTGGTGGCAAACCTTTTGCCTCGGTATAGTGGTGGAGGAATTCCCAATTACTTGGGATAACCTACAAAGTAGTACTTTTCTGATTTGGAATAGGTCTGTAAATATTTTACACAAGCCCCATATTCCAAATGTTAAGAAAAGACAAAGCATGGTTGGGCGTACCATACCATGGCGTCATTTCAACATACCTGATGGTGCTCTTTTCAGTGTAAAAGCCGCAGTCTCTAAAGCATTACTTTAAAAGGGATAATGGCAAATTGATTTATGTCATCTTTGATCTTACCATGTCATAAATGGTTTGAATACATCTTCACAGACATTCCACTCACAGCGGTGTTCCGGGAGGTGTAAGTTATGAAACTCTTTTCATAACTCATCAGACATTCGCTAAACTTGTAATTCAAATATTTCTTTCCACAATCCAATTGCAGAAACATAATTTTCTTGTTACAATAATTTCTACTTCATTTTGAAAACCTTTCGAATGATTTCAAAAGATCCAGACTTATGTCTCATCAAGTAGATATCCATATATCTACTTGAGTCATTTCTGAAGATAGATAAAATCCACTGCTAGCAACAACATTTATTGGACTACATACATCAAAATGTATGATCACCAATAAGTTCGTTGCTCATTCCTTATGGCCTGTGAACGGTATTTCAGTCACTTCACATTTTCGGAGGAAAGTTGCAAGTGTCAGATGATTCATAATCAAATGACTTCAAAATCCATCATAATGGAATTTCTCCATGCGGGTTTCTCCAATGTGACCAAATGCAGTGCCACACATGTGTGGTATTCTTTTAGTCTTGCGACATTTAGCGTCAGTGTTATGGATGTATCATATTACCATCAATATTCATAACATACATCCCATCCATGATGGAAGCATGGCCCTTATGTTATTCATGATTCCGAACAACAATTGTTCTTTCATGAACAACACTCTTGCAACAAACATTATGCAAATGGGCTAGAGTGTATAAAACTCTAAAATGAATTATGAAAGTAAATACAGAGGTAATGTATTATTATCAATATTCATAACATACATCTCATTCATAATGAAAGTATGGCCCTTATGTTATTCATAACACCGAACATCAAAAGTTCTCTTATGAACAACCTTCTTGCAAGATACCTTATGCAATGGGCTAGAGTGTATAAAACTCTATAATGAATTATGAAAATAAATACATAGGTAATACACCGATGGAAGGTATAGTAACTTTTACTAAGTTCCCAACATGTATTTAAACCTCATTCCTGGCTTAGTCTTTCAGGCCATAGTAGTTCTTGCATCGAGTCGCAACAGAGTGCAATCGAGCGGCTATCTCTGTGATAAACTCACAATACCCAAGAATCAGTGATAAACATGTTTAATCATAATTCCCAAGAACTATTTCTTTGACCAGCCTTCTATACATCAATAACTTGTATGACTTTCATACATGAGCTGGATATTCCAGTCTTCTCTCTTTTTGCCTTTATACTTCTAACAGTTTAACTTTTAGTATTTCTCCTACTCTCAGAAGAAGCATCCAACTTAAGAGTGGCGTTAGCCCCGGACTTCCTAGGCGTGTAAGTCACACTAACATCGTTTGGACATTTCCTTTAAGTTGTTGTTTTATTCACCTTCATCATATGACACGCGTTCTACTGGATCCCTCTGTTATTAGTCAAATGCATAGTAAACACTTTTACTAATAGTTTGGAAAACAAACATTGCTTTGGATATCTCATATCTTTTAGCCTTTGTTTGTGTCTGAAAATGATTTTCAGTTCCATGAATATCACATAGCTATCCCAAACTTTTGAAGTTCGGGTCTCATGGAAGCAAACATATTGCACTTGACCGTAACGGAATTCTAGCTTTTGGATCGAAGGACGAGAGTCACATTATCCATAGCATTAGTGGGAGAATACCAAAAGCATGCGATAGGACAAAGTCCTTCTCGGCACTTTTGAGGACAATCCTCACATTACGTTACCAACCGTAAAGTTTTAACCAGATACTAAACAGCTATTCAATTTTAATAGGGAAGGTGGAAACGCGAGCCATTATTCTACAACTATTATGCAAATTTTACTTAGACAAAGTTCATAATTAATTGCACAGAGAATTAAACAAGTTAATTCTACAGTGCGTTCCCACTCAAATCAATATCTCTCATAATTGATTGTGAGTGATACAAGACCCGCATTTCAATTCAACGCCATTGATGTGGACATCACTGATGACGAGAATTTCAATCGGTAGGCCAACTTGCCAATCACATCTCTATGTGATTCTTGTTCATCTTTCGATGGGCGTGTTCCGAGCTTAGGACGATCAAGCCAGAACGTCAAGACAACCAAGTGATCTCGCTGCGAGGTCTGACCTCACCCGCCTCACACTTCCCTAATCGTTTGTACTCATGGAGACATGACGCACTCCGAGAAGTTAGGTGCCGTGACGGTGCTACACTTGGGAGAACACTAACTACTTGATATTTTTGTGAGAGATCACCCTAATAAAAGAGACTACCGCGCAATCAAGAAGGGTGCATCATAAGGGATAAACATCTCAGGCAATTCATAATAGCATGATATGGTATAGCCCTTTCTGACGGAGAAGTCTTGTATTTCTTCGTCTTCGGCATTCGCGTCGGTGTTCGCCTTGGCGAAGTTTGCCACCACCTTGTCGATGCATCAGATAATATTGCTATCTCTATAGCTAATAAAATAAGTGCATTACAAAAGGTTGCCACACAGGTCATTAAAGTGACAATCATATGGCTCCAGCCATCATGCCGAATCATGACACGCAGGTCATGTTAATTTACATCATATAGTCATCTCATACATAATCAAATTAATATGAGCACTGCTATACCACATCATATGCACATGCAAACCATCCTGCAAAACCAAGTTAGACGCCTCTAATCGGTTTATGCATAATTTCATTTTACGTGGCTTCTAAGGTTTCGAAACAAACCGAAGCTACCTACGTATTACCATCAAGTATGATTATTCAAGTCGCTAGATTAACATCGCGGGGTGTATGAAACACGAGATAATAAAATCTCGAGCCCCATACTAAACTTCGTCATACGCATGACCCCCGTGCAGATCATATGTGCATTGCCCTTTCGTCTGCGAAATTTCATCTTTCTTTTTAACTATGGTGGAATTCAAAGAACTGTTAGCACTTCGTTGATCAATCAGGATCGCGGATTGCCAGAACTTTGAAAACCCACCATGCTGTTATCAAGATCAGAAATATGCAAATTCCAGGGAAGCAACAAGAACAACGGGTAACAGATTTCATCTGCTACCCGCACAAATAATTTTCAGTAATAGAACTCATCTACTACAAATTATATTGTGCAATACCCATACATCTCTATGTATTCTAGATCGTAACCTGCATCTACGCATAGCACGGCTCATGATGCCACTGTAGGGGAACGCAGCAGAAAACAAAAAATATCCGACCTACGCACCAGCCCAGGACCACTATGGAGACTGCATACAAGGTTTGATCTTTTCGTTACCTACTCGTAGCGCAGCGGAAGTAGAGTCGATGACGATCGGCGGTGCAGATCCCCGCAGCTAGGATTTTACAACCTCCCAACCGCGAGGATGTACTCCCTCGTCAGCTCACCGGACGGATCTCCGGGCAGCCCTTTGGGGGGCCTCGGGACAATCCCTCGGATAGTCCCACCGGACAGATCCTCGGACAGCCCTTCGGGAGGTCTCTGGACAGTCCCTCGGATAGTCCCACCAGACGGATCCTCGGACAGCCCTCCGGGAGGCCTCTGGACAGTCCTTCGGATAGTCCCACTAGACGGATCCTCGGACAGCCCTCCGGGAGGCCTTACGGACAGCCCTTCGGGCGGGTCACTCGGACAGCCCTTCGGGAGGACCCCCGAAACTCGGACAGTAACTCGGACAGCCCTTCGGGAGGACCCTCGAACAGCCCCTCGGGCAAAAAGATCGAACCTACGACCTCTCTATGGGGTTGCACACATACGGTGTCATCTATCCGGCAGGGCTGCGCCGTCCAGAACTAGTTCCCACCGGAACACAGACAGCCTTTCGGCTCTACGAAACTATTTCGCTGGGAGGGAGAGAAGAAGGCCAGATCATGCATGGCTTGTGTATGTTGAGAAAGAGTGTGTCTTTAGGCAGCCCCCTCCACCCCTATTTATAGGCCAAGCCCAAGGGTAGCTTCTCCAAGAAGCTAAGGGGAAAAATACCAAAAGGCCCTCAAGGTAGCTTCTCCAAGAAGACACCCAAAAAGCACTTTCACTATTCACGGAAACATTTTTCCGCGACCGTTAAATCCAAAAATATTTCTGTGGGTCTTAGAATAATTCCAGTACCCACACAAATGATTTTGGACGCGTTCCGAAACAATTCCGGATTAGTGATTTTCATCCGCGAAAAGCAAACAAAGCGGTTCCGGCAGCTCCGGAACATTTCCGATTTTTTTCTCCGAAAAATCCCAGAAGTTCCCAGACCAATTCTGGCACCCTCCAAGAATTTCCAGGCATGTGCCGAAATCATTTTGACTTAATGGTATACCTTGAAACAACTTTCCAGTTTTACAGAAACTATTCCGGTGCTCTCTCTCCGGAACGTTTCCGTTTCGTCCGAAACTTTTTCGGTGATTTTCTCTCAGACTCCCTGTCTAGTATTCAGCAGATAGATGACCCTTAAGCGTGTGACCCAATAGGTTCGGTGAAGTATAGACATGACCAGAACTCTTTCCGATCAATGATCAACATCGAAGCCGTGGACACTCATATTGACCCCTATACCCACACGAATGAATATTCGAGTGAACCTCCAGTTGCCGTGTGCTATTCCTGTTGCTTCGCGATATGTTACAAATACCCGAGGTGAGAAACATCGGCATCCCCGTGGATCAACACTTGTCCACAATGCCAGTTACCTCGTTACCGGTTTTTTTCTCTTTTCTCGTTTCCGTGTTCCGGCATCCCTGTGATCAAATCACATTGTGTCTGGCCAGACGATGGTGGATACCGTAACACCGAGAGGGCCCAGAGATATCTCTCCATCGTCGGAGGAGCAAATCCCAATCTTGAGCTATCAAGTTACTTGATATACTTTTCCATGAACCCGTAAGCCGCCATAATAGCCACCCATTTACGGATGACGTTTAACAAACCCCAAAGTTCATGAAGCAAGCATGAAGAAACTTGATACTCTCATGGTCTAAGGAATTATGCAAACGTTAACTTCCTCTGTGTTATTAACCATTAACTTGTGACGAATGAATCTCATAGCATAACATCAATTCGGGTCGATTCAACACAAGTGTTCTCCTAACATTGTGCCCTCAAAGTTGCCGGCATAGTCATGCCCATGATCAGGAAAACAGAACCATCATGCAACACTTGAGCTAGTCTTAGAGGCATGACTAGGAATACATTTTACCGTTTATTATTCCACACGTGCATATGAGTCTTCCTCCGAGCCTCGTGGTTATTGTAGACTCGAGAACCATAGCAGTTATAGAATGGAACATAAACATAATGATGAACATGGAGATAAACAATAACATTTATTATTGCCTCTAGGGCATATCTCCTACACCAGAAGCGTGCTCTGGACGTCGGGGCCCTCGGCCGCCGCCCAAACCACGCGCTCTCGCCATCGCACAGTGTCTACTGCGTGGCCCGACCTCTCCTGCATCCACGTGCCCCCTCTGAACCCCTGTCTCTCTCCTCTTTCCTCTCCAGCGCGCCACGCCACACCGCGTGCCCATGGTCGTCTTCACCTTGCCTCTGTCCTCTTCCTCCTCGCTGAATCTCTGGCACTCCACTAGCTCCCTCTCGTCGCCATCAACCTCTCCACACGTGCGCACGCATACGCGGTCGCGTCAGAGCGGCGCCCACCCGTCCATGGCGGCTTTCGGACACGGGCATCTCGCCCCGGCTAGTTAAGCCGCTCCCGGCCACGTCTCTCCTCACCAGCAGCCTCCCCACCCTCCTCTAGCCCTCCCCAACCACTCCCTCGAGCTCGAGGAGCTTATCCGCTCCTCCATTGGTCGCCATGGCCGCCTCGGTCCTCGCTCAAATTGGAGCAAGCCGCAGCTCCTCCCTCCCTCATTCCTCCACCAGAGGAACTCCCTGGCCATGGCGGAGCCCCACCGCTCTTCACCCCCTCCTCTGGTGCCCCGTGGCCGCGAGCCCAACGGCGCTCGACATCACCATCCATCGGCGTTGAAGCTACCGATGCCTCGGTCCTCCCCGCCGGCCGTGGATGGTACCAGTGGATGCGTCGTGCTCCGCTGAGCTCATCCATAGCCAGAGCCTCGCCGGAGGTGCCCTGTAGCTCCGGCCAACGCCGTTCGAGCGCCCCTATTCTTCAGATGTATGATGTTAGTGACTCAACCGATTCGCTGACGTGGATAAGTGAAGGCGGTTTTCCAAGAATACACTTTCGGTTAACGAAAACGTACTCTGCTGCTTCTTCGGTTCAAAATACGTTTTCCACGTTAGAAAGCGTATTTTTTTAAAGTGCGCTTTCTGTTTTTCATCCACCGGTTGAAATGGTTATATTGCGGACGTTCGTCCGTTAGCAGCAGAAAAGCACAGTTTTATTTGTTTTTCTGCCTTACGAATGAACTGCCGTATTTTTGCGACCGTAACTCCGAATCAGGTGATTCCAAAGCCCACGTTTTCTATTCATCGAGCCCGTTTTGTTGGTATCATTTTCATGATGTTGTCACACTGTGAAAATGACCATTTTGCCCTTGCCCTCTAATCAGCTCCGCCGAGAGAGAAACTTTTCCGGCAAATCTTTCCGCGTGCCTCTCGCACTTCTTCCCGGTGATTCCATCAACACCAGGCAAGCCACAACAACCACTTGCATGATGGCATTACAATAGCCATGGTTTTGACTTGAATGTTTGAATAATTATTTGTTCATGTAATTATTTTGAATGCGACTTATATGCTTGTGAATCCATGCTCATTTCTTATGACGTGTTCATTTTCATCTAGTAAGTGAAATGATTAATTGCTAATGTATTATTATCATGTTTCATTCTTGCTAGTGATAATGATATGCTCACATGAATAGTTATGGTTTGTTATGCAAATACTTGTTATATTCATGATCATCATTATGCCATGCTCATTTGCACCCCGTAGACTAAATGATTTACCATTGTTGATGTATGATGTTAAATGGTTATGTTGCCCATCCATGGTTACACTGATATCATGCTCATATGCATTGTTATTTCATTATGTTATTTTATTATGACTCAGCTCATCACCAGTCAAGTTGAACCTGACATTAATCGAACTTGAACAAATCTGTTGGCTGAGTCATGGTGCCACCGAATCGAGCTCACCAGTGCAACCACACTTGCCTGGATGGGGAGGCCCTAATTCGGTCTATTGTCATGCCTCTCGCCGGTACCTCCAACTAGGGAAGGTTATGTGTGCGCGCTACCCTGGTCAGGTAGGCGGCCATAGCCTTGTGTGCCCGAGTTGTATGGATCCAAAGTCCCCGTTTGGGACAGTTTTTATTTTGGCCATGACAGTGACAGCCACGAGGTGGCAGGATGTTATGAGTTGACATCGGGGCCACCCATGACATAACCCAAAAAGGAGTTTGTCGGAGTGGCCGGCAGAGTGTCATGCAATAGTTTGGTTTTGTCGGAATGTCGTTGGTCCACCCGAATGGGAGCACGAGGCCATGAGTTCCATGGTGTGGGTATGGTGTACTAACCTCTGTAGAGTGTATAATCTATCGATAGCCACGTCCTCGGTCATGGACACAGTTTGTAGTAGGTCACACTATGGGTCAACAGTAATAATAACTTGAATAATAAACACCCCAGTTCCATGAGGAAAGAAGTTGGTTGATCTTTATGTGGTCATGCGATGATCACAGGTGGAAATCAAGCTCCTTGTGGTCATGTGATGATCACGATAGTATTGTTTATACCGAGCTTGGTTGATCCTGAGGTGATCATGTGATGCTCACGACGGTAAGCCTGACACATATGGTGGTTACGAGATCACCTCCGAGAAGAGTAAGTTGGTCCAAGGGACCTTAAACATCGATCCCCCCTCTCATGCTAGTGCTAGTATCATCATGTTCATATCATGAGTAACATGTACATGCCATGCTCACTCTCATGTTGATTCTAGTAGTATCATGTTCATCATTGATAATTAACCTGTAATTGCCATGCTGTTGTTTGTCTTGATTGCTTTGGTTGCTGTGAGCTTGCGAGTACATTCAAAGTACTCACCTGGCGTGTCATGCCAGATTGCAGGTGATGCCATGATTGATTGCTTGTCGAGGATCCCGAGTTTGCGCTCTAGGACGTGTCCCAGCCAGAGTCCCTCTGGAGTGGAGTCCATCACCGTTGTCGTTGTTCCGCTGCTAGAAGTTATTTTGCTATGAGATGTTCCGCTACTGGCATAGAGCTACCTTAGTAGGCGTAGAATTGCCGTGCCTTTGTACCCTTTGTACCTTCAGAACCCCTGTTCTCATTTTATTTGTAATAAAGAGATGTTCTGTTCTATGCCAAGCAATGCCGTATTCCAGAAGACTTGATCTCTGGGCTGGAATACGGGGTGTTCCGGTTCCTCTGAGCCGGGGTGCCACAGTGACTATGTTTTATTCCTATGCATGTCAGTTATTGTAAACAATGGTACTAAACATGTAGAGCAAAAGAGAAGAGCCTTGCGTGGCAATATAATGTCATGTAGACGTCGCTCCATGGTGGCCGCAATGGCAGCCCCCCTCCCCCCATTCCAGATTGTAATTAAGAGGAAGATAACTGTTCAGAGGGGGATTCAGAGGGAGCAGACCACTCCTATTTACCCCCTGAGGTCTTTGCTCTCACTTGGCATGCTGATGTTGGTCATATCATGCATATGGCGCCTTGCATTGCTTACTTTATAAATCATATATGCCATCTGCTTAGTTTAGACATGTTTTGTGTGAATGCCATCTGTTTAGTTTCTATATCATATATGTGAATTATGCAATGCCATCTTGTTTAGCCAGGCATCATATATGGGAATTTTGCAATTCCATCCCGTTTAGCCAGTCATCATATATGTGAATTATATCATGCCATCCTTTTTTTCATTACGTATTACATTTGTCAACAATGTTAGTACATTCAACTACTCTTCCTATGCATCAGCCATTTGACACGGTGATGGAAAAATCTGGAGTGAAGACAAGGTCTTCAGAGCAGACAGTGCTATCTGACGAAGCGCATATCTTGCCGGTTACAGATAGCTCCTCAGAGGAGGATTCAGAGACAGATGACCAGTCGTATTCCCCCCCCCCCCCAAGGTGTATGCTCTAACTTGGCAGGGTTATATTGCTCATATCATGCATATGGTGTCTTGCATTGCTATGTCATTTGCTTAGTTTAGACATGCTTCATGTGAATGCCACCTGTTTAGTGTCTAATTACCATATATGTGAATTATGCAATGCCATCTTGTTGCAAGGGATTATATATGTGAATTATGCAATGCCATGTTGTTTAGCCAGGCATCATATGTGTGAATTATATCATGCCATCCTTTTTTTATATTACGTATTCCATTTGTCGACAATGTTTGTTTATTCAACTACTCTTCCTGTGCATCAGCCATTTGAATCGGTGATGGAAAAAATTGGAGTGAAAACAAGGTCTTCAGAGCAGACAATGCTACCTGCTGAAGCAGATATCTTGTTGGTTACAGATAGCTCCTCAGAGGAGGATTCAGAGACAGATGACCAGTCCTATTTCCCCCCTGAGGTGTATGCTCAAACTTGGCAGGGTTATATTACTCATATCTTGCATATGTTGTCTTGCATTGCTTAGTTTAGACATCATATACACAATATTGAATACCATCTGCTTAGTTTAGACATCATATATGCGATTGCCATCTGCTTACTTGCTAAGTATATAAATCATATATGTGAATTATATCATGCCGTCATGTTTACATAGACAGCATGTATGTGAATTATGGCATGCCAACCTATTTAATAAAGACATCATGTAGTTATATCTTCTCATCCTGTTTACATAGTCATCATATTTTGAATTATTTCATTCTATCCATTAATTATATCATGCCATCATGTTTCCATAGACAACATGTATGTGAATTAGAGCATGCCAACCTATTTAATAAAGACATCATATTTGAATTATGTCATTCTATCCTGTTTAGTTAGCCATCATATATGTGAATTTGTGTCATGATATCATGTTTAGTTAGCCCTCATATATGTGAAATTGTGTCATGCTATCCTGTTTGGTTAGACAACATATATGTGAATTATTGCATGCCCTCTTTTATTCCCCACTATCCATTGCACCTGTCTATCATACAATGTCTGTACATTCAATTACTTTTCTTGTTTATCAGCCATTTGAATTGGAGGGGATGATGGCTGTATCTAAGGGAGTAAAAACACGGTCTTCAGAAAAGGCAGTGCTACCCGTCGATGCAGATAGAACCACGGTTGTACTTGCCCAAGAACCAGCACCACCACACATAACCCAGACTCTCACAGATTGTACCCCTACCTAGTTAGACAGAGAACCAGCTACACCCCATCTAACCCCAACCCCAACAGATAGTAACCCAGTTCCACTTGACACGGCACCATCTCCACCACAGAGCACCCAAACACGAGCAGTTAGTAAGGCAACGGCAGTGCCCAAAGCATGAGGACCAGCACTGCGAACCCCACCTCAATGCTTAAAGCAGAAGAACAACTTTTCTCAGGTCAGATTCCGTAGCTATGGTGCATACTCCTTTGCTCTTGCATCACTGTATTTACTCATACCAACTAATTTCAAATTTGAAGGATCCAATTGAAACTCCAATGGCACAACAGGTATGTTTTAAACCTGTTTCTTTAACTGGTTTGCTGTTGTAACTTCTTGCTCTATGTTGATTTCAGTTTCAATTGTATAAACAGTTATGTTCTCATGTCATGCACATTACAAGTGTTGTTAGTGCTGTTAGTTTCCCACACTTATATTCAGTCTATGCCGCTTTGTCTTAAACATATATGATTTGAACTGCGTCTCTATCTTGATTTGCCAACATAAACTAGGATGATATAGACAATACAGTGTCCATAGTACATAAATATATGTTTGTTTCATGATGTTATCCTGTCAACATTACCACTGAACTGGTTTACCAAAATGAGTTTCATATACTACATGCTAAACCTGTGATGTGTCTGCTTGTTCCTCTTTTAGAATGCTGGCAGAATATTGGAGAAGAGTACCCCCATTATGCAATGGTAAAGGAAGTAATGCAGACAAGGTTCAAGATAGTGAGACAACCCTGTTGGTCTCCAAGAAAGCTGATAAAAACTATCTTCAAGATAGTGAGACAACCCAAAAGTCCTGCCTTGATGTAGTGTTCGAGTTACTGGCCCCTACCATTGGCACAAGCTCTTTGAACTTGCTGCCTGAATCAGTTCAGCTTCTGGAATCTCAACTACAAGTTGAAAGACAATGATCAGCTGTGCTGCGACAAGAAGCCGAAGGACTGAGGAAGTCCCTGCAGAATTCAGATGCACACTTCCTGGTGCAACAGCAAGAGTTGGAGGAGTTTAGCGTGATACAAGAGAAAGCTCATAAGCTTGCTAAGCTTCTTGCCAGCATGGTGGGTGCCTAGGATATCGTGTCTTGCGCTCTTCTGAAGTGGTTTCATTTCTGGACTTGTTTTGCTACCGCATTTATTTGCACTGGTGGCCAACTTAGTCGCCCGGTGTTTGTAATATGCTGCTTTGTTGTTCTCTTTATTTGCACTGGTGGTGAACTTTGATGCCCAGTGGATGTAATGTATGTAATCGCCGTAATAGCCTTGTGTTAGCTTCTTGCTTATTTATTTACTTATAGTCATGTTTATTGCTTGTAGTCACTGCAGTTCTTTTTCCTCGGTTTGCTAGTGGCCGCAATAACCATGGGACAAATACGGGCCATAGGATCCATGGGCCTCCTACGGGCCGTAGGATCCATGGGCCTCCTACGTGCCGTATGATCCATGGTCCGTACTGTTCATGGTATAAAACCGGACCGCAATATGGGCCGTAAAAGGGCTAATTTGGGAATGGTCGGTTTAAGGGCCTGTAGCATAACGGGCCGTTAACAGGTCGAAAGTCATCATTGGCTTAATTCTATCAACAGGTATAACGGGTTGTTAATGGGCCGGAAAACATGACGGGCTAAAAATGGCCCAATGGGTTAACAAACCACAAACGGGCCGATTGTAACCACGGGCTGAATTTGGCCCATTAGCATAACAGGCCAGTAACGGACTATAAATAATCGAGGGCCAGAAATGAGCCCAAGAATCTATGGGCCCTTCGAAGGCCGAAAGAGAACACCGGCTGGAAACGGCCGAACTGAATCATGGGCCCTTAAATGGGCTCAAAGCAGTTTACTGTTTATGATGGGCCAGAATCACCACGAGCCGTCAATGGGCCCAAAGATACAAAAGGCCTCATATGGGCCGGAAGATGTCACAGGCCATAGATGGGGCGAAAGTGAGAATGGGCTGGAATCATATGGGACGGCCCACATGACGCTACTGGGCCGAATTTTGAAAGGCCATAACGGGCCATGAGTACCCGGGCCGTAAATGGGCTGTATGCGAAAAGGCCGTTAACAGGCTTTCCATGGGCTGGCCTGCTAACTTTTGACCAAGTTAAACGGGCCGGCCTTTTTAACCCAAATGGGCCACTATTGGGCCGTGCCATGTGTCGGCGTCTCATAGGCATCTCTCGTCCAATGAATGGACGACATCTGTCGTAACGCCGACCTGACACGTGGTTCCGTTGGCGAATGAGAATTTTACACGTGGAAAATCGCCATTGGTCCGGGCTGATAACGGGTTATCGGATACATATCCGCACCTGATAGCTTAACAGCGACCCATTACGGTGGATGCCACGTGTCGGTTACCCTTGATGAAAACACTTCCATGACGCGACATTTATCGTCATGGAAGTACACACTTCCGTGATGATAATTTTAGTATTGTCATGGAACACTTCTACGACAGCATAGGTATGACTATCTTGATTCTTTCATAAAATCGTCATGGATGTACATGCATGGCAGAAAACGTGACCTACTGTGACAAAGACGTATCATCACGGAAGTGTTTTTTTTGTAGTGGTAGAACAGTTTCCAGTGCTCCTCCTACTCCTCCGTTCTTATCTATAAGCGCCGCCGCCGAGGATCTTTGTTCAGAGAGCAAGTGTGCTCATGGTAATGAGGTTTGCCTTATATTTAGTGCACAGAAGTGAATGGTTTGCTGATCAGCGCAGGCGTCTAGAACTGAATGGAAAAGGCTCTGCAGAAGCTGAATTTCAGTTTGGAACTACAAATGACAGATTATTCGGAAGTCACACCATCAAACCGATATATGACTTCTCGGTGACTGATCCATTCGGAGAAATAGTGCATGGCTCAGATTCTGAAGAAGATGAATTTGATTTGTAAGAACAGTTTGAACCTTGTAATCTTTGAATTTGGGCCTTGTATTGCTGGAATTTGAACCTTGCAATTTTTCTGGTATTTGTGATATAACGTAATTGGATGTTTAATTTGGTTATGCAATCATGTCCTTATAAGTATATATGTTGTTGTTCTGTAGACAGAGCATAGATGTTGTGCAAACTAAGCAAATCACATCGCATACGGATTAAACTACGGAACCCGTCGGTGATTATTTCATCAATCAGTGATAATTGTTTACCACCAACCGTTTGCCCACAACACACACACAGCTTATTTGGAGCAATTGTCTGTGTTGTTATCCATCTTCCCACACATTTCGCATTACTGACCTGTTTGCCGTGTATCACACACATCTTGTTAAGTTGAACCGTTTCTGTTGTGTTGGGTAATCGCAAACAGTTCATCCGAGTGAACCTCATGCTGTATATCGCACACAACTTGATCTGGCTGGCCGTTTCTGTTGTGTTGGGTAATCGCAAACAGTTCATCCGAGTGAACTGTATGCCATATATCGCACACACCTCGATTTGGCTGACCATGTTTGTTGTTCTGGCTCATCGCAAACAGTTCGGATGGATCAACTGTATGCCACGTATCGCACACACAGCTCGAATCTGAATCATGCTTGATGTCTCTGCCATTGCACATAGTTCGTCTTATTGGTGACGGTTTTATTATGATACCATTTGCGATTCATGCATCGCACACAGTTTGGTCGAGGGGTCTCTGATTCATGTTTCGCGTTAGCGGTCGCCTGCAGTAGTGTAGGCCATGAGAGCCATTGCTGCTATACTTAGCAGCGACGAATCAAGTGGTTAGTGCTGCACTTGAGGCTGAAAGAGAGGTAGATGAAGAAGAGGTAGCAACCGCAGAGCCACGGGCCGACAAGCCGGAATCTTCTCCTGCAAGGTCAGGTGCCGACAAGTTTGAGATTGTGCCAGCAAATGAACCAGATCAACAAGTTGTGTAGAAGAAGAATATGGTGTAGCGCCCAGTCTACTTTGTTAGCTCCCTCCTGCCGCGGGCTAGATCAAGGTATTCTGGTGTGCAGAAATTGCTCTTTGGCCTTCTCATGGCCTCAAGGAAGTTGCGCCACTACTTCCAAGCACAGCAAGTCACCGTCGTCACTCGCTTTCCTTTGCAACATATTCTGAGAAACCCAGAAGCCATCGGCAGGATTGTGGAGTGGGCGTTGGAGCTGTCAAGCTTTGACTTGAAGTTTGAGAGTACCTCAACAATTCAGAGCAGAGCTTTGGCGAAATTCATTGCAGAATGGAGCCCAACGCAAGACGAGCAAATACAAGAGACCTCTCTCCCCGGCAAGGAAATTGTTGATGATTGGATCATGTACTTTGACGGTGCTTCCATGCTGAAAGGTGCCGGTGCCAGTGTGCTGCTTATTGCACCCACCGGAGAGCATCTCAAGTACGTGGTTCAGATGCATTTTCCCAGGGAGCAGGCCACCAACAACACTGCTGAGTATGAGGGATTGCTTGCCGGCCTGCGCATTGCAATCAATCTTGGTATTCGAGAGCTGATTATCAAAGGTGACTCATAGCTTGTGGTGAGACAGATTAATAAAGATTACCAGAGTCCCTTGATGGAGGCCTACGTTGATGAAGTAAGGAAGCTGGAAGAGAACTTTGATGGTCTGCAAATGGAGCACGTCCCCCGTGCCCAGAATGAGATTGTCGATAACCTGTCAAAGCTTGCTGCCAAGAGATCTCCTGTGGAGCCAGGAACTTTTGTGCTACAGCTAACTCAGCCATCCATTACACTATCAAGGCTGGCAAAGAAAAGAAAGCAAGACATTGGTGGTTACTTTTCGGCAGAGCTGCTAGCAGCCGCCAAGAAAGTAGATGCCACTGACAAGACACCCTTTACTGGTGAGCTGCAGCCTCCGGCAAGCTAGGTCCTTGCCGTCGAAGCAAGCGCTCCCGCAGAGGAAGAGGTGCCTTTAGTCCTCGTCGTCGAGCTGCAGGCTCCGGCATGGGCGCAGCCGATCGTCCAGTACCTTCAAATAGGAGAGCTTCCCAATGAGCAAGAAGAAATGGAAAGAGTAGCCTGTCAATCAAGAATGTACCAATTTGTTGACAACACTTTGTACAGAAAGAGACCAAACGGCGTGAAATTGAAGTGCATTTGCCAGGAAGATGGACAGAAGCTATTGGCAGAGATACATGAAGGAATGTGTGGCTCTCACATTGGGTCACGTGTGCTCGTCGGCAAGGCGTTCCGTCAAGGATTCTACTGGCCGACAGCCCTTCAAGATGCCTTGGTGGTGGTGACCAGATGTGAAGCATGCCAGTTCCACGCCAAGGACATACACCAACCAGCTCAAGCTCTTCAAACCATCCCTCTTTCATGGCCTTTCTCGGTCTGGGCGCTCGACATCGTCTGCCCCTTCCCTCGTGCTACCGGGGGCTTTGAATTCTTGTACGTTGCAGTCGACAAGTTTACAAAGTGGCCTGAGGTAGCGCCAGTGAGCAAGGTGACGGCACAGTCAGCTATCAAGTTCCTCAAAGGATTGGTTGCTCGTTTCGGCGTACCCAACAGGATCATCACCGACAACGGCACCCAGTTCACGAGCCGCGCCTTCACAACATACTGCCAAGAACTTGGAAACAAGATTTGCTATGCTTCCATTGCTCACCCAAGGAGCAATGGACAGGTGGAGAGGGCAAATGCAGAAGTGCTGCGAGGTCTCAAGACCAGAACTTTTCACAAGCTGCACAAGTGTGGAAGACGCCGGGTGGAAGAGTTGCCGGCGGTTCTTTGGTCACTCAAAACAACACCAAGTTGAGCCACCTGCCAGACGCCCTTCTCCCTTGTATATGGTGCAGAAGCAGTGCTCCCCACAGAACTCAAATATGGGTCACCTTGAGTTTTGGCCTTTGATGGGGAGGATCAAGAAGAGCTGCGGCAGATGATGCCACGCTCCTTGAGGTGGATCATTTACCGGCTGCTGTTCGTGCCGCACGATACCAGCAAGCTTTGCGCCGCTATCATAGCCGCAAAATTAACGCCAGGAACCTTGAGGAAGGCGACCTTGTTCTTCGTCGGATTCAGTCCATGAAGGGGAAAAACAAGTTGCCGCCAAAGTGGGAAGGCCCTTACCGGGTAGTACGAGTCACTAGGCCCGGCGCAATCCGCCTAGAGACCAAAGATGGCACCCCCGTGCTCAACTCATGGAACATTGAGCATCTTCGCAAGTTTTACCCGTAAGGCGCGGTTGCCGGGCTGCCCGGCAGCCTCTTTTGTACAAGTTTGCCGGCAAGGCATGTAACCCTTTGTACAAAGCCGGGCACAGACCCGGTGCATAGTGAATAAAAGCTAAGTGTGTCGCAACATTTGCCAAAATACATATTTATTTATGTCCCGTACAGTGTTGTGCAACATTTTGCCTTGTATAAGATGATTAACGAACCGTCAAGGATCCAGCCTCCTCTTTTCTCTTCTTTTTTTTAAAGGAATGAAGTGTTCCTCGCGTGCAAGTTTCCCGGCGGGAGTGACGGTATGGATACCAAATGACGTTCAAGATATCATTTACGACAAGAAGTACAACAAAGAAAATCTAAGTTGCAAAACTTTGAAATAAAATTCTTTGTTGTAGTTGCTTTCCCTTGAACGATTTACGTCTTTGTGTGGAAAACCTGCACGCGAAGGAACCTTGTCGGGATTGCTCGCGCTCTTATTCCTGTTTCGAGTCCGCTCAATAGTGTAAGCTAGTCGCGTCAAAACCGATGAGTATATCTTACCGGAAGGCGGCACCTCCGGCAAGCTGCTAAGGATCCATCCTCAAGCGCTAGCCGCGAGTATGTGCGCACCGGCAAGTTTTCGGCAAGCGTAGGGAGAAACACATACAAAGGCAGAATCAAACAAAGGAAATAGCATACATTCATCCAAAATATGCAAGTCATGTTACGTCAAAACGCAGTGCAGATCTAACTTAAGATTAATTTGTCTTGTACACGATCACATTCACAGCAAGGTGTGCTGACAAGATTAATGGGTGACCCCACCCTGAGTCCTGGAAACTTGGCCAACCCTGTCGGCTATTGGAGCGACAATCTTGTCGGCGGCTGAGATGTCGGCATTCTTCGGCAAGCTTGTGAAGGCGCCGGAGAGGTCGACGCCTGGGTTGTGATACACAAGCTCGACCAGTACCCTGTAAAGTATATCTCGAGCAAGCTTGCGAGACTCCTTGGTGAAGGAGGCAGACCGCTCTTCTTGATACTTCTCCAACGCCTCAACAAGGCCCTCGAAGAAGAGAGTCAAGCTGGTGCTTGCCGCTTCTTGGTCGTTGGGGGAATAGTTGTATTCCTTCAGGCCCATGATGGCAAGCGGGACACTAAGCTGCTCGGGAGCTTCTACAAGGTGGCTGGTCCATAGTTGCAAGCTGCCCTTCAGCACATTCAAGGAATTTACAACATTGGCAAATGTAGCATTCTCCTTCTAGAGATCTGTGGACAAGATTTTCTCCCTGCTACTTGTGAACTGCGTTGGGATTTCCCCGAAGAGGAGAGGATGATGAACTACAGTAGAGATAAGTATTTCCCTCAATTAGGAACCAAGGTTATCAATCCAGTAGGAGAACCACACAGAACCTCATTAGCAGCACCTACACACACAAAAGCAAATACTTGCACCGAACGCAAACAAGAGTGTTGTCAATCCCCTTGGCGGTTACTTGCAAGGATTCAGTCTGATAGTGATAGATAGATAAAGTAAATTGCAAAATAAAGTAAATAAAATTGCAGCAAGGTATTTTTGGATTTTATATATGATAAAAGTAGACCCGGGGGCCATAATTTTCAATAGAGGCTTCTCTCTTGAACGCATAGCATACGGTGGGTAAACAATTTACTGTTGGGCAATTGATAGAAAAGCACATAGTTATGACAGATTCATGGCAATGATCATGTATATAGGCATCACGTCCGAGACAAGTAGACCAACTCCTGCCTGCATTTACTACTATTACTCCACCCATCGACCGCTATCCAGCATGCATCTAGGGTATTAAGTTAATGAAAAGAGAGTAACGCCTTAAGCAAGATGACATGATGTAGACAAAGTAAACTCAAGCAATATGATTAAACCCCATCTTTTTATCCTTAATGGCAACAATACAAATACGTGTCTTGTCCCTTTCTGTCACTGGGATATAGAACACCGCAAGATTGAACCCATCACAAAGCACCTCTCCCATTGCAAGATAAATCAATCTAGTTGGCCAAACCAAATGGATAGATCAGAGAGAAATACAAAGCTATGACAATCATGCATAAATAAGTTCAGAAAAGACTCAAATATTTCTCATGAATAATCTGATCATAAACCCACAATTCATCGGATCCCAACAAACACACCGCAAAAGGAGATTACATCAAATAGAACTCCAAGGAGATCGAGGAGAACATTGTATTGAAGATCAAAGAGAGAGAAGAGGTCATCTAACTACTAGCTATGGACCCGTAGGTCTGTGGTAAACTACTCACACATCGTCGGAAGTGCAGCAAGGTTGATGTACAAGCCCTCCGCGATCGATTCCCCCTCCGGCAGAGTACCGGAAAAAGCCTCCAGATGGGATCGCGGAAGAACAGAGGCTTGCAGTGGCGGAAAAGTTATCCACTACAAAAAAAAGACACATCCATGACATTATGGCCCGAATGAAAACTTTTTCTGTCATGGTTGTGACACTTCTATGACAATAATTGTGACAAAAACACGTATCATCATAGATGTGGTGGGCTCCTACTTCTATGACAAAAAATTATGACAGAAAATGGGATTTTCGTCCTGGGCGGGCCGGAGACGCACCCGGATCACATTCTTTGGGCTGTCCATGACGTAAAAAATCATGGTAGAAGTGAGGGCGAGGAAATTTTCGGGGAGTTCCCGGTTACGGTGGGTGGTCGGGCCGAGCGATGCAGTGTGGTTTTGCATGTTTCTCTCTCGTACGTGCGCGTGTGTGCGAGGCGCTCACTAACTAAACCCGAGCGAGGCGTACGTTCGCTTACTGAACCCGAGTGATCGATCGCCCTCGCACTACGTACTGAACACGAGCGATCGATCCCTCACACTACGTACTGAACCCGATCGATCCCTTCGCTGCTAACTGAACCCGAGCGGTCCCTTCGCTGCTAACTAAACCCAAGCGATCCCTTCGCTGCTAACTGAACCCGATTGATCCTTCTCGCTGCTTACTGAAGCCGATCGAGCCCCCGTGCGAGACGTAGCCAGCCGGTGCTGGGTTGCCTATCGATGAACAGTGCCCGTTGTTGCCACGCACGTGATACACGTTGAACGAGTCAAGACTTGCTTCGATTGAGCCGGTTGGTTGGCTGTGGATGAACAGTTCCCATTGCTGCCCCCGCTCGTACACCCCACCCCAGCCGGTGGGGATTGGATGAACAGGACCCCGGCTGTGTAGGCGGTTGGCGCTGGATGAACAGGACCCCGAGGAGGCCGTGCCACGGTACGCCATACCCCAGCCGGTTGGGGGTGGATGAACAGGACCCCGTGGAGGCTGGATGAACAGCAGCCGGTGGAGGCTGGATGAACAGGACCCCGTGGAGGCTGGATGAACAGTAGCCGCTGGAGGCTGGAGGAAGTCGACGGTGGATGAACAGTAGCCCGTGGAGTCTCGTTTTACGGTACGCCACACCCCTCCCGATGAATAGGACTCCATTTCGACCGTAGGCAATTGGGTAGAAGTCCGTTTCCTCCGTTTTGCGGTACGCCAGACCCCTCCCGATCAACAGGACCCCGTTTCGATCGTAGGCGGTTGAACAGAAGTCTGTTTCCTCCGTTTTGCGGTACGCCAGACCACCAGCCGATGAACAGGACCCCGTTTCGACCATAGGTGGTCGAACAGAAGGCCGTTTCCTCCGTTTTGTGGTACGCCAGACCGCGAATCGATGAACAGGACCCCGTTTTGGCTGTTCCATCCAAGCAGGTTGGCTCCCGATGAACATGACACATTCCGACCCAGTCGGTGGCCTCCCGATGAACACGACGTTGTTTCTCCATTCCGACCCAGCCGGTTGGCTGCCGATGAACAGGAGGCCGTTGCTGCCGTACGTTGACTCTCCATGTACACGAGCCCTGGCCGTACGTATGCGCGAGTACGCGTTCGAGACCCCGCCCGTATGTACGTACGTGCCCGTATTTTTTGCCGTGTGGCTGTACGTACGTGTACACGATTTAGTCGGGGTTGCCTGAACTGCTACGTCGGGGGCTCTACTACGAGACGTGCCGCTCCTTACATGCCCACGTTTCATCGTTGCAGAGAGACCGATCGATCAGTATGTACGTACACATTCGCGACCAGACAGACAACGCTACGTACGCTTCGACCGGGTGGGTCCCAGCTGTCAGGGAGGATAAGGAGGCACTTCCTTGAGTGCGAAGACATAGCAGGTGGGTCCCAGCTGTAAGGGGGGAATCATTTTTTTGCGCGTAATAATGAGGCACTTCCCGCGTGCGAAGATGTATCTGGAGGGTCCAGCTGTCAGCCTCACCGCGTACAATCCTCTTCCGATGGCTGCCGTTCATCGACCACGTTGACTACGCCGCGCCGAGAGCACCAAGGCAGTGGACGACGGTGAGGCCTAGGAAGGGAATGATGCGAAGCCGGGAAAGACACGGCAGTGGATGCCCACGCGAAGGGGAGTACGAGGGTTGACTGGTTCGGCTGCGGTGTGAGGCTGCCATCACCGAAGAATAACAGGGGATGTGGTTGAGTAGAGGGAAGGCCTGGCCAGCGGTGGAAGTAGGGTGGGGTGGTGAGGCCTGTGTGGCAGCATAGCCGGCCATGGGAGGCAGGAGCAGGCGGTCCCGCCGGTGCTGGTTTGGGCGGCTGGAGCAACAAGATCAGAGATTGGAAAAGCAGCACGGCCGTTGGATTAACATCCAACGGTCACCGCTGCTACAATCATTTGTTGACTAAGTTGACAAAGCCCTACGTATGCGTCAACTTAGTAGGCCCACAAGTCAGCCTCCAAATCCGGTGGGTCCCAGTTGTCATCAGGAGGAATCTTTTTTTTTTTGCTTAATAAGGAGGCACTTCCTTCCATGCGAAGATATAGCTGGTGGGTCCCAGCTATCAGGGGCAGGAATCATTTATTTTTCGCGTAATAAGGAGGTACTTCCTTGCGTGCGAAGATGTAGCGGGTGGGTCCCGGATGTCAGAGGGGACGAGTCATTTTTTTTGCGCATAATAAGGAGGCACTTCTTTGTGTGCGAAGTTGTAGCTGGTGGGTCCAAGATGTCAGGGGGAGGAATCATTTTTTGTGGCATGCGACCATGGACCTCGTGGGTCCCAGCTGTCTACCTCTCCATGTACAGTCCTCTTCCGATGGCTGTCGTTCATTGACCGCGTTGATGACGCCATGCCGAGAGCACCAACACGGTGGACGACGGCGAAGCCCAGGAAGGGAACGACCCGGAGCCGGCGAAGCCACAGCAGTGGGTGCCCATGCTCAGGGGAGTACGAGGGTTGACTGGTTTGGCTGCGGTGTGAGGCCTGTGTCACTGGAGAATAACAGGAGGTGTGGGTGAGTAGAGGGATGGCCTGGCCAACGGTGCGGTAGTAGGAGGGGGCGGTGAGGGCTGCGCGGCAGCACAGCCGGCCATGGGAGGCGGCAGCAGGTGGTCCCGCCGGCGCTGGTTTTGGAGGCTGGAGCAAGAACATCAGAGATTGAAGAAGCAGCACGGCCGTTGGATGTTATCCAACGGTCACTGCCGCTAGAATCATTTGTTGACTTTTTTTTTAGAACTCCTCGTTTGTTGACTAATAAGTTCACATAGCCCTGCGTACGCGTCAATATAGTAAGCCCACAAGTCAACCTCCAAATATGTGGCAAACAGCATACAGCCCATTTGCCATTATTTTTAATAATTTACAGCCCATTTGCTAATTCTTAAGGATTTTTTAAGCCCATATTCTTTTTGTTAGCATTACAGCCCATATTCTGGCCACGGTTAAAAAATTCAACGAAATTTTCCGTATTACGGTGGGGTCCGAACTGTTTTTAATCCCAAAATTTGGAGTCAGATTCAAAGTAATTTGAAAAAGTAATTTATATTAATTTAAATCCAACAAAATTTTCCCCGCAGAAAAATCAATGAAATTTAAAATCTCAAAATCCCAAAAAACCGTAATTTGAAACTAATTGCCGGTTTGCATTTTTTTTGAGTGGCTATTACCGGTTTGCTGTGTTGTTCTTAAAATTTACATCCCATTTCTTACTACTTATAGCCCATTTTCTGGGCAAACCCCGAATACATCCCTCCTCGTCTTGAAAGATTTGTAGCCCAACAGTGCTGAGAAAAGCAAGTAGGCCTCGGTTGGGTATTCTTCAAAGAAAATAGAACTGGGCTAGCCATTTTTAGAAAGAGAAAAAAACAACTGCGCTGGTCATGTGGTAAACAGAAAATAAAAGCCTGGGCTAGACAGGCTACAGCTCCACAGCCCAGTTGATACCCTGCTCCATCTCACAAACAAAAAAAACAACTGCACGAGCTGCTGGGTCCCTGGTGTCAGCCGCTCGTTGGGCAATTCTCTCACTTATTGACTACGTTGATAATGTCGTGGGACCCAAATGTCAAACCATTAGGCGGAAGCATTTTTTTGGCTTCTAATAAGGAGGCACTTGCTTGCGTACTGCAATGACCCTCGTGGGTCCCTACTGTCATCCTCTCCATGTATAGTCATCTCCTGATTCCTCTCGGTTGTTGACCCTGTTGACAACGCCAGACGGTGGCACCCGGAGAGCGAACCAAGGCGGAGGATGACGGCGAGGCCTCGGACAGGAACAAACAGGAGCCGTGGAAGATGCGGTAGTGTAGTCGCAGACTCGCAGGCAGAGGGTAGTACGAGGGATTGACTGGTTCGGCTGTGGGTGCGGGTTGGGACTGACGTCGCCGGAGAATAACAGGATGTGTGGGGGAGTGGAGGGATGGACTGGCCAACGTTTGAGGGTACGGTGGGGCGGCAATGCGTGGGCGGAGGCGCAGCCAGCCGTGGGAGGCGGGAGCAGGCGGGACCGATGGCGTGGTTTCGTTTGGGCTTCTGGAGGAAGAAGACTAGAGATAGAAGAAACACGACAGATGTTGGATGTCAATCCAATGGCTGGCTGGCAGAATCATTTGTTGACTAAGTCGACACCACCTTGGATAGGCTTTTTCGTTGTGGGTACCAAATGTCAGAATCCAAATCTGTCACAGCGATGCAGCCTTTCTTATTAGGAATTATAGCCCATTTGGTGTGCTAGCTCAAAATAAGTTTGTGGCTGCTGGCGGGCGCTAGGCACTTGGGTTCTGTAATGCACAATGAGCTCAAGGAGCCGGCGAGAGTGATGTTATTTCCCTTGGTTGGGATTTGTTACAATATTTCTCACTTAACTAAAGAAATTCCAAGCCATTTGCCTTGTTTCAAAGAAAATATGACAGCCACAACGGAGTTGAAAAGGGCAACAACATCTAACTCCAGCTTACAAACTGTACAAAAACACGAGGGTTAATTGTTCATCAGGTTTAGACAAAACCCAGAATGAAAAGGGCAACAACATCTAACTGTGGCAGTGTTTTTTTTAAACAAAGAAGGGCTTCCCCCTTCCGATTTCCATTAAGGGAAACCAGCATCGAGCTACAGGGTCCAGTTCCAGCACAAACACCAAACGAACACCCTAAACTACTACTACTAGGAGCAATAGGGAAAGCAGAGAAGGAGCAGCTCACGGCACAGCCCATCTGCCTCCATCCCTGCTTAAACGCCAAATATCAGTTATATTACAGGACATAAGTGCAGCAAAACACATGACAGACCACCACAGGAACCGGCTAAAACAAAAACAGCAGCGCCCGCTACACAACAACAGGTGGAAGTCCTCCAGCGCCACCATCATCCAACCTAGGCACTGCTGCAGTGTTTTCGGCAGTCACGATCAAATGGATCGGTCAGATCCATAAAATGAACATCCCGGGTCCTAAAATTTAATGGAATGTGACCACAAGATGATGTAAAAAGAAGACTGGCACGTTCAGAAGCCCATTTGTCCACCTGAAACTCCTTTTTTTGCTCTTCGACATATCCATCCGTCAAAACTTCATTGTTAATAAATTTAAGCCTGATGGACAATAGTGCCCTCGCATTCAGCAGGAAGAATGTGACAAATCTAGTGTTTGCATGGGTGGCTACATATCCTTCCAGTGTTATTGTCTTCAAACGAATGTCATGAGAACTGAGAAAATCCCGGTGCTTACGATGCCGCCGATTGGTTATACCTTTTGTACCCCATCCTACTGCCTAAATAGACATGAAGATTGAAAACAGTTAAGGTCTAAAAAAAGAGTATGTCGAAAGAGCAACAACTGAACGGTTAATTCTTGCACACTATATATGGGCTTCCAATGTGCGTGAAATCATCACCTTTATATAAAACTTCTCCAGACATGGAAAGCATCGCAACAAGCCAATAATCTTGTTCAGATCAAAAGTATTCATACTGATATATAAGATCTTGATAGAATCTAGCACCACTGATAGGCTATCCATGGACAAACTTTTCATTGAGCATAGAACATAATATTAGTACAAAAAGTGTACTCCAAGATGATATAAAACTTATGCGCGCAAATGAAAAATGTAGCTTATGATTACAAAAGTATAGATGATAATATACAGTACCTGGATAACTGTGGAGCCAAACACCATCTTGAAATGATCACAGAGATCATGAATTACACCCAAGGTCTCCAGTTTAGGCGCAGAGACGACAGTTATTTGTGAAAGTGGATAACAAGAATCAAGGATCAACCTTTGAAGTGAAGGGGCTTCTTCGATGATGAGATCCCCTACGTCAAACGAAATTCCAATTCTTACAAGGTTAGGCAACTTTATTCGGAGACAGCCGATTTTAACTGTCAAAAGAAGCATTAAGCACTCTAGGGCAGGGCAACTAGATTGGATGATGCTGTGCAGTGAGGCCTCCGATATACGAACCACCACAGGTGAAAGTTTTTGAGAAGTGGGAGTCGAAGCTTTTGTACCAGATTGTCTGGTAGTTTGCACAAGGCAAAGGTGGCGGTGTGGAGAGAGGAGGAAAACCGCGAGATGGACATCGGTGGTGAGGGCACAAGTACATGGCATTCGGAATGTGGTATGTGATTTATGTGGGAATAGTACAACTCAAGTAGCTGGAGTTTTTCGAATTCAGGGGATTTCAGCCAGGCGTCCACCGTGCAGGGCATGCACAGGTAGCATGCCGGGATGCAGAGGCGTTGAACGGAGCCCTGGTGGGAGGAGATGATGGCTCCGGGGAGTTCAAAATCATTGAATAGAGTTAGGCCATGACAGTCGAGATTAAGAGGCGCGGCGCACCATAGAGGGCACCACCGAGATGCGAGGAATTGGGTGCGGCAGCAATCCTTGGTGGAGAGAAGCGAGATGATCTCCACAAGGATGGCATCCGGGAGATTGCTGATGCGGTCCGCCCGAGATTCTTCGGGTTCCTCAGATCCAGGGGGAAGGCTCGCCGCTTCTCCCCGCACTGTCGGGTGGGGAACTACAATTGGCATCGCAGCTGGCAGGAGCCTCATCTTCTTAATGATGGGGCCAGCCGACTCCATTTTCCTTGCGGGCGCCACGTCGAGCTCACGGATTTGAGCAGAGTAGCGAAAGACGAGCCTAGTTAAGGGGGGCTGGGGTTTTCTGTAGGAGTGAGGAAGAAGGCGAGCGGGGGTTTTCTGTAGGAGTGACGAAGAAGGGGAGCGGGTTGTTTCTGTGGGAGTGAGGTGAGGAAGAAGGGGAGCGGGGGTTTTCTGTAGGAGCGAGCTGCAGTGAACAGTGAGGTGGGAGCGAGGAGGAAGAAGGGGTTTTTTGGGAGCGCCCCTCTTCAAGTAATATGGGCTTTTCCTACAAAAATATGGGCTTTAAAATGGGCTCTTGTACTGGTTGGTCTTAACACTAGAGACAGCCCATTAGAGACACTCTCCAGCTCTCCATCTTATGGCCCATTCGCAAAAAAAAAGACGCACTCACGGTAACCTTTTTCAACTTGAAAAAAACTTATGGCTCCTCCTTGGGCCCGCTTGGCATCCACCAAATTAGAGGGTGCGGTAATGCATGCAGACATTCACACTGGTCGAAGCACGGCACAAATGAGGCTTCAAATAATAGGCCCACAATATAGATTCTAAATGTTCACACGCTAGTCAACATTCACATTAAACTAAGCTTCACAAGATACAGTATGCATACTAGCTAACATTCACAAGCACATATATAAGTTCAGCATGTTTATGCATCTCAATGATTCACCAGACTATAACCAAGACAAAGCTGTGAGAAGGTGTAGAAATCAAGAAAAAACAATCGATGCTTCTCTAAGCAAAGGGCCTCCCTACGCATTAATTTCCTGGGCATGCTTCTTTCTTCTCAATGTTGAGTGCACTTTGAGCATGTTGGCAACTCCACAGCTAGCTCGCTGGCTCATCTTGCAATTGACGCTGACACATTGTAGCAAACAGAGGAGGCAATAGAGTTCACTCAACATCAGAACAGTTTGTGCAGTTCTACTAAAATCATCTTCATTGTCCTGAATGTGAAAAGATAGGAAAACAATAGTTGTACTTAAATGGTGTTGCAAAACAATAGCACATATCAATAGCTCGGTATGACAAAACATGATCATCTGGACGAAGGGGTACTGACCTGTGTGAGGAAGATTATCCATAATTTTATAAGTGGTTAGTTGATTTCCACCTTGGGGTCTCATCTCATGTCATGGAGGAAATTCGATCCAATCGATCAGTGCAATTCCTTCCGTCTGGCTGTAGAAAATTTGTCCAACAAACCCCAATATCTTTTTTGTGCAGTTCCACTAAAATTATGCACCGCTGTTTGCACGACCCCTACTCGCCGGCCAGGCCATCTATGACTCGGTGTCTTTTATCTTGCATTGATGGGGCGGGTACAGTGCTTGTTCGGTCCTCCACACATGACAGGCTAGTTCGACACTGCGATCAGCAAGGTAACGTACGAATAAGCTTATTTCATCTTGCGTTGGTCATTCTACCTAGTTACGAATGTAGGAATACCTCGAGCACCATGAGGTTAGCTGACAGCAGGTAGATGCAGCCATCTAATTTTTTGTGGTTCTACTAAAATTGTGGTTTGTGCTTCGGTTTGCACAAATAGAAACCACATAGAGATAGATAACCCTGTTTGCAGAAATATGTGATAGGGTTATTTAAGCAGTGTCATTTTTTGCTGTGGCATATGATTAGCAGCAGCATCTCATATGTTATCAATGGCATTACATTGACAGTATGAAAAATGCCATTAACTAAGAAGTGCCATCACATCAGATCAACACGGGCACTAGATTAACGGGGGCTTAGATTAACATGCACAACAATTGCATTATAACTCTATGATGACAGTAGCACATGATCAGTAGCTACGTACACGGTTAATAGGAACGATCATTCTAACAAAGGGTGATATGGAAAGGAGAAATACATCGTCGTGCCAACCAAATGTGCAATTAAATTTCTGCAGTTCCACTGAGATGAAGCTATGTTACCAGCGTGAGATTTAAGTGTAACACCCCACAGCACTCTTCATGGGAAATAAAGCAAGACAGAAGCATTTCATAAAACGGTGGAGGCATTGCTTCAGTTTATCAATGGCAATAGATTGACAGCAGCATTACTTAAGAGTGACATCACATTAACAGTGGCATTGTTTCATTTTACCAGATATCAGATTAACAGCTGCAGTAGGGGCATAGGGACAGGTGAGGCACAAGCATAAAGTGGTGAGGCAGAGGTGGTTGCTGAGAGTGGCAAACATGCAAGCAGAATGTCTGGATTTGTGCCATTTTTGTTCTCGTGATCTCGTCAGTGACCTTTTGCTGCGTGACCACAGGAAATCTAGCCGTGCTCATTCCCAGTTGCATTGTCCACCCAACACCCCCTCACTTTCTTTCCTTTTTCGACCAAGAGACCGGTCAGGCCAGAATCTTACTACTCTTCAACCCACCCTTCGCCCCCACACCACTTTATTGCCCTTTTCAACAAAGAGATCGGTTCGTTAACCAGTCTTTGCTACCCCGCCCACCCCAAAAAAATCCACATTCAACCAGGCCATCTATTTATCTTCATGCACTACCTTTTTTCCTCTAATAGTAAAATTTTAGGTGGTGTTGAGTGTTTGACAAGCCGACGGGGCTATCTAGATACATGGGGAGCTTTGGACTCAAGAATGGTGGGAAAAAAAGGATGCAGCGACGTGGTGAGCTGGCCCATTAGAAGAAGGCCGGTTCTAAAAGAAGTTATACCTCCGGTCGGCGGGATATGGCGAGGCAGGCTGCGGGATCTGCTAACACGACGGCAGCGATCAAAAGTGCGGAGGACCACCCACGCCGGCGCCAGGTCAAGACGGCGCGCGTCGGCTTCCTCCCTAGCCAACGGCGACCACGTCAACGTTGCACCTCGTACCCTACCCAGCGGAAGGGATCCGGCCGGATCTGTGACCACCGGTGAGAAGAGAGAGAGACAGAGAGAGTGGACACCACCGTCTTGTTTAGATCTGGAGAGGGTGAGAGAGTGAGAAGAAGAGAGCAACCCTAGCAAGCAAGTTCCGAAGCTCCAGCCTACATATATAGTGGAGTAATTTTTTTCCTCTCCGTAGCAATCATTTTAAATTGAATACGCGCGGAGCCATCTTTTCATTTAATGTACCAGAAAAAAAACTCGATCAATAACCGCGCCACCGCGTTCAGGTCGCACTTTGTATGGCTCATGTGTGGTCCCAGACCCTACATCAAGTGGACAACTAGATGGGTCAAATTATTATAGCTGCCTCTTCGTGTGCAAATGCGCTCCACCGTGTACCCGCGCGTGTGCGTGAGGGAACGAGTGCGTGAGTGCGCCTCTTCTCTTCGTGTGTGTGCGTGTGCGTGTCTCTCTCTCTCTCTCTCTCTCTCTCAGAGACAACGAGACCTTGACCTAGACAAAGATGGTGTGTACAAAAAGTTGCGAGCGTGTGTGTCTCTCTCTCTCAGAGACAATGAGACACTGACCTAGACAGAGATGGGTTGTACAAAAAGTCGCGAGCATGTGTGTGTGCGCGCGCGTGTGCGTGAGAGCGGGCACGGATGCGGGAGGACACCATCCAACCGTAGCCGCATACATTTTGACAACAGTTCGAACCAACAAGACGAAAATTGTGCAAACACGGCCAGATTTCATATAAACATGACGTATTTCATTACATTTACATCAACTAAGCGGTGCTAGTCCGGCTCTAGAGGTATAATTAATACCTAATCTAAATGGTCGCCGGCGGCTCCTTTTGTCTTCCTCATGTCCGGCAGCCCGATCACTGGACTGCCGGGAGCCTCGGAGGTATATGCTTCAGTGCAAAGGGCGGCTCGCTTCCCCACCGCTCATCGGAGTGGAACCCCCGGCTAATGCTTCAGCCGGAGGAGAAGGGGGCGCCTCCGCTTCCGTGGAGCCCATGCGGGGTCGACGATGGTCTGCGCTGAACAAGAACCGTGCAAGACATCGGCTGTGTACGCCGGCGTCGCCTCAGCGGTGGCCTTCATGGGATACAAGCGGCGGTGGCCTCCCGTGTTCTACTTCTCCTCGATGAAGGCGGCGGGCGTGGATGTGCTAGCTGCCACCTCATTGACATCCGCGCAACCAACTTCTTTATCTGCCTGCATGGCGCGGCTATGCGTGCGTCGACGGCGGATGGCGCGGTCGCAGGCACTGGAGGCGCCGTGCGGGCATGGAGCAACTCGCCAGTCCTCCTCGAGCTGGCCTGGAGTGTCGAGCTGCTAAACCACGCGCTGGCTGGGGTGGCTACTGGCTCCGTCGGGCTAGGCGAGGGAGGTGGAGCAGCGAGCGGCCTCGCTCGTAACCGCCGGGCTAGGCGGGCCACCTAGCCGGCTTTTATGCCGGAGAACTGCTCTTCCTGCTCGTCGGAGGCCATCGAAAGAGTGGAGAAAATGGTCGAAGGAGGAGCTTGGCCGGCGTTGCATTTAATGCCGGCCCGCTCCTGAACGGACGTGTGGATGTAGTAGGTTCTCGGCTTCCACGCGGGTTTAATGGAGGCGTTTGAATGCGGCATGGAGGTGCGTTCAGCCGGGCGTGCAGCGGGCGGCGCCCTCGGCCAGCGCACCGCTTCAATGCCGGATGCGACCTCTCACTCTCAATGCGTCCGCCCTGAGCCACCTTCAATGTGGAGCGGCGCGCTCTACAGCGGCGTGAGGGGGAGGGGTTTTTGGTGGCCCAGGGCAGTAAGAACCTCAGAACGGGGCTTGGGATCGGTCCAGACTCCTGATCTATGCCGCTTCAGCTAGGATGAAACACCATCGTGTGGAACCACACTAGAAAGCTGCGACCATGGTTCCCATTCCCCGCCGCTATCGATCGTGCCTTCTATGAAGAATGCCTGGGACTGGAACCAGGTGGTGTACATGGAGTCCATTGATAACGTCTAAGTGGAGTAGTCATGCACAAAATTATGGGAGTGCTGTTAATCTATGTACAGTAGTGCACAAATTTTAATACAGGAATGGGGTATGAACTTGTGTGGCATGTTAGCATATGTCCCTTAGAACTTCCTACAGTAAATGTGTACGTGCTACTTGTGTGGCTGTTGCACGGGCTCCGACATGCTTTGTGAGATTACTAAAAGGTGGCACAGCTTTGGCTAAAGCTGACCTTGCACTTGACTCTTCGCCTCTTACGGAGGTCGAACAATGACGATGGTAGTACTACTAGTACTATTGTAGTACGTACTCCTACTACTAGTAGTAGTATATAGTTTTGGCAATCTGACACTGAATGAACTACTGCACGTCCATTGCGTAGTAAGCAAAAGCTTCTCCTCGCCCTGCGAGCCACTGAGCGCGCGTGGGCGAGGGAGAGGGCATAGTAAGGCTGGTCATAGTGGGTTGTAGACTTGTAGTGCCATTTCGAAAAGAAAAAGTAGTAACTTAGTAACATGCGCATGTTACTAGTTTATGTTACTATCTCCATAGTGGGGAGTAACATATATGTGTTGTCATGCAAATGTTCATTTATTAGGCTGTAGGCTCATATTGCATTGGAATGTGTGGTGTTATGGTAACTACTAAGTACCTCCGTCCTGGTTTATTAGGCCTCTTTGTATTTTGGGTCCAAGTTTGACCATGTATTTAACTAAAAATATATAAAGTAGTATATGTTACCCAAAATATATTGTTAGATTTGTATTTGAAAGAGGTTTTCTATGGTATAGTTTTTGTAACATATAGTTTATATTTTATTAGTTAAATTCATGGTAAAACTTTGGCTCAAAATGGAGGGGTAGACTTGTATAGGATCGGACCTTTAGGTGAGATCGTAGGATCAACACTAAAATTTCATATTTAGACAATCCGAAAAATTTGCGTACGTGCCATTGAAGGAAAAAACTTTATTTATAAATAACGTGCCACCGCGTCATGGTCGAACTTTGATTTGTTCACGCGTGGTTCCCGACCCTCCACTTAAGTGAACAACTACTACACGTGTCAAATTATCACGTGAGCTGCCTCTTCGTACAGAAATGAGCTCCACCGTGTACCCACGCGTGTGTTAGGGAAAGAGGCAAAGAGTACGTGCGTCAGTGCGTGCACCTCTTCTCTTCGTGCACGTACTCCTTTTTTTGCAGGTGATTCGTGCACGTACTCCACCTACCTTTGGTGACCGTTGGTGAGTCTCACTTACACTACTTATCTCCATTTTCTTGCATAACACGTGGACCTGGATGCTGGATGTCTCACGTGTCGGCAAAAGGAAGAAGAACGATTTTCGATGATCGAGAAGGAGCCAGGAACCACGCGGTGGAGTACTAGACAGGAGGAGTCCGAAACACGGCAGCCCAGTGTATTTACATCATACATGGCCCACCTCATGCTATCACCATATTCTCGGCCTCCGTCCGACACCTAGCTCCACCAGCCCGTATCGCTTCTAGCTCCTCTTCTCTCTCAAAGTGCGGCGGGTTGGCGATTTTGCCGTCAATTGAGGTCGGTTTGCTCCCACTCCCTCCCACATGTTAGTGATATGCCAAGAGCATTCTAAAAAAAAAATATATGCCAAGAGGAAGCGCTTTGACCGATGGATCAAACGCGACAGGCGTGCCGTGAGTGAGTCCAGTTTCTCGTTTTGAACTTGTTTGGTGTAGTAGTAACACTTGGTTTTGCACCTTCGTAGATTGATGCAAATACCCGCTAAAAAGGTGCTTCGCTTTCTACTAATCCCGTCAACCGTCCTACTACAGTATATCACTCACATCTGGTTTATAGAGCTTAATCAACAACTTTTTGTATTACTATCCCATTTTGTCAGTCTAAATTTTACTGCTCACATTCACATGTTTAGATTTCAAAGTGCATTAAATTGTTATGTGCAATAATTAACAAAAAAACTAACCAATGCATGTAAATGTTATTGGTCATTGTACTACTCATGCATGCATGCGTTGATACGTACTACTACTAGTACTACAGTATACTCCAAACGCTCACCGTTTAGTAGTTCATTGGTTGCTTTCGATTTTTGACTTGAGCCCCGTAAACCCATACACTTGATGTTGTGCTGCTACCGTCCAATATTCGCGTGTGGTGGTTTCTAGAATAAAAAGGAGGTACTTACAATGGGAAAGGTGACATGATGGTTGCTTCGTCCGAGCAACTTACTGTGGGAATATTGGAGTACGAGCGGATTCAACAAATAGTGAAATGATGGTTGCTTCATCCGAGCAACTTACTGTGGCAAAGCTGGGGCTCTATGATTTGACTGCTCAATAGTCAATATTACTGCGGCGCAACGACCTGGGTGAACCTCCCCTGCGGTTCTGCACTCAATATTGGTGCATGGGACGTGGACCAGGATGCTGGATGTCCCACAAGTCGGCGAAAGGAAGTTCAATGGTTTCTGGCATTGCTATCAAGCTTTCAGGATTTGTTTATATGTCACATACATTTTCCAGCATAATAAATTATACTGTAATGCTATGAAGCTTTCAACTTTGGTTTCTTGTGTCCACTTGCCTCCAAGGTTGTCTCGTTACAACATTCCATCAAATACAAAGAAAACTAACATGGATGCAAATGCATCACAATGATTCGCAGATCAGCCCCAATATTTACATCACAACTGAAGAAAAAGTTGTGAGAAGGTCTACAAATAAAGAAAAATGAAAAATTGTTCGATGCTCTACGTAGGCATGGTTCCATTTCCTGGCCACGGTGTTCATTGGTCGGCAGCTAGTTTCACGCAGCTCTGTCGAATTGAACAAGACATGTTAGCCAAGAAAGAAGTCTATGGATGACATGGACCATCCGATCATTTTGTGCAGTTCCACTAAAATCGAGCTGAGCATCCCTGTTTGCAAATATATGAATAAGTGATTTTACAATAATAGCGGCACTAGTTGATGAAACATACACACACAAATAGAAGCCGATCACCTTTGCAATCTCTCATAAAACTAACTACTTGTTGGAGAAGATTAGGCTCAGAGTTGGATGAGGAGGATAGCACAACCAATCTCCCTTTGTGCAGACCCACTGAAATGTAGAAACGTTGCCCGTGTGACATTTTAGTGGAACTGCACAAAACACTCTTAAGCAAAAAGTGATTTGTGTAGTTCACCAAAAGGTCGCAATAGCAACGAGGTGAAATGGATAGCCCTGTTTGCAAAAAGAGGTAGAAAGGAAAAAATTACTGGTCAATAACAGTTGATGACACATACGCCGACCAAAAGAAGCATATTCATTGTCTTCAGGGGGAGATAGCAGCATAGTGGTTTCTCTCAAACGGTGTGAGGACGAGATTGCATAATGGGAAGTACTACGCCGGCCGAGCTACATTTTAGGCAAAGAACTAGAGAAGATCCACATGCAGGATTTTCCACATGCAGCGACCTGGGAAGTTGGGAAGTGGAGCAAGGCCGGTTCCAGAGGAAGCTGTACCTGAGGGTCATCAGGATGTAACTAGAAGGGCGGCGGCGGCCGGGATCTACTGCGGCAGCGAGCAAGGGGCGAAGGCCCTACCGCGCTGGAGCTTGGTCGGAGAGAACGGCGGGTACCGCAGATCGGGACGCGCTGGCAGTGAGTTTCCTGCCTCGACGCAGGCGACCGGAGCAACGCTGCACATCCACCCTTTCTGCCGGCGGACGGGATCCAGCCGGATCAGTGACCAGCGGTGAGAGAGAGAGAGATTGGCCACCGCCATCTTGTGTGAGAAAGTGTGAAGAGACGAACCCCAGCAAGCAAGCATTGAGGCTCCTGCCTATATTTTATAGTATAGTAGAGCGGTGTTCTTTTTTCTCTCGATAACAATCGTTTTATATTCTGGACGTGCCATTGAAGAATAAACTTTATTTAAAAATAACGTGCAAACGCGTCAAGTTGCACTTTGTTTCGTTCACACGTGGTACACGACCCTCCATCAAGTGAACAACCGCTACACGCGTCAAATTATCACGTGGGCTGCCTTTTCATACAGAAATGAGATCCACTGTGTACTCGCATGGGTGTGGCTGGGAACGAGACATGAGTACGTGCGTCGTGCGTGCACCTCTTCTCTTCGTGAACGTACCCCACCTACGTGGGTGTGTGAGAGAGATACAAACCTAGAGAGAGATGGTGAATGCATTTGTCAGTGTTTTTTTAGGGGGGGTGATTTCATAAGTGTATTTGTGTGCGTGAGAGATAGACAGGGAATATGAGTCGATGATATCTCAAAAAAAATATGTAACATATGCAATGTGTGTGAAATGAAGGCCTAGATATATCATATATAGAGGGGGCGATCCACGAGAAGAGAGGAGAGGGATCATTGGCGTGAGATATATATCGATATAATCGAAGAGAGGGATGAAGGTGTATGGGTGCAAGATCGATAAAGAGAGCCAGTGAAATTGTGTGTGCGCACGTCAAAGATATAGGGTGCCTGGCCTACTGGAACGTGAGAGGGGACAGGTGCAGTTTGTGTGTGGCAGGGAGACCTAACTAGAGCGTTCGACTATCGGTGTGTGTGTGGGGGGGGGGGGCAGAGACCTAACTAGAGAGGTAGATCGACTGGTGTATGTGTGGAGAAGGAAAGACCTAGCTATGTATCATGGGAGAACGATCGGCATCCATAAATATGTGTAGGAGAGGAATAAGGTTGGGAGAGAGATAGAGCTAGAGTGCCGGAGGGGTGGTTGTGGAGTTGCTTCTCGGAGATGGTGGGAGAGGCCTACTAGACAAACGGAGGGTACGACTGCAATATCAATAAGAGAGGGGATGTGTGTCTGTGTCTGTGTGTGCGCGTGCGTGTGAGACACTACTGTAGGATGGTCCTAACGCGACACATGCATTAGAGACCCCTCGACCAAACTGTGTGCGATGCATTAATCGCAAACGGTGTCATATTAAAACCGTCACCAATAAGACGAACTGTGTGCGATGGCAGAGACATCAAGCACGATTCAGATTAGAGTTGCGTGTGCGATACGTGGCATACAGTTGATCCATACGAACCATTTGCGATGAGCCATAGCAACAGAAACGGTCAGCTAGTTCAAGGTGTGTGCAATATAAGGCATACAGTTCACTCGGATGAACTATTTGTGATTACCCAACACAACAGAAATGGTCAGCCAGATCAAGGTGTGTGCGATAGACGGCAAACAGTTCACTCGGATGAACTGTTTCCGATGAGCCGAAACAACAGAAACGGCCAGCCGGATCAAGGTGTATGCGATAGACAGCAAACAGTTCACTCAGGTGAACTATTTCCGATGAGCCAAAACTACAGAAACGGTCAGAGCATCTCCAACAACCTTTGTATATTGGATTGCTAAAAACATGTTATAGCAAGAGGAGAGAGAAGGTTTGCAAAGCCAACATGTTTGTTGCTTTGGTAGCCTTTGTATATTGGATTGCTATATTTGCACAAAGTACACAATGACATGTGGGGACAATTTATCATAGACACATCACACGTATACTAGCACAACTCGTGTACACGTGTGCACACGCGTACGTGTACACTGACGCAACACACACCCATACAGATACACACAGGCATACATGTACATACACGTGTACACGTACACACACGCAGCACACACGCTTAGACGTACACACGCATGTACACGTACACACGCATACACGTACACGTACACGTACACGTACACACGCACGCATCGCACACATACACGCACACTCGACGCACATACGCAGCTCACAAATACACGTACACATCACACACGGGCCCACTAGTCATTGAGACAAAAATACGAAGGGGACCACTTTTACAAAGCCTTGCCAAAATTTAGCAAGTGCCCTTTGGGTTTGCAAATATACAAAGTGGGATATCAGATTTAGCAAGCTTTGTAAAAAAAATTAGGTGGGGGACCACTTATACAAAGGCTGTTGGAGGAGGTTTTTTGCCCAAGGCTGTTGGAGTACAAGTGAGTGCAAATATAGAAAGGCTGTTGGAGATGCTCTCAGCCAGATGAAGGAGTCTGCGATATACGGGCACACATTCTAATTAAAAGAATCACTACAAGAATCAGGCACTTTGCCGTCTGCCATAGCAGACGGCAAAGGCATGCCTGGCGGACGGCAAAGCCTTTGCCGTCTGCCAGCAGACGGCAAACACTCCGGCTGAACAGGAGCCGGTAAAGGCCGCTTTGCCGTCTGCTGGCAGACGGCAAAGAAGCAAAGGTCTTTGCCGTCTGCTGGCAGACGGCAAAGCCCCTGGACGGCAGACAAAAGGTACCAGCCCCGTTAGGGGGCTAACGGCGCTCTTTGCCGTCTGCCAGCAGACGGCAAAGACCTTTGCTTCTTTGCCGTCTGCTGGCAGACGGCAAAGAGCCGCAGCTGACGTCAGCTGACGTCAGGCGTCAGCTGGGCCAACGCAGGCTCTTTGCCGTCTGCCAGCAGACGGCAAAGAAGCAAGGTCTTTGCCGTCTGCTAGCAGACGGCAAAGAGGCCAAATAGGCCAGCCCAGGTTGCACAGACTGCTGCCACGTGGCCTCTTTGCCGTCTGCTAGCAGACGGCAAACCTCCAACCTCTTTGCCGTCTGCTAGTAGACGGCAAAGTGGCTATATTGGCCCTGTTTTTTCTGTTTTTTCTTAAATCAATTCATTTTCACAGAAAATCAAACACACATATATATATGACCAATATAGCATATCCAACACATATTACCAATACTCATGAACACATATCCATGAAGACATCCAACACATATTGTCATGAAGACATCCAACACATATCCAATATTGTCATGAACATATCCAACACATATCCATGTTACAATAGTAGCAAGTTTCACATATCAAACACATATACAAAATCATCCATCACATAAACAAAAAGGAAGACAAGGACTCCATGCATGAACGCAAGCTCCCGTGAAGTGAATCAAATCTGCAAAATGGAAAGAAGAAAGTTAGAAGAAGAAGACTAGAAGAAGAAGAAGAAGAAGAAGAAGAAAAAGAAGAAGAAGAAGAATTTTTCTTCTCTTTCTTTTTCTTCTTCTTATTGCTTACTTGTGTCATTTTAGAGCTAACCTAGTTAAATAGGCCATTTTTGACCTAAATATGCTAAGTATGTCATAAATGAACTAAATAAGCTAAGTATAGGTCATTTTGGAGCATATTAAGTCATTTTGGAGCTAAATTTGTCATTTTGGAGCATATTAAGTCATTTTGGAGCTAAATAGGTCATTTTGGAGCATATTAAGTCATTTTGGAGCTAAACAGGTCATTTTGGAGCATATTAAGTCAATTTGGAGCTAAATAGGTCATTTTGGAGCTAAATAGGTCATTTTGGAGCTAAATAGGTCATTTTCGAGCTAAAGAGGTCATTTTGTAGCTAAATAGGTCATTTTGGAGCATATTAAGTCAATTTGGAGCTAAATAGGTCATTTTGGAGCTAAATAGGTCATTTTGGAGCTAAATAGGTCATTTTCGAGCTAAAGAGGTCATTTTGTAGCTAAATAGGTCATTTTGGAGCATATTAAGTCATTTTGGAGCTAAATAGGTCATTTTGGAGCATATTAAGTCATTTTTTAGCATATTAAGTCATTTTGGAGCATATTAAGTCATTTTGGAGCTAAGATGGTCATTTTGGAGAATATTAAGTCATTTTGGAGCTAAATAGGTCATTTTGGAGCTAATTAGGTCATTTTGGAGCTAAATAGGTCATTTTGGAGCTAAATAGGTCATTTTTGAGCATATTCAGTCATTTTGGAGCTAAATAGGTCATTTTGGAGCATATTAAGTCATTTTGGAGCTAAATAGGTCATTTTGGAGCATATTAAGTCATTTTGGAGCATATTAAGTCATTTTGGAGCTAAATAGGTCATTTTGGAGCTAATTAAGGTTATTATGTCATTTTTGAGCTAGCTAAGCATATAAATCCATTTTTGGAGGAATAAATGCTAAGTATAGGTCATTTTAGAGCTATCCTAGGTTAAATAGGTCATTTTGGAACTAATTAAGGTTGCTATGTCATTTTTTAGCTAGCTAAGCATATTAAAGTCATTTTGGAGAAATAAATGCTAATTTTAGGTCATTTTAGAGCTATCCTAGGTTGAATAGGTCATTTTTTAGCTAATTAAGGTTATTATGTCATTTTTGAGCTAGCTAAGCATATTAAGTGATTTTGGAGGAATAAATGCTAAGAAGAAGAAGAAGATGATGATGAAGAAGATGAAGAAGAAGAAGAAGAGGAGCTCTTCTTCTTCTTCTTCCTCCTATTCCTTATTTTCCTCCTCTTCCTTGTTTTTATTTTATCTTATTCATTATTTGTGTCATTTTAGAGTTAACCTATCTAAGTATGCCATTTTTTTGCTAACCTAGGAAAATTATGTAAGTATAGGTCATTTTTGTGCTTACCTTGGTAATTATGCCATTTTTGAGCTAAATTAGGTAAGTATATGCCATTTTAGAAGAAGAAGAAGACAAGAAGAAGAAGAAGAAGAAGAAGAAGAAAAGAAGACTAGAAGAAAAATACTAGAAGAAGAAGAAGAAGGTGTTTACCCTTTTCCTTCTCATTCTTCTTCTTTTATTCTTTCTTTTTCTTCTCTTTCTTCTTCTATTCTTTATTTTTCTCCTCTTCCTTGTTTTTCTTCTTCTTATTCCTTATTTGTGTCATTTTAGAGCTTACATAGGTAATTATGTCATTTTTGAGCTAACTAAGCTTATTATGTCAATTTGGAGGAAAATAAGGTAAGTATAGGTCATTTTTGTGCTAACATAAGTATTTATGTCATTTTTTAGCTAATTAAGCATATTAAGTCATTTTGGAGCTAAATAGGTCATTTCTTAAGCATATTATGTCATTTTTGAGCTAGCTAAGCATATTAAGTCATTTTGGAGGAATAAATGCTAAGTATAGGTCATTTTAGAGCTATCCTAGGTTAAATAGGTCAATTTGGAGCTAAATAAGGTTATTATGTCATTTTTGAGCTAGCTAAGCATATAAAGTCATTTTGGAGGAATAATTGATAATTATAGGTCATTTCTTAAGCTAAGTATGCATTTGTTAAGCTAAACACTTGGGAAAACTTACCGTCATCACTTAGGTGTAGGTGTAGGACCGGTCGCGCCAGTGGCAGACGGAGAAGCATCGGTCGATGCTTGTCGGGAGTTATGCTGCACCAAAGATCATTTCCAATGTATCGTTAGCATGATGCAACTCAAATGTGAAGACTAGTAACTAATGACCATTCAAATGAAACTCACCGTTTCCGCTGGAGCAATGACTGGCATCGGCGGAGGGGTCGTGCCATTGTTCTGGCACATGGTCTGCACATTTGGTTTTCTCGAGTCAGTCATATTAATTAGTAATGAAAGGAACATTACGTGCATGATTTGGCTAATATGCAGAAGAAACTTACCACGATGAGCTCGTATAGGGCCCGTTGACCCAACTCGTTTCGGTTCCTCTCCTCCTCCATTAGCCTAGCGGTCCTCTCCTCCGCCTGCCGGTCCCTCTCCTCTAGAAGCGCCTGGGTCTTCGCTCTCTCTTCCTCAATAGCAGCCTGGGTCTTCGCTCTCTCCGCCTCAATAGCAGCCTGCAACACCACTCGTTAGCATTGTAATCATCGACGGCCGCACACACAATGTAATGGAGGAAAGGTATCTGAGTCCGTCCGTATAACTAACCTTGAATTCGAGCTCCATTGGCCGTGCACGAGGCCTTATCTCAGGATTGGAGCTGGTCTGGTGCTTCTTGATCTGCGGGAGAGTGCTAGTACAACATATCAGTCCATCCCCAATGGCTAACGAGCCATGGTGGCTCCCGCCACCAGATATCATCACCAGCTCTGGATCAAGAGGTTCCTGGCTCGGGTTAAAGTCCGGCCCTTTCCTCGCCTTCCCCTCGTCTCTGTACCTCACAAGCTTGTGGTGGGAGGCGCGGTTGCTAAAAAAGAGTAAATGCACTTACTTCTCCCCGTTAGGCGCAATCAACCACCTCTGGTCGGGGGTCACCGGGGTGGGCGGGAGCTTTGTACCACCACGCTGGTAGACTTTGCGGCCCTCAACCCACTCACCCTCGCTATAGCTATCAGAAATATAGCCACCGGCAGCACGGCCACTGGACTCCGTCGAGTCCGCCCATGGGTCCCGCTGCGACTCAGCGTGATCCCTGCTGAGCTTCGGAGTCTCGTGGGACGAAGGCTCAGCGTCCCGACGCTTGTCGACCCGAGGCTCGTCGGCCCGACGCTCGTTGACCCGAGGCTCGTCGGCCGTAGGCGCGTCTGCCATAGGCTCGGTGGCCGGAGGCTCGTGGACCGGAGTCCGAGATGGGTCCAGCTCAGGCGGCTCCATCTGAGACGGGGCACTCCTGTGGTCGGGTGAATCAGCTGGGGGTGGCGGCGAGGAAGGCGTAGTAGCAGCCTTCCTACCTCTCCCGCCGCCACGTCCACCTCTACCAGCCTTCTCGTTCTTCCCCCCCCCCCGACCTCTCCTGGCCGAAGAAGAAGCACCCGCCGGTGTCTGCATACCGAGATCCAGCGCTCTCCGGAGGTGCTGGGGTGGGATGGAAGTACCCCTCCCACCACGCGCCGAGGAAGGAGCCTCGGAGCGCTCTCGACCCGCGCCCACCATCTGTCAACACCTGCAATGACAAAGAGTAAACGAAGTTAGTACAACATAAAAAAAATGAATACCTGACATGAATATAATTTAAGTGTATCATCATCATGAACATAATAAAAAATTGAATACCTAACATGAACCAATTAATAATATATATGTACATAATAATAATTGAATACCTGACATGAACTATAATATTAATCTTCATCGTCATCATTAATAAATGCATCATCATCGTCTATATATGCTTCGGGGTCAATAAATGCATCATCATCATCACTATCAGTAATGACGTGCTCATCATCATCATCAATAAATGAATCAACATGTGGAAGGCCTCCTGTACGTAATCGGTCAAGCATTGACAGGTCATCCGCAGCAGTAACCTCTTCTTGTTCCGGCTCAGGCTCGGATTCACTGTCGTTGTCTACTTCAATGTTCTGAGGTGAAGTAGAGCGGTTCTTGAAACGTTTTTTGGAAAGACGTGTTTCTTGGAAGAATTCTCCTTCATATGTGTCTGGGTTAATGTGAGGTTCATAATCCTCTTCATTGGGGGGAGGTGGTCTAACACGTGGCGGCACTTCATAAACGACATCCCAACCTTTGAGATTTGGATCACTTTGGCAGGCCCACGGTAGATAGAAAACTTGGGTTGCCTGTTGAGCCGTAATATAGACATCAGGAACATCCAAATGGGTGCTTTGTTTGATTTCGACTAGCCCTAGATGTTCATGAGTCCTTCTAGTCTCCTTCGGCTGGAACCAATAACATTTGAAGACTACGACTTTCGGTGGGTTTGCACCATAGAATAGAAGTTCATAAATTGCTTCAACTCTTCCATAATACTCGGTACCTCCTTCGCCGATAGCAGAGACACAACAATTTGTAGACTTTCGGTCGGCCATAGATAGCTCTTTGCCATAGGTACGAAAGCGATACCCGTTGATGTCGTATTTGTCAAATGAACGGACCTTATAGTCAAAACCATTAGCGACTTGTCTCAATTCGGCGTCCATAGACTCTGAACTAGCCTACAAGTTTAATACGAAAGGATTGTTGCATTAGCCGGAAATTAGACGAAGAAATGAAATGGTCTAATGGAAATTACCGTTTGTTTGAACCAAGAGATGAAACCGGGATAGCCGCCTGCATGCATTGCCAGAATCTCATACTCTTCGACGGAATCCTTTTGGATCACCGCTCCATACGAGAATTTGGCGACGTATCGACTGTATCAAATATCCGGGAATAAGAGCAGTTCAAAGGAATTAGAGGTTGCGAAACAATATTGTACCGAGAACTTACTCGATGTACGGCCGCACTTCTGTTAGGTTGTTCAAGATATACAACGTAATGGTCCGCCATTCGTCGACATCCAGCGGTAAGGAAGTATAAGCACCGGCTGGTGCGAGCTTCCCTTTGAATAGGCTGAGGTTGGATCCACCCTTTTTAGGGTCGCCAGCATTGTACCGAGGCTTCGGATTATGCAAATGACGATTTTTGGCTTCGTAGTGTGCTGTCACGAAGTTTGCCGGCTCCTCAGTAATGAATGCCTCGGCCATCGATGCTTCAATTCGACGTTTATTTTTACATTTTTCTCGAAGCGTCTTCTGCATCCTCTCAGTTGCGTAGCACCAACGATTCTGCACGGGCCCCCCCAATCGTGCCTCGGTTGGGAGATGCAAAATCAAATGCTGCATTGGATTAAAGAAGCCCGGTGGAAAGATCTTCTCTAACTTGCAGATCAACTCCGGCGCCAACTCTTCCAGTTCTTCTAGCAAGCCAGGCGATAGTTCTTTCGCACATAGAACACGGAAGAAATAGCTCAGCTCTGCCAGTACTAGCCATTCATCCTCAGGGATAAAGCCACGCAACATCACCGGCATTACCCGCTCAAGCCATATGTGCGAATCATGACTCTTGAGACCAAATATTTTCAATTTTTCAAGACTCGCTCCCCTCTTTAGATTCGCTGCATACCCATCGGGGAACATCAACTCATTTTTCACCCACACGAGTATTTCCCTCATAACTGGCCTTCCAAGATTGAACCATGCCTTTGGCTTCGTCCAGTTTTTCTTTCCTTTCGGTTGTCGCATGTTTTGTAGCGGTCTATCACATAGAGCCTGCTGATCGACTCTAGCCTTAGGATTATCCTTTGTTTTCCCCTCTATGCCGAACAATGTACCAAAGAGGGCCTCGCCGACATTCTTTTCAGTGTGCATCACGTCGATGTTGTGTGGGCAAAGGAGGTCTTTGAAGTAAGGCAGATCCCACAAGCATGTCTTGTGAGTCCAGGCGTGTTCGGAATTATACCCCTTGAAATACCCTGGATGCTCTGGATCCGGCTCGAGAGAGTTTAACTGATCTAGGGTCTGTTAGCCTGTCAACGCAGGTGGTGCAGAGTTTTTGACAACTCTACCTTTGATGAAGTTCTTCTTGTCTTTTCTGAACTTATGGCGAGGATCCAGGAACTGTCTATGCATGTCGAAGCAAGAAAACTTGCCACCCGCCTGCAGCCGATGAAACTCAAGAGCTGCCTTGCATGTGGGGCACGGGAACCTTCCATGCACACACCAGCCAACGAATATCGCATACGCCGGCAAGTCATGCATCGAGTACATGTACCACACACGCATTAGGAAGTTTTTTTTTGTAGCAGCGTCGTATGTCTTGATCCCATTATCCCAAGCTTCTTGCAGTTCATCCTTAAGCGGCTGCATGTACACATTCATATTCTTCCCCGGATAGTTGGGCCCCGGAATTATCAACGTCAGGAAAATGTTCTTTCTTTGCATAATCTGTCCGGGGGGGAGATTGAGTGGAATGACAAATACAGGCCAACAACTGTATTGGGCTGCCATCATACCAAACACATTGAACCCATCCGTGCTTATGGCGATTCGAGGATGCCTTGGATCTGCCGCTTTAGCATGATGTATTGCATCGAAGCGCTTCCACGCAAAAGCGTCCGATGTATGTACCAACATCGGCTCCCCATCTGCATCTAGTTCGGTTCTTTTGCCCAATTTGTGCCATGTCATCTATCTGGCCGTCTCTTCGACCATGAAAAGACGTTGAAGTCTTGGTATGATTGGCATATACCGAAGAACATTAACTGGGATTTTTGTCTGACTCTTCTCACCCATACCGTTGTCTACCTCAACACACCTGGAAGACTGGCAAACGGGACAATACTTCAAGTCCGCATACTCAAGCCAAAATAAGGCACATCCTTTCTCACAGGCATCTATCTTCTCATAGGGCATCTTAAGTACACGGAGGATTTTGTCCGACTGGTACAGGTTTGCAGGCATTACATGGCCTTTGGGAAGAAAGCGTCCAAATAGTGTCATCATCGCGTCGTAGCATTCTCTGCCCAAGTTGAATTGAGCCTTCAGAGCCATTACTTGTGCGATGGCATCCAGCTGACAAAGCTCAGTGTGCTCGTGGAGAGGACGTTTTGAAGACTCCAACATATCATTGAAGGCCTTTGCAGATTCCTCCATCTCATCGTCCGAATCCCGAGCATCATCAAAGTCTTCCACCATGTCTTCCATCCCGGTACCATGCTCGTCGGTGCGACAACGGCCCTCCTCAGCTCTGGCACGTTGGGCAGACTCGCCATGAAATGTCCAAACCGTATAATCAGGCGTAAAACCACTCTTCTGCAGGTGTTTGATCATTTCAAGCTCTGACTTCTTATAATAGTTATCGCACTTGACACAGGGGCACCAGGTTTTTCTCTGTCCATTTGCAAATGCGGCTCTCACAAACCCCTTGGTTTTTGTTAACCATTCATGTGTCATGTCTTTCTGACTAGTGTGACCGGTGTACATCCATGCACGATCACTCATCTTGCCTAGCTACTGGACACACAAGAAATATATACATAATTCAGCAAACCATATTCATCAGTTAATAGAGTTTGTCAGTTTTATTACGTCCATGCAACCTACACGCTAGTAGGTAAAGATAGGTCCTAATCCCACCCGAGTATGTGTAGATTGGGTTCGTTTTCCCATGCTCTGCTCCGGATCCGACGCAAAATTTCGGCAGCACCTCCCCGCTGTTCTCCTGATACACGTCTCGGCAATAAGCAGAGAGGATGTGTACCCGGAGAACAACAGGGAGGCACTGACGAAATTCTGCATCGGATCCGGAGCAGAGCATATGGGAAAACGAACCCAATCTACACATACTCGGGCTGTCCATGGATAACGTTGGACAATTCGAAAGAATCACGGTTATAAATATGCAAATGCATGCATATTTATAGATGTAACCCTTTCGAACGGGAGACGCATAGTGGTCACGCATGCTGATGATTGACACCTATAGCTAGCAAGTTTCATCGGCACGAAGACCGGAACAGAGCAAATGAAGGGGGGAGGAGGAGATGTCATTTGTGCTCACCCACGAACGCAGGGGCGGAGCTCGTCGAACGCACGGGGAGGTCGTCGAACACCAGACCCTCGCAGCCCCGAAAGAACTGCACATTTAAATCCACCCGATCAACACAAATATATATGTTGTTTTTCTTAACAAAATCGGGAAATATACTTCCTAACTCATAATTCACAAATATATGACCCCGTCGGCCTCTGGAAGGCCGAAGAGCACCTTTTCGGTCAACAAGAGGCCGAAGAGGTGTCGGGGGTCGGGGGTGTCATGTCTGGGTGGCGTGGTGTCGGGGTGTCGTGGTGTCGGGGTGCCGTGTCGGTGTCGGGGTGTCGGGTCGGGGTCGGGGTCGGGGTGCCGTGTCGGGGTCGGGGTGTCGGGTCGGGGTCGGGTTGTCGGGTCGGGGTCGGGGTGCCGTGTCGGGGTCGGGGTTTTTCCTCTTTTTTTCTTTTCTTCTTCTTCCTCTTCTTCCTTTTCTTCCTTTTCTTCCTTTTTTTTCCTTCTTCTTCTTCTTCTTCCTCCTTTCCTTTTTCCTCTTCTTCTTCTCCTCCTCTCCTCTTTTTTCTTCTTCTTCTTCCTCTTCTTCTTTTTTCTTCTCCTCCTCCTCCTCTTCTTCTTCTTCCTTTCCTTTTTTCCTCTTCTTCTTCTCCTCCTCTCCTCTTTTCTTCTTCTTCTTCTTCTTCTTCTTCTTCTTCTTCTTCTTCTTTTTTCTTCTCCTCCTCCTCTTCTTCTGTTTCTTCTTATTATTATTAATTTTTGTTCTTTTTCTTTTTTCTTTTTCCTTTTTTTTCTTCTTCTTTTCTTCTTTTTTTTCTTCTAGGTTTTTTTTCTACCTAAATGTCTAAATATTTTTTCCTATTTACCCAAACACCTAAACAACTATTTGCAAAACATCTAAACATCTAAAAACAGAAAACTAAAAATCTAATTAGAAAAACAGAAAAAATATATTAAATGGGGGCAGGGGAAGCTCACCAGAGAGGGGCAGGGGGCAGGGCAGCCGGCGGCGAGGAGAGGAGGCCGCCGGGGAGGGGGCGGCGGCAGGATGGCCGTGAGGAGGGGGCGGCGCCACGGTGGTGGAGGTGCGCCACGGGGAGGGGGGCAGGCGGTGGTGGAGGGCGGGGAGGGGGCGGCGGCGGGAGGGCGGGGAGGGGGCGGCGGCGGCGGCGGCGGTGAGAGAGGGGAACGCGCGGGTGTGAGAGAGAGAGAGGTGAGAGAAAGAGAGAGAGGCGGGAGGCGCGGGGGGATGCCGAAAATTAAGTCACTTCTTTGCCGTCTGCTGGCAGACGGCAAAGAATTCTTTGCCGTCTGCCAGCAGACGGCAAAGAGAGTGACCGTTAGCCCGCCCCCGCCATGACAGCGTGGGCCCACCCTCACCTCTTTGCCGTCTGCTGGCAGACGGCAAAGAATTCTTTGCCGTCTACCAGCAGACGGCAAAGAAGTGGCAGATGGCAAAGGGCTTGACCTAGCCAGTGCCGTGCCCCGTGGGGCCCACTATGGCCTTTGCCGTCTGCTGGCAGACGGCAAAGAAGTGCAGATGGCAAAGACCCTCTTTGCCATCAGCTGGTTCTTTGCTGTCTGCTTTACAAAAACAGACGGCAAATGGCCTCTTTGCCGTCTGCCAGCAGACGGCAAAGAGCTGGCAGATGGCAAAGACCCTGATTCCAGTAGTGAATTGTGCGCGATGGTAATAACAAGCACACACGGTTGATGGAATAAGTCGTGCGCTGACATCGCCGATTGCGGTGCACACGCCACGTACGCATCCGAGAATGCTTGCCCACGTTACACCATCCGGGAATCGTGCCGCACTTCGAAACCAGAACCGTCAGTAAATTTTGAGCTTGTTTCCCGTCACATTCCAAATTACCACGCTATATTTAATTGCAAACCTGTTCACACCGATCAAAACCTAAACGTTTTCCCACTTAGCAGCTTATTACTACCTACTGGAAAATGACTGCACAGTCCACCTCAATTCCTCATCAACAAACAAACAAATCTTCCTTCGTCGTTCCTTGTGTCTGCCATGGCCCGTAGGAGTTCTTCATCGAGAATTGACCTGGGAGCGGCGAGCATGGAAGCAGAAGTAGTAGAGATGTCCCGCCTCACCGCGATAGCAACCGCGAGGTCCCGTCGCGCCGCTGATGCAGCACAAAGGTCCCGTCGCGCCGCGGAAGCAGCACAGAGGTCCCGCCACACCGCCGAAGCAGCACAGTGGTCCGGCTACGTCGTGGAAGCAGCAAGGATGACCCGCCGCGCCGCAGAATCAGCAGAGAGGTCCTGCCGTGCCGCGGTGGCCTGGGAAGATCTCTTCCGGGAAGGCGAGGGCTCTCGCAGGCTCATGCGCGCTGAGCTCGATACGCTGAAGGATGAGATCTCCGGCTGCGCGAAGCTGCACGAGGAGATCAATGCCTCATTTGATAAGGCAATCGGCGTCATCCGGGGACTAAGGGATGACAAGGCCAAGCTCCGCACCCAGCGCGACCTGCTGAGGGCGAAGATCGCCAGCAGTGCGAAGCAGCACAAGGAGAGCGCTGCCTTGATGAAGAAGACGGCCGCCATGGTCGAGAAACTTATGGACGATAATGCCAACCTCCGCATTGAGCGTGAAACGCTGGTGCGGGAATCCACAACTGCTGTCAAGCGAAGTATTGAGGACGTGAAAGAGATCATTGCCGCTCGCCGCGAGAACTCCGTCGCCATGGATGCCATGACAAAGATGGCGGAGGAGAGGCGAAAGGAGGTGAAGGTCGTGGAGGCGATGAAGAAGGAGTTGGAGGAACTCCGTGCCCTGCAGCAACCCATCAAGAAGGAGTAGAGCAACGACCCAGATTGTTGTCTGCGTCTTCTTCCTTCTTCTTTTGCCCCTGTGTCTTTCGGGCGTTGCCGCGTGTGGCATTTTTAATTGTCTTCCTGAATAGTATGTAAGACAATTACTATCCATTGCCATCGTCATCATATATAACAGTCTTGCTAAGTCTTCGTTAAGTTTCAGTCGAGGCTATGTCCGTGAGTTATCCGTGCAAATTTTTGTTTTCAAATTTTCTTTTTTCTCCCTTAAATCTCAGTCGACTGAGACCTAGCCACACCATTAAGCGCCTATAAAATAGGGGCTCGGGCACCATTAATGGAGAAGTTGGTAGCGAGGTGGGCGGCGGATGGAGGTCAAAGGGCTCGCCTCCCGGTAAGCCTACGCAGCGGTCTGCTCCATGCCTCCCGTCTAATCAAATAGCTACCCCGCACGGCGCCTCCTAGCCAGTAAAAATGGGGACGCGTGGTGGCACGTAAATGGTTAGTACAACGCCCACGGTTTGAAGAACACTTGTGTTTCCGATTGTAACGTGGCAGCTCTTTGTTCCAAAATGACTTTGTTGGTTGTTAATGTGTGCGCCTTAAAAAAATCAGACTAAATTTTTACCACAGCACGTTGGTGCCATATTAAGGCAACATGCCAAGTTTCATGATTTTCAGGCAAGTTTTTGATTTACATGAATTTAAAAACCAAGTTTGTCAATGTTTTCGGCCGAGCCACGACGTCCGGATGTTTGAAATTCATTTCCATTTCTTGCATGGGACCTAAACATTCACCCAAGGACACATATACCATTTTTCAACCCATTTTGGTGCACTGGAGCATGTGCATGTAGTTCAAATTTGAATTATGCACATTAAATGCCTAGAAAACTCAATAAATGTATAAAAAGGCCAAACAAATCCGGAATAATTCCAGATTATAGCGAGACATTCCTATTGGTCTTTGTTGCCTCTGTAAAAAAAATCAAGGCAGGAAGAGGCAGCGTATGTCGTTTCGCCCACAAAGGTGACACATTGCCTATCGGAACCATGAGCCTTCTTGAGAGAAGCTCCGGTTTGTAAGAAGCTTATAACAAAACTTGTCCCAAATAAAAAAAAATTTACCACGGCATGTTGGTGCCATGCCAAGACACCATGGCAAGTCCCGTGATTTTTAGGCAATTTTTGGATTTACAGGAATTTAAAAACCAAGTTTCTCAATGTTTTCGGCCGAGCCACGATGCCCAGATGTTTGAAATTCATTCCCATTTCTTGTATGGGACCTAAACATTCACCCAAGGACACATATATGATTTTTTAACCCATTTTGGTGCAGTGGAGCATGTGGATGTAGTTCAAATTTGTATTATGCACATTAAATGCCTAGAAACTCAATTAATGTATTAAAAAGGCCAAACGAACCCGAAATAATTCCAAAATTCAGCACGGCACTCCTATTGGTCTATGTTGCCTATGTAAAAAAAATCAAGGCAGGAAGAGGGAGCGTATGTCGTTTGGCCCACAAAGGTGACACGTTCCCTATCGGAACCATGAGCCTTCCTGAGAGAAGCTCCGGTTTGTAAGAAGCTTATACCAAAAGTTGTCCTAAATCTAACAAAAAATTTACCACAGCATGTTGGTGCCATGTCAAGACACCATGCCAGGTTCCATGATTTTTAGGCAATTTTTGGATTTAAATGAATTTTAAAACCATTTTTCTCAATGTTTTCGGCCGAGCCACGACGCCCAGATGTTTGAAGTTCACTCACATTTCTTGTATGGCACCTAAACATTCACCCAAGGACACATATACGATTTTTCAACCCATTTTAGTGCACTTGAGCATGTGCCTGTAGTTTAAATTTTAATTATGCATATTAAATGCTTAGAAAACTCAATTAATGTATAAAAAAGGCCAAACGAACCCAGAATAATTCCAAATTTTAGCACGACACTCCTATAGTTGCATGTTCACTACAGATAAATGTTCTAGCAATTCAAACACCGACCTTTCCTGCCGTAACCCCATTTTGTCTTTCAAATCAAAATGAAAAAATCAAGTACACCACAAACAGTTTATTAGCAACAATCATGTGCGATGCAGTATAAAATATCTTGAGGCTCCCTCATGTATGGCTTACGCCGGAAGATTCGTTGGCCACAGTCCACCAGCCGCGCGTCAATCTCACATTATAATGGTGATACACATGGTGTGGTTACGAACATGTGATGCTATATATATATATTATATATTTATCGAACAAACTCACATTTATTTGAATTTGTGATAATGTGTGGCTTTGCATCTCACAGCTAAGTACTTGTAGGCGTAGGGGGTGGGGCACTATACATTGTGTGATAAACACATTATACATATGAAACATGGTTTAGATTATGAAGATCTAGCTAGATATTGAAATGTACTATTATTTGAAATGAGTATAAAGTGGATTCAAAAATTTGAATTCGAGTTCATATAGAACACATAGTTCATATCTAACTTGACAGTAATCATGTGGTGTGTTGTGAAGATAATATACAGATGATGGTTTAACTTGACAACAATCAAGATTGTAGATTATTATTCAAATAGTGAAACGAATTCCAATTTAGTTCATATTGCAGCGGCAGTATATACATTTGGAATGCACTAAAATGTTCATTTGAGTAGGTTACATGCATTATGCACCTAGCAAAATATTTTAATTGAACATAACATGGATTCAAAGTTTTGAATGACATTTGTAGTAATTCATATAGTAAAACGGGACAAGACCCTCTCTTGTGTGGTGCGATTTTGTTTTTTTTTTGTTTTTTTGGTTGAGGGAAGTGCGAATTGATATGGTACCGTACACGTTAGACTTGTCCCGAAATTTCAACCCGCGCCTTCTTATGCCGAAATTTCAAGATATCTCTTTGAATGTTTGTGCTTCGAAAACTCCCTCCTTCTCAACCCGCGCCTTGCTATCCCGAAATTACAACGCGCGTGAAAACTCCCTCCTCCTGCGAAATCCCGACACGCTAAATCCCCGTTCTACCCCTGATCGGAAAGAGCCGCTAGTTCAAATTGGTGGGGGCACTTTTGTAACTTACCCTACATTTCGGACAAGCGCGACCCTAAGTCATGGTTCCCCCCTCCCATCCCCTTCTTTTCCCCATTCGAAAACCGAGGCCGCCAAAACCTCTCTCCACCAGCCGCGAAACCCCACCCTCCTCCGTCCGCTCCCCCATCGCCGCCCAGCCGGAGCCTCTTCCCCGATGACATCGTCCACCGCAATAGCTCAACGTCCCTCATCCACCGCACTGGATGAGGATCCGTCGTCGATCTCGTCGTCCCACCGGTTCAGCCGCCCCGTCCTCCACCTCCAAGGAGCTGCTCCGACGATCGCCTCATCTATCGCGGCTGTTCCATTTCCACAGCGCCGCCTTAACCTGCCCCACCAGAACCGCCGCATCCTCACCGACTCCTTGGATGAAGCCGAGGCCTACTCGGCGCCACCAAAGAGGTTGTACACTCATCGCATCTTCTCCTTCACTCGACCTCACGGCGCCGCCGGTGCTCGATCCCGCTTCGCCATGGCGCGGCTCCCTCGACGCCGGCGCCGCTGGCGACATCCTCCACGGCGGATCTCCCCCATTGTGAGGCTCCCTCGGCAGCGGCGTCCATACTAGCCGGAGCTGCTGCTGCTGCTTCGGCTCTCGCTCGCACTGCTGCTCTGCTCTTGCTCTCGCTCGCGCTGCTGGTGCTGGTACACGGGCTGCTGCAGCTACACGAGTTGCTGCTCTGGCTCTCGTTCGCGCTGCTGCTCCGGCTGCTATCTGCTAGTGCGTTCCCTGTTGAGCGGCTGCCGATTTAGATCACTGCTTCTTTGCTACCACTAGTGCTCGAGCGTCCTAAACTACCAATGAAGTGCTACTCTGCTACTAGTGCATTCAGTTTTGACAGTAAAATTCAGTTTAGACAGTAAAATTCAGTTTAGACAGTAAAATTCAGTTTCGACAGTAACAGTTAGTTTCGACAGTAAAATTCAGTTTCGACAGTTCAGTTCAGAGTCATGAGTTTTTACATCTTCTGTTGGAGTTGGTTGTTTTTTGGTGATGTAAATTTTACGGCTAGCACTTTTTCATGATGTATTTTACATCATCTATTGGAGATGGTATTAGAATCCCACTTCAGATTAACGATGTCCGTCTTGTACTGCTTCAGCCTCGACGTCGCACAGCTCGCTGGAGCTGCTCCAACGACTGAACCATCCATCACAACAGAGCAGTACCCTCGACGCCGTCTACAGATGCCTCAGATCTTCTTCGCCAGCTCCGACAGCCACCTCTACCGCAACATCTTCAGCAACTGACCCAATGATGCTGAGGTCAAGACGGCTACTCCAAAGAGGTTGTACAATTGTTGCATCACTTTTTACTCTACATTCATGTCGACCCCTTAGGGCTATTTTGGTTGAAAGGAATTAGTGAAGGAAAAATATAGCAATAGGAACTTTTCCTATGGTACTCTACTATTCAATTATTCATGAATTTGGTTGAAAGGAATGGAGCAAAACAGAACTGAAGGATTTTTTCCTTTCGTGTCTGTTTCAAAGGAAAAACACAGATATTTTAACATCCACCTAGACCTACTTATCAAAATCCTATGCATGAAAAGAAGACCAAGTGCATTAGTGGCATAATAATATTCTAACTTTACACATTTGCAGGTGGTTTGACTTTAATTTGGTCATGTTTCTTTGCATTCCTGTGCTCTTCCTGCAAGCCAAAGGAGCCCTTACAGAATTACTTCAGTTACAGATAGGTGTCGAAGAAAACTTTGTGTGGTTTGTCCTGCTTCTGCCGCGCCGTCGTCCACCTCACCTGAGCTGCTCCATCGACAGAAGCATCCACCATACCAGACATCACGACTCCTTACCGTGTTTCACCGCCTCAGATCTCCTTCTCCTCCACTGGCAGCCACCGCAACTGCATCACCATCATCGACTCAGCAGATGAACTCGAGGAGTACACGGGTCCGCAACAGAGGTCGCACTCATTTGTTTCTGCTTACTTTATGCATTGCTTAATATTACCTGCTAGTTTATCATCCTGTTCATCTCTTAGACACTAAGTCAGGGCCAAATTAATGTTCAAACTTGAGTTTTAAAATGCTTGTGGGGCACATATCGAGGCAACAATGAATAGTATATCGATCTACTATCTGTTTCACCTAGGGTATCTACTATGTCGTTCATCTTGGGTGGGAAACAAACAGTAAAGCAGCCATCATCTGTCTTTTTATTAAATTAAACTATCATTATTTTTGGATCTATCCACTTGTTGTTACCATCACTCTAGATTTCTGCATGCTCTCCTTACTTAATGTCACTATATATTTTTCGTATGCATGTCAGTTATTGTACACAGTCATGCTGAACATGTAGAGAAAAAGAGAAGAGTCTTGCGCGGCAATACAATGTCATGCAGACATCGCTCTATGGTGGGTGCAATGGCAACCCCACCACACCCCCTCCTCCAGATTGTAATCCAGAGGAAGATAGCTATTCAGAGGTGGAGTCAGAGGGAGCTGACCACTCCTATTTACCCCCAAGGTGTTTGCTCTAACTTGGCATGATGATGTTGGTCATATCATGCATAAGGTGCCTTACTTTGCTTACTTTTGACATCATATATGTCATCTGCTTAGTTTAGACATGTTCTGTAATGCTGTTTAGTTTCTATATCATATATGTGAATTATGCAATGCCATCTTTTTTACCCAGCCATAATATATGTGAAATATGCAATGCCATCCTGTTTAGCCAGGCATCATATATTTAAATTATATCTTGCCATTCCTTTTTTTCATTACATTTCCATTTGTCGACAATGTTTGTACATTCAACTACTCTTCCTGTGAATCAGCCATTTGAGTGGGTGATGAAAAAATCTGGAGTGAAAACAAGTTCTTCAGAGCAGACAGTGCTACCTGTCGAAGCAGATCTCTTGCTGGGTCCAGATAACTCCTCAGGGGAGGATTCAGAGACAGATGACCAGTCTTATTCCCCTCCCCCCCCCCCCCCCCCGTGGTGTATGCTCTAACTTGGTAGGGTTATACTGCTCGTATCATGCATATGGTGTCTTGCATTGCATAGTTTAGACATCATATACACAATATTCAACACCATCTGCTTAGTTTAGACATCATATATGCGAATGCCATCTGCTTAGTATATAAATAACATATGTGAATTATATCATGCCTTCCTGTTTACTTGGATAACATGTATGTGAATTATGTCATGCCAACCTGTTTACTAAAGACATCATATAATTATCTCATGCCATCCTTTTTTAGTTAGTCATCATATCTTTGAATTATGTCACGCTATACTGTTTAGATAGACATCATATATGTGAAATTATGTCATGCTATCCTGTTTAGTTAAACAACATATATGTGAACTATTTCATGCCCTCTTTTTTCCTCACTATCTATTGCATCTGCCTCATACAAGGTCTGTACATTCAACTACTTTTCTTGTTTATCAGCCATTTGAATTGGAGGGTGTGATGGCAGTGTCTAGCGGAGTAAAAACACGGTCTTCAAATAAAACAGTGCTACCTGTCGATGGAGATAGCACCCCGGTTGTACTTGCACAAGAACCAGCCCAACCACACATAACCCAGACTATCGCAGATTGTACCCCTACTCCGATGGACAGAGAACCAGCTTCACCCAATCTAACCCCAACCCCAGCAGATAGTAACCCGGTTCTAGTTGAGACAGCACCATCTCCATGACAGAGCTCCCAAACAAGAGCAGTCAGTAAGGCAGCTTCAGTGCCCAAAGCACCAGGAGTACCACGGCGAACCCCAACTCCACCAGTTAGTACACCTATTCCTGTGGATGAAGCAGAACTAGTCATCCGTAGTTTAGCGTCTATCGCATTTGATGTTGTTAAATCCTATGTGCGTATCTTCCCATCATGGAAATATTATACTGAAGATGAAGGAAAAAGCCAGTTGCAGGTATTCCTCCAGGAGTTATGTGTAAGTATTCATGGCAATTACTTTGCTTTGTCCCATACTTTCTACCTCCCTGCTGGTTATAACACAGCAAATGTTCCCATTTTTCTATGTAGAGAACGACCGATTTGGAAACTCAAGATGAGCTAACCTGTGCTAATACCTCTACTATCTTCAAGAATGCTTTGCGGCAGTATCGGAATTACCTGAAGAAAACGTATTTCACTGGCAAGGAAACTCATCAAATTCCCTTACTTTCTCCGGAGCCACATTTACGGGACGATGACTGGGAACGCCTTGTTCTGTATTGGTCTAGTACCATGAATCTGGCAGGGTCTATGAGATCATATTTCATTTTGAAGTACTATATGGCTGCGTCTTACTGTACTCTCTTCTTGTAGAACAAGTGCTTAAACCTCCAGAACAATTGTTCTCAGGTAAGATTCCATAGCTGTGGTGCATACTGATTTGCTCTTGTATCACTGTATTTACTCATACCAACTAATTTTTAAATAGAAGGATCCAATCGAAACTCCAATGGCACAACAGGTATGTTTAAACATGTTTCTTTAAATGGTTTGCTCTTCTAAATTGCTCTATGTAGATTTCAATTTCAATTGTGTAGACAGTTGTCTTCTCATATCATGCACATTACTAGCATCAAAACAGAGCCAATAATGTTGTTAGTTTTACATGTATACCCGTGGTAACCATCTGAAATCTTGTGGTGCCGTGTAGTTTCCCACACTTATATTCTTTCAATGCTATTTTGTCTTGAACTGATATGATTTGAACCGTGTCTCTATTTTGATTTGGCAAGACAATGCAGTGACAGTAGCACATAGATATATGTTTGTTTGATGCTTTTATAATGTACAACTTTGCAATAGAAGACTTGATAGTTTAATCCTGTCCACCTTACTACTGAACTGGTTCACCAAAATGAGTTTCATATACTACATGCTAAACCTGTTATGTGTCTGCTTGTTTCTTCTATTAGAATGCTGACAGAATATTGGAGAAGAGTACCACATTAAGCAATGGTAAAGGAAGTAATGCAGATAAGGATGAAGATAGTGAGACAACCTTGCTGGTCTTCAACAAAGCTGATAAAATAGATAAGGAAAACTATCTTGAAGACAGTGAGATAACCCCAAAGTCCTGCCTTGATGTAGTGTTCGAGTTACTGGCCACTACCGCTTGCACAAGCTCTTCAAACTCGCTGTCTGAATCAGTTCGGTTTCTTGAGTCTGAACTACAAGCTGAAAGACATTGGTCAGCTGTGCTGCGACAAGAAGCCGAAGGACTGAGGAAGTCCCTGGAGAATTCAGATGCATACTTTCTGGTGCAACAACAAGCGTTGGAGGATTTTAGCGCCAAACAAGAGAAAGCTAATAAGCATGCTAAGCTTATTGCCAGCATGGTGGATACCCAGGATAACGTTTCTTGAGCTCTTCTGAAGTTGTTTCAGTTCTGGACTTGTTTTGCTGCCGCGTTTGTTTGCACTGGAGGCCAATTTAGACGCCCAGTGTATGTAATATGCTGCTTTGTTGTTCCCTTTATTTGCACTGGTGGCGAACTTTGATGCCCAGTGGATGTAATGTCTGTAATCACCGTAATAGCCTAGCGTTAGTTGCTTGCTTATTTATTTACTTATAGTCTTGTTTATTTGTTTCCTTATAGTCACTGCACTTCTTTTTCCTCGGTTTGCTAGTGGCCACAATAACCATGGGCCACCTACGGGCCGTGGTAACAATGGGCCTCATACGGGCCGTAGGATCCATGGGCCTCCTACGGGCCGTAGGATCCATGGGTCGTACTGTTCATGGGCCAAAACCGGATCGCAATATGGACCGCAAACGGGCCAAAATTGGAACCGTCCGTTTATGGGCCCAGACCATAACGGGCCGTTAACAGGCCGGAAGACAGCACAGGCTTAATTCTATCAACAGGCATGACGTGTCGTTAATGGGTCGGATTACAGGAGAGGATGAAAACGGTCCAACGGGTTAAAGGTCCACAAACTGACCGATTGTTACCATGGGCTGAATTTGGCCCATTAGCATAACAGGCCAGTAACGGACCGTAAGTACTCAAGGGCCGGAAATGAGCCCAAGAATTTATGGGCCCTTAGAAGGCCGAAAGAAAAGACGGGCTGGAAATGGCCCAACTAAATCATGGGCCGTTAATGGGCTCAAAGTAGTTTACTGTTTATGATGGGCCTGATTCACCACGGGCCGTTATTGGGCCCAGAGATGCAAAAGGCCTCGTATGGGCCGAAAGACTTCACGGGCCATAGATGGGCCGAAAGTGACAACGGGCTGGAATCATATGGGACGGCCCACATGATGCTACTGGGCCTAATTTTGAAAGGCCATAACGGGCCATGAGTACCCGGGCCGTAAAAGGGCTGTATGCGAACAAGCCGGTAACAGGCTTTCCATGGGCCGGCCTGCTAACTTTTGACCAAGTCAAACGGGCCGGCCTTTTTAACCTAAATGGGCCACTGTTGGGCCGTGCCATGTGTCAATGTATCATAGGCGTCTCTCGTCCAACGAATGGATGACATCTGTCGCAACGCCGAGCTGACGCGTGGATCCGCCGGTGAATGAGAAATTTACACGTGGAAAATCGCCATTGGTCAGGGCTGCTAACGGGTTATCGGATCCAAAACCGGACCCGATAGCTTAATGGCGACCCGTTACGGTGGAAGCCACGTGTCGGTCACCCTTGACGAAAACACTTCCATGACGCGACATTTATCATCATGGAAGTGGACACTTCCGTGATGATAATTTAAGTATTGTCATGGAACACTTCTACGACAGCACAGTTATGACTATTTTTATTCTGTCATAAAATTGTCACGGATGTACATGCATGACAGAAAACTTGATCACAAGGCATAGACATATCATCACGGAAGTGTTTTTTTTGTAGTGATTCGTGGTGGCTCTTTGTTGGTTTCCCAATATTTGAGAATTTATAGAAGTGAAATTAGGTCAAACGGAGCCACGAGGGGCCCACAAGGCATCAGGGCACGCCCCCCTAGGGCCGCTCCCTATTGCCTTGTTACCTCCTCGTGAGGCTTCTGGCCTCCTCCCGAAGCTTCCAGGGTCTCTTTTGTCCAGAAAAAAATCATCAAAAAGTTTCGTGGCATTTGGACTTCATTTGGTACTAATTTCCTGAAAACCCAAAAACAAGCAGAAAACAGCAACTGGCACTGGGCACTAGGTTAATAGGTTAGTCCCAAAAAATAATGTAAAATTGCATATAATTGTATATAAAACATCCAAGATTGATACTATAATAGGATGGAACAATCAAAAATTATAGATACGTTGGAGACATATCAAGCATCCCCAAGCTTAATTCCTGCTCGTCCTCGAGTAGGTAAATGATAAAAACAGAATTTTTGATGTGGAATGCTACCTAACACGTTTCATCATGTAATCTCTTCTACGGTATGAATATTAAGATCCAAATGATTCAAAGCAATAGTATATAATTTGATATAAAGACATCAATACTCAGGCATACTAACAAACAATCATGCCTTGCAAAATAAAAATGCTAACGAAAGTTATCCCTGCTAAATCATATAATCCTATCATGCTCCATCTTCTTAACATAAAGTATTTATCATGCACAACCCCGGAGACAATCAAGCAATTGGTTCATACTTTTTAACGCGCTTCAGCTTTTTCAACCCACACGCAACACATGAGCGCAAGCCATGGTTATAGCACTATGGGTGGAATAGAATATGATGGTAGAGATTAATAAGGGGAAGTCAAAAAGAAGAAGATAGTCTCACATCGACGCGGCTAATCAACGGGCTATGGAGATGCCCATCAATTGATGTCAATGCGAGGAGTAGGGATTGCCATGCAACGGATGCACTAAGATCTATAAGTGTATGAAAGCTCAAGATAAAAACTAAGTGGGTGTGCATCCAACTTGCTTGTTCATGAAGACCTCAGGCATTTGAGGAAGCCCATCATCGGAATATACAAGCCAAGTTCTATAATGAAAAATTCCCACTAGTATATGAAAGTGACAACATAGGAGACTCTCTATATGAAAAACATGGTGCTACTTTGAAGCAGAAGTATGGAAAAGGATAGTAACACTGCCCCCTCTCTCTTTTTTCCCTCATTTTTTTCGCTGGGATCTTTTTGGCCTCTCTTTTTTTTATCCTCACTGGGACAATGCTCTAATAATGATGATCATCACACTTCTATTTACTTACAACTCAGAAATTACAACTCGATACTAGAACAAATATGACTCTATATGAATGCCTCTGGCAGTGTACCAGGATGTGCAATGATACTAGCGTAACATGTATGAAAATGATGAACGGTAGCTGAGCCACAAATACTATGTCAGTTATATGATCATGCAAAGCAATATGACAATGATGATGTTTGTCATATGAAAAGAACGGTGGAAGTTGCATGGCAATATATCTCAGAATGGCTATGGAAATGCCATAATAGGTAGGTATGGTGGTTGTTTTTAGGAAGATATAAAGAGGCTTATGTGCGATAGAGCGTATCATATCACGGGGCTTGGATGCACAAGCGAAGTTTGCATCAACTCTAGAGGTGAGAAAGGGCAATGCACGGTACCGAAGGGGCTAGCAAATTGCGGAAGGGTGAGAGTGCGTATAATCCATGGACTCACATTAGTCATAAAGAACTCACATACTTATTGCGAAAGTTTATTAGCCCTCGAAGCAAAGTACTACTACGCATGCCCCTAGGGGGGAGGTTGGTAGGAGTTAACCATCGCGGGCCCCCGACCGCCATGCAAAGGAAGACAATCAAGAATAAACCATGCTCCAACTTTTTAGCACAACGACAGACCATACGTGCATGCTTCGGGAATCACAAACCTTAACACCAATATTATTACTAAACCACAATTATCTACTAGTACCTCCCACATATTACCATCTTAATATCGCAAAACTATTGCAAGGAATCAAACTTATCATATTCAGTGATCTACATGAAAGTTTTTATTATATCCCTCTTGAATACCTATCATATTAGGACCAAATTCATAACCCGTGCATATTACCATTGCTATTTATTAGACTCTCAAAAATATATAAGTGAAGATTGAGAGTGCAACTATTTCTTTAAAATATAACCACCGCCGTGCTCTAAAGGGTATAAGTGAAGCACTAGAGCAACTGCCTAGCTCAAAAGATATAAGTGAAGCACATAGAGTATTCTAACAAATCACGAATAATGTGTGTCCCACTCAAAAAGGTGTGTTCAGCAAAGATGATTGTGGCAAACTAAAAAGCAAACAAATAAAATAAAACTATGGCACAAGACGCTCCAAGTAAAACACATATGATGTGATGAATAAAAATATAGCTCCAAGTGATATACCGATAGAGTGTTAGACGAAAGAGGGGATGCAATCCGGGGCATCCCCAAGCTTAGATGCTTGAGTCTTCCTTGAAAATTACCTGGGGTGCCTTGGGCATCCCCAAGATTAGGCTCTTGCCGCTCCTTATTCCTTCATCCATCGTGGTCTCACCCGAAACTTGAAAACTTCAGCACACAAAACTCAACAGAAACCTCGTCAGATCCGTTAGTATAACAAACAAATCTTAAACTTTAGGTACTGTTATAAATTGATTCATATTTAATATTGGCATAATTCTACTGTACTCCAACTTCCCCATGGCTTATACCCCCCGATACAATCCATAGATTCATCAAAATAAGCAAACTATTCAACAAAAACAGAATCTGTCTAAAACAGAACAGTCTGTAAAGATCTATTTAAAAGCTATACTTCTGTAACTCCAACAATTCTGAAACATTAGGACAACGTAAAAAATTCATATACCAATACTGTGTAAAAAATTCAGAATTTTATCACACTCCAGTATAGAACCATAAATCCAGCACTGGACTCAAAACTTTCTATTTTCAAACAGCATCAATCATACTATCATCCAAATCATCCCAAAGGCATTACTTGGCACAAACACTAATTAAAAGATAAAAACACAATAATAACAGTAGCTAAAATTGTGTGACACAAGAAAATAAAATTTTCAATAAATATAAATATTGGGTTGCCTCCCAACAAGTGCTATTGTTTTATGCCCCTAGCTAGGCATAATGCATTGTTTCAAGTACTATCATCCTTCATTCCCAAATCCTTTTTAATCAAATCTTCCAAAACTTTCCTAATTAATTCTCTAATTTCAGGTTCTTCTTTTATAGTAGGGGAGCTTAAATACTTAAAGGGACTTTGTTCGGTGACTTTAACATTCATAACTTCAAACTCAGAATCATCACCATACAGATCTTCATATAAAACATGTATCTCATCATCAATAGGATCTCTAGCCGTACCTTCAAACCATTCTTCACTAAATTCCTCATCAATTACCTTGGTAATCCATTCAGATTTATCACAAGTGTTGTGGTACAAAGTTTTAATTACTTCAGCATAAGGAACTCTTCTCCTAATATTTTCTGCATAAGCAAAATAATCCTTAGATTCCAACCTACGTATAGTGTCTTTATCATGAAGAATTTCCTCTATAGGGGGATGCTCAAAATCTATTTTATAGAAAGAAAAGATGTCCCTAGCTTCTTTAATTATATAATCAAATTCATGCATAAGGATGATTGTAGCGATCTTTTTACTTCTAGGATTGTGCATATTGAGAAGCTCATAGAATATCTTTTGCAACGCGGGATGAATGTGCAAAAAATTTCGTTCTAACTTAACCACAAGCATAGCAATAGCATCCACATAGCAATTTTTTTTGTCAATAATAGACTCTTTAATTATGGGTATGACTCCCGCACAGTTGAAAAATTCTTGCAAAACATTTTTACCAATAATATTCCCGCTGCCCACATGATAGACTTTAGTTTTAAAAGTGGGTGGAGCTCTGTTCTCAAAAGGATCATGATTGACATCGAAAGATTTAAACTTTTCCTCAAGAAATTCATTAGTACTATCCTCACTAGAACTTTCTAAAATATTTTTTTCAAACTCAGACATGATAGTAATTTCAAGCAAGCAAACTAGCAAACAAACAAATGAAAATATTTTTGTGCTTTTGTAAAAAAAATAGAAGTGGGGGAGATGAAAACGAGAGGCAAATGCAAATAAAAGGCAAATAAAAATAAGAGCAAGTAGATGGTAGTTTATGCGAAGGTACTTGATAGGTTTTGGTGATGTCTCCCCGGCAATGGCGCCAGAAATTCTTCCTGCTACTTGTGAATTGCGTTGGGATTTCCCCGAAGAGGAGAGGATGATGCAGTACAGTAGAGATAAGTATTTCCCTCAGTTAGGAACCAAGGTTATCAATCCAGTAGGAGAACCACATAGAACCTCGTTAGCAGCACCTACACACACAAAAGCAAATACTTGCACCGAATGCAAACAAGAGGGTTGTCAATCCCCTTGGTGGTTACTTGCAAGGATTAAGTCTGATAGTGATAGATAGATAAAGTAAATTGCAAAATAAAATAAAGTAAATAAAATTGCAGCAAAGTATTTTTGGATTTTATATATCATAAAAGTAGACCCGAGGGCCATAGTTTTCACTAGAGGCTTCTCTCTCGAACTCATAGCTTACGGTGGGTAAACAAATTACTGTTGGGCAATTGATAGAAAAGCGCATAGTTATGACAGATTCATGGCAATGATCATGTATATAGGCATCACGTCCGAGACAACTAGACCGACTCCTGCCTGCATTTACTACTATTACTCCACCCATCGACCGCTATCCAGCATGCATTTACGGTATTAAGTTAATGAAAACAGAGTAACGCCTTAAGCAAGATGACATGATGTAGACAAAGTAAAATCAAGCAATATGACTAAACCCCATCTTTTTATCCTTAATGGCAACAATACAAATACGTGTCTTGTCCCTTTCTGTCACTGGGATATAGAACACCGCAAGATTGAACCCATCACAAAGCACCTCTCCCATTGCAAGATAAATCAATCTAGTTGGCCAAACCAAACGGATAGATCAGAGAGAAATACAAAGCTATAACAATCATGCATAAATAAGTTTAGAAAAGACTCAAATATTTCTCATGAATAATCCGATCATAAACCCACAATTCATCGGATCCCAACAAACACACCTCAAAAGAAGATTACATCGAATAGAACTCCAAGGAGATTGAGGAGAACATTGTATTGAAGATCAAAGAGAGAGAGAAGAAGCCATCTAGCTACTAGCTATGGACCTGTATGTCTGTGGTAAACTACTCACACATCATCGGAAGGGCAGCAAGGTTGATGTAGAAGCCCTCCGTGATCGATTCCCCCTCCGGCAGAGTACCGGAAAAGGCCTCCAGATGGGATCACGAAAGAACAAAGGCTTGCGGCTGCGAAAAAGTTATTCGTGGTGGCTCTCTGTTGATTTCCCAATATTTGAGAATTTATAGAAGTGAAATTAGGTTAAACGGAGCCACGAGGGGCCCACAAGGCATAAGGGCATGCCCCCCTAGGGCCGCACCCTGTTGCCTTGTCACCTGAGGCTTCTGGCCTCCTCCCAAAGCTTCCAGGGTCTCTTTTGTCCAGAAAAAAATTGTCAAAAAGTTTCGTGGCATTTGGACTTCATTTGATACTGATTTCCTGAAAAACCAAAAACAAGCAGAAAACAATAACTGGCACTGGGCACTAGGTTAATAGGTTAGTCCCAAAAAATAATATAAAATTGCATATAATTGCACATAAAACATCCAAGATTGGTACTATAATAGCATGGAACAATCAAAAATTATAGATATGTTGGAGATGTATCACTCCCTGGCCTTGTCGCCTTCGAGATGCTCTTCCAAAGTGGACAGTTTCAGCTTCAGATCCTCCAGGGCGTCGGCAGCTTGGCCAAGTTCTTGACTCTTGGCTGACAGCTGCGTCTGCAGATCACCCAAGGTGTCAGCTACCTTCTGCGCTGATTCTTGGAGAGTCAAGAGTTCGTTCCTCTTGCCGGCAAGGTCTTCTTCAAGCTTAGTTACCTTGGATTCCAACTCCACCTTGGCGGCCTCGGCGGTTTCTGCAGCCTTGACGGCCTCCAAGAGCTTATTGGCGTGAACCTGAGCTTAAGTCTCGATGGCCTTCATATGGTTCTCTTCTAGCTCACTGGTTCGCTGCATGAGTAGGGTCTGGATTTCTTCATCCTTGCCGCGGAGCTTGGCGGCAAGTGCTTCTTCTCGGGTGGCAAGGTTTTTCTCCTTGATGCAGAGCTGCGTTTCGCGCTCCACCAACTTACCGTCCAAGGCCGCTGCTTTCTCCTTAGCAGCGGCAAGCCTTTCATCCTGCCTCCTGATGCTTTGGGACTTCTCATTGTACCACTGACGGATCTCTTCCGCCTTCTCTTTCAGCTTCTGTTCAGCCAGCTCCATGGCTTATTGCTGCATGTGGAGCTTTTCCCAGCGCTTGCCGTAGCGATCTTGCACGTCCTTGAAGCCGGCAGCCATCGTCTTAAAAAATGCAAGATCTGCGGAGCCGTCGTCGGAGCTGTCTGGTACCATGATGCTGCTGGAGAAAGGCGCCAAGATTTCTGCAATTGCATCTTCAAATGCAGGTTCCCCGGCACCGGATGAGCTTGGGGCTCCGGATCCATACTGCTGATTGATAGGTTCCAAGGGACCCGTCAGAGCTTGTGCCTCAGGTGCGCTGGGATGGACGTCAGCGCTTGGCTTGTCAGTGCCAGCCCCTCCCATCTCAGCATCTGTTATGGCAATGTTAGATGTGTTGCCGGACGGTTTGTCAGGCTCTTCGGGAGTTTTCCTGGCCTCCTCAGTGGCTTCTTCGGCAGAAATCATGGCGGCCTCATCAGCGGCGCTTTTCGCAATCTCCTCCACAGAGACCTCCCCTTCTTCCAGAAAGGTTGGTTCTACAAGACAGGAAAGAGGCGGAGAGCAAGATGAAATCGAAATTTCAGGACAAGTTCAAGAAAACAAAAAATAAGGATTGACAAGGATAAGATTACGTCTCGAAAGGAACTTACATTGATGAGCATGAGGAGGGGATGATGTTCTTCCTCCAGCAACCCCGGTTGTTGTCGCTCGGTCCCCGGCAACGTTGGTTGCCAGAGGGACCTCGATGCGGACGAGCTCTTCTTGGTGCTCCTCTGGGGGAGGGCTGCTCCTTGTCGGTGAAGGTCTTGGTGATGGTTCAGAGGTTGAGGGTGCCGTTAAGGGATCCATTCCTTGGCGCTCTCCTTCTGGCTAGCTGCTTCCCAATTTCTTGTCGGCTCCATTGCAGAAGACTCGATGACAGTGCTTGCCAGCGGAAATTGGATGTGAGCTGCCCGCTGGGGGCTCGAGCCGGCAACTTCAGATGGGATTACACCTTGATCGGTGCCAGTTGCCGCCTCGCCCTCTTCGGTGGTTCTGGGCTTCTTCTTCGGCCTTTGCACCAAGGGCACCTCATCCCTGCAAGATTAGAACAGTCAAGATGATTAGTTCAACAAAAGTATCAAGACAATTGTAAGAATGATGGATGAAGAAGATAGACTTCCTCTTCTTCCTCTTCACGATCACTAAGAACAAACAGGTCCCAGTGCACCGTGTCATCTCCGCCGGAGGGTGTAGGTGGTGGCGTTGTCTTCCTAGCCCGTTTGGCTCTTGACGGAGCCTGGGGCTGTGACGCACCCTCGCTCTGTGCAGTCGGTGAAGTTGGTTGCCGAGAAGCGGCTCCGCGAGGAGGCTGACGCCGGGAAGGTTGAGCCCGGGAAGCTGCATCTGCTGCCTTGACGCCAACAAGTTCCTTACTTGTCGGCTCAGCATGCGCTGCCTTCTTCTGGGCAGGCTTCTTGGCGATGGCAGTCTTTACTTTGGGAGGAGGAGGACAAGGTGCTTCCTCCTCTTCCTCTCCATCTGAAGATTCTTCAGACTGCTCCTCATCTCCCTCTGATTCCTTGGCTTGCTCCTCTTCACTCACATGCTCTTCGGCATGATCTTCGGTGTGCCCTCCTTTGCTAGTACCTGGAGCTATAGCATGTTCCCCGGCAGGCTCTTTGGCGCGTCCTTTAATGTTAGTGCCCTTAGTTGCCCGGGAACGAGCTGCCTTCTTGAGCTCCTTAGCTCTTGCGACAAGGAACCTCTCCTCGTCGTCCTTTGTCGGATGAATCATGTCATCTTCGACTCTGACAGCTTTCTCCACCAGGCCGGCAAGCCAGTCGTCCACTTCCTTCTTGCTGGGTATCTTCCATGTGCTCAGAACTGTCTTGGCGTCATAGTCTGGCATCATTGCCAGAATGAAAGCCTTGGCGGTGTTGTTGCAAAGTGGGATCACATTTGCCGGCAGGTGGAAGTTGCAGCCCTTGTTGAAGAGCTGACAAATGAGCCAGCAATGCTCCATTAGCGTCAAGTTGTTGACGAGGCCTGGGTACAGATGCATGGTATCGGCAGGGTTTTTGTAGTCCCATGCTTTCCGGCCTCCTCTGTGCTACAGCGGGGCGATCCGACGGTGAGTGAAATCCACTCCCACCATCTCGATCGTCAAGCCGGCTTCCTTGAGGCCGAGGAGCCTGAACAGTGCCACCCCAAGCTTGCCATCATTGGGGTCGATGTTGCTCTAGTTGGCGGCTTTCTCGATCTTCTCGGTTCTGAGGTGACAGAATGCCAGGAAGTCTTGCTGCTTGATCTAGCACCAATCAGCTCTCCACTCATTCCATTTGATGTGTAACTTGCCATACAAATAGTGCCTCTTCAAGTTCAACCTGGGGATCTTGGTGACGCTGCCGGAAAGGGAGTCATCCCCGACCCGGGGAACGAAGAAGTGCCGGAACAGAGCTACATTTGGGGCTATTTTTATGAAGTTTTCACACAAATGTGCAAAGACTGACATGCAAGTAATCGCATTTGGTGTGAAATCTAGCAATCTGAATCCATAGGAGTTCATCACTTCTACGAAGAAATCAGAGAATGGTGGGCACAGTCCACAGTAGAAATACCTCGAGAAGAAGTGGAATTGATCCTCTGCTCGGGGAACAGATCCTGGTAGCACCACTGTGGCCTCGTGATCCTTCGTCTTCCCCGCATAAACATACAAGTATTTCTTCTCCAGATCTTCGGTTGTCAGCGCCGGCGGGAAGACGGCGTTATCGCGCCGCCGTGCGGCTTTGGCGGCCTTCTTCTCCTCCGCGGCCGAATTGGTCGGTTTTACAGCCCTTTTCGGCGCCATGGCGATGCTTGGAGAAGGAGGTTCAGTGGAAAAGGAGCGGAGCGGCGTGGAGGCGTTGTGCTCTGTTCTTGTGCGAGGTTGAAGACAGAGGCAGCTGGCTAGATTGGGGAAGAAAGGGGGTAAATGAGCGGCTCCCCCTCGCGAGTGCCCTTTTATGGGGAAGGCGCGAGGGGCTGGCTCTTTACTGCCTTACGTGGATGCGCTTTTGCAGGTGCACTACCCCAGCCGCCTTTTCGTTCCACGTCTCCCATGTCCCGTATGCAACGCACGTCGTGGGTAAACAGTAACAACTAAGATTGCGGCAGTGATTCTGCGACACGTGTGTCTGTGCATCTGTTAGGGCCTAGCCCAACGACGCCTCGCACGTGCGTGTGGCCCAGGCCCAGGGGCTCCTGTCGGTGTATGAAAACATGGGTGTTATCATACCCTGACTTATGCACAGACAGTTGCAGCCTCCCTGGTAGCAAGGGCTTGCCGGAGGATTGCTTCCATCAAGACTCAAGACTAGGTTGACAAGACCATGGAGAAGACCTCGAGGCAGTTCATCGAGAAGTAGCAGTGCGGTACTGAAGATCAAGATTACCCTTGCCGGCAAGCTCTGCACCGGCAAGGCGAAGGCCCGGCAAGGCTTCATGCCGGGAGGCTCCTTTTGTCTCACTGCCGCTCCACCTCATCAACCAAATAAGCACTTATTGATAGGTGTCGAGCGAGCAGGAAGCCAAGCAGAGCTTGTCAGGGCATGTGTCAGCACGCCGCCCAAAGATTAGCTTTAATGACACCCGTCCCTGGATCGTGTCAAGATAACAGAAGGGCAGCTGGAAGAGCGGTGCAGAACCTTTGCCGGAACTCGCCTCCCCAGCGTAGCACCTAACGGTGCATTTAATGCTTTTGTCCTACCTCGTTAGGGATAGGCATGCTAACAGTGCAGTCATTGTTCATACCCCGTAATTACCATCTTAGCCACCGTGGTAACCCCTTGGCCTATAAAAGAAGGCCCGCGGCTATTGGTAGAGGGGTCAACTCTTAGCTCAATTACGCATAGCAGTTGCACTTCCCGCGCTCCTTGCCGGAAAGGTCACGCTCCCTTGTACGTTGAGCTCAAACACAATCAAACCACCAAAGCAGGAGTAGGGTTTTACGCCTTCAGGCGACCTGAACCTGGGTAAATCACTGTGTGTTCTTGCATCTACCGATCCTGCTCTTTGTGCACGTCGATTCCCACAACCAAACCGCAAAGGGATCATCTTGATCCCATAGATCTTCGTACACCACGATACTCATACGGGCGCTCACGGTCGTATGGAATGCCGTCTTTCGTGCTGAGAGCGTGGCGACGTCCATTCTTTTGGCCTTCTTGCTTGATTCTTTTATGGAAAGTGATTATCACCTTAAATACGTGATTGCACTACCATTTCTAGGGATTTTCTCCATTAAATGATAATTGATCCAAAAGACGTTACCTGAGGAATTATCAATAAAAAGAAGTGCGCCAACGCGGTAAAATTCCATAAAGCCTACCATGTAGGCACAAAATACTTGGTAAAACTATCACATAAATTGGACTCATCAACTCCCACAAGCTTAAAGGTTTGCTCGTCCCTGAGCAAATGCCGCAGCTTGTAAGATAGAAGTCATCTTAGCTATGAGACGCTGATATATTGAAGATGAATGAGTTCATCATAAACTCAGGATTTGCATCACATAATAGGCCCTACCGTGCATCACAATATCTCGGTTTTCTTTGGATGAGTATGAAGGCTTCCACACCTCACTATCAATCATTACAAAGATGTCTAGCAACTCTGGGTGATGATGGTTTCTTTCCTTCAGCTGGACAAGCTCTTTTGGCTTATAGTTTTTTCTTGAGTTATTTTTCCCTTTTATCTCTTGTGTTACCAAGCCTACCCCATATCACTAGAATTTTATATTTCTTTATCTCTCTTTGAGATGTGACATGAAGGGTATGCTTGATCGCCCAAGTTTTACTATTGGGAGTTTACGAAAATCATTTCAAGCTTCAAATTTTGTTGTCACCTTAAAGGAAACTTGTCCTCTTTTCATTCCTGGATCATTAGTTTAGAGACTTCACCAAGTAATCACGAAATAAGCTGAAATGAGGGTCGGTTCATCACATCAAGTAGTTAACTTCTCATTCCTGATTGATACTAAAGATACGGAAGACTTATAGTCATCGTCTAAGAACAAAAATATCTAGCACACGAATATGCAAAATCATACTAGGCAAATCCAATATAATCATGATCGATCACTCATTAAATCTTCCCTGACTCATTGGATAAAACTCATCCCTCTTATCCGGAAAGCATGATTGTCCTTACTTATTCAAACTAAATGAAAAACTTTCGAATGGAGTTTAACGGAAACAATAATAGGGGATACAAAAGGGCCTCAAAATCCCTCCAAGCTTATCATGCTAAGTCGGCTGGATTCATTTAGTCTCCTTTTTATTGGTACCAGTGTTCTCCTCTGAAGGTGCAGGGGTGACGCCAATGAGGACGTCAATCATCAGTTTGTTGGCAACCTCTAGGTCCTTGATGCGAGAGCGGTACATATGGAGCATTGCATCTTGGTTAGCGATGATTCTCAGGCTCATGTCAAGAGCCTCACGGGTCTTGACGGCCAGGGCCACCTCCATTTCCCTCATCTTTCCAGTCATAGCTTTAGTTTCAATTGAAAAATTATTGACATGTACCTCAGGCTGAGCAGGGGTTGTGGCATGCTTCTTCCTTCATGGTCTGACTTGCATGCGGGCACCGATGGTGTGCATGTTGCGCGCCCTTGGATCGATCTCCTCCAACTCTCCCAGGGGATCATGGATGGTGCAGTTGCCAAAACCACACTTCCCCATGATGATGGAAGTATCCTCGACGAAGTCGACATTGTTCTCGTTGATGACGACCTTGATTGCATTGAGTAGGATAGTCGTTGGTTTCTTCCACTTCTCTTACCTTCATCTTCTCCGCTACTCTCAAAGTGGGGTTCCTTCGGATCTTCCTCTAGGGAGGACCAATCGCGCGACTGCTAGAGCCTCTTCTTTATGCTTGCTGGTGAGTAGCCTTCTTGTTCCAGATCATCTTCCTCTTGGGAGGAGGTTTGTTTGTCGTCCCACGAGCGAGCCATCTCTTCCTGCACCCGAAAACTCACGAAAGCTTGGGCTAGATTGGTTTATTAGTTTTGTTAGCAGAAAAGGTAATGGTTCTGTATATAAGAGGTTAGGGACGCAAGGTTTAATGAGATAAGGAAGTTAAAAAGATTCAGAAACAAACCAGGCAAGATCAGGCGGAATTTTGTTGAGAATCGAAAAGATATCGCAATTCCCGGCCTTCCATACGACCGCATCCAGTCGTTTGAGTGGTCGTATGAGATTTCTTCAGCGAGTCCTTTCCCAACAGATTGTTTGACAGCCTTTGGGACGACCGTGCCCGCTCGTTTCCGCGCCCGTTTGATCTTCTCCGTTTATCTCTTCTGTCTCTCTCTCTCTCTCTCTCTCTCTCTATCTATCTTTCAACAAACAACAAAAGTCGGTCGCAGAGGTTAGAATATTGACGGCCTTCCAAACGACCGCTGCTGGTCGTTTGACCGTCCGTTTGACTACTTTACCTGCACGCTTAGATAATCAGTGAGAAAGATGGCGTATCATACGACCGCTGCTGGTTGTATGAACACCTGTTTAACTCCCAAAAACACAAAATTCTATACAGAAAGATAAAACGAAGACAAACAGAATGAACACTTAAGGTCAAGGGGTGAATCTGCCTGTATTTCCTCGTGCTGCCCATACCTTGTTCTTAGCATGCATTTTCGTCCCAGGCTTCTTCTTCCTTTGCGAATTGGGAGGTGTTGACATCCTCCGCAGCTTATGGGGATGCAATGAGTTAGTGTAATAGAATAAATCACTTTCTTCCCTTACCCTTAATTTTGTGAGAGGCTCTTCGAGCCCAATGAATGGCGGTTCCATATCTCCAAAGGTACGCCTGGTTGCTCTGTCCAGGGCCACCACTGTTCTGTACGGGATACATATTCCTGAAGCGCTATGCTTTTGTGCTCTTCTCACAAAGGATAAGTTCGTAAGGACATCTTCCACTTTCTCGTGGTCTAAAATCTCGCTGTCAAACTCCTGCAAAAGGAGAGACCACCTCATCCAGTGAGGTTTAGTCTCTTTAACATCAAGGACCTCTTTTATCGCCTGTCAGTTAGTATAGAATATGACCTTTGTATCTCTGATATATGGTCTAAATTTTTCACAAGCAAAGATCACTTCATATAGTTCCTTGTCATTCTTAGCATGATTTCTTTGAGCGTCAGTAAGAGTATGGCTTGCATAGTAAATAATATTGAACTTCTTACCCACTTGCTGTCCCAAGACGGCACTCACCGCATTGTCATCTGTTTCACATATCACTTCAAATGGTATATCTCAATTTGGAGGTGTAATAATGGGGGCATTCAGCAGAGCATGTTTGTGCTCTTCAAAGGCAGCTTTACACTCATCATTGAATATGAATGGAATGTCCATCTGCAACAGGTTAGTCAAGGGTTTGGATATACTAGAAAAATTCTTGATAAAACGCCTATAGAAGCCGGCATGACTGAGAAAACACCTTATTCCTTTTATATCTCGAGGATAAGGGAGCTTGCTTCTCTATAGCATCTATCTTCGCCATGTCAACTTCTATACCCTTACCAAATATTTTATGCCCCAAGACAATACCTTCGTTGACCATGAAATGGAATTTCTCCCAATTCAAGACAAGATTAGTGTCTTCTCATCTCTGGAAAACTTTATCGAGATTGTGAAGGCAATCATCAAAAGAAGTTATATACACGGAAAAATCATCCATGAAAACTTCCATAATTTCCTCAACAAAGTCAGCAAAGATAGCATTACATCTTTGAAATGTAGCTGGTGTATTAGACAAACCAAAAGGCATACGGCGATAAGAATACATACCGAAGGGGCAAGTGAAAGTTGTTTTCTCCTGATCTTTTGGATGCACTGCTATTTGCGATAATCCTGAATATCCATCCAGATAACAAAATTGAGTATGCTTGGTTAGCCTTTCTAGCATTTGATCAATAAATGGTAAAGGGTAATGATCTTTTCGAGTCTCCTTATTTAATCGCCTGCAATCAATGCTCATCTTGTACCCAACTATTGTTCTAGTGGGGATTAGTTCATTATGCTTATTAGGCACTACTGTAAATCCACCCTTTTTTGGTACACAATGGACTGGACTCACCCACTTACTTTCAAAAACTGGATATATTATACCTGCATCGAGCAAACGGACAATTTCTTTTCTTACAACTTCCTTCATTTCAGGGTTCAACTTCCTTTGATATTCTCGAACCGGTTCAGCTCCTTCTGCCATGAAGATACGGTGAGTGCATATGCAGGGATTGATGCCCTTTAGGTCATCCATTGAATATCCAAAGGCTTTTCTATGTCTCCTCAAAGTATCCATCAACCTCCTTTTATCTTCATCTGAAAGGTTAGCACTGATAATAATAGGATACTTATTTCTTTCATCTAAAAACTCATACCTCAACTCTTTTGGTAAAGGTTTAAGCATAGGCAGTGGTGGCTCCTCATCCCCTCTCTTTTTTGGTACTTTGAAGTGTTCATTAGTCGCCGGGAATCAGGGGGAGCTAGCTCTGGGGCAGATGTCAACTTATCTTTAAATGTCTGAAAACTTTCCTGGCATTTTTTCCGTCCACTCAAACTTTGTGCCTTTGTGAAGCAAATCAGTCAGTGGCTTAGCAATTTTGGAGAAGTTCTCCACGAAACGGCGACAATAACTAGCGAGACCGAGAAAGCTTCTGACTTGCTTAACAGTTTGCGGAGGAGTCCAGTCAAGAATAGCCTGAACTCGTTCTGGGTTAACAGCAATGCCATCTTTGGAAATCACATGACCAAGATAAGTCACCTCAGATAACCAGAATTCACACTTAGAGTATTTGGCATACAGCTGGTATTCTCGGAGTTTCTCCAATACAAGCCGAAGATGTTCGGCGTGTTCTTCTTCATTCTTGGAAAATATAAGGATATCATCCAAATAAACCACGATGAATTTGTCGAGGTAGTCCATGAAGATATAGTTCATCAATCGAGAAAAGGTTGCTGGAGCATTAGTTAATCCGAAGGACATGACGGTGTACTCGTATGATCCATAACGAGTAACGAAAGCGGTCTTCGGAATATCCTCTTTACGAACTCGGATCTGATGATAACCCAACCTTAAGTCGAGTTTAGAGAACACAAAGGATCCAGCAAGTTGATCATAAAGATTGTTGATTCGGGGTAGTTGGTATCTTCGGGATCAAGGATGTACAGGAGAGTCAAGTTTCGATCCTGTGGAACTATGGTTAGTGTGGGTTAAGAGTAGGAAGGGCGGTGACATCTTGCATGGCCATGATAGTAAGGCACGTCAGAGGATAATCATTTGGGGGTGTTAGCTTAAGCAGGAAATTATCACTGCTCAGATAAAAGTTAGATTAAAAGAAAGGTTAAACAGACCAATGGAAAAGAAAAGATGATGATCAGATTAAACAGACCAATGGAAAGGAACAATTGCAGACAATCCAGCTCTCCGGGTGGATGCGATCACGTGAACCTAATGTCAAAGTTAGCAAAAATTTTAACCCGAAAAGAAGAGAGTGTAGAATCCCAGAGTAAGGAAGAGGAATAAAAGATCCTAATTCCACCCATTGGCGACGTAGGCCCGTAAGCCACACAAACATGTTAGTAAAACAATTTTTCAAAGACTAGACTCAACTTCGACCAAGGAATTGGAAGGGGGCTCCCTACAGGCAGTCGGCTCTGATACCAACTTGTGATGCCCTCTGCTCGACCGTGCACTAATCATACACGCAAACGTGCACGCTCGAGATCAGAGACGCACGGGAAGATATCACAACACAACTCTAAACTCAAATTTAAACATAAATCTTCATATTACAAATCAGGGGTCACGATGACCCGAATACATGAGTCATACACACAAATAATATCTGGGTACAGACATAGTTAGTCAAGTTTGCCTTAAGAAGGCTAGCACAAACAGCGACACTGATCGAAAAGGCGAAGGCCTCCTGCCTAGGGCCTCCGAACTACTCCTGGTCGGCTTGCTCAACCCAGTAGTACGTGCCTCCGGGGCTCTCCTGGTAGTAGTCTCCTGCGGTGGCGTCTGGCTCGGGGACTCCGTTGTCTGATCGCAGCAACCGGGTATGGGGAAAAAGAGGAAGCAAAGCAACCGTGAGTACTCGTCCAAAGTACTCGCAAGACTGACATCAGAACTATACTAATTATGCATCGGTATCAAAGGAATGGGGCTATATCTTTGGACTGAACTGCAGAATGCCAGAATAGAGGGGGAGAAGCCTAGCCTATCGAAGACTAGCATCTTGAAGCAATCTTGCAGCATCAGAAGAGAGTAGAACATAGTAGCATATAATAGTGGTTATATAATAGCAACGCCCTGAGATCCTTTCTCGACTCCCTGCGAGAAAGCGATCCCGAGAGCAGTATTAACAGTTTAATATTGAATCATCATCAGTTTGTAGTTGTAGTGGATCAGGATACAACTCCGAGCGTCCCGTTACCGTGGACACGGCTATTCGAATAGATAACTTCCCTGCAGGGGTGCACTACTGTTACCCAACACGCTCAATCACATCTGGCCGGACACACTTGCTGGGTAATACCCGGCCTCGGGTGATCGACATGACGCAGTCCTACCTAGGCTCAGCAGAGAGGTCAGCACGCCGGTCTAAATCCTAAGTGCGAAGGGGTCCTGGGCCATCGCCCATTGCACTCCTGCACGTTGCGTGGGTGGTCGGGGCCCAGGCGCGACACTGAATACACCAGTGACGTAACCAGCCCACCCCAACAATCAGCCCGCATCTCTGAGCTGTGACATCTGAAGAACTTTCGGCTGATACATACGACGTAGAGGGTCCCATAACCATTATCCCACGTGGTGGTAGTGCGTATAAGGCCAACGACCCACTCAGATCAAATACCCAAATCCATTAGGCGTATTTAGTAGCTCGCAGAGACGAACAGGATTCCTGTCGCTCCGACTTGGTAACACACGGCTCGCGGGTGCTCTTGGAGCCGACCCGTCTTTATGAAATGACGGTAGTAAAGCCAAAGTACCCGTGTGTCCAAAGTATCGAGAAGGAATCCGAGGAATCACCCTTGATGGATTTCCCACTCGAAGTATCGGTCAAGGTGAACCCGGAGGAATCACCCTCGATGGATTCACACAAGAGGAGTTGCACGACGAAAGCTTTATCGGAGGTGATGAAAGAGGAATCACCCTCGGTAACCCACAACCGGATAGCTATTATGCAGAGGCATCATCGGAAGTGAGATAAGAGGGGGAATGTGCGGTGAAGTGTTGGTCTCTGACCGTCGATCATACTGATCGAGTCACTGGTGGAAGAGCGTGGCAACAAGGACAAGGGTGTGGGGCCATTGATGTATCACTAACCAGCCTATACTAAGCATATAGGATAACAGGTAAAGTATGAACAACAGGTTACAAAAACAGGCTATGCATCAGAATAGGAACTATTGGAACAGTAGCAGGGGCAATTCTAATGCAAGAATAAGAGGGAAAGAATAGGTGATATCTGGATGATCAAGGGGGTTTGCTTGCCTAGAAGCTCTGCTGAGAGGGGCTGGTCGTCTGAAGGCTGCTCGTCTGGAGCGTAGTCGTACTCAGCTGCGTCGGCGGCGGTCTCGGCGTCTATCGGGAGAGAGGGAGGGCGAAGAAACAATAAATTCATGGCAATAATGCAACAGTGATGCATGACATGCCTAAATGATATGCAGAGGAGGTATAATGCCTATCTAATTGCTTTAGATAATTTAGGAATTTATTTGGATTTATTTTATTAAGGTCATGCACTATTCATTTATCGAAATCGGGCAAAAAGTTCCATGTTCACATAGATAGGAGTGATGGTCAAGCATTTTGACCACATATTCGGATTCTTCAAATTTTTCTGATCATTTTTCATATATAAATTATTTTCATCCGAGTTACGGTTTAATTTATATGATTTTTCAAAGTTTTAATCATTTTGTCAGTGACCCATCTGCCTAGTCAGCCGAGTTGACTCGGTCAACTGGGCTGCGGGGCCCAGCGGTCAGTGGCTCAGGGTGGGGCCCGGGGCCCTGGCCGTGCCACGTCGGCGCCGTCGCCGAGACTTCGCCGGCGACCACTCCCGCGGCGGAAGTTCGCCGGAGATGGCCGAAAAATGGCCAGAAGGCACGGGAAGGGGTGCGGCTAGGCGCGTTCGAAAGCTGGGAGTGAGCCACGTCGGGTGGTGCTACTGGCCTGCGCCGGGGATGCCCTAAACGACGAGGCGAGCTCTTCGGTGGTGGCCAGAGTTCGGGCGGTGGCGGGATCGGCGATGCGGCGCGCAAACGAGCGGACAAAGTGGCTAGCTAGGCGCTACGCGAAGCGGCGAGCACGATGGTGGAACGCACGGGACCCAATGGTCACCGTGGCTATGCCGGCGACGAGCGCGGGCGGGTACGGCCTAGCTAAATGCGGCGGCGGGTACGGCCTAGCTAAATGCGGCGGCTACGGCGCGAAAGGAAGGGGAGGAAGGTGGGGATCCGGTGCGGCTGCTCATCGTGAACCTGCAGGTGTGCTCAAGCGGGCTCGGGGAGGATCAACGGCGGCGAATCGACGGCGACCAAAGAGGAAGAAGACGAGGCAGGGCGGCGATGCAGGGCTCCTCGGCTCGCGCGCGTGGTCGGGGACGAAGTTGTCGTCGGCGGCGAGTCCAGTGGACGGGTCGGAGAGGCGGACGAAGCGCGGTGGCCGCGAGCTTCACGGCGATGCAGACATGGCGGCGTTGGCGAGCTCAAATGCGAGCAAGGGAGAGAGCGAGGAGGAATCCTGAGGGGGCTAGGGTTTGCGGGGGAGGGAGAGGCGTTCGGGGATGCCCTTATCCACCCGGGGGAGCCGCGGATGCTCGACAGCGAGCATCCAGCGCTGTGGACGGCCCAAATGGGCCGGGCCACACTGTTGGGTCGGGTGGTCCAAGTGCACAGTGCACTTTTCCCATTTTCCTTTTCTTTTTCTTCTGCTTTATTCTTTTCTCTCTTTTGAAAAATATTTAGCCACCATGTGACTTTTGTAAAATATGAGGCCTGCCCAATTAAATACTAGGCAATATTTATCACTGCGAGAAAAAGGTTTGGAGTCAAATTGATTTCATTTGAATTTTGCATTAAATAAAATGGATTAAACACTGTTGTTTTGGTACTGTTTTTGGATGATAGAGTCATTTAGTGAATTTAGGTGATGTTGTTTTTCTTAACATAATTAGTTATGAATTATTTGCTATTTAATGAACATTTTAGTTTCCAAATTGGAACAACTTTTATTTTCAATTTATATTTGAATTTCAATTTGAGTTGGAATTTGAAATGAGATATGATGCAAATGATAATCAAGCACTGTTAAACATGATGACTTGGCATTATCAGAGGGTGATCACTGTAGCATAATTACATTGGGTGTTACATGGCCCTCATGATGGATTCATATGGTGCTTTAATTTTCTTCCTAGGGAAATGTTCCATACCCTTTTTTAGTGGAAATTGAAATTTTATATTCCCTTCTTTCATGTTAATAACGGCACCTATGGTTCGTAAGAACGGTCTACCAAGTATTATTGGGCAAGAAGAATTGCATTCAATGTCTAGTACAATAAAATCAACGGGCACGTAGTTCCTATTTGCAAGAATAAGGACATCATTAATTCTACCCAAAGGCTTTTTAATAGTAGAATCCGCCAAGTGTAAATTAAGAGAACATTCATCTATATTGGTGAAACCTAGCACATCACATAAAGATTTTGGAATTGTGGAAACGCTAGCACCCAAATCACATAAAGCATTACACTCATAATTTTTAATTTTAACTTTAATGGTCGGTTCCCATTCATCATATAATTTTCTAGGAATTGAAACTTCTAGTTCTAGCTTTTCTTCTAACGCCTTCATCATTGCTTCTACGATGTGTTTAGTAAAAGCCTTGTTTTGCTCATAAGCGTTGGGTGAATTTAACATGGATTGTAACAAAGAAATGCACTCAATCAAAGAACAATTATCATAATTAAAATCTTTGTAATCCAAGAGAGTGGGCACATCACTATTTAAAGTTTTTACCTCTCCAAACCCACTTTTAGCAATTTTTTCATTAAGATTTTCACCCTCCGAATTATGGGGACGCACTTTAACTAAAGTTGAATCTTCTTCAGTCCCCTTTTCATCAAGTTTAATATTGCTAAACAAAGAATCAATATATGATACACCAATCATTTTAATATCCTCATCATTACTATGATAAAAACCGGGAGGAATCGCTTTTTCTAAAAATTCCCATTTAGCTTTTAGCATGGCGGTTCTTTTCTTACTCTCATCCATGGAGACATATAAAGCTTTAATTGATTCACTAATATCAATTTTGGGTGGCAAAATTTTAGTCTTAAGATTTTCCACATCATGAATAATTCTATCAACGCTCCTAGACATATCATCAATTTTACTCAATTTTTCTTCTATCGTAGTGTTGAAAACCTTTTGAGCATTAATAAATTCTTTAATATTACTTTCAAGAACAGAGGGCATCCTATTATTATTATTGTAAGAATTACCATAAGGATTGCCATAATTATTAGAGGAATTTCCAGGAAACGGCCTAGCATTGAAATTACCTCTATAAGCATTATTATTAAAATTGTTTCGCGAGACAAAATTCACATCTACGGGATCATTATTTTGCTCAATCAAAGTGGACAATGGCACATCATTAGGATCAATATGAGTATTTTTACTAGCAACCAATTTCATAAGTGCATCAACTTTATCACTGAAAGTACTAATTTCTTCAATAGAATTCACTTTTTTACTAGTAGGAGTTCTTTCAGTATGCCATTGTGAATAATTTGCCATAATATTATCAAGCAATTTAGTTGCTTCTCCCAAAGTAATTTCCATAAAAGTACCACCCGCAGCGGAATCTAAAAGATTTCTAGAAACAAAATTCAATCCCGCATAAATTTTTTGTATGATCATCCATAAATTTAAACCATGAGTAGGGCAATTTCTTATCATTAATTCATCCTCTCCCAAGATTGGGCAACATGTTCATGATCAAGTTGCTTGAAATTCATAATTTGATTTCTAAGAGAAATAATTTTCGCGGGAGGAAAATACTTAGTAATAAAAGCATCTTTACACCTATCCCAAGAATCGATACTATTTCGTGGTAAAGATGAAAACCAAATTTTTGCACAATCCTGTAATGAGAATGGGAATAATTTTAATTTCACAATATCATTATCCACATCTTTTTTCTTTTGCATGTCACACAATTCTACAAAAGTGTTAAGATGGGATGCAGCATCTTCATTAGGACTACCAGAAAATTGTTCTTTCATAACAAGATTTAGCAAAGCGACATTAATATCACAGGTCTCCACACTAGCGGCAGGAGGAGCAATCGGAGTACTAATAAAATCATTATTATTAGTATTGGAAAAATCACACAATTTTGTATTTTCTTGAGACATCGTAACTACGCAAACAAGATAACAAGCAAGCAAACAAGCAAACAAGAAAAAGGCAAACGGAAAATATTTTCGTATTTTTGTAAAAACGTTTTAGAAGTGGGGGAGATGAAAACGAGAGGCAAATGGCAAATAAAGTATATGCAAGGAGATGAGAGTTTATGCGAAGGTACTTGATAGATGTTGATGATGTCTCCCCGGCAACGGCGCCAGAAATTCTTCCTGCTACTTGTAGCTTGCGTTGGTTTTATCCCCGAAGAGGAAGGGATGATGCAGCACAGTAGAGATAAGTATTTCCCTCAGTTATGAAACCAAGGTTATTGAACCAGTAGGAGAATCACGCAACACCTCGTTAGCAGCACCTGCACACAAACAACAAATCCTTGCACCCAATGCAAACGAGGGGTTGTCAATCCCTCGGCGGTCAATTGCAAGATTAAATTGTATGTGATAGATAGATAGATTGAAACAAAAATAAAAAATAAAATAAATAAAATAAAATGGCAGCAATATTTTTAGGGTTTTAGTAATATGATTTAGATAGACCCAGGGGCCATAGTTTTCACTAGAGGCTTCTCTCGAGAAAATAGCATACGGTGGGTAGACAAATTACTGTTGAGCAATTGATAGAAAAGCAAATAATCATGACGATATCCAAGGCAATGATCATGTATATAGGCATCACGTCCAAGATAAGTAGACCAACTCCTGCCTGCATCTACTACTATTACTCCACACATCGACCGCTATCCAGCATGCATCTTGTGTATTAAGTGCATAAAGAACGGAGTAACGCCTTAAGAACGATGACATGATGTAGACAAGATAAACTCACGTATGAATAAACCCCATCTTTTTACCCTTAATAGCAACGATACATACGTGTCATGTCCCTTTCTGTCACTGGGATTGAGCACCGCAAGATCGAACCCATTACAAAGCACCTCTTCCCATGGCAAGATAAATCGATCTAGTTGGCCAAACCAAATCAATAGATCGGAGAAGAAATATGAAGCTATAATAATCATGCATAAAAGAGATCAGAGAAGACTCAAATAATATTCATGGATAATCTGATCATAAACTCACAATTCATCGGATCCCAACAAACACACCGCAAAAAGTGATTACATCGGACAAAACTCCAAGAACATCGAGGAGAACATTGTATTGAAGATCAAAAAGAGAGAAGAAGCCATCTAGCTACTAACTATGGACCCGAAGGTCTGTGGTAAACTACTCACGCGTCATCGGAAGGGCAGCAAGGTTGATTTAGAGCCCCTCCGGCGGAGTACCGGAGAAGGCCTCCAGATGGGATCTCTCGAGAACAGAAACTCGCGGCAGTGGAAAAAGTATTTCGTGGACTCCCCTGAGGGTTTCTGATTTTTTTTTGAATTTATAGTGGAGGAATTAGGTCAAACGGAGCTCTGTGGGCCCCACGAGGCACCAGGGCGCGCCTGCCATGTAGGCACAAAATACATAGTAAAACAATCACATAAATTGGACTCATCAAGGCCATGAGATCCGAATTAAAGTCCATGGATGACAATAAAGTTTGGAACTTGGTTGATCTGCCAATGGCATTCAAGCCATTGAGTGCAAGTGGAACTTTAAGAAGAAAACAGATATGGATGGAAATGTTACAGTCCACAAGGCTCGACTTGTCGCTAAAGGTTATTGATAAGTTCAAGGAGTTGACTACGATGACACTTACTCACCGGTAGTGATGCCTAAATCAATTTGGATCATTCTTGCTATAGCTGCATATTTCGACTATGAGATATGGTAGATGGATGTCAAAACAGCTTTCCTTAATGGAAATTTAACCGAGGATGTGTGTATGACACAGCCCGAGGGTTTTGTCGATCCAAAGAATGCTAGCAAGGTATGCAAGCTTCAGATATCCATTTATGGATTGAGGCAAGCATCTCAGAGTTGGAATATTCATTTTAATGAAGCGGTCAAAGAGTTTGGCTTCATCAAGAACGACTATGATCATTATGTGTTCAGGAAGGTCAGTGCGAGCTCAGTCGCATTTCTAATCTTATATGTGGATGACATATTATTGATTGGAAATGATGTTCAAATGCTTGAATCTGTCAAGGACTCGTTGAAAAATAGTTTTTCGATGAAGGACTTGGGAGATGCAGCTTATATTCTGGGAATCAAGATCTATAGAGATAGATCAAGAAGGCTTATTAGATTAAGCCAGAGTATGTATATAGACAAGGTGTTGAAGCGGTTCAACATGCAAGACGCCAAGAAAGGCTTCTTGCCCATGTCCCATGGCATTAGTCTTAGCAAGACTTAGAGTCCCACGACTCCTGATGAACGAAGGCACATGGATGCTATTCCGTATGCTTCAGCTGTTGGGTCCATCATGTATGCTATGGTATGTACTCATCCAGATGTTTGCTCTGCTCTAAGCGTAGTGGGCAGATACCAGGCTGATCCAGGTGAGAGTCACTGAACAGCGGTAAAGAATATCCTTAAGTACTTGAGAGGACTAAGGATATATTCCTGGTTTATGGAGGTGAGGATGAGCTCATTGTAAAGAGTTACACTGATGCTAGTTTCCAAACCAATAGGGATGATAGTCGATCGCAATCTGGGTTTGTGTTCATTCTGAATGGAGGAGCAGTGAGCTGGAGGAGTTCCAAGCAAGATACGGTGGCTGATTCTACCACGGAGGTCGAGTACATTGCGGCTTCTGGAGCTGCAAAAGAAGGAGTTTGGGTGAAGAATTTTATTTCTGATCTTGGAGTGGTTCAGGACTCGTCCAATCCATTGGACCTCTATTGTGATAATAGTGGTGCTATATCACAAGTCAAGGAACCACGGAACCATCATAAAACCCGACACATACTCAGGCGTTTTAACCTTATTTGCAACATTTTTGAGAGAGGTGATGTAAACATATGCAAGGTACACACGGATGCAAATGTTGTTGATCCGTTGATGAAGCCTCTCCCGCCGCCGAAGCATGAGGCGCACATGAGGTCCATGGGCATACGATACCTAAATGATTGACTCTAGTGCAAGTGGGAGACTGTTGGAGATATGCCCTAGTGGCAATCATGTGATGATGATATTTCCCTGTGTATTCATGAGTCTTTTGTATTGTCCTTGAACATCATCAGTGATATGTATCAATAAGTATATGACTTATTTGTGAGACTATATATTGTATGATGATTGTTCTAATGGTCCCTAGTTGATAAGGTTATGCGGACACATACCCTTTTGACTAGTATACGATTTGGATGATGACTATGTTTCACAAGTCATGGGCATAGAGATGCTAAACCGATAGTATATGGACTCGGGGATGGAGATCACTGAGTTGGACAGACCCACTTTGAGACGCAGCGAGATATTGTCATCTGTTAGTCTCAAGTACAATGTATATGCCATGTCCTAGACCTGAGGTCCTCGCATGTTCTCGGGATGAGGATCGACTCACTTAGGGTCTATCAAACACTACTCCATAACTGGGTAGTTATAAAGGTAGCTTTCGTGTGAGTCGTGAGACATGCCGCGAGACATGGTTGACCAAGATGGGATTTGCCCCTCCTATACGGAGAGATATCCTCTGGGCCCTCTCGAGTTATCAGATACGGAAAGCATTGATACGTCCATTTTGCATCATGTTTTGCTACTGTTATTTATGGTGTTTTCAATCAATATAACACTTTATGGAGCAATTCTAATGCCTTTTCTCTCTTAATATGCAAGAATTACACAAGGAAGGAGATTGCCGGCAGCTGGAATTCTGGACCTGAAAAAGCTATGTCAGAGATACCTATTCTGCACATCTCCAAATGAGCTGAAATTTTACGGAGATTTATTTTGGAATAAATAAAAAATACTGGAGCAAGGAAGTACCAGAGGGGGCCACCCAGGTACCCACGAGGCACCAGGGCGCGCCACCCCCCCCCCCCCCCAGGCGCGCCCTGGTGGCTCGTGGGGCCCCTGGCCAGCCTCTGGCCCCCATTTTCGGGTATATAAGTCCATTTGCCCTAGAAAAAATATAGAGAAGACTTTTGGGACGGTGCGCCGCCGTCTCAAGGCGGAACTTGGGCAGGAGCACTTTTACTCTCCGCCGGGGATACTTCCCTCCGGGAGGGGGAAATCGGAGCCATCGACATCACCAACGATCCTCTCATCATGGGAGGACCAATCTTCATCAACATCTTCAACAGAACCATCTCATCTCAAACCCTAGTTCATCTCTTGTATTCAATCTTTGTCTCAAAACCTCAGATTGGTACCGGTGGGTTGCTAGTAGTGTTGATTACATCTTGTAGTTGATGCTAGTTGGTTTATCTGGTGAAGATTATATGTTCAGATCCATTATGCTATTTAATACCCCTCTGATCTTGGACATGAAGATGATTTGTGAGTAGTTAATTTTGTTCTTGAGGACATGGGAGAAGTCTTGTCATAAGTAATCATGTGAATTTGGTATTCGTTCGATATTTTGATGATATGTATGTTGTTGATTCTCTTAGTGGTGTCATGTGAACGTCAACTACATGACACTTCACCATCTTTGGGCCTAAGGGAATGCATTGTGGAGTAGTAATTAGATGATGGGTTGCTAGAGTGACAGAAGCTTAAACCCTAGTTTATGCGCTATTCCATAAGGGGCTGATTTGGATTCACATGTTTAATGCTATGGTTAGAGTTATCTTAATTCTTCTTCCGTAGTTGCGGATGCTTCCGAGAGGGGGTAATCATAAGTGGGAGGCTTGTTCAATTAAGAACAGCACCCAAGCACCGGTCCACCCACAAATCAAATTATCAAAGTAGCGAACGCGAATCAAACCAACATGATGAAAGTGACTAGATGAAATTCCCATGTGTCCTCGAGAACTCTTTACTTATTATAAGAGATCGTCCTGGCTTGTCCTTTGCTACAAAAAGGATTGGGCCACCTTGCTGCACTCTTTGTTACTATTGCTACTTGTCACTTGTTACAAATTATCTTGCTATCAAACTACTCGTTACCGATAATTTCAGTGCTTGCAGAAAATACCTTGCTGAAAACCGCTTGTCATTTCCTTCTGCTCCTTGTTGGGTTCCACACTCTTACTTATCGAAAGGACTACGATTGATCCCCTATACTTGTGGGTCATCAAGACTCTTTTCTGGCGCCATTGCCGGGGAGTGAAGCGCCTTTGGTGAGTGGAATTTGGTAAGGAAACATTTATATTACGTGCTGAAATTTACTGTCACTTGTCACTATGGAAAGTAATACTTTGAGGGGTTTGTTCGGGGTATCTTCACCTCGACCAGAAGCACAAATAGTTGCTCCTCAACCTACTGCACCTACTGAAAATATTTATTATGAGATTCCTTCGGGTATGATAGAGAAACTGCTAGCTAATCCTTATGCAGGAGATGGAACGGTACATCCTAATATGCACTTGATCTATGTGGATGAAATTTGTGGATTGTTTAAGCTTGCAGTTTTATCCGGAGATGGAGTTAAGAAGAAAGTATTCCCTTTATCTTTGGAGGGAAAGGCATTGACATGGTATAGGCTATGTGATGATACTGATACATGGGACTGGAACCGATTGAAACTGGAATTCCATCAGAAATTTTATCCTAGGCATTTGGTTCATCGTGATCGGAATTACATATATAATTTTTGGCCTCGTGAAGGAGAAAGCATCACTCAAGCTTGGGGGAGGCTTAAGTACATGATGTACACATGCCCCAATGATGAGCTCTCAAGAGAAATTATCTTACAGAAATTTTATGCTCGGCTTTCTCATGATAATCAAACCATGCTCGATTCTTCTTCGACTGGCTCCTTTATGAAGAAAACTATTGAATTAAGATGGGATATTCTGGAAAGAATTAAATGCAACTCTGAATATTGGGAACTGGACAAAGGTAATGAGTCAGGTATAATACTTGAGTTTGATTGTGTTAAATCTTTTATGACTACCGATGCTTTTCATAAGTTTAGCACTAAATATGGACTTGACTCTGAGATAGTAGCTTCCTTTTGTGAATCATATTCTACTCATGTTGATCTCCCTAAAGAGAAGTGGTTTAAATATCATCCCCCCTGTTAAAGAAAAGATTGAGGAACCCGTTAGTGTTAAAGAAGAAACAATTGTTTACCATGCTGATCTAGTTGTGCCTACTGCTTATATTGAGAAACCACCTTTTCCTGTTAGGATTAAGGAACATGCTAAAGTTTCAACTGTGGTCAACAAAAGTAATATTAGAGCACCTAGACCCTCCGAACAAATTAAAGTTGAACCTAATGTTGCTATGGTTAAAGATCTCTTGGTTGATAATATAGATGGGCATGTTATTTACTTTTGTGATGAAGCAGCCAGAATTGCTAAACCAGATCCTAAAGATAAAAAATAGACCTGTAGTAGGCATGCCTGTTGTCTCTGTTAAAATAGGAGATCATTGTTATCATGGCTTATGTGATTTGGGTGCTAGAGTGAGTGCTATTCCATTTACCTTATATCAAGAAATTATGAAAGATATTGCACCTATTGAAATAGAGGACATTGATGTTACTATTAAGCTTGCAAACAGAGATACCAGTACACCGCTTGGGTTCATTAGAGATGTTGAAGTCTTGTGTGGAAAAATAAAATACCCTACTGATTTTCTAGTCCTCGGTTCTCCACAAGATGATTTTTGTCCCATTATATTTGGTAGACCTTTCTTGAACACTGTTAATGCTAAGATTAATTGCGCTAAAGAAACTGTTAGTGTTGATTTTGGTGGTACATCTCAGGAGTTTAATTTCTCCAAGTTTCATAGACAACCTCATGATAAAGAATTGCCTAGTAAATATGAAATTATTGGTCTTGCTTCTACTGCCGTACCTCCTACAGATCCGTTAGAACAATATTTGCTAGACAATGAAAATGATATGCACATGAATGAAAGAAATGAAATAGATAAGATGTTCTTTGATCAACCACCTATCCTTAAACACAATTTGCCCGTTGAAACTCTTGGAGGTCCTCCTCCACCTAAGGGTGATCCTGTATTTGAATTGAAGCAATTGCCTGATACATTGAAATATGCTTATCTAGATGAGAAGAAGATATATCCTGTTATTATTAGTGCTAACCTTTCAGAGCATGAAGAAAAGAGATTACTAAAAACTCAGAGGAAGCACCGTGCTGCTATTGGATATACTCTGGACAATCTTAAGGGCATTAGTTCCACACTATGTCAGCCCAAAATTAATATGGAGCCTGATGCTAAACCAGTTGTCGACCACCAACGACGATTAAACCCTAACATGAAAGAGGTGGCAAGAACTGAAATACTAAAGCTTCTGGAAGCAGGTATAATCTATCCCATAGCTGATAATAGATGGGTAAGTCATGTTCATTGTGTCCCTAAGAAAGGAGGTATTACCGTTGTTCCTAATGATAAAAATGAACTCATTCCACAAAGAATTGTAACTGGTTATAGGATGGTAATTGATTTTACAAAATTAAACAACGCCACTAGAAAAGATCATTACCCCTTACCTTTTATTGATCAAATGTTAGAAAGATTGTCTAAGCATACACACTTTTGCTTTCTTGAAGGATATTCTGGTTTCTCTCAAATACCTGTTTCACAAGCCGATCAAGAGAAAACCACCTTTACTTGTCCTTTTGGAACTTATGCTTATAGACGTATGCCTTTTGATTTATGCAATGCACCTGCTACCTTTCAAAGTTGTATGACTGCTATATTCTCTGACTTTTGTGAAAATATTGTTGAGGTTTTCATGGATGATTTTTCCGTTTATGGAACTTCTTTTGATGATTGCTTAAGCAACCTTGATCGAGTTTTGCAGAGATATGAACAAACTAATCTTGTCTTGAATTGGGAAAAGTGCCACTTTATGGTAAATGAAGGTATTGTCTTGGGGCATAAAATTTCTGAAAAGGGTATTGAAGTTGATAAAGCTAAAGTTGATGCAATTGAGAAAATGCCATGTCCTAAAGATATTCGAGGTATAAGAAGTTTCCTTGGTCATGCTGGTTTTTATAGAAGGTTTATTAAAGACTTCTCTAAAATTTCTAGGCCTCTTACCAATCTTTTGCAAAAAGATGTTCCATTTGTTTTTGATGATGATTGTCTAGAAGCCTTTGAAACACTTAAGAAGGCCTTAACCACTGCGCCTATTGTTCAACCACCTGATTGGAACTTGCCTTTTGAAATTATGTGTGATGCTAGTGATTATGTTGTTGGTGCTGTTCTAGGACAGAGAGTTGATAAGAAATTAGATGTTATCCATTATGCTAGTAAAACTCTAGACAGTGCTGAAAGAAATTATGCTACTACTGAGAAAGAATTTCTAGCAGTTGTGTTTGCATGTGATAAATTCAGATCTTACATAGTTGATTCAAAAGTAACTGTTCACACCGATCATGCTGCTATTAAATATCTTATGGAAAAGAAAGATGCTAAACCTAGACTCATTAGGTGGGTTCTATTGCTACAAGAATTTGACTTGCGTATTATTGATAGAAAGGTAGCAGATAATTTATCTAGAATGGAAAATGTTCTTGATAACCCACTACCAATTAATGATGATTTTCCTGATGAACAATTAGCTGTCATAAATGCTTCTCGTACTACTCCTTGGTATGCAGACTATGCTAATTATATTGTTGCCAAATTTATACCACCTAGTTTCACATACCAACAAAAGAAAAAGTTCTTCTATGATTTAAGACATTACTTTTGGGATGAGCCACATCTTTATAAAGAAGGAGTAGATGGTATTATTAGATGTTGTATACCTGAGCATGAATAGGAACAAATGCTATGGAAGTGTCATTCCGAGGCTTACGGAGGACACCATGCGGGAGACAGAACTGCACACAAGGTATTACAATCTGGATTTTATTGGCCTACTCATTTCAAGGATGCTCGTAAGTTTGTCTTATCTTGTGATGAATGTCAAAGAATTGGTAATGTTGGTAGACGTCAGGAAATGCCTATGAATTATTCACTTGTTATTGAACCATTTGATGTTTGGGGATTTGATTATATGGGACCTTTTCCTAAATCCAATGGGTATACACATATTTTAGCTGCTGTTGATTACGTTACTAAGTGGGTAGAAGCTATTCCAACTAGTAGTGCTGATCATAACACTAATATTAAAATGCTTAAAGAAGTTATTTTCCCAAGGTTCGAAGTCCCTAGATATTTAATGACTGATGGTGGTTCACATTTTATTCATGGTGCATTCTGTAAATTGCTTGCTAAATATGATGTCAACCATAGAATTGCATCTCCTTATCACCCTCAATCTAGTGGTCAAGTTGAATTTAGCAATTGAGAAATAAAGTTAATTTTGCAAAAGACAGTCAATAGATCTAGAAAGAATTGGTCTAAGAAACTTGATGATGCATTATGGGCTTATAGAACTGCATATAAAAATCCTATGGGTATGTCTCCGTATAAAATGGTTTATGGAAAAACATGTCATTTACCTCTTGAATTAGAACATAAAGCATATTGGGCAATTAAAGAACTTAATTATGATTTTAAACTTGCCGGTGAAAAGAGGTTATTTGATATTAGCTCGCTAGATGAATGGAGAACCCAAGCCTATGATAATGCCAAATTGTTTAAAGAAAAAGTTAAAAGATGGCATGATAGAAGAATTCAAAAACAGGAATTTAAAGTAGGTGAGCAAGTTCTATTGTACAATTCTCATTTGAGATTCTTTGCAGGGAAACTTCTCTCTAAATGGGAAGGACCGTATATCATCGAGGAAGTTTATCGCTCCGGAGCCATCAAAATAAACAACTCTGAAGGCAATAATCCGAGAGTGGTGAATGGGCAAAGAATCAAGCACTATATTTCAGGTACTCCTATTAATGTTGAAACTAATATTATTGAAACAATTACACCGGAGGAATACATAAGAGAGACCTTCCGGAACGCTCCAGAACCCTGAAAAGGGGTAGGTATGTGATACGGTAAGTAAACCGACTCCAAAAATTCCATAAAAATATTTTCTGTCAGTTTTGGAATATTAGAAAAAATACAAAAATAAGAAACAGCCAAGGGGACCCACCTGGTGCCCACGAGGCACCAGGGCGCGCCACCCCCCCCCAGGCGCGCCCTGGTGGCTCGTGGGCCCCTCATGAGCCTTCCCGACTCCGTTTTCTTCTGGATTACTTGTTTTGCAAGATAAAAATTCTTTATATATACTCCCGGACGTTTTGACCACCGTATCGCAGAAATCTCCTCTGTTCTTGTTTCGTGCTATTTTTCTGACAGATCTAGATCGGTATGGCTCCACCAAGCTCTTCCAAGGACAAGTTCTATGAGAAGGTCATCAACCCCTACCTACCGGAGGTGATGAAACACCCTCAAGCCATTGAGATGCGTGAGGGGGTGCTTCACATCCGGGATGTTCAAGGACCCAAGAAGATCGGGAGCGTGGAATCCAGGCTCGAAGCAGTGGAGCAGGAGATCTTCATGTGCCAAGGGATGGTGGAACGTGGACTCAGCGCCAACCACTCCATGATCACGGAATTCACCCGTGATCACAAGGTGAATGGCCAATCGATGGGGGACATCATCTTCAAGCTCAATGAACAAATCGACTATCTCCAAGGCCAAATCTATGATCTTCAAAACCAAAATTATGAGTATGAGGCAAGATTCAAAGGTATGAGTTTAGCTGCAAGTTTCAGGACTCCGGAGACTCATTCATCTTTTTATGATGGGGAACCTATGCCATGGCAGCCAGAGAACAAGCCCACCACTTCATCACCACCACCATCACCGAAGAAGGAAACTTGATCACATGGGTATGGGCACTCCCCTTGGCTTGTGCCAAGCTTGGGGGAGGTGCCCCGCTATCGTATCACCATCACTTTTGCTATCTTTACCTACTTTTAGTTCTATCCTTAGTTATTTCGTGATCTAGTTGAATAAAAGTTTACTATGATCTATTTTTGAGTGCTAGTTTCGTGATCTATCCATCTATGTAATTGAGTTGAGAGTTATATAATAAAGAGTAGTTTGAGTTTTTGCTTCTTTACTTTTATGTTTCAATCCTAGCAATGAAAATAATGAAAAAGATCATATGCTAATCTTATGGAAAGTAATGACATTACATAAAGAAAAGTATAAGTGGTAAAATTTATTGAAAGTTAACAAGCATAGCATTGGTCAATGATGCAATTCATGAAAGAATTAATAAGGGAAGAGAAGATTCACATGCAAATATACTATCTTGGACATATTTTATGATTGTGAGCCCCCATTAATTATTTTATGTCAAATTGTTGACGTTGGACAAGGAAGACAACGTAATGAATTATGTTTGCTCATATTCACATAGAAGCTATATTGTCATAGATCCTTCAACATGTGGTGCTTGCTCAATATCTTTGCTAGCCAAAAATCCGCACCAAGTAGAGATACTACTTGTGCATCAAAAACCCTTAAACCCAGTTTCATGTCATGAGAGTCCACTGTCGGGCCCATGGAACCCGGGGTATCCAGGCCCGTCTGCCTTTGGCCCAGGGCGCGACGCCTGGAGTGGGCCCGGCGGGCCGTCGCCACCAAGCATCTCACCAAGACCCCTCATGAGGCCCTGGCCTCCTGAGGCCCCCTCCTCAGGGAGTAGCAGGCAACGCTCAGCACCACCATCAACGGCCTCGCAAGGTCCCCTCACGAGGCGGCTTCCCGAGTGGCCTCACGAGGCGGCTTCTTGAGGTGGCCTCACGAGGCGGCTTCCCGAGGTGGCCTTCCGAGGCCCCCTCCCGCAGGCATTCGAGACGGAGGCCGTTCGGCGTGTCGCGCGGTCTGGAGCCCATCATGTGGGTGACGCGCACGGCAACGGGCAGCAGCAGAGGCCGCGCCAGCAGGCGCGGATGCAGATGGTTTCCTCTTTTGTGTTAGGGAAGCGGGGCCAGCTATCTACTCTCCAAAGCAACCCCAAAGGTTGCCCGATCGGCGAAGGAAGACCAAGACGGCGGGCGCGCAGGGCGGAGGTCATCACCGAGCCCACCGGCGCGTCATGGATCATGCTTTGGCAGGCGAAGACCACCTTTAGTCAGGATAGCCTGAGCGCCTGTCCCCTTTCAAAACCGCCAAGTGTGGCAACCCTTCCCGCCTAAGTTTCCAAGGGGAAGAGGACCAAGGCCGATATAAAAGGGCAGAGCAGCCATTGGAGAGGGGAGAGAGCTCTGGATTCCATCATCTTCAACCTTGTACGCGAGAACTCTCTCACCGACAATAATCCCAACTACAAGCAGGAGTAGGGTCTTACACCGCAAGGTGGCCCGAACCTGGGTAAACCGCTGTGCCCTCGCCCGTCCTACGCTAGCGCGCCCTCGCCGTAGTCTCGCCGTAGCGTTGCCGTGGTAGGAGAGGAAGTAGTAGAACGAGCTCACCCCAGTGTTCGAACCTTTGGGTCCCCGGAGCCCCACTTCTGACATTTGGCGCGCCAGGTAGGGGTGCGCTACTGTTCTTCTGCTCCGCCCTCGGCTCCACCAGCCCCATGGCCGACGCCCGTCGCGAGCGCGCTGAGCGCAGGGCTGGCCGCGTGGCCCAGACAGAGCAGGTGGCCCGCGGCAATCGCCGCCGCCCCGACGCCGAGGCTGCCGCCGCCACCGACCCCGCTGCCCGCGAGGAGCAGGCCTCCTCCCTGCACCCCTCCGTGCGGGCGGACGGCCACACCGCCACGGCCTCCTCCCTCGCCAACCGTGGGCCGCCGAACCCGCAGGCCGCGCTGCTCATGGCGCGCGAGCTGCTCCGCTACCGTCCTGATGACGCCGGCTACGACGCCTGGCTTGGTCGCATCACCGAGCTCGTCAACGTCGCCGGGGACGCCCCGGCGCCTTCTCACTCGCTCCTCCCTCCACCGTCTCGTGCTGGGGACCTGGCGCACGGCGCTCCCCCGCCGCCTCCTCTACGTGACGAGCGCGCCGGGCCCCAGCGCTGCGCGCGGGCTCGTGAGCCGTCCCGCGGCGCGTCTTCTCCGGACCACTGCGAGCCCAGCTGCCAGATCATCCGCCGCGCGCCCTCCGACGCGCGAGTGCTCCTCGAGCGCCAACGCCAGCGCCAGGACCAGGCCATTCAAGACGTTGCAGCGGCCGGGCGTCAAAACCGCGCCGCCCTCGCTGGCGGCGTCCCCTCGAGCGGCGTGGGCTGCCGTGCCTTCACCCGCGAGCTGCGTCGTGTGGTCTGGCCCGCGAAGTTCAAGCCTGAGCTGCCTCCGCGCTACGACGGCACCCCCAACCCCATGGAGTTCCTCCAGCTCTATGGGCTGAGTGTTGAGGCGGCGAACGGAGATGACAAGGTCATGGCGAACTGGTTCCCCATGGCCCTCAAGGACAGCCCGCGCTCCTGGCTCATGAACCTCCCCGAGGCTTCCATCTCGTCGTGGGCCGAGCTCTGCAGCCAGTTCATCGCCAACTTCAAGGGCACACAGGACCGCTCCCTCACCATCAACGACCTGCGGCGTGTTCGACAGCACCCAGACGAGACCCTCCGCAAGTACATCCAGCGCTTCAGTCAGGTGCACAACAAGATCCCGCGCGCTTCCGACGCGGCCGTCATCTCCGCATTCTCAACCGGCGTCACGGACATCAAGATGCACGAGAAGCTCGCCATCAACGGTGAGCTCGACTCTGTGCTCGAGCTGCTCGACCTCGCCGACAAGTGCCCCAAGGCTGAAGAAGGCCGCCTCTTCGTCCACAACGACCCCGACGCGGTGCTCGACGGCACGAAGGCCAAGAGCAAGGACGTCAAGCGCAAGGGCCCTGCCGTGCTTGTGGTGGAGCCCGAGCAGAAGCGCGGCCGTGACCTCGACGAGCCCAGGAAGGACAACCGGCCACTCTGCGCCTTTCACAACGTCCGCTCCCACAGCACCGAAGACTGTCATGAGCTCAAGTTGCTCCGCGACGAGCGCCAGAGCCGCCGAGACGACCGCAACGGCCGCGGCGCCGGCCGCGGAGGTGGCCGCGGCGGCAACCGCTGGGACAGCCGTAACAATAATAGCAACTACCGCCAGGGCTGGCGCGATCAGCCTCGTGAGGCTGCCTGGCGCGACCAGCCTCGTGAGGCGAACCCTCAGGCTAATGCCGCTCTCCCGCCGCTGCCTCCGCCACCTCGGAGGAACGACGTCAACCAGCCTGACAAGGGCGCTGGGGGCTACCAGGAGCCTCGCGCGGTCGCCTGCATCCTTGGCGGGTCCCAAGCCCCCGCGTCCGTCCGCCACTTCAAGCAACTCTCTCGCGAGGTATACGCCGCCCTCCCGAGGCCTGAGGTGACGCGGCCCCTCAAGTGGTCGCAATACGCCATCACCTTCGACTCCAAGGACCACTCCAAGTCCACAGCCTCCGCAGGTGCGCTCCCCATGCTGTGCACTCCCACCATCAGCAACGTCGTGGTCACCAAGACCCTCATCGACGGGGGTGCCGGCCTCAATGTGCTCTCCATTGAGACCTTCGAGATGCTCCAGGTGCCCTATGACCAGCTGATGCCGACCAGGCCCTTCTCCGGAGTGACCGATGGCTCCACCATTCCGCTGGGGCAGGTGCGCCTCCCCGTCACCTTCGGCACCCGCAAGAACTACCACACCGAGCTCAACGACTTCGACGTGGCGCACATCGGCCTGCCCTACAATGCCATCTTGGGCTACCCAGCTCTCACAAAGTTCATGGCGGCCACTCATCACGCCTACAACGTCCTCAAGATGCCCGGCTGCAGCGGCATCATCACCGTCGCCTGCGACGAAAAGGACGCGGCCAGCACCCTCGAGCGCGCCTACAAGGCTGTCGCTGTCGCGCACCCAGCCGACGAGGACGCGGCCGAGCCTTCCGAGGCCGCGCCCGCGAAGAAGAAGCAGCTGTTCTCTCAAGACCGCGCCGAGACAAATAAGGTGTCGGTGGACGGCAGCGGCTCCGGCCCCGCCTTCACCATCGGCACGGGCCTCCCTCCTGCATAGGAAAGCGCGCTCGTCACCTTCCTTCGGGCAAACTCGGATGTTTTCGCCTGGAAAGCATCCGACTTGTCCGGTGTGCCGAGGGAGGTGATCGAGCACCACTTAGCGGTGTGCCCCAATGCACGCCCGGTCAAGCAGAAAGCGCGGCGCCAGGCGCCAGAGAAGCAAGAGTTCATCGTCAGTGAAGTTCAGAATCTCCAAGAAGCCGGAGTCATTCGTGAGGTGCGCCATCCCGAATGGCTCGCCAACCCAGTCGTCGTCCCCAAGAAGGGCGGCAAGGAGCGCATGTGCGTCGACTTCACCAGCCTCAACAAGTTCTGCCCTCAGGACCCGTTTCCGCTGCCCCGCATCGATCAGATCGTGGATTCCACCGTCGGGTGCGACCTGCTATGTTTCCTGGATGCCTTCTCAGGCTATCATCAGATCAAGATGGCGGCCGAAGATGTGGAGAAGACGGCCTTCATCACCCCCTGCGGCGTATTTTGTTACGTCTGCATGCCCTTCGGTTTAAGGAGCGCGGGCGCCACCTTCCAGCGGCTAATGTGCATCACTCTGGGGCCTTAGATGGGGAGGAACGCGGAGGCCTACGTCGACGACATCGTGGTCAAATCTCGCGAGGCTGGATCCCTCATCGCGGACCTCCAGGAGACATTTGCCAACCTGCGCAAGGTTAACCTCAAGCTCAACCCGGAGAAGTGCGTCTTCGGAGTCCCCTCCGGCAAGCTCCTCGGCTTCCTGGTCTCGCACCGTGGCATTGAGGCCAACCCAGAGAAGATCAAGGCCATCGAGAAAATGCGCCCTCCCCGGACCCTCAAGGAAATGCAGCGCTTGGCGGGGTGTATGGCGTCCTTAGGGCGTTTCATCTCCAAGTTTGGCGAACGAGCCCTACCCTTCTTCAAGCTCCTGAAGAGGTCCGGCTCCTTCAAGTGGACTCCTGAGGCAAACGCCGCCTTTGAAGCCCTCAAGAGGTACCTCACGAGCCCGCCCATCATGGTCGCGCCGCGCTCTCGCGAGCCCTTGCTCCTGTACTTGGCGGCCACCCCCCAGACGGCCAGCGCGGCGTTGGTAGCGATGCGGGAGGAGCGCGTCCATGCCAAAGAAAAACCCTCAGCGCCCCTACAAACTCTCGAGACCGCTGAGCCTCGCGAGCCCCCGGGGCCTCGCGAGCCTCCTGAGCCTCATGAGGCCGCCGTCCCCCACAAGCCTCCTGAGCCTCGCCAGCCTCCCGAGCCTCGCGAGTCTCCCGAGCCATCTGAGGCATTCGAGGAGCAAGCTGTCACAACAGCTACGCGCCTCATCGAGCACCCCGTGTACTTCGTCAGCACTGTGCTAAGGGACGCGCGCGAGCGCTACCCCATGCAGCAGAAGCTTCTCCTCGCGCTCCTCGTCGCCTCCAGGAAGCTGCGCCACTACTTTCAGGGTCATCCCATCAAGGTCATTTCCTCCTACCCCTTGGAGCAAGTTCTGCGCAGCCCCAACGCCGCCGGCCGCGTCGCTGAGTGGAACATCGAGCTGCAAGCCTTCCAACTGGAGTTCTCCACCACCAGGGTCATCAAAGGCGCGGCTCTGGCCGACTTCGTGGCAGAATGGACGGACACGTACGAGGACGAGCCTCGCGAGGCCCGGTCCCTCCTGCCAGGGGATGAGGCGCCTGGCGGATGGACTGTGCACTTCGATGGCGCCTTCTCCCGACAGGGCGCGGGGGCTGGGGTCATGCTCACCTCGCCAACAGGAGACAGGCTCTACTACGCTGTGCAGCTCTGCTTCAGGCACACCGACAAGGTCTCCAACAACATCGCAGAGTATGAGGGCCTCATCGCCGGCCTCAAGGCCGCGTTCGCCCTAGGCATCAAGCGTCTGACTATCAAGGGCGATTCGCAACTCCTCGTCAACTTCTCCAACAAAAGCTACAAGCCCAAGGACGAGCACATGGCCGCCTACCTGGAAGAGGTATGTAAACTTGAGAAGCGCTTTCTTGGCCTGGAGCTGCAGCACATCCCCCGCGGCAGCAACAAAGAGGCCGACGACATCGCCAAACGAGCATCACGTCGCGAGCCCCAGAGCCCCGGCGTCTTTGAGGAAAGGCTCCTCAAGCCATCCGCCGCACCCCCAGCCGCGAGCACGACGCTCCTTCGCGAGGAACTATCGCCCGCGCCACCCACAGGCGTGCCAGACTGTGGCCCGGCCTCAGGAGCCCGCCTGCTGCTGGCGCTCGAGCCTCAGGCAGATAGCTGGGCCGCGGAGCTCAAAGCTTACTTGCTTCGCGGCACCTTGCCGGAGGAGGACTCGGGAGCGGAGCGCGTGGCCCGGCAGGCCACCGCCTACTGCATACAAGATGGCGAGCTATACCGCAGGCGCCCCAATGGCGTCTCGCTGCGGTGCATCTCTGAAGAGCAAGGGCGTGAGTTGCTGGCTGACATACATGGAGGAGACTGTGGCCACCACTCTTCATCACGCACCCTCGTTGGTAAGGTTTTCCGCAGCGGCTTCTACTGGCCCACTGCTCTACGCGACGCTACTGCGCTGGTCCAAGCCTGCGAGGCCTGCCAATTCCACGCCAAGCAGGTCCACCAGCCGGCGCAGGGCCTCCAGACGATCCCCCTCTGATGGCCCTTCGCGGTCTGGGGGCTGGACATCCTGGGGCCTTTCCCTCGCGCGGCTGGTGGTTATCGCTACCTCTACGTCGCCATCGACAAGTTCATCAAGTGGGCGGAGGTCGAGCCGGTGCGCACCATCCCGGCAGGCTCCGCCGTTAAGTTCATCAAGGGCCTCGTGAGCCACTTTGGAGTTCCCAATCGCATCATAACCGACAATGGCTCCCAGTTCACGAGCGGCCTCTTCAAGTCCTACTGCGCCAGCCTCGGCACACAGATCTGCTACGCCTCGGTGGCTCACCCGCGAAGCAATGGCTAGGCCGAGCGCGCCAACGCCGAGGTCCTCAAGGGCCTCAATACAAGGAGCTTCAAGAAGAAACTTGAGGCCTGCGGCAAGTCTGGCTCGACGAGCTGCAGTCCGTGCTATGGTCCATCCGCACGACGGCGAGCAAGCCTACTGGCGAGACGCCCTTCTTCCTCGTCTATGGCGCTGAGGCGGTCCTCCCACTGGAGCTTAAGCACGGCTCCCCGCGATTCCTTGCCTTCGACGAGGTGCGCCAGGATGGATCGCGGGAGACCGATCTGCTGCTCCTTGAGGAGGGCCGCCGTCAGGCCGCCCTTCGTGCTGCGAGGTACCAGCAGGCCTTGCGCCGCTACCACAGCCGCAACATCCGCCCTCGCACTCTCGAGGTCGGCGACCTCGTCCTGCGCTGGATCCTCTCCAGAGAGGGACTACACAAACTCTCACCTATGTGGGAAGGCCCTTTCAGGGTTACTCATGTCTCCAGACCCGGCTCAGCCCGGCTGGAGACGGAGGACGGAGTTCCTGTGCCTAACGCCTGGAACATCCAACACCTCCGCAAGTTCTACTCATGACCCTCACGAGTACGAACGAAACGGGGATGTACACGCCCCGGAGCCTCTCATTGCGTTCGCCTGATGGGCCCGCGAGAGCTCCCGCCCACGCCCCAGTGGAAGCCCCATGCGCCGCGCTCGCGGAACGATCGACCCGCGATCATACCCACACCCCTGTGGAAGCCCCATGCTCCGCGCTGGCGGAACAATCAACTGAGGGCGCCCTACGGCTGCACCAGCCTCAAGCTGACCCATGCCGGACACGGCAGCACTCTTTTTCTCATTTTGGTGTGTAATTGAGGGCGCCCCACGGGTTGCACCAACCTCAAGCTGACCCGTGCCGGACACGGCAGCCGCATCTTTATTTGGTTATGTAATGGGTTGCTCTCTTGCCTCAGTAAATTTCCATTTCACCTTGCCTCACGAGCCTCGCGCACTCATGACGTCTCTCATGCGCCTCACGTGAGCGGGGGCTGGACACGGTGCCTGCGCTCAAGTCAGTCCCAGCAGCACTGAAAAATCCAAGTGACCGGGCTCCGGCTCGCGGGCCTGCCCCGTGCACGCCACCCCACCAAGGTCCTTGGTGTCCTGTCTCCTCGCGTAATACCCATGAATGAACGGACGAGCGCGCGCTGTCGTTAACTGCTCTGCGTGCAGCTATCTCAGGAGCAGGCCCCTGGAAGGTTCTCATGAGGTAGCACCCTCAGGACCTCAGGAGGCCAGCAGGCACCGCCTCGGGGACTAACCCTTAGCGGCCGTCCCAGCAGGAGACCTCGCGAGCGGAACCCTCACAAGACGTACCCTGCGAGAGACGGCCCACCATACTACCTCCTGGAGAGCTAAGTCTCCCGTCTCGCGAGCCACCTTCGCCGTCTCTCGAGCCTTCCCCTTCGACGGCCTCACGAGTGCTAGTGTTCCTCTTGGCGCAAGCCGCTTGTGCGTTAAAGACGGGCTCCCTGAGCATCGCGCCTCAGGAACCCTCCCTAGCTCCCGGTGCCCCCTCGCCTCCTGGCCTTGTCCAGGCATCGCGACCTGACATACCAGCGACGGCCATGGCCGCTCAAGAGCTGGGCCCTGACAACGTAGAGCATCATGGCAAGCAAAAAGAGAAAGCCTCGCGAGGGCTCAAATGTCCGTTATAGCAAACATAAAGTATTTAACATCAGGGCATCGTCGTCAAGCCCCCACGGGCCACATCGATCTAGCACAGGGTGACAAAGGGAAAAAGCACCCTAGGAGCTCGCGCCGTCGTCGTCTTCGCCGGTGCCGTCACCGTCGGAGCTCTCGCCGCTGCCGCAGGAGTACTTCCTGAGTAACGCGCTCACATGGCCTTCCACCGCCTTTGCGAGCCCATCACGAAGCTCCTCGGGGACTGGGGCTATCACCTTGTCAAACTCGAAGTTGGGGTCGGAGTGGAGAAGGTGGCTGAAGACGCGAGTCGCCACCAGGAAGAAGAGGCTGCGGCACTCCTCCTCCAGGATACCGTCCACCTCCTTGGCTCCGTCCTCAAGCCGTTCCACGAGCTTGGTGGAGAAGTCGATGTAGTCGGCGTCGCGGGACTCGCGGAGGGCCCCAAGCTTTCCCTGGTAGATGGAATTCAGGGCGTCGTGGGCACGGATCTCGAGGGAGTGAAGTGCCTTGACACGCTCGCGATGCTCCTGTTCCTGATCAACGGCGCCAGAGCCGGGCTGCGGCGCGGCTCCCCCGCGGGTCTCCGCCTCAGCGAGCGCCGCCTTGAGATCAGTGACCTCCATCCAGAGCCACTCGCGTTCTGACTCGAAGGCGTCAGCGTCCTCTTGGACCTTCTTTTCTTTGGCCTCCAGCCGGGCGTTGGCGTCGGTGACGCACTTCGTGTGAGCCTCCTGGGCATCGGCCAGCTGGCGCCCCAGCATCTCCAGACGCTCCTTCTCCATGGCCTGCTCGGCCGCCTTCTTCTCGAGGTCTGCCTCGCGTGCTGCGGCCTCCTTCTCGCGAGTGGCAAGGGTGCCTTCCCGCATGAGGAGCGACCGCGCCCGCTCGGCGTGTTGGTCTTGGAGCTCTTTCAGGAGGGTCTCCGCCTCTTCGCGGCGCACGGTGGCCGCTTCGGCCTCCTGGAGGGCTCTCGCGTGAGCCCCCTCCGCTTCGGCGGTGTCCCTCTCGCGCAATGCGCGAGCACGTTTGTCATGACGCTGGGCCGTATCGACGGCGACGCTGAGCCGACGCCACCCGTCGGCAAGTTTCAGGCGCTCCTCGGCGAGGCGCGTCTCCGCGTCTTGGAAGTCCGTGCCGAGCCGAGCGAGCACGGCCTTGGCGTCGCGCAAGGCTTCAGGCCTGAGCAAAGCATGGTCACTCGCGAGGACCAGGGGCCAGTCCGGGCCGGGCCCTCTGGCACCCTCCGCTGCGGCGGCGAGGGAGCCCTTGGTGCCGCTTGCCTGGGGCGGCGGGCTCGCCAGGCCGCCCCCCTTGTTCAGCCGCGGCGGTACGCCCCGGGGGCTCTCAGTGCCGGTCATGGCACGCCCCTCAACTCCTTCCCCTGCGCCCAAGGAGGCCCCCGGCGGGGGAGGAGACGCTTCGGCCTCCCTCATCGTCGCTTCCTTGCCCGCGGCAGGGCCAAGGGGGAGGGCGTCTCCGCCTCCTGAGGCTGCCTCCCGAGGCTCCCCCATTTCGGCCTCACAGGATGCGCCCGCGTGTGACCCTGGAGGAGCGACTGCCCCCTCCTCGATTTCCGTACACCCCGCTTCGGCGTCGGGACGGCGGGTGGCCTCTCCACGCCCTCCGGCACCGGCGGCGGGCTTCGACGCCCCCTGCGGGTTGGGGGTAACCCTCGCCTTCGTCGTTGTCTTCTTCTTCTTCTTCTTCTTCTGATCCGCGGCAGATCCCCTGCACGAATGGTGGCTCAGCTCCAAGCCGGGTAAAAGAGCAAGAATTAAGGACGCCGGCAGAAGGTAGAAGGCTTACTCGTCGCTGACGTGCCACTTCCTCTTCTTCTCCTCCGTAGACGGCTGGCTGGCGCTGCCCTCGCCGAGCATCGCCTCGGCGCCGCCGCTTCGGCCCCCGGGGCGTGCCGCGGTAGACCCGGACACGTCGTCACCCGTCTCCGGTCCCTGGGCGGCTCCAGCCTCATGACGGGCCTCAAGCGCTGGGGGCTCGCCCGCCCCCGCATCGAGAGCCCCCGCCGCCGCGGGCAGGATGCTCTCGGCGTCATCATCCTCGAGCTCGCAGATGAGCTGACGGTGAGCGCGTGGTGGCGCCCGGCTGAGGTCGTCCTCCGTGGCCTCCTCCGAATCTCCGTTGCCGCTGCTGCTTCCCGAATCCACCTCCACCACAATGGGGTTGTCGCGGGGCCCGACGTGGCCCTCCGGCACGAGGCCCCACTGATCGAAGAGGGGCATCACCTTCACCATCTCCTCCTTCTCCGGATAGCGAAAAAGCGGGAGCGCCCCCTCCGGCATTTCCGCGGCGAGGGTATTGAGCAGAATCGCCAGGGCCCCGTCTAGCGCGTCTGACCCCAGGCTGCCCGGCTTCAGCTTCATGGCGTCGTCCACGCCGGATTACTCCCACATGGGGCGCGAGTGCTGCTGAAGTGGCGCAATGCGCCGCCGCAGGTACTCCCTGACAACCGCCGTCCCCGACAGTGCTGCGGCCCGGTGCACCGCCATCCGCTCAAGGACAGGCTCCATCCTCGGGTCGGCGAGCTTCTCGTGCCCCCACACGGCGATCTTCTCGGCCGGGTCCGTAGGGATCATCAGGAGACGGTTGGTCTGTCGTGCGTCCATATAGACCCAGCGCTGCCGGTATCCTTCCACCTTCTTCGCAACCCTCAAGTTGATAATGCCGTCCTCCATTCCCTTGACGGCAAGGAACGACGCGCATCCGGAGCGCTGGTCCGCCGCAGTTAGCCGCAGGCAGAAGAAGTGGCGGAAGAGCGCCACAGAGGGCCTCACGCCCACGAAGGCCTCGCAGTAAAAGGCGAACGTGGCCAGGAGAAAAATGGAGTTGGGTTGAAGATGAAGAGCGTGAACCTGATAGTGGGCAAGTATGGCATAGAAGAAGTCCGAAAATGGCGGCACCAACCCTGCATACACGCTGTGGAGGAAGAAGGGATAGGCCGTCGCCCCAAGATCGCGCCGCGCGCGCGACCCCGGCCAGATTATGGTCGCCTGGTTCTCGTTCTAGCTGCCGGCCACGAACGGAAGCACCCTGCCCAAACCTCCTTCGTCGTCGATGGCGGAGCGCTGCAGCGCCGCCCAAGGACGGGCGCGCTTGGGGACGGGGTCACCTCCTTCCCCCTCTTGTCGGCGGGAGCCATCTGCGCAACGGAGGCGCGGCCGGGAGCAAGAACAGGAGAAGCTCGAAGGGGGGAATCGCGAGGAGCCGCGCACGAGATGGAAAGGCGCAGAGGGGTGGAGCATGTGATGGAAGGCAATGATGGCCTCGCGCCGCCCACGCCAGGATTTATGTCAGCGCGGCGGTTCCCGAGGCGTCGTGGGGAAGTGGGGGCGTCGCCCGTCACATCGTGCGCCACGCGTCGCGCCTGGCCGCAGGCGGTTAGGGCCCGCGCCGTTTCGCCCCTCTGTAGGCGGGAACGTGCGTGCCGCGGGCCCGGGGGCTACTGTCGGGCCCATGGAACCCGGGGTATCCAGGCCCGTCTGCCTTTGGCCCAGGGCGCGACGCCTGGAGTGGGCCCGGCGGGCCGTCGCCACCAAGCATCTCACCAAGACCCCTCATGAGGCCCTGGCCTCCTGAGCCCCCCTCCTCAGGGAGTAGCAGGCAACGCTCAGCACCACCATCAATGGCCTCGCGAGGTCCCCTCACGAGGCGGCTTCCCGAGTGGCCTCACGAGGCGGCTTCCCGAGGTGGCCTCACGAGGCGGCTTCCCGAGTTGGTCTTCCGAGGCCCCCTCCCGCAGGCGTTCGAGACGGAGGCCGTTCGGCGTGTCGCGCGGTCTGGAGCCCATCACGTGGGTGACGCGCACGGCGACGGGCAGCAGCAGAGGCTGCGCCAGCAGGCGCGGATGCAGATGGTTTCCTCTTTTGTGTTAGGGAAGCAGGGCCAGCTATCTACTCTCCAAAGCAACCCCAAAGGTTGCCCGATCGGCGAAGGAAGACCAAGACGGCGGGCGTGCAGGGCGGAGGTCATCACCGAGCCCACCGGCGCGTCATGGATCATGCTTTTGCAGGCGAAGACCACCTTTAGTCAGGATAGCCTGAGCGCCTGTCCCCTTTCAAAACCGCCAAGTGTGGCAACCCTTCCCGCCTAAGTTTCCAGGGGGAAGAGGACCAAGGCCGATATAAAAGGGCAGAGCAGCCATTGGAGAGGGGAGAGAGCTCTGGATTCCATAATCTTCAACCTTGTACGCGAGAACTCTCTCACTGACAATAATCCCAACTACAAGCAGGAGTAGGGTCTTACACCGCAAGGTGGCCCGAACCTGGGTAAACCGCTGTGCCCTCGCCCGTCCTACGCTAGCGCGCCCTCGCCGTAGTCTCGCCGTAGCATTGCCGTGGTAGGAGAGGAAGTAGTAGAACGAGCTCACCCCAGTGTTCGAACCTTTGGGTCCCCGGAGCCCCACTTCCGACATCCACTATATCTACCTATGGATTGAATAAGATCCTTCAAGTAAGTTGTCATCGGTGCAAAAAGCAATAAAAAATGCCTCTAAATGTGTATGAACTTTTATTGTAAGAGAAAATAAGCTTTGTACGAACTTGTGATGGTAAAGAAATAAAAGCGACAGACTGCATAATAAAGGTTGCTATCACAAGGGGCAATATAAAGTGACATTCCTTTGCATTAAGAGCTTGTGCATCCAACAACAAAAAGTGCATGACAACCTCTGCTTCCCTCTGCGAAGGGCCTATCTTTTACTTTTATGTATTTACTTTTTATGCAAGAGTCAATAGTGTTCTCCTCTATTCCTTTTTATTTTTCTCTTTTGCAAGCATCATGTGGTGGGGAAAGATCTAGGCATATATATCCAGTTGGATATGAGTGATCATGAGTTATTATTGTTGACATCACCCTTGAGGTGAATAAGTTGGGAGGCGAAATTATAAGCCCCTATCTTTCTTTGTGTTTGGCTGAAACTTTTTGCTCCATATATATGTTGTGAGTGTTAGCAATCATAGAAGACTAAATGATGGTTGAGTATGTGGACTTGCTAAAAAGCTCCTACATGAGACCCTTCCTGAAAATATGATGAATTGCAATTGCATTGTTGACTGAGAACATAGTTTGTTAGTTTTCAAGAAAGTTTATGCCTTATACTTCATTGTTTTGATGAATTGTTACTTGCTCATGAGAAGTTTTATGATAATGAATATTGCTGTTATAATAATGATCATGATGCTACTATGTCCGTATTTTGTTTTTATCGACACCTCTCTCTCTAAACATGTGGACATGATTATCGATATCGGCTTTCGCTTGAGGACAAGCGAGGTCTAAGCTTGGGGGAGTTGATACGTCCATTTTGCATCAGGTTTTGTTACTATTATTTATGGTGTTTTCAATCAATATAACACTTTATGGAGCAATTCTAATGCCTTTTCTCTCTTCATATGCAAGATTTACACAAGGAGGGAGATTGCCGGTAGCTGGAATTCTGGACCTGAAAAAGCTATGTCAGAGATACCTATTCTGCACATCTCCAAATGAGCTGAAATTTCACGGAGATTTATTTTGGAATAAATAAAAAATACTGGAGCAAAGAAGTACCAGAGGGGGCCACCCAGGTGCCCATGAGGCACCAGGGCGCGCCACCCCCCCCCCCCCCCCCCCCAGGCGCGCCCTGGTGGCTCATGGGGCCTCTGGCCAGCCTCTGGCCCACATTTTCTGGTCTATAAGTCCATTTGCCCTAGAAAAAATATGGAGAAGACTTTTGGGATGGTGCGCCGCTGTCTCGAGGCGGAACTTGGGCAGGAGCACTTTTGCTCTCCGGCGGAGAGATTCCACCGGGGATACTTCCCTCCGGGATGGGGAAATCGAAGCCATCGACATCACCAACGATCCTCTCATCGTGGGAGGACCAATCTTCATCAACATCTTCAACAGCACCATCTCATCTCAAACCCTAGTTCATGTCTTGTATTCAATCTTTGTCTCAAAATCTCAGATTGGTACCTGTGGGTTGCTAGTACTGTTGATTACATCCTGTAGTTGATGCTAGTTGGTTTATCTGGTGGAAGATTATATGTTCAGATCCATTATGCTATTTAATACCCCTCTGATCTTGGACATGAAGATGATTTGTGAGTAGTTACTTTTATTCTTGAGGACATGGGAGAAGTCTTGTCATAAGTAATCATGTGAATTTGGTATTCGTTCGATATTTTGATGATATGTATGTTGTTGATTCTCCTAGTGGTGTCATGTGAACGTCGACTACATGACACTTCACCATCTTTCGGCTTAAGGGAATGCATTGTGGAGTAGTAATTAGATGATGGGTTGCTAGAGTGACAGAAGCTTAAACCCTAGTTTATGCGCTATTCCGTAAGGGGCTGATTTGGATTCACATGTTTAATGCTATGGTTAGAGTTATCTTAATTCTTATTTCATAGTTGCGGATGCTTGCGAGAGGGGGTAACAATAAGTGGGAGGCTTGTTCAAGTAAGAACAGCACCCAAGCACCGGTCCACCCACATATCAAATTATCAAAGTAGCGAACACGAATCAAACCAACATGATGAAAGTGACTAGATGAAATTCCCATGTGTCCTCGAGAACGCTTTACTTATTATAAGAGATCGTTCCAGCTTGTCCTTTGCTACAAAAAGGATTGGGCCACCTTGCTGCACTCTTTGTTACTATTGCTACTTGTCACTTGTTACAAATTATCTTGCTATCAAACTACCCGTTACCGATAATTTCAGTGCTTGCAGAAAATACCTTGCTGAAAACCGCTTGTCATTTCCTTCTGCCCCTCGTTGGGTTCGATACTCTTACTTATCGAAAGGACTATGATTGATCCCCTATACTTGTGGGTCATCAAGCATGGCCATGCGAGTTAGGTTATGAATTAACCTAGTTCAGGAATCTGTATCACGGTTTCGAGAAGAGAGATCGAGCTACCACAAGGATGACAAGTACTCGCCTTGAGCTCGACAACATATATCGTGAGGCAAAAGGAATGATGCATATAACACATTGTCGAGGTTCGTCCAACGAATTTATGGACACATGGGATTTATCACGTTCTGCTGGGAGCCGCTACCAACTATCGACACGGGTCGTGTCCATGTGTACGTGAACCTATAGGGTCGCACGCTTAAGGGGCTGCAGCCCATTCGGAATGGATCTGAGTGGAAATGGGTTTAGACTCCTAGTGGGCCTCAAGTGTTGAGCCCATCTTAGAGGTCTATATAAAGGGGAGTGGGCGCACCACTTAGGGTTGATCTTTTTTCCTCCCTCCACAGCCACCGCCACTCCCCACGCCCCCATGCCGCACGACCGGACCTAGCAGTCCGCCGCCCGACGCTGCTCTCTGTACGTGTGGATACATTGGAGGCATCGCATGTGCGGTGCTTGGACGAACCGTTCGAGGGAACCGCAAGAAGCCGTTCGAGGGATCCGCAAGGACCTGTTCGCGGGACTTCGTCGTTCGCGGGGGTTCGCCGTTCGCGGGACATCGCGGTTCGTGGGAGATCGGCTGAACGACTACACGCATCACCAACTCTACTTCCGCTGCGGTGACTACTCGTCTAGTGGTAAACCCGATCCCGTGATCTATTTCCAGCAGCATGATCTTGGGTGCTCGGTAGAATTTTTTTATTTGGTGCTAGCGTAGTGTACCACGTGTTACAACATGTCCATCACCTATATTACTGGACACGATTGGATCCTTCTATTGTCTGACTACAATCTGAAGCCTTTTGATCAACTGCAGTTTACTTTAACAAACACAACAGAATTAGTCCATGTCACCATTAAAAGAAGGAAAGAAAAAGACCGGATCCAGGTCATAGAGTCGGAGGAAGTTCGAATAGCTCAACTGTACTCTCACTTAAGAGGGATGCTTATCATGGTTACAAAGCTGCAATCTGAAATCAAAGCAGACAAGAGACGAGCACTACTGTCACGGGCATCGTCACCACCTCCAGCATCGGCAGCCGCAGTGGATCGGGCACCGGCACCTACTCCGACACTGGCTCCAGCACTGACAATGGTAGCGGCTCAGGCTGATCCACCAAAGGATTGGGCACCGACAGCATCAGCGGCTCAGGTTGATCCACAAGAGGATTGGGCACCGACACCGGCACCGGCACGAGCTCTCACTGCTGGGAAAAGCCTTATAGGTGAACTCAAAAGAGTGGCGGGCACGACAAGGCACCCGCCACTGCTAGTTAGGAAAAGTAGGAGTGGGGGTGCCACAATTCGACCGCCAGAGCTATAGACACAGCAGTGGCGGGCGAAATACACCACCCGCCACAAATAAGCATTGCTAAGTATGGCCACGTGATGAATGCTAGCAGTGGCGGGTGGCAAGTTGGACCCGCCACTGGTCTTGAAGGCAGCAGTGGCGGGCATGCCATAGGCCCCGCCACAGATAAATGCTTGCAACCGGCGCCAATTTTTTTATCCAGACATTAGTTGTTGCGGGCGGCAATTTGTGCCCGCCACACATAAGTTACCTGTGGTCTGTCCAAATTATACTCAAAGATTGCCACCACCCCAAAGTAGCAGTGGCGGGTCGTTCGGCGCTCCCGTCGCACAAGAAGAACTCTATCTACACGCGTGCGCCCCCTCCCCTACCCCACTTCACTCCCACTCTCACTCTTCCCCATATCGCTCTTGTCGCAGCTGTCGTTGGCTCATCCTCGCTGCCCATGTCGTCGTCGCCATCCTCCTTTCCGTCCGCTGCCGCCGTCGGCCTCGCCATACTCATCGCCGCCCTCGCCCTCCACCCCGTCGCCCTCGCCCTCGATCCGCCGCCCAGTCGCCCTCGCCCTTGATCCGCCCCGTCGCCCTCCGTTCCGGCCCTCCTCCTTGCCACCTGCGGCCGCGGCCGCCACGCACATGGACAGCTGTGGTAGCAGCCACATTCAACTAGGGTTAGGGGTCTTACTATTTGTTCATATTCGTTATTGTATTGAGTTCAATTTGTTCATATTAAGTTCATATTAGGGTTAGGGGTGTTATAATTGGGAGAGCTATCTTGGTCTCTTGGGTGAACTAGCAATAGATGGTGGTCTTCCTCTAGATGCCTACAAACGCATATTTTGACAATCTAATATTTTCTGAATTTCCTTATAGTTGTAGTTTCTAGTTCTACGGTTTTTAAGGGACACATCAAAACAAATTGTAGATTGAAAGATGAGGTTAGCAATCAAAACTAGCCGTAATATGAACTCACCAGCCACATACGTAACCATCAACGAGGAAAACCAGATCGTTGAGGGGGGAGGTCTCGCATATATCGTATTATTTCTGTTCATATTGAGTTCAATATTATGCTGTAGTAGATGTCTTCAGTTCTTTATAGGGATTCATACTATAAGCACTAAAGTTTTGGCAAAACGTTGATTTATTTCCGTTTCACCAAATTTCTAGCACTTAATGTGTCAATTTTTATGCAGAGGTCATGCCAAATTTGTTTATTTGTTTTTTATTCATATTGTGATGTGGTAGATGTCTTCTTCTTTATAGGGATTCATACTATAATCGCTAAAGTTTTGGCGAAACGTTGATTTATATCCATTTCGCCAAATTTCTAGCACTTAATGTGTCCATTTTTATGCAGAGGTCATGCCAAATTTTTTTTGCTTTTTATTCATATTGTGCTGTAGTAGATGTCTTCAGTTCTTTACCGGGATTCATACTAAGCGCTAAAGTTTTGGTGAAACATTTCACTTAATATGTCCATTTTACAGTAGAGGTCATGCCATCTTTTTTGGATATTTTAAAATTTATGTATCTGCATGTTTTAGTTCATTTTTTTTCAGAAATGGCGGACAACGACAAGTACCATGGTGTTTTCTGGAGGTCCTGGGGGAACTGGGCAACCCAAATCCAAAACCCCAACACTGGCAAGAAGCAATAGCTCAGCATTTTCGACATCATCGAGGAAGTGGCGTGCGCTTATGATGCCATAGCACTCGAGTACCAGGGGCCAAAGGCCCAGCTCAACTTTCCTCAGGATGCTTGGCACGCGAGTCAGATAGCGCCTCCTAACATGAGGATAGTCTCCAAGGCCGAGGAGCAGGAGCACCTGAAGGCCGAGGCGCTCATCAGGGCCCGTGAATGGCAAAGAACCGATCCCTTGGTGGAACGGTATCTTCGGGAGGATCCGCATATGTACGCCATTAACGAGGCGTTGCTGATGACCGCATGCAACTAGAAGGATGCTGAGGATGACCCGATAGACTGGGACTGAGCCGTCGAGTCCTCCGACGAGGATGACGACTTCGGCTCTGACGTTGACTTAGATTAGGATTTGATCTCTCCACCATGGCTAGTCATATCACTCCGTGTTTGGGATGTTTGAACCTTTAATGTAGTACTTATGGAACTTGCTATGGCGTACTATATATGTCAGTGACTTCGTATAGCCTTATTTTGTAGACTTGATAAACCTGCTTATATATATCGTCATACTACCTGGTTGTAGCAATGTTGGTAATCTGTGATCATACATCATCGTGATGACATTTTTTCTGCTGATTTTCCGTTTACTTTTGCTAATACAAATAGGTTTCATATTTTTTATGCCGCTTCTCAATATTACTTTCATGACTTAGCACCAATGATAACCGTGTTTAACTTCTTGAAGGAGGGATCATGGTGCGTAAGGTCTGCAATGTCTGCAAAAATCCCTGTACAGATAGTTTATCCCATGCAATAGAATTCGGGCTCTTCTTGAGGGAGGGATTCGAAAATTCTGTGGTAACAATGTGAAAGCGCAGGTTATCTCCCAGAGGGGGGTGAATGGGAGATTATTAGAAATTCGTCAAACTCTGATGAATTTGACGAAGATCAGAGTGAAGAAATAGAAACGCAAGGGAAACTAAGTCATCACAGAATCAGAGTACATGTGATCAGTACACATAAGTGAAGAACATGCAATCATACAATCATACAAGCATGAGGAATATGAACTGAGGAAATAAAAGATGGCATAAGCAAATACTTCAGTTCAAATTCATCAGAGGATAGATCACAAATTCTTCAGCAGCTGAATAAAGTAAGGGAGGATGAGGAATTTGAAACCAGGTTGGCTCGGTGAAGACAATGAAATTTGGTAGACCAGTTCCAGTTGCTGTATCAACTGTACGTCTGGTTGAGGCGGCTGAGTCGCAACTCAGAGGACACTTAGTCCTCACCGTATTCCTCTTGAGCTAAGGTCACTTAGACCTCGCCCAATCACTCGTGGTAAGTCTTCAAGGTAGACTTCCAAAACCTTCACAGACTTGTTCACCGGCACGCCACAATTACTCTTGGGTGCTCAGAACATGACGCCTAACCGTCTGGAGGAATGACAGTCCTCAAAGGTAACAAGCGTCGGATCACATAGATCAATCTCTTCAGTGATGCTCAAGCACTTAGGCTCTGGTTGGGTTTTTCCTCACTTGGGTTCACTCAAAGTCGTCAGAGGATGGGTTGCTCTTAAATGACAAGTGTCAAGTTCTCTCGGAGCAGCCAACCAACAAGTGGTTGTGGGGGCGGCTATTTATAGCCAGGGGGCAACCCGACATAAATTGTCATAAATGCCCTTGTCTGATTCGATCGTTGTCAGGATAAGGATCCACTCGACAGCTGGCACGCGGCGCAGCAACGGTCTAAAAATTGAACTCTCAATTCGTCAGGGCACTCAATTTCCTCACGATAGGCAGCTCGCACTGGCGAACTCCTAACTCCTCAGCCTAACCAAATTCGTCAGCAACCAGATGAACTGCGTCACTGTCGCTAGCAAATGCGTCAGCTGTACTGGAGATTTCCAAAGGCTTCACTCGAAGCGGCTTGTGTATGGGTTTGAGAAGATTTGAACATCACTTTGGAAATGTGAAATATGTTTCACCTAGACCCCCTTTAACAGTACGGTTTTTCCTATGACTCAAATAAGAAGAAAAGAAACTACGAAAACCAAAGTCTTCAAGCTTCAAAGTCTTCACGTCAATTTCTTCAAAGGCCGTACCAATTTCATCATCAAATTCTTCACTTGAAGAAATCTATTTTTAGGGGTCATCTTCCATGTGTTAAACCAAATCTTCAGGGACTCTATCTCCTATGTATACTCACAAACACATTAGTTCCTCAACCTATTTGTCTTCAATACTCCAAAACCACTAAGGGGGCACTTGATGCACTTACAATCTCCCCCTTTTTGGTGATTGATGACAAATTGGTTAGGCTTTCAACGGGAGTAAAAATGATTGAAGTGTAAGTACAGAGTTTGAAGAAATTGATTACAAGATATTAAGGAACTCCCCCTGAAGATGTGCATATGAGGAATTTGCTTTGGATTGCAAATGCACATGGCAGGTTGAAATTGTGGAGATCTCCCCCTATATCTTGGAATCCAGTCATGCATGATCATAGGATACTTGAAGAATATGAATGCATGATGAAAATTGGTGTCTGACGAAATTGTGCATGCATGAGCAGATATATTTAAGATCAGAGCACGCATATAAAACATTGCAAAAAGAGTCAGACAACCAATAGTTATTAAAGTTACAACTCGTCAGAGAATGAATCAAATGAAGTTCAAGAGTTGTAACTCAGCAAAAATAGCAAAATAGCCCATATAACGACCCGCTTGAAGACTGACTCACACTTCTCCCCCTTTGTCATCAGTGACCAAAAGAAGACAAAGCTGAGGACTAACGCCCCAGAAGAAAATCATCGCGGTGAAGACAAGGGAGCGCCAGCGTTGTTGGGGTCGAGTTATGTAGATGGACCAGTCATAGTGTCTTCAATGGCTTCATTTTCATCAGTCTTGCACAATGAAGATGGCATGAGAGGAGGAACTTTGGTGTTCTTGAACTTTTTCCTTGGCTGGTCGGCCTAGTCAAAGTTCATCTAGAAGTCCAAATCAGCAAGTTCTTCATCTGTCTTGAGGTGCGATAGGATGGCCCATGATCTGTCAAATATCTCATGAAGATAATAGCGGTTTTTGCGAACTGAGTTATGCGTCACAGTCATGTTGGCTTGAATAGCTGCAAACTGACGCTTAACCCATCGGTGATTCTTGTCCACTTTCTGGTGAAGGCTTATGAGCAACTCACGGTCTGTCATGACACGTGGTGCTTCAGGTGAAGAAACTAGCCTTGAAGCTTTTGCAGCGGTATCCTGGCTAGCAGATTCATCGGCATTGGAGCTGGAGAGTGGTTGACGAAATTGTCCATCAAGGGGACGAATTCCTTCATTGACAGCGGCCTTGCCCTTGCCAGGGACTGAGGAGATGGTGCTCTTAAGAATTTCTACTTCAGGCAAATAGCTCAAATGATTCTGACTGTCAGCCTTGTAGTGAATTGCAGATCGGGATCTGATAAAATCTCATGATCCATGGAGCATATGGCTTCAGATCAAAAGGCGACTGTGCCACTGTGACCAAAGTCCTCAGTAAGAAGTCGTGAATATTAATGGGAGTACCATGATTGATGTGGAACAGCAGATTCTTCATAATTCCCACAACTTCTTCAGTGTTAGAGTTGTGACCCTTAATAGGACTGAGGGTTTTGGACAGAATGCGAAAAACGGTTCTTGGCACATATAGCAAATCCTTCACGAGGAAGGTTGTCCTTGGAGCTTCTCCTTCAGCGATTGGCTTCATAAGCACTTGCATCAGGTGGTTTGGCAGTTCAGGTTCTTCATATATTCTCTTTGCTTCTTCATGTGGTGGATCAACTGGGAGAGCACGAAGAAGTTCTTCAATTGGTGCTTTGTAGTGAGTGTCTTCACTCATCCATTACAGAGCCCATGTAGCAATGTCTTCAGCCTCTCCAGAGAAATGTACGGTGGCGAAGAATTGAAGAATGAGTTCTTCATTCCAATCGCAGACGTCAGAGCAGAAGCTGAGTAATCCAGCATCGTGAAGAACAGCCAAAACAGGCTGAAAGCACGGCAATGACTCCATATCCACATGAGGAATATGGCGATGCGGAAAGACTTTGTTCTTCTCGAATAACAGTGATGCCTAAAAGTTCATCTGCGTCCTTGTCCAGAATCACAGGCGCCTGGTCTTGGCGGAGTCATATGGGGACTCACCAATGAAGAAATTCTTCTCTTCGAAGAATTTGGCATTATCAAACTGAGGCTGCCTGAGGGTTCTGCCAATCTTAGGCATCACAGGACTGGGTGAAGGTTATGCATCTTCTTGCGTACATCAAACACTGGTCGTGGGGACCCAGTGGAATCATTTGGATCTATGACAGCAAGTGACTTGGCAATTTCCTCAGCAGTGGCAGTGGGAGTTGTATCGGTGTCTGCTGAAGGAATTGAGTCTGCACGAGGAGGGGATGTATTGACGACATCAACCGTGGGCTCATCTTGAGCAGTTTCATCAGCTGCTGCAGCTGGTAGTTCTTCAGGAATGCTCTGAAGTGGTGATGGTTGTTTTTCCTCAGAGCCCGTATGAATTTCTTCAGTGACGGCGGGTGACTGTGGCACTTGCGTCAGAGGTGTGGTGAGGGGCGAATTTGGATGGAAAGCTTCCCAAAATTCGTCAATGATCGGAGGGGTAGTAGCACCATCAATGTCCACATCCTCTTCAGTTTCTTCACTACTTCCAGACGAAGCAGTGTCATTCTCTTCAGTCACCGGAACCTGTGAGGGCTTCCGAGACAAGACTTGGTGAAGCGAAGCATCATCTTCAACTTCGATTTCTTCATCCACTTGCTCTGTGGTAGCAGCAGAGTGGGTTTCAGCATCATATTCATCAGCCTGAGGGATTTCATAATCCACCCCATACTGAACAATCTGAAATTCATCTGTGGCAGGAGCAGGGGGCGCTAATGAGATAGGAATGGCATCAATTGGAGCATCCGAAAACAATGGTGCAGTCTTCAATTTCTTCATTGTTTCAGTGATGGTAGGAGGAGCTGAAGCTTTTCTCTTATTAGCTTCCTTCTCAGCAGCCTTGGTCTTCTTCACTTCTGATGCAGAAGGAAGGGTGATAGTTTTCACAGGTGAAGTTGTTGGTGGCGCTGCTGCTGAGGAACTTGATGGTTCAATTTCTTCAGGCACGACTGATCCAGTCGCCCTGCCTATTTCTTCAGGAACAACTTCTTCAGTTGCCCTGTCATATTCTTCAAGCGCAACCTCTGTTGCCCTGGTAGTCTCACTAGTCGGAGCTGGATCTAAGGATCTGGAAGGAGGCACTGTGCCGAACTTTGCAGCCTCACGCTTGTTGTGCTCTTCAACAACCTTTTTGGTTGCAATGATGAATCTGACATGCACACCACAGCAGTGACTTGACTGCCGTTCAAATTCTTCAGACAGCTGTTGAATTTCAGATTACAAAGACACAAGCTGCTGAGGAGAAATTGAAAGCATGTTTTTCCGCAGCTCCTTTTCTTTCTGCAGCTTCTGTTTCCTCACCAGCGTTGCTTGAGCAATTTTATGCTTCTCATTCAAATTGAAAGCAGATAACACGTGACTTGGGCCAAGAGGCAGATTCAGTTCGTCAAGAGGCGTGTCTGGCTTGGTGCACCAGATGTCAATGAATTCCAGGAGCTTCTTGGGGTCCAGCAGCATAGGAACTGAAGAATTCTTAGCAATTGCAGCTTGCTCTTGCTTTCTTCTGAGGAACTCAGCAAGCTCATCTTCGTCAGCAAGACCATGTTCGTCAGCCTGTGGTACTACAGCCTTACTCCTGGGACTTGGTCTGGTTCCACGGCCAGCAGTTACCTTTTTCTTCAGCTTGGGCAGTGAAGACGATGGTTTCCCACAAGCTGAGGCACTTGATGCAGCAATTGGGGCTGTTGGAAAGCCCTCGGTGCGCTGGCAAGATGCGAGCACGACCGGTGTTGAAGCTTTTGCTGCTGCCATTGAAGAACTTGTAGCAGGAGGAGGCACTGAAGATTTTGAGATCGTAGGTGCTGAAGCCTTCGAAGCAGCTGGCTGGGCCACTGAGGGCTTTGGGACAGTCGACTTCGGCTTGGTGGCAGGCTTCTTTTGCATTGCCTTCTTTGGAGCACTGGCACTACCACTTGCATCTGCTTCAGCTGAGGCCTTTGCGGCCTTGTTGAATTCATCAACGGCCTTTTTGGCCTGTTTCTGCAACTTAGCTTGTTGCTTTGCCCACTCTTTGGGGAATTCTTCACTCCTTCGGATGCCGGTAGGATGAGCAGTTTGACCTTCAGCAAGTGGTGGCCTATTGCACGGTGGCTTCACAGCAAAGTCCTTGATGTACTTGGAGGTGACGAAATTGTAATCCCTCCACTGGTATGTCCAGTATATCTTGATCTTTTGCATGCGCGTTTTGCGCTGCTCCTTGGTTTCCTTTCCATGAGTTTCCTTATCTGGAGTGCAATATCCATCATACAGATCATCTGGAATCTCAAAAGTTGTATGTTCCTCTTTCCGCTTGCCTCCCTTCTGAGGCCTTTTCCCATCAGCCATTTTCTTCAGGTGAGGTTTTTGAACTTTTGAGGACTCAGAAGATGTCTGAAGGTTTTCCTCAAGCAATGCTGCAAATTAATTAATTTGATGAGAACCTAGAGATTCGTCGGCAGACATTGTACCTGTGAATAGAGTATAGTTGCGAGGAAATAGGGAAGAGTCACATGCGCTCTCAGAGATTTTTCAAAATAAACCAGGTGAAGAAATTGACCCTTATCGTCTTGACGCATTTCACTAAGTGTTCTTGACAAAGATTCTAGAGTTGTACAGATTGAAGCAATTGCACAATTGAGGAATCTAGTTGTTAAGTGTAACTTAGATGTAAATACTCAAGACTGGCCAGAAGGAAGTGCTGAAGAATTGGAAGCGTGGTAAAAACGGCACTTGAAGATTTTGTGGCAGTAAAAAGATCAAACTTGGGCGGTAAAAAATAAATTTTAATTACCCGAAGGATGAACTCGACAAACTGGACGACGAGGCGAAGGAGATCGTCAGTTCAGATCTTTCGTGCCCTAATTGGCGACGAAAGACGTCTACGACGGCGGTGGAGGTGAAGAAATCCGCGGTCGGCGCGAATACGACGGCGAAGAAGTCGAGGCAGTGAAGCTCTTCCTCTCCGGCGACGATGAGTTCCAGCGGCGGCGCTAGGGTTTGAGGGCGACAGGGGCGCGAGAGTAAAATGGGATAGGGTTGACGAGGTCAAGCCTTTATATAGGCGTGGTAAAAACCGAGAGGTCCGAAGATTTTGGACGGATAAGCCCCTGGCGTTTCGCATCTGAGTGACACATGTCACACATGCATTTTCATCTTTATCCATGCGTGTGAAGCGCGGGATAAAGTTACTGTGGCAACCGCCAAAAATTGATTGGAATATTTTCAAAAAGTGTTCGCAACTTCTTCAGCTGTCAAGGACACAGTGAAGATTTTGAACAGTGTCAAGTCGAACGCATATGAAGAATTTGTGAACAGAGTGGGTTGAGGTTAGCACAGAGGGGAGCGGGTCCGATCACATCCACATAGATGACGAAAAACACGATTGAAGAATTTAGCTATATGTGGATGCTGTTGAGGACATGAAAAACTGAAATATATATATATATATATAGGTATAGAACCAAATGCAGTGAAGATTAACCTCAAATGACGAATTTGAAAAGTTTGACGAAATTATAAATGACGAAAAACTCAAATTTGAAGAATGTCAAAAAGAGGTGGTGGCGTTACCCACCGTATAAGAACTATGATGATTTCAGACACCGCGTACAATTGTCGTAGGGTTCTGAGAATCAAGTTCTTCATTAATTTTTAAACACTTAGAGGGTTAGTCTTCATTGATTGAAGAAAAACGTTACTTCGTGTGTTGTGCATCAAAGTCATCAAGAATGCATAAGCGTTAGGATGTGTGTCCTTTTCAAAGGACATTCGAAGATTCTAAGATGTTTAGCTCACACCGCAACATGCAAAACCTTCTCTCATCCAAGGGCTTAGTGAAGATATCTGCAAGCTGGTCTTCAGTCTTCACGTGGTCGATGATGATGTCTCCCTTCAGCACATGATCACGAAGAAAATGGTGACAAATCTCAATATGCTTCGTCCTTGTGTGTTGCACTGGGTTGTGGGCGATCTTGATGGCGCTCTCATTGTCGCAGTAGAGTGGCACTTTCTTCACGTTGGCGCCATAGTCCTTGAGGGTTTGCTTCATCCATAGTGACTGTGAGCAGCAGGCGCCAGCAGCAATGTACTCAGCCTCGGCATTGGAAAGTGAAACGCAGTTCTGCTTCTTCGAGGACCAACATACAAGAGATCGTCTGAGGAAATGGCATGTGCCTGATGTTGACTTGCGGTCCACACGATCACCAGCATAATCAGAATCGGAATATCCAGCAAGATCAAGTGACGAGCCCTTGGGATACCATAATCCAAGCGTTGGGGTGTGAGCCAAATATCGAAGTATTCGTTTCATAGCCTGGTGGTGTGATTCCTTCGGTGACGCTTGAAAGCGGGCACACATGCAAACGCTAAGCATAATATCTGGCCTAGATGCACATAGGTAAAGCATCGAACCAATGATGGAGCGATATACCTTCTGATCGAAATCTTTACCATTTTCGTCAGTGTTGAGTTGGCCATTTGTTGGCATTGGTATCTTGAGGCCTTTGCAATCTTGCATTCCGAATTTCTTCAGGCAGTCTCTGAGGTATTTTTCCTGAGATATGAAGATGCCATTGGGTTGTTGACGAATTTGAAGCCCGAGGAAGAATTTCAACTCCCCCATCATAGACATCTGATATTCTTCTTGCATCATATGAGCAAATTCGTCACTATATTTCTTGTTAGTGCAACCAAAGATAATATCATCAACATATATTTGGCATATGAACAGTTCACCATCATAAGATTTAGTAAAAAGAGTAGGGTCAAGTGAACCGGGCTTGAACCCCTTTTTCTTCAGGAATTCCTTCAGTGTATCATACCAAGCCCTCGGGGCCTGCTTGAGGCCATAGAGAGCCTTGTTGAGTCTGAAGACTTTGTCAGGATGCTTTGGGTCCTCAAAACCTGATGGTTGAGCAACATATACTTCTTCCTCAAGTTTACCATTGAGGAATGCACTTTTCACATCCATTTGATATAAGAGGATATCATGATGGTTAGCATATGCAAGCAATATACGAATGGCTTCAAGCCTAGCAACAGGTGCAAATGTTTCATCGAAATCAATACCCTCAACCTGTGTGTAGCCTTGAGCTACAAGACGGGCCTTATTCCTCACCACTTGGCCATTTTCGTCTTGTTTGTTGCGGTAGATCCACTTAGTGCCGATGATATTGTGCTTGCGTGGATCTGGTCGCTTAACTAGCTCCCACACATTGTTGAGCTCGAATTGACGCAATTCATCTTGCATCGCTTGAATCCATTCAGGTTCCAGAAAGGCTTCATCAACTTTGGTGGGCTCTGAAATAGAGACAAACGCGTAATGCCCACAAAAGTTAGCCAAATGTGAAGCTCTTGAGCGAGTGAGGGGACCAGGTGCATTGATGTTGTCGAGGATCTTCTCAATCTGCATTTCATTCGCCACTCGTGGATGTGCTGGACGAGGGCCTTGTTGTTGTTGTTGCCGTGTGGAATCCTCAGCATCATTTTCGTCAGGATGTTCATTTTCTTCACGACGAGGAACAACCACTTCTTCATCAGCAGCTATTTCTTCACTGGGCACAATTTCACCAGTGCCCATTAGCTTGATAGATTCCTCAGGAGGTATTTCATCTAGCACAGGAGCTAGGTGCTCTCTTTGCGAGCCATTAGTTTCATCGAACCGCACATCTACAGTTTCAACAACCTTGTGGTGGAAGGAGTTGAAGACTCTGTAGGTGTGCGAGTCCTTTCCGTAACCAATCATAAAACCTTCATGTGCTTTCGGTGCAAATTTAGAACTGTGATGAGGGTCTCTAATCCAACATTTAGCACCGAAGACTTTGAAATAACTCACATTGTGTTTCTTGTCAGTGAGGAGCTCATATGAGGTCTTCTTGAGGAATTTGTGAAGATATACTCGGTTGATGATGTGGCATGCAGTATCAATTGCCTCAGGCCAGAAGTGACGAGGAGTCTTGTATTCATCAAGCATAGTACGCGCCATCTCGATGAGGGTTCTGTTCTTGCGCTCCATGACTCCATTCTGCTGAGGAGTGTAGGGAGCAGAGAACTCATGAGTGATACCAAGTTCATCAAGATAGTCGTCGAGGCCAGTGTTCTTGAACTCGGTGCCATTGTCACTCCTGATGTGCTTGATCTTGAGACCATAATTCGTCATGCCCGATTGGAGAATCGTCTGAAGACATTCTGAACTTTAGTCTTGTAGGTAATGATGTGCACCCAGGTGTAGCGAGAGTAGGCATCAACAATGACGAATCCGTAGAGAGATGCTGCATTGGTTAGTGTGGCATAATGTGTAGGACCAAACAAATCCATGTGAAGTAATTCAAAAGGACGAGTAGTGGTCATGATTGTCTTCACCTGGTGCTTGGCTCTGGTCATCTTTCCAGACTCACAAGCACCACAAAGGTGATCCTTGACGAATTTGACACCCATGACGGCAATGATATGCTTCTTCTTGACGAGAGTGCTCAAATTCCTCATTCCAGCATGTCTAAGTCATCGATGCCATAGCCAGCATTCCGAAGCTTTTGCCATTAGGCATGTTGCAGGCTGAGGACCTGTAGAGAAATCTACAATATACAAGTCACCTCTCCTAAAGCGTTCGAAGACTTTGGATTTGTCAGATTCCAACAGCACAATGCATCTATATTTGAGAAAGATGACAATCATATCAAGATCACAAAGCATTGAGAAAGACATGAGGTTGAATCCAAGACACTCGACAAGCATCACCTTTTCCATGTGTCGATCCTTTGTAATGGCAACCTTACCTAGACCCAATACCTTGCTTTTTCCTTTGTCAGCGTATGTGATGTGCTTCAGATGAGACGGAGTAAGGGGAGCATCAGTGAGGAGATTCCTATCTCCAGTCATATGATTCGTACAACCACTGTCCAAGACCCATTCAGTGGCTGAAGGTGTATCATCCTTTGCACCTCGAGCCATGAAGCAATAGGTGGGATTGTAGTTGTCAGCAAAGTCATCATTGTTGGTGGAGATACCATTATCCTCAATGTTGAAGATGGACTTGCTGACGTATTCAGTGGCGAGAGCAAGGCTTGCCACACCAGTGTCAGACTCCTCCTCAGATTCCTCAGCTGGCTGATCATCAGATTCCTCTTCAGAATCCATTTCCTTCCCAAGGAATGCATGAGCTTTGCTAGAACTAGACTTCTTGTGAGACGAGGACTTTGATGAAGACTTTGAGGACTTTGATGAAGACTTCTTCTTTTTGCCGTCAGACTCATCATCATCCCTGCTCTTCTTCTTCTTCTTCTTCTACCAAAGAGGGCAGTCGGCGATGTAGTGGCCTGGCTTCTTGCATTTGTGACGGGTTCTTTTGTTGTAGTCTCGAGCAGACGCTTCTCCAGTGTTCTTCGAGTCATACTTTGAAGATTTTCTGAATCTGTTCTTCTTGGAAAACTTCTAGAACTTCTTCACCAGCATAGCCAGTTCTCTGCCAATTTCCTCAGCACCGTCAGAACTGCTCTCATATTCCTCTTCTTCTTCTTCAGATGAAGAAATAGTCTTGGCTTTTGCTTTAGCCTTCAGAGCACGAGGGCGACCATAGCTAGGTCCATACATGTCTCTCTTCTCTGCTTGCTGAAATTCATGTGTGTTGAGCCTCTCAAGAATGTCAGCAGGATCCAGTGACTTGTAATCAGGGCGCCCTTGAATCATTAGTGCTGTAAGTGCATCAAGTGCCCCCTTAGTGGTTTTGGAGTATTGAAGAAAAATAGGTTGAGGAACTAATGTGTTTGTGAGTATACACAGGAGATAGAGTCCCTGAAGATTTGGTTTAACACATGGAAGACGACCCCTAAAAATAGATTTCTTCAAGTGAAGAAGTTGGTGATGAAATTGGTACGTCCTTTGAAGAAATTGATGTGAAGACTTTGAAGCTTGAAGACTTTGGTTTTCGTAGTTTCTTTTCTTCTTATTTGAGTCATAGGAAAAACCGTACTATTAAAGGGGGTCTAGGTGAAACATATTTCACATTTCCAAAGTGATGCTCAAAACTTCTCAAACCTATACACACACAAGCCGCTTCGAGTGAAGCCTTTGGAAATCTCCAGTACAGCTGACGCATTTGCTACTGACAGTGATGAAGTTCATCTGGTCGCTGACGAATTTGGTCAGGCTGAGGAGTTAGGAGTTCGCCAGTGCGAGCTGCCTATCGTGAGGAAATTGAGTGCCCTGACGAAATTGAGAGTTCAATTTTCCGACCGTTGCTGCGCCGCGTGCCAGCTGTCGAGTGGATCCTTATCCTGACAACGGTCGAATCAGACAAGGGCATTTATGACAATTCATGTCGGGTTGCCCCCTGGCTATAAATAGCCGCCCCCCACAACCACTTGTTGGTTGGCTGCTCCGAGAGAACTTGACACTTGTCATTTGAGAGCAACCCATCCTCTGACGACTTTGTGAGAACCCAAGTGAGGAAAAACCCAAGTGAGGAAAAACCCAACCAGAGCCTAAGTGATTGAGCATCACTGAAGAGATTGATCTGTGTGATCCGACGCTTGTTACCTTTGAGGACTGTCATTCCTCCAGATGGTTAGGCGTCATGTTCTGAGCACCCAAGAGTAATTGTGGCATGCCGGTGAACAAGTCTGTGAAAGTTTTGGAACTCTACCTTGAAGACATACCACGAGTGATTGGGCGAGGTCTAAGTGACCTTAGCTCAAGAGGAATACGGTGAGGACTAAGTGTTCTCTGAGTTGCGACTCAGCCGCCTCAACCAGACGTACAGTTGATGCAACAACTGGAACTGGTCTACCAAATTCCATTGTCTTCACCGAGCCAACCTGGTTTCAAATTCCTCACCCTCCCTTACTTTATTCCGCTGTTGAAGAATTTGTGTTCTATCCTCTGACGAATTTGAACTGAAGTATTTGATCATGCTATCTTTTATTTCCTCAGTTCATTTTCTTCATGCGTGTATGATTGTATGATTGCATGTTCTTCACCCTTATCTATGCTGTTCGCATGTACTCTGAATCTGTGATGACTTAGTTTCCCATGCTTTTCTATTTCTTCACTCTGATCTTCGTCAAATTCATCAGAGTTTGACGAATTTCTAATAATCTCCCATTCACCCCCTCTGGGAGATAACCTGCGCTTTCAATTGGTATCAGAGCAAGGTGCTCCCTTGTTCTGTGTGATTTTGGTTCAACCACCTAGAGTTTTAGTTATGTGGATCGCAGGTATGATCAAGGTCTCCGCTGCGTGCCCCATCTTCGATGGCACAGACTATCCCTACTGGAAGAACAAGATGCGAATGCATCTTGAGGCTATTGACAATGATCTCTGGTTCGTCGTTGAGAACAGCGTCCCCACCATTTCACCAAGTATCAATGCTGCTGATGTGAAGAGATTCAAGCAACTGGACTCTCAAGCGAAGAACATCATTTGTGGTCATCTCAACAAAGGACAGTATGGCAGAGTGAGTGCACTGGAAACCTCGAAGCTTATCTGGGACCGACTTTCAAAAGTGAATGAGGGTGTTTCCACTCAACGTGACTCCCGAGTTGATGTTCTGCGCAATCTCTTCAATCGCTTCAAATGACTCGACAATGAAAATGTGCAGCAAACCTTCGACCGCCTCACTGACATTTCCAATGAGCTTCAAACTCTTGGTGCTGCTGACATCACCGATCATGAGGTGGTGAAGAAATTGCTGAGGTCTATGGACAGTTCCTTTGACACTTTGGCACTGATGATTCAAGAGCACCCAGATTACAAGTCACTGGATCCTGCTGACATTCTTGAGAGGCTCAACACACATGAATTTCAGCAAGCAGAGAAGAGAGACATGTATGGACCCAGCTATGGTCGCCCCCGCGCTCTGAAGGCTAAAGCAAAAGCCAAGGCAATTTCTTCATCTGAAGAAGAAGAAGAGGAATATGAGAGCAGTTCTGATGGTGCTGAGGAAATTGGCAGAGAGCTGGCTATGCTGGTGAAGAAGTTCCAGAAGTTTTCCAAGAAGAACAGATTCGGAAAATCTTCAAAGTATGACTCGAAGAACACTGGAGAAGCGTCTGCTCGAGACTACAACAAAAGAACCTGTCACAAATGCAAGAAGCCAGGCCACTACATCACCGACTGCCCTCTTTGGCAGAAGAAGAAGAAGAAGAAGAGCAGGGATGATGATGAGTCTGATGGGAAGAAAAAGAAGTCCTCAAAGTCTTCATCAAAGTCCTCATCTCACAAGAAATCTAGTTCTAGCAAAGCTCGTGCATTCCTTGGGAAGGAAATGGATTCTGAAGAAGAATCTGATGAGCAAGCTGAGGAATATGAGGAGGAGTCAGACACTGGTGTCGCAAGCCTTGCACTCGCTACTGAGTACGTCAGCAAGTCCATCTTCAACACTGAGGATAATGGTATCTCCACCAACAATGATGACTGTGCTGATGACTACACTCCCACCTATTGCTTCATGGCTCGAGGCGCAAAGGTAACCTCACGAGAAGCTTACTTTGAAACCTCCAGTGATGATGACTCTGAGTGTGAATCTAAACCAAGCTATAAGAAACTTGCTAAAATTGCAACTGAACAGCAACATGCCATGGAAAAGATTCAAAAACTGCTAGACAAAAGCGATGACCTGTTGGACGAGGAAATGGATCGTAGTCAAGCCTTGTCTGAGGATCTCAGAAGGCTTAAGTCTCAATATGACGAACTTGAAAGTCGTCATGTGTCCCTCTCAGCTGAACATGAGAAGCTGTCCTATGAATTTTTTCAAAGGAAGCAAGATCTCAAGAAACTGAGAGCGTCTCATGATGATCTTCAAAAAGAAAACGATTCACTCCTCGCTCAACAGATCAGTACCGCTCAGGAAGAATTTGTTGCACCATGCTTAAAATGCCTTGAACGTGATAATGCTAATTCTTCAGCTGAATGTTCAAATGCTTCTGTGCTTGCAATTGCTTCAACTGCTACGGTGGCCACTAACCCCTCATCTGAGGAAGCCACCGGTGATACTGATGAAAATACAGGGTTGAAGGAATTATATGTCACTGGCATGTACAAAAGCCTCAAAGGGCATCAAACCCTGTGTGACGTGCTCAAAAAGCAAATTCTTCACAGGAACCCTAGGAAAGAGGGTATTGCCTTTGCGAGAAAGCTCAACGCTGATGGTTCGCATTGGAAGCCTGAGCAGTATTCCAAAACCACATGGGTTGCTGCAAAGGGACCTCCAGTAGACCCATCCTCTTTATCTGGCTATACTTGTGATTCTTCATATTCTTCAGATGAGTCATTTGACTCCAACTATAAACTGTTCAAAAATCAGAATGGTGAAGTCTTTGCCAGATTCATTGGTACTAACTGCAGGAACGGTCCACCTATGAAGAAAATCTGGGTTCCTAAAAGCCTTCTGGAAAATCTTCAAGTGAATGTCATCATGACACCACTGATGAAGAAAAAACTTCCCAGGGCAAATTCTTCACAGGGATCAAAGTCGTCAAATGGACACAGACCCACTTATGGTCGCACTAATGTCTCTGTTTCGCAGGGAAACAAACAGCGATTTGATGCATATGAGCATTATTCTTCGAATCACTATGTTCACAAATCATCGAAGAATTTCTCTGCCTATTCATTCAATTACTATAACCCTCCTGTGAAGAGAAATGCATATTCTTCAATGCCTAAGTTCTCCATCAATGCACTTCGTCACATTGCTTCTCAGCCACCCATTCAGATGTGGGTGGTTAAGAAGAAGAACTAATCTCTTCTGCAGGGTCAGGTCTTCAGACAACTAAATGTCTGATGAATTTGCTGAAGACCTGACAAAATGCCTGTTGGGATGCAGGCTAATCATGTTGGAATGAATGTTTCATTTCACACATCCCTTATGCTGCTAGATATTACTCATTGATGAAATTGTCTGATGAAATTGATCATCATCATATTCTTCACTTTGAAGCATATGAATTTGTAAGTCAGACTAATGCTCCTACAGGATGAAACACCTTCAGCCACTGAATGGGTCTTGGACAGTGGCTGCATGAATAATATGACTGGAGATAGGAATCTCCTCACTGATGCTCCCCTTACTCCGTCTCATCTGAAGCATATCACTTACGCTGACAAAGGAAAAAGCAAGGTATTGGGTCTAGGTAAGGTTGCCATTTCAAAGGATCGACACATGGAAAAGGTGATGCTTGTCGAGTCCCTTGGATTCAACCTCATGTCTATCTCAATGCTTTGTGATCTTGATATGATTGTCATCTTTGGCAAATATAGATGCATTGTGCTGTTGGAATCTGACAAATCCAAAGTCTTCGAAGGCTTTAGGAGAGGTGACTTGTATATTGCAGATTTCTCTACAGGTCCTCAGCCTGCAACATGTCTAATGGCAAAAGCTTCGGAATGCTGGCTATGGCATCGACAACTTGGACATGCTGGAATGAGGAATTTGAGCACTCTTGTCAAGAAGAAGCATATCATTGGCGTCGAGGGTGTCAAATTCGTCAAGGATCACCTCTGTGGTGCTTGTGAGTCTGGAAAGATGAACAGAGCCAAGCACCAGGCAAAGACAATCATGACCACTACTCGTCCTTTTGAATTGCTTCATATGGATTTGTTTGGTCCTACGCATTATGCCACACTAACCAATGCAACATCTCTCTACGGATTCGTCATTGTTGATGACTACTCTCGCTACACCTGGGTGCACATCATTACCTACAAGACTGAAGTTCAGAATGTCTTCAGACGATTCTCTAATCGGGCCATGACGAATTATGGTCTCAAGATCAAGCACATCAGGAGTGACAATGGCACTGAGTTCAAGAACACAGGCCTCGATGATTATCTTGATGAACTTGGTATTACTCATGAGCTCTCTACTCCCTACACTCCTCAGCAGAATGGAGTCGTGGAGCGCAAGAACAAAACCCTCATCGAGATGGCGCGCACAATGCTTGATGAACACAAGACTCCTCGTCACTTCTGGCCGGAGGCAATTGACACTGCATGCCACATCATCAACCGGGAATATCTTCACAAATTCCTCAAGAAGACTTCATATGAACTCCTCACTGACAAGAAACCCAATGTGAGTTATTTCAAAGTCTTCGGTGCAAAATGTTGGATCAGAGATCCTCATCACAATTCTAAATTTGCACCGAAAGCACATGAAGGTTTTATGCCTGGTTACGGAAAGGACTCGCACACCTACAGAGTCTTCAACTCCTGCCACCACAAGGTTGTTGAAACCGTAGATGTGCGGTTCGATGAAACTAATGGCTCACAAAGAGAGCACCTGCCTCCTGTGCTAGATGAAATGCCACCTGAGCAATCTATCAAGCTGATGGGCACGGGTGAAATTGTGCCCAATGAAGAAATAGCTGCTGATGAAGAAGTGGTTGTTCCTCGTCGTGAAGAAAATGAACATCCTGACGAAAATGATGCTGAGGACTCTGCACGGCAACAACAACAACAACAAGGCCCTCGTCCAGCACATCCACGAGTGGCGAATGAAGTGCAGATTGAGAAGATCCTCGACAACATCAATGCACCTGGTCTCCTCACTCGCTCAAGAGCTTCACATTTGGCTAACTTTTGTGGGCATTACGCGTTTGTCTCTATTTCAGAGCCCACCAAAGTTGATGAAGCCTTTCTTGAACCTGAATGGATTCAAGCGATGCAAGATGAATTGCGTCAATTCGAGCTCAACAATGTGTGGGAGCTTGTCAAGCGTCCTGATCCACGCAAGCACAATATCATCGGCACTAAGTGGATCTACCGCAACAAACAAGACGAAAATGGCCAAGTCGTGAGGAATAAAGCCCGTCTTGTAGCTCAAGGCTACACACAGGTTGAGGGTATTGATTTTGATGAAACATTTGCACCTGTTGCTAGGCTTGAAGCCATTCGTATATTGCTTGCATATGCTAACCATCATGATATCCTCTTATATCAAATGGATGTGAAAAGTGCATTCCTCAATGGTAAGCTTGAGGAAGAAGTATATGTTGCTCAATCACCAGGTTTTGAGGACCCAAAGCATCCTGACAAAGTCTTCAGACTCAACAAGGCTCTCAATGGCCTCAAGCAGGCCCCGAGGGCTTGGTTTGACACACTGAAGGAATTCCTGAAGAAAAAGGGGTTCAAGCCCGGTTCTCTTGACCCTACTCTTTTCACTAAATCTTATGATGGTGAACTGTTCATATGCCAAATATATGTTGATGATATTATCTTTGGTTGCACTAACAAGAAATACAGTGATGAATTTGCTCATATGATGCAAGAAGAATATCATATGTGTATGATGGGGGAGTTGAAATTCTTCCTCGGGCTTCAAATTCGTCAACAGCCCAATGGCATCTTCATATCTCAGGAGAAATACCTCAGAGACTGCCTGAAGAAAATCGGAATGCAAGATTGCAAAGGCCTCAAGATACCAATGCCAACAAATGGCCAACTCAACACTGACGAAAATGGTAAAGATTTCGATCAAAAGGTATATCGCTCCATCATTGGTTCGCTGCTTTACCTATGTGCATCTAGGCCAGATATTATGCTTAGCGTTTGCATGTGTGCCCGCTTTCAAGCATCACCGAAGGAATCACACCACCAGGCTATGAAACGAATTCTTCGATATTTGGCTCACACCCCAACGCTTGGATTATGGTATCCCAAGGGCTCATCACTTGATCTTGCTGGATATTCCGATTCTGATTATGCTGGTGATCGAGTGGATCACAAGTCAACATCAGGCACATGCCATTTCCTCAGACGATCTCTTGTATGTTGGTCCTCGAAGAAGCTGAACTGTGTTTCACTCTCTACTGCCGAGGCTGAGTACATTGCTGCTGGAGCCTGCTGCTCTCAGTTACTATGGACGAAGCAAACCCTCAAGGACTATGGCGTCAACGTGAAGAAAGTGCCACTCTTCTGCGACAATGAGAGCGCCATCAAGATCGCCCACAACCCAGTGCAACACTCAAGGACGAAGCATATTGATTTTCGTCACCATTTTGTTCGTGATCATGTGCTGAAGGGAGACATCGTCATCGACCACGTGAAGACTGAAGACCAGCTTGCAGATATCTTCACTAAGCCCTTGGATGAGAGAAGGTTTTACATGTTGCGGTGTGAGTTAAACATCTTAGAATCTTCGAATGTCCTTTGAAAAGGACACACATCCTAACGCTTATGCATTATTGATGACTTTGATGCACAACACATGAAGTAACGTTTTTCTTCAATCAATGAAGACTAACCCTCTAAGTGTGAAGAAATTAATAAAGAACTTGATTCTCAGAACCCTACGACAATTGTACGCGGTGTCTGAAATCATCATAGTTCTTATACGGTGGGTAACGCCACCACCTCTTTTTGACGTTCTTCAAATTTGAGTTTTTCGTCATTTGCAATTTCGTCACCTCCAAGTACATGAAGGACTTTGTTGTGAAGCCTCCGTGCAACAGGCCACCACTTGCTGAAGGCCAGACTGCTCATCCAACTAGCATCCGTAGGGGTGAAGAATTCCCCACAGAATGGGCAAAGCAACAGGCTAAGTTGCAGAAACAGGCCAAAAAGGCCGTTGATGAATTCAACAAGGCCGCAAAGGCCTCAGCTGAAGCGGGCGCAAGTGGCAGTGCAAGTGCTCCGAAGAAAGCCATGCAGAAGAAGCCTGCCAGCAAGCTAAAGTCGTCAGTCCCAAAGGCTTCAGCACCCAATGCTTCAAAATCTTCAGCGCCTCCTCCTGCTTCAAATTCATCACAGGCAGCAGCAAAAGCTTCAACACCGGTCATGCTCGCATCTTGCCAGTGCCCCGAGGGCTTTTCAATAGCCTCAATCGCTGCATCAAGTGCCTCAGCGTGTGGGCAACCATTGTCTTCACTGCCCACGCTAAAGAAAAAGGCAACAGCTGGCCGTGGAACTTGGCCAAGTCCTAAGAGCAAGGCCGTCGTGCCACAGGCTGACGAACACGGCCTGGCTGACGAAGATGAGCTTGCTGAGTTCCACAGACGAAAGCAAGAGCTAGCAGCAGTTGCTAAGAATTCTTCAGTCCCTATGCTGCTTGACCCCAAGAAGCTTCTAGACTTCATCGACATCTGGTGCACCAAGCCAGACATGCCTCCTGGTCCAAGTCATGTGTTATCAGCTTTCATTCTGAATGAGAAGCATAAAATTGCTCAAGCAAAACTGGTGAGGAAACAGCAGCTACAGAAAGAGAAGGAGCTGCGGAAGAACATGCTTTCAATTTCTCCTCAGCAGCTTGTGTCTTTGTAGTCTGAGATCCAAAAGCTGTCTGAAGAATTTGAACGCCAGTCAAGTCACTGTTGTGGTGTGCGTGACAGATTCATCGCTGCAACCAACCTGGTTGTTGAAGACCACAACAAGCGTGAGGCAGCCAAGTTTGGTACAGTTCCACCTTCAAGTTCTTCAGCTCCACCACCCACAGCTCAGGCTAGTGAGACTGCGCGATTATCTCCGCAAGAACAAGACAGGGCAACTGACAATGTTGTGCCTGAAGAAATTGCAAGGGCGACTGCATCAGTCGACCCTGAAGGAAATGTACCACCAAGTTCCTCAGTAGCAGCACCACCCGCGTCTTCACTTGTGAAGCATATCACACACCCTTCTGTATCAGAAGTGAAGAAAACCAAGGCTGCTGAGAAGGAAGCAAAGAAGAGAAAAGCTTCAGCCCCTCCTGCCGTCACTACACTAGTGAAGAAAGTGAAGACGACTCCAATGTCATCAGTGCCCCCAGCTCCTACCGATGATGATCTTCAAATAGTTCCATATGGGGCAGATTATGAAATCCCTCAGGCTGATGATGATGAAGAGAACCACTCTGCTGCTACCACAGAGCAAGTGGATGAAGAAATCGAAGTCGAAGATGATGCTTCGCTTCACCAAGTTGTGTCACGGAAGCCCTCACAGGTTCCGATGACTGAAGAGAATGACACTGCTTCGTCTGGAAGTAGTGAAGAAATAGAAGAGGATGTGGATATTGATGGTGCTACTACCCCTCCGATCATCGATGAATTTTGGGAAGCTTTCCATCCAAATTCGCTCCTCACCACACCTCTGACGCTAGTGCCACAGTCACCCGCCGTCACTCAAGAAATTCATACGGGCTCTGAGGAAAAACAACCATCACCAATCCAGAGCATACCTGAAGAAATACCAGCTGTAGCAGCTGATGAAACTGCTCAAGATGAGCCCACAGTTGATGTCGTCAATACATCCCCTCCTCGTGCAGACTCAATTCCTTCAGCAGACACCGATACTGTTCCCACTGCAACTGCTGAGGAAATTGCCAAGTCCCTTGCTGTCACCAATCCCAATGATTCCACTGGGTCCCCACGACCAGTGTTTGACGTTCGCAAGAAGATGCATAACCTTCACCCGGTGCCAGTGATGCCCAAGATTGGCAGAACCCTCAGGTGGCCTCAGTTTGACAATGCCAAATTCTTCGAAGAGAAGTATCTCTTCATTAGTGAGTCCCCTTATGACTCAGCCAATATCAGGCGCCTGCGATTCTGGACAGGGATGCAGATGAATTTCTATGCTTCACTGCTGTTCGATAAAAACAAAGTATTTCCGCATCGCCATATTCCTCACGTGGATATGGAGTCTCTACCGTGCTTTCGGCCAGTTCTGGCTGTTCTTCACGATGCAGGATTACATAGCTTCTGCTCTGACATCTGCGACTGGAATGAAGAACTCATTCTTCAGTTCTACGCCACTATGCATTTCTCTGGAGAGGTTGAAGACATTGCTACATGGGCTCTGGAATGAATGAGTGAAGACACTCACTATAAAGCACCAATTGAAGAACTTCTTCGTGCTCTACCCGTTGATCCACCCCAAGACGAAGCAAAGAGAATATATGAAGAACCTGAGCTGCCCGACCACCTGATGCAAGTGCTGATGAAGCCAATGGCTAAAGGAGATGCTCCTAGGACAACCTTCCTAGTGAAGGATTTTCTATATGTGCCAAGGACCGTTTTTTGCATTCTGTCCAAAACCCTCAGTCCAATTAAGGGTCACAACTCCAACACTGAAGAAGTTGTGGGAATTATGAAGAACTTGCTGTTCCATATTATTCATGGCACTCCCATCAACATTCATGATTTCTTTCTGAGGACTTTGGTCACAGTGGCACAGTCGCCTTTTGATCTGAAGCCATATGCTCCATGGATCATGAGATTCATCAGATCCCGATCTGCTATTCACTACAAGGCTGACCGTCAGAATCACTTGAGCTATTTGCCTGAAGTAGAAGTTCTTCAGAGCACCATCTCCTCAGTTCCTGGCAAGGGCAAGACTCCCGTAGATGAAGGCTTACGTCCTCTGGATGGACATTTTCGTCAACCAATCTCCAGCTCCAATGCTGATGAAACTGCCAGCCAGGACACCGCTGCAAAAGCTTCAAGGCCAATTTCTTCACCTGAAGCACCACGTGTCATGACGGACCGTGAGCTGCTCATCAGTCTTCACCAGAAAGTGGACAGGAATCACAGATGGGTTAAGCGTCAGTTTGCTGATGTACAAGCCAACATGACTGTGACGCATAACGCAGTCCGCAAAAACAGCTATTATCTTCATGAGATTTTTGACAGATCATGGGCCATCCTTTCACACCTCAAGACTGATGAAGAACTTGCTGATTTGGAATTCCAGATGAACTTTGACTGGGCAGAACCGCCAAGGAAGAAGTTCAAGAACACCAAAGTTCCTCCTCTCATGCCGAGTTCCGAGTCTTCATCGCGCATGACTGATGAAAATGAAGCTGTTGAAGACACTGCGGCTGGTCCTTCTGCATCACGCGACCCCAACACCGCTGGCGCTCCCTCGACATCTCCTCGTTGATTTTCTTCCAGGGCGTTAGTCCTCACCCTTATCTCATTTTGGTCATTTGATGACAAAGGGGGAGAAGAGTGAGTTAGTGTTCAAGCGGGTCGATATATGGGCTGTTTTTGCTTAAGTTGCAACTCTTGGACTTTGTTGGATTTCTCTTTGATGAGTTGTAACTTAAATACTGTTGGTCGTCTGACTCTTTTGCTACATTTATTATGCGTGCTCTGATCCTAATATATCTGCTCATGCATGCACAATTTCGTCCGACACCAATTTTCATCATGCATTCATATTCTTCAAGTATCTTATGATCATGCATGATTGAATTCCAAGATATAGGGGGAGATCTCCACAATTTCAACCTGCCATGTGCATTTGCAATCCAAAGCAAATTCCTTATATGCACATCTTCAGGGGGAGTTCCTCAATATCTTGTAACCAATTTCTTCAAACTCTGTACTTACTCTTCAATTATTTTTACTCCCGTTGAAAGCCTAACCAATTTGTCATCAATCACCAACACTACTAGGAAAAAGCTTATAGGTAGAACTTTACCAATAGCGCGTCTATGGACCATCGCGCTACTGCTACGTACCAGTAGCGCTGGGATAAAAACGCGCTGCTGGTATAACTTAGCAGCAGCGCTGGTTATGCTCGGCGGCGCTACTGTTAAGTGTGCCACACCACACCCCCAGGTCAATTCATAGTAGTAGCGCTTGTGAAACACCCAGCGCTACTGTTAGTGCCACAGCTGTAGCGCCTGTTATAGATAGCGCGCTACTGCTATTTGTTCTGCGTGTAAGCTTGTGGGCCCCTTTAGCAGTAGCGCGCGTTGCAACCCAGCGCTACAGCTAGTGCAAGTACCAGTAGCGTGTGTGTATGGCCAGCGCTACTGCTATGGTCGCCAGCCAAAATATCTACCACCTTTTTCCCCCTTCTTCTCCCTCCCCCTTCCTTTCTCCCCCCCTCTTCTTGCACTTGCTTATTGGTTCTTCCTTTCAATGCTCCCCCTCCCCCCTCTCTCTTCTTTGCCCCTCCACCCCCTCCATTAATGCCCTCCCTCCTCCCTCTCTCTTTCTTTGCCCCTCCACCACCTCCATTAATTAATGGCCTCCCTCCTACATCTCTCTCTCTTTGCCCATCCACCAATCTCCACTAGCTAGCTCTCTCTCTCTCCCTATTAAGAGCTATATGTAGGTACCTCACTATCTAGATCTACTAGCTAATTAAGAAGGTGCTCGATATCCCTCTCGACACATAGGTGAGAAAGAAACGAGTTGTGCAAGAATGGAAATATGTGTGTGTGCGATAGGACCGAAACTATATATGCGCGATATGAATATACCGAATTGTGTGTGGCATGTGAGTTGCCTATATTGTGTATTTGTTGAAATGTGGGTGACATGAGTTGCCGATGTTTTGCCGAAATGTTGATTCAATTCCGTTTCGGTTAATTTCGGGCAAACTCAATATGTCCTATGTTTAGGGAAGGTCATGTCGAATTTTTGTATGAATTTGATCCATGCATGCGTACGTGGTTATAATTCTTTTGCTCTGCGCATGTAGGTGATCATGAAGGTCAATGGAAAGATGGTGGAAAGATACTGGCAATCCGCGGTGGACGACATGTATGAAAAAAGACTGAAGGATGTTTTATGTCCGTGTCGAAAATGCAAAGGAGGAGTCAGGCTCGACCCCTTTAAGGGTGGTAAATTCAAGGCGCACCTGCTCATGCATGGTTTCATGGATGGCCATGCTCGGTGGATAAGTGAAGATGATGATGATGAGGACGTCGACGGGGCAGGAAATAACGACATTGGGCCAGACGAAGAGATGACCGATTATGGGCCCGAAGAAGAGGGCCTTAGAAATGGTGATGGCGAAGAGGCAGTACAAGGCGGAGAAGACGCGGACACGCCGCAGCCTTCGTCGCTACTAAGTTCAGCCATGCGGGACCCGCATGTTCGAGACCTACTTCGCAAGGAGACGACTAGCGACAGAGCTGCTTCTAGAGAGGAGGCCAAACTGGCGCAATTGGAGGTAGACTCGATGACTCCATTGTATGATGGTTGCGATCCCGAGGTGACCCGCTTGAGTTTAACGCTAGAACTTCTAAAGACGAAGGAAAAAAACAAATGGACGGATGCAAGCCTGGATGAGCTTCTGAAGTATCTAAAGAAGGTTCTTCCCGCGGGAAGCCTGTGTCCTACTAGTGTCGAGGAGGCAAAGAAAATCGTGTGCCCTCTTGATCTGCCACACATTAGATATCTCGCATGCATCAACGATTGCATCATATATCGGACCGAGCACGCGGAAAAAACCATCTGTCCAAAGTGCAATGCTTCACGATATAAGAAGGCTGGAAAGAAAGCTCCACAGAAAGTTGTATGGTACTTTCCGATCACTCCGCGTCTGCAGTGGTATTTCGTAGATCCTAAGGAAGCAAAGCTTATGCGCTGGCACGTGGAGAGGGTGAAGCCAGATGATGGAGATGATCCGAAGCTGAGACACCTCGCAGATGCTAGCCAGTGGAGAGCATTAAACGCTGAATTTAAATTTTTCGCAGATGATGCAAGGAACATCGTGCTTGGCGCTAGTACTGATGGCATGAATCCGTTTGGCAACCAGAACACCAATCATAGCACATGGCCCGTGTTTGTATGGATGTACAACCTCCCCCCCTGGAAGTGCATGAAGGAAAAATACATACACATGACTATGCTTATTCAAGGGCCTAGACAACCGGGAAATGATATAAATCTGTATCTCGGGTTACTGAAAGAGGAGCTACAGACCTTATGGACAACGCCGGCCAAGACATGGGACGCAAGCAAAGGAGAGTATTTCTACATGAGAGCCGCGCTGATTACGACGGTGCAGGACTATCTCGATTACGGCTATATCTCCGGCCAGGTGTGCCACGGATATTGCAGATGCACCAGGTGCATGGATGATACAACTTCTCAGCAGCTATCGAAAGATGGCGGGTCTTCGAAAATCGTGTACATGGGGCATCGAAGATGGCTCAAGAAGGATGACCCGTGGAGAAAGCATGGAGATCTATTCAATGGTAAGGCTGAGCATCGAGGTCCTCCACGTAAGCGTAGCGGTGCCGAAATATATGAGTTATTGAAGAACTGGGAAGAGTGCAACTCGCCGGGAAAGACGAAGAAAAAGGCGCCTGAGCCGCTGCTGAAGATATGGAAGACGAGGTCTGTTTTCTGGGACTTAGAGTACTGGCCCAAACTCGACACGCCTCATAGCCTTCATCAAATGCATATCACGAAGAATATCCTCGAGAGCTTGCTTGGAACATTGATGAACATGCCGGAGAAGACCAAGGATGGGCCGAAGGCAAGAAAAGACTTGGAATTTTTGAATATCAGGAAAGATCTCCAAATGCCCGGTAAAAAGTCGTCGAAGGAGACGGAGACGGAGTCGGAGACAGAAGATAGGGGGAAAAAAGTAAACAAGAAGGAAGAACAATATTGCCCCCCCTCTTGCTTCACCTTACATCCGAAAGAGGTCGATCAATTGTTCAAGTGCCTTGCCAGAATCAAAGTTAGTTCCGAATACTGTGGGAAGATTAGCTGATATCTGGACACCAAGAAAAAAAGGTTCAGCGGGATGAAGTCTCACGACTGTCACGTGATGATGACGCAGTTACTCCCGGTTGCACTTAGAGGGATTATGGACACACACGTCCGTGAGACGCTTACTGACCTATGCCACTTTTTTGATGCTATCTCTCGAAAGTCGATCAGTGTCAAGCAACTCCATAGGCTACAGGAAGAGATTGTTGTCATACTAAATGAGCTAGAGATGTACTTCCCGCCCGCGTTCTTTGATGTCATGGTGCATCTATGTGTCCACATCGTGGACGACATCATCGACCTAGGGCCGACATTCCTGCACAGCATGATGCCGTTCGAGAGGATGAATGGGGTCATCAAAGGATTCGTTCATAACGTGTCCCGTCCGGATGGAAGCATAGCCCAGGGATATCTGACCAAAGAGTGCATCTCTTTCTGCGAGAGTTATCTAGGCACCGGAGACCCTGTTGTTGGTTTGCCCGTCAGCAAGCACTGTGGAAGCCTCGAAGGCGAAGGTCATACCAATGGTCGGAGGGATGTGAATGTGTTCCGCTCGGGCCGACAAAACGACTTTGACAGGGCAAACTTAGTAGTGCTACAACACCTAGATGTGCTAGAAGATTTTGTGCACTGCACAAAGAGAACATCGCAAAGAACTACCATGACCGTGGGGTGCACAGGACGGACGCTGAAGTTATTAGAGAGCACAACTCCACTTTCTTGCATTGGTTCAAAGAGCGAGTTCTGGCTAATCCCCCGGAAGAGGGCTGTCCGGACGGAATGCTCATATACGCCTTAGCACATGGCCCGTCGTTCAACCTCGCGACTTATCAAGCATACGATATCAACGGATACACGTTCTACACGGAGGCCAAAGATATAAACAGTGATAACCAGAACTCAGGGGTGACGATGGAAGCCATGACCGGGAATGTAATTGAAAGATATTACGGAAGGGTCAATGAGATCTGGGAGCTTGACTACTCTGGATTGCATAGTGCGACGATGTTCCGTGTCAGATGGGCTAAGAACGTACAAAGAGAAAACCGACATTTCACTACCATGTGTATACCCGACTCCGATAGCGGTACCGTCAACGCCACCGCCAAAAATGAGCCATGTGACACAATGTTTCTTCATAACCGACCCGAGCAATCCCAGCCGTGTTGTCGTGAGGACAGGCAAAAGGAGCATCGTCGGAATGGATGGAGTCGCCAACAAGGAAGACTACGACCAGTACGGTGACCCGATGAGGGAAGATGATGCTGATGACGATGAAACATACGTCAAAAGAAGGATGAAGACTACAGTACCTACGAAAGATCGTACTCCCTGGAAAAGGAAAAGTCACGACCATGGGCTCAATTATTCGAGAACGAACAAAAGAGGAAAGAAGAAGATCAGTCTGAAGCGTCGTCGACCAAGCTGACAAACTATCATAATTTGTCTATATCTATTTTGTATACGTACCTCAAACACTGGTCGTGGGGACCCAGTGGAATCATTTGGATCTGTGACAGCAAGTGACTTGGCAATTTCCTCAGCAGTAGAAGTGGGAATAGTATCGGTGTCTGCTGAAGGAATTGAGTCTGCACGAGGAGGGGATGTATTGATGACATGAACCGTGGGCTCATCTTGAGCAGTTTCATCAGCTGCTGCAGCTGGCATTTCTTCAGGAATGCTCTGAAGTGGTGATGGTTGTTTTTCCTCAGAGCCCGTATGAATTTCTTCAGTGACGGCGGGTGACTATGGCACTTGCGTCAGAGGTGTGGTGAGGGGCGAATTTGGATGGAAAGCTTCCCAAAATTCGTCAATGATCGGAGGGGTAGTAGCACCATCAATGTCCACATCCTCTTCAGTTTCATCACTACTTCCAGTCGAATCAGTGTCATTCTCTTCAGTCACCGGAACCTGTGAGGGCTTCCGAGACAAGACTTGGTGAAGCGAAGCATCATCTTCAACTTCGATTTCTTCATCCACTTGCTCTATGGTAGCAGCAGAGTGGGTTTCAGCGTCATATTCATCAGCCTGAGGGATTTCATAATCCACCCCATACGGAACAATCTGACATTCATCTGTGGCAGGAGCAGGGGCGCTGATGAGATAGGAATGGCATCAATTGGAGCATCTGAAGACAATGGTGCAGTCTTCAATTTCTTCACTATTTCAGTGATGGTAGCAGGAGCTGAAGCTTTTCTCTTCTTATCTTCCTTCTCAGCAGCCTTGGTCTTCTTCACTTCTGATGCAGAAGGAAGGGTGATAGTTTTCACAGGTGAAGTTGTTGGTGGCGCTGCTGCTGAGGAACTTGATGGTTCAATTTCTTCCGGCACGACTGATCCAGTCGCGCTGGCTATTTCTTCAGGAACAACTTCTTCAGTTGCCCTGGTAGTCTCACTGGTCGGAGCTGGATCTGAGGAACTGGAAGGAGGCACTGTGCCGAACTTTGCAGCCTCACGCTTGTCGTGCTCTTCAACAACCTTTTTGGTTGCAGTGATGAATCTGTCACGCACACCACAGCAGTGACTTGACTGGCGTTCAAATTCTTCAGACAGCTGTTGAATTTCAGACTGCAAAGACACAAGCTGCTGAGGAGAAATTGAAAGCATGTTTTTCCGCAGCTCCTTTTCTTTCTACAGCTGCTGTTTTCTCACCAGTTTTGCTTGAGAAATTTTATGCTTCTCAGTCAAAATGAAAGCAGATAACACGTGACTTGGGCCAGGAGGCAGATTCAGTTCGTCAAGAGGCGTGTCTGGCTTGGTGCACCAGATGTCAATGAAGTCTAGGAGCTTCTTGGGGTCCAGCAACATAGGAACAGAAGAATTCTTGGTAATTGCAGCTTGATCTTGCTTTCTTCTGAGGAACGCAGCAAGCTCATCTTCGTCAGCTAGACCATGTTCGTCAGCCTGTGGCACTACGGCCTTACTCTTGGGACTTGGCCTGGTTCCACGGCCAGCAGTGACCTTTTTCTTTAGCTTGGGCAGTGAAGACGATGGTTGCCCATAAGCTGAGGCACTTGATGCAGCAATTGGGGCTGTTGGAAAGCCCTCGGTGCGCTGGCAAGATGCGAGCACGACCGGTGTTGAAGCTTTTGCTGCTGCCATTGAAGAACTTGTAGCAGGAGGAGGCACTAAAGATTTTGAGATCTTAGGTGCTGAAGCCTTTGAAGCAGCTGGCTGGGCCACTGAGGGCTTTGGGACAGTCGGCTTCGGCTTGGTGGCAGGCTTCTTTTGCATTGCCTTCTTTGGAGCACTGGCACTGCCACTTGCATCTGCTTCAGCTGAGGCCTTTGTGGCCTTGTTGAATTCATCAACGGCCTTTTTTGCCTGTTTCTGCAACTTAGCTTGTCGCTTTGCCCACTCTTTGGGGAATTCTTCACTCCTTCGGATGCTGGTAGGATGAGCAGTTTGACCTTCAGCAAGTGGTGGCCTGTTGCATGGTGGCTTGACAGCAAAGTCCTTCATGTACTTGGAGGTGACGAAATTGTAATCCCTCCACTGGTATGTCCAGTATCTCTTGATCTTTTGCATGCGCATTTTGCGCTGCTCCTTGGTTTCCTTTCCATGAGTTTCCTCATCTGGAGTGTAATATCCATCATACAGATCATCTGGAATCTCAAAAGCTGTATGTTCCTCTTTCCGCTTGTCTCCCTTCTGAGGCCTTTTCCCATCAGTCATTTTCTTCAGCTGAGGTTTTTGAACTTTTCAGGACTCAGAAGATGTCTAAACGTTTTCCTCAAGCAATGCTGCAAATGAATTAATTTGATGAGAACCTAGATATTCGTCGGCAGACATTGTACCTGTGAATAGAGTATAGTTGCGAGGAAATAGGGAAGAGTCACATGCGCTCTCAGAGATTTTTCAAAATAAACCAGGTGAAGAAATTGACCCTTATCGTCTTGACGCATTTCACTAAGTGTTCTTGACAAAGATTCTAGAGTTGTACAGATTGAAGCAATTGCACAATTGAGGAATCTAGTTGTTAAGTGTAACTTAGATGTAAATACTCAAGACTGGTCAGAAGGAAGTGCTGAAGAATTGGAAGAGTGGTAAAAACAGCACTTGAAGATTTTGTGGCAGTAAAAAGATCAAACTTGGGCGGTAAAAAATAAATTTTAATTACCCCAAGGATGAACTCGATGAACTGGACGACGAGGTGAAGGAGATTGTCAGTTCAGATCTTCCGTGCCCTAACTTGGCGACGAAAGACGTCTACGACGGCGGTGGAGGTGAAGAAATCCGCGGCCGGCACGAATACGACGGCGAAGATGAGTTCCAGCGGCGGCGCTAGGGTTTGAGGGCGACAGGGGCGCGAGAGTGAAATGGGATAGGGTTGACGAGGTCAAGCCTTTATATAGGCGCGGTAAAAACCGAGAGGTCCAAAGATTTTGGACGGATAAGCCCCTGGCGTTTCGCATCTGAGTGACACATGTCACACATGCATTTTCATCTTTATCCATGCGTGTGAAGCGCGGATGAAGTTACTGTGGCAACCGCCAAAAATTGATTGCAATTTCTTCAACTGTCAAGGACACAGTGAAGATTTTGAATGGTGTCAAGTAGAACGCATATGAAGAATTTATGAATAGAGTGGGTTGAGTTTAGCACGGAGGGGAGCGGGTCCGATCACATCCACATAGATGACGAAAAACACGATTGAAGAATTTAGCTACATGTGGATAGCTCATCTATTCTGCCAATATTGGTAGACTAGTTATTCTGCCCACACTTCCGAACTGCACGCTCAATACGAGGGCACTGCACTTTCTGAAGCAAACACACTGCAGTACTGAGACTAGTGAACTTCTCGTCGAAAAAACTGTATGCGGTGTTTTTCGGTACTGTTTTCGCTCCAGTTTTTAAACCATATGTCGGAATGAGGCGTGTAATATACCGTTGGAAAGCTATGGATTAGGCGCAACTTTGCCATGTTGAATTTTTTTCGAGATTCCTCGCGGTTTAAAAGCAGTTTCGAAAACGGTGGGGCCCGACGAGTGGCAGCGAGCGTATTTTCGCATTTTTTCGCAAACCGCTTGTCGGAATGAAGCAAATGATACGCCGTTGGAAAGATATCGTCGAGGCGCAACTTTTTCATATATATTACTTTCTCTAATTCCTTACGGTTTAAGAGCAGTTTCAAATTTACTAAATCGCGCAATTCTGTTTTTTCAAATTTTTGCAATTTTTCAGTACTGTTTTCGCTCCAGTTTCTTAACCGTTTGTCGAAACGACGCGTGTGATACGCCGTTGGAAAGCTACGGATGAGGCGCAACTTTCATATGTAGAAATGTTTTTGAGATTCCTTACGGTTTTACATTAATTTTGAAAATGGTGCGGCGGACGACGGGTGGCAGCGGACGTTTTTCCGCGAATTTTTACAAACCGCTGGTCAGAATGATTCAAATGATACGCCGTTCGAAAGATATCGACGAGACGCAACTTTTTCATGTAGAACACCCTCTCTAATTCCTTACGGTTTAAGAGCAGTTTTGAAATTACTGAAATGCGGACACTCTGTTTTTCGCGACACCAAAATCGACGAGTGAACCGCATCGGACAGAAAACCGCACTGCTTCAGAATGAAAACCGCACTGCATCAGACAGGCAAGCGAACTTCATAATTTCTTTTGTCGGATGTAAAAATTTTCAGACGAGTTTTTGTGAGTTTTTGTTGTCTTTTTTTCAACATTTTTTATGAACGAGAGTGGACCGCAGAGACGAGGTCAAGTGAACCACGACATATATCGAAGTGAACCGCATTACTTTTTTGTTGTTTCGCTAATTTTTTCGCACTTGCATGCTGTGCGCAAGTGAACAACATCACCCTCAAAAGTGAACCACATCTGAGGACCAAACGCACTGCAGGTGTTGATGTAGTCGACTAATTTTTGAAACACACGAAACAAATAGCACTTCATACATAGGGGTAATGAAACATCATTCTTTTTTACACAATCTGAGTGCACTACAAAAAATTTCTCCAAAAAATGCAATACTTGGAAGGAGTGAACTGCGTCGGCCAACTTTTCCATGAAAAAATGTACGGGGCAGGAGGCAAACTGCACGCGCGTCCGGCGGGACTGCAAGCAGATGCGCTCTGCACTGCACGAGAGCATCGAGTAAACTGCACGGTGAGCCATCGAGGTGAAATGCATATTCGATATATAAAAAGAACTGACAGCAGTAGCAGTATGAACCTCTCAAAACACATAAATAAGCATATGAACTGCACAAGGAAACTATCAGCACCAGGAACCGCAAGCTGACAGCGGCCGGATTGCATCGCTGCGCACTCTGATGAACACCCAAGTGAACTACAACAAGCAATAGAATTGCATTCCTGGTCTCGGTTCACCTTTTTTCTTTTGTGATGTTTTTCCGTTTGCTGCAAAACTATCAAAACTGAACTTCAAAATATATTGAAATGAGGACTACTGAACAGCACAACGCCTGACCAAGGGTCCGGGGCGCACTACACTGCACGCCAGCACCGCGAGCACTACACGCCAGCGTCCCACAGAAAACCTCAGTGAGCAGACGGAGGTGATCCCATAGCTGGTCCTCACGCAAGCACTGCAATGGACGTGACAACGGACCACGTGCAAGGCCATAGTGAACTGCATCCAAAGGCAAAAAAAAAAGCTTTGTCTGAACTACACGGGGCCTTTTCTGAACTACACGCACGCACTACACGCACGGCACGTCGGTGGACCTCACGCGGCAAACTGCATCCCCGCGCGCCGCGGACTGCAAGCCGCTTGCCACCGAATGGCGCTTCTTTGGATGTGTTTTTGCCTTCGGTGCTCGGCCAGAAATCTTTGTCTACAGGGTGACTCGACCTGCACGGGATCCTGAAGACCGTAGAGGTAACGACGACGGGAAGACAGGGGAAGGACTTGGTCGGTGAGCAATGGAGTTGCTGGTGGAGTGGAAGGAGGGGAGGAGATGGGGGAACAGAGGGCGCTCACCCGTCTCCTCGAGATGGAATGGCGACGAGGAAGGGGCAGCGGCGGGCTACCGCGCTCGGGGTCGATGGCGGCTGGATCCGTCGGTTGTGGCCGCACCCATGGCCGGGGCGCCCGGATCTGGTGCTTGAGGCCGCGCCAGGGGCCGGGGGCGGCCGGATCCCGCCATGACCGTGGCGTGGCACGGGAGAAAGAGGTGGGTGGTGCCGCGCGGATCGCACGAGGGAGGCGGCGGGATCGGGCCCTCATTAGCGAGCGAGGGGATCGGGGCAGCGGGGTGCTACTGTTGGCCGGTGGCCGGAGAGGAAACAAGGAGTGGAGGCGGGACGCGATGCGAGGAAGGAGGTGGTTGGGGGCGGCCGGTTCCGGCGCGGCGGGGAGAGGCTTGGGGAGGATGCTGCAGGGGGAGGCTTGGTGAGGATGAACCCTGGGAGGGTGGTGGTGCAGCAGCGCGGGGAGGGAGGTAGTCCGGCGGCCCGCGGGGGGGGGGAGGTGGGCCGGCGGCGCTAGGAGGTGGAGGTCGTGCGGTTGTGGAGCACGGGGAGAGAGAGGAGTGGGTTGAGGAGAGGATAAGGTGGGCTGTGTTCTGTTTTTTGCGTGGTTAGTTTGTAGCTACGGTGGGTCGGGAGTGTTGGCAGAATAAGCCCAAATGTTGGTAGAATAAGGTCTTAAGAGGGTTGGTAGAATAGACCCACCCTATATATATATATATATATATATATATATATATATATATATATATATATATATATAGAACCAAACGCAGTGAAGATTTACCTCAAATGACGAATTTGAAAAGTTTGACGAAATTATAAATGACGAAAAACTCAAATTTGAAGAATGTCAAAAAGAGGTGGTGGCATTACCCACCGTATAAGAACTATGATGATTTCAGACACCGCGTACAATTGTCGTAGGGTTCTGAAAATCAAGTTCTTCATTAATTTCTTCACACTTAGAGGGTTAGTCTTCATTGATTGAAAAAAACGTTACTTCATGTGTTGTGCATCAAAGTCATCAAGAATGCATAAGCGTTACGATGTGTGTCCTTTTCAAAGAACATTCAAAGATTCTAAGATGTTTAGCTCACACCACAACATGCAAAACCTTCTCTCATCCAAGGGCTTAGTGAAGATATCTGCAAGCTGGTCTTCAGTCTTCATGTGGTCGATGATGATGTCTCCCTTCAGCACATGATCACGAAGAAAATGGTGACGAATCTCAATATGCTTCGTCCTTGAGTGTTGCACTGGGTTGTGGGCGATCTTGATGGCGCTCTCATTGTCGCAGTAGAGTGGCACTTTCTTCACGTTGACGCCATAGTCCTTGAGGGTTTGCTTCATCCATAGTAATTGTGAGCAGCAAGCGCTAGCAGCAATGTACTCAGCCTCGGCAGTGGAAAGTGAAACACAGTTCTGCTTCTTCGAGGACCAACATACAAGAGATCGTCCGAGGAAATGGCATGTGCCTGATCTTGACTTGCGGTCCACATGATCACCAGCATAATGAGAATCGGAATATCCAGCAAGATCAAGTGACGAGCCCTTGGGATACCATAATCAAAGCGTTGGGGTGTGAGCCAAATATCGAAGAATTCGTTTCACAGCCTGGTGGTGTGATTACTTCGGTGACGCTTGAAAGCGGGCACACATGCAAACGCTAAGCATAATATCTGGCCTAGATGCACATAGGTAAAGCAGCGAACCAATGATGGAGCGATATACCTTCTGATCGAAATCTTTACCATTTTTGTCAGTGTTGAGTAGGCCATTAGTTGGCATTGGTATCTTGAGGCCTTTGCAATCTTGCATTCCGAATTTCTTCAGGCAGTCTCTGAGGTATTTCTCCTGAGATATGAAGAAGCCATTGGGTTGTTGACGAATTTGAAGCCCGAGGAAGAATTTCAACTCCCCCATCATAGACATCTGATATTCTTCTTGCATCATATGAGCAAATTCGTCACTGTATTTCTTGTTAGTGCAACCAAAGATAATATCATCAACATATATTTGGCACATGAACAGTTCACCATCATAAGATTTAGTAAAAAGAGTAGGGTCAAGTGAACCGGGCTTGAACCCCTTTTTCTTCAGGAATTCCTTCAGTGTATCATACCAAGCCCTCGGGGCCTGCTTGAGGCCATAGAGAGCCTTGTTGAGTCTGAATACTTTGTCAATATGCTTTGGGTCCTCAAAACCTGGTGGTTGAGCAACATATACTTCTTCCTCAAGTTTACCATTGAGGAATGCACTTTTCACATCCATTTGATATAAGAGGATATCATGATGGTTAGCATATGCAAGCAATATACGAATGGCTTCAAGCCTAGCAACAGGTGCAAATGTTTCATCGAAATCAATATCCTCAACCTGTGTGTAGCCTTGAGCTACAAGACGGGCCTTATTCCTCACCACTTGGCCTTTTTCGTCTTGTTTGTTGCGGTAGAAACACTTAGTGCCGATGATATTGTGATTGCATGGATCTGGTCGCTTAACTAGCTCCCACACATTGTTGAGCTCGAATTGACGCAATTCATCTTGCATCGCTTGAATCCATTCAGGTTCCAGAAAGGCTTCATCAACTTTGGTGGGCTCTGAAATAGAGACAAACGCGTAATGCCCACAAAAGTTAGCTAAATGTGAAGCTCTTGAGCGAGTGAGGGGACCAGGTGCATTGATGTTGTCGAGGATCTTCTCAATCTGCACTTCATTCACCACTCGTGGATGTGCTAGACGAGGGCCTTGTTATTGTTGTTGCCATGCAGAATCCTCAGCATCATTTTCGACAGGATGTTCATTTTCTTCACGACGAGGAACAACCACTTCTTCATCAGCAGCTATTTCTTCATTGGGCACAATTTCACCAGTGCCCATCAGCTTGATAGATTCCTCAAGAGGTATTTCATCTAGCACAGGAGGCAGGTGCTCTCTTTGCGAGCCGTTAGTTTCATCAAACCGCATATCTACAGTTTCAACAACCTTGTGGTGGAAGGAGTTGAAAACTCTGTTGGTGTGCGAGTCCTTTCCGTAACCAAGCATAAAACCTTCATGTGCTTTCGATGCAAATTTAGAACTGTGATGAGGGTCTCTAATCCAACATTTAGCACCGAAGACTTTGAAATAACTCACATTGGGTTTCTTGTCAGTGAGGAGCTCATATGAGGTCTTCTTGAGGAATTTGTGAAGATATACTCGGTTGATGATGTGGCATGCAGTATCAATTGCCTCAGGCCAGAAGTGACGAGGAGTCTTGTATTCATCAAGCATAGTACGTGCCATCTCGATGAGGGTTCTGTTCTTGCGCTCCATGACTCCATTCTCCTGAGGAGTGTAGGGAGCAGAGAGCTCATGAGTGATACCAAGTTCATAAAGATAGTCGTCGAGGCCAGTGTTCTTGAACTCGGTGCCGTTGTCACTCCTGATGTGCTTGATCTTGAGACCATAATTCATCATGGCCCGATTGGAGAATCGTCTGAAGACATTCGGAACTTCAGTCTTGTAGGTAATGATGTGCACCCAGGTGTAGCGAGAGTAGTCATCAACAATGACGAATCCGTAGAGAGATGATGCATTGGTTAGTGTGGCATAATGTGTAGGACCAAACAAATCCATGTGAAGTAATTCAAAAGGACGAGTAGTGGTCATGATTGTCTTCGCCTGGTGCTTGGCTCTGGTCATCTTTCCAGACTCACAAGCACCATAGAGGTGATCCTTGACGAATTTGACACCCACGACGCCAATGATATGCTTCTTCTTGACGAGAGTGCTCAAATTCCTCATTCCAGCATGTCCAAGTCGTCGATGTCATAGCCAGCATTCCGAAGCTTTTGCCATTAGGCATGTTGCAGGCTGAGGACCTGTAGAGAAATCTACAATATACAAGTCACCTCTCCTAAAGCCTTCGAAGACTTTGGATTTGTCACATTCCAATAGCACAATGCATCTATATTTGCCAAAGATGACAATCATATCAAGATCACAAAACATTGAGACAGACATGACGTTAAATCCAAGAGACTCGACAAGCATCACCTTTTCCATGTGTCGATCCTTTGTAATGGCAACCTTACCTAGACCCAATACCTTGCTTTTTCCTTTGTCAGCGTATGTGATGTGCTTCAGATGAGACAGAGTAAGGGGAGCATCAGTGAGGAGATTCCTATCTCCAGTCATATGATTCGTACAGCCACTGTCCAAGACCCATTCAGTGGCTGAAGGTGTATCATCCTTTGCACCTCGAGCCATGAAGCAATAGGTGGGAGTGTAGTCGTCAGCAAAGTCGTCATTGTTGGTGGAGATACCATTATCCTCAATGTTGAAGATGGACTTGCTGACGTATTCAGTGGCGAGAGCAAGGCTTGCCACACCAGTGTCAGACTCCTCCTCAGATTCCTCAGCTGGCTGATCATCAGATTCCTCTTCAGAATCCATTTCCTTCCCAAGGAATGCAGGAGCTTTGCTAGAACTAGACTTCTTGTGAGATGAGGACTTTGATGAAGACTTTGAGGACTTTGATGAAGACTTCTTCTTTTTGCCGTCAGACTCATCATCATCCTTGCTCTTCTTGTTCTTCTTCTACCAAAGAGGGCAGTCGGCGATGTAGTGGCCTGGCTTCTTGCATTTGTGACAGGTTCTTTTGTTGTAGTCTCGAGCAGACGCTTCTCCAGTGTTCTTCGAGTCATACTTTGAAGATTTTCCGAATCTGTTCTTCTTGGAAAACTTCTAGAACTTCTTCACCAGCATAGCCAGTTCTCTGCCAATTTCCTCAGCACCGTCAGAACTGCTCTCATGTTCCTCTTCTTCTTCTTCAGATGAAGAAATAGTCTTGGCTTTTGCTTTAGCCTTCAGAGCGCGAGGGCGACCATAGCTGGGTCCATACATGTCTCTCTTCTCTGCTTGCTGAAATTCATGTGTGTTGAGCCTCTCAAGAATGTCAGCAGGATCCAGTGACTTGTAATCAGGGCGCTCTTGAATCACCAGTGCCAGAGTGTCGAAGGAACTGTCCAGAGACCTCAGCAATTTCTTCACCACCTCATGATCGGTGATGTCAGCAGCACCAAGAGCCTGAAGCTCATTGGAGATATCAGTGAGGCGGTCGAAGGTTTGCTGCACGTTTTTGTTGTCGAGTCTTTTGAAGCGGTTGAAGAGATTGCGCAGAACATCAACTCGGGAGTCACGTTGAGTGGAAACACCTTCATTCACTTTTGAAAGCCGGTCCCAGATGAGCTTCGAGGTTTCTAGTGCACTCACTCTGCCATACTGTCCTTTGTTGAGATGACCACAAATGATGTTCTTCGCTTGAGAGTCCAGTTGCTTGAATCGCTTCACGTCAGCAGCATTGATACTTGGTGAAATGGTGGGGACGCCGTTCTCGACGAGGAACTAGAGATCGTTGTCAATAGCGTCAAGATGCATTCGCATCTTGTTCTTCCAGTAGGGATAGTCTGTGCCATCGAAGATGGGGCACGCAGCGGAGACCTTGATCATACCTGCGGTCGACATAACTAAAACTCCAGGTGGTTAAACCAAAATCACACAGAACAAGGGAGTACCTTGCTCTGATACCAATTGAAAGCGCAGGTTATCTCCCAGAGGGGGGGGTGAATGGGAGATTATTAGAAATTTGTCAAACTCTGATGAATTTGACGAAGATCAGAGTGAAGAAATAGATACGCAAGGGAAACTAAGTCATCACAGAATCAGAGTACATGCGATCAGTACACATAAGTGAAGAACATGCAATCATACAATCATACAAGCATGAGGAATATGAACTGAGGAAATAAAAGATGGCATAAGCAAATACTTCAGTTCAAATTCGTCAGAGGATAGATCACAAATTCTTCAGCAGCGGAATAAAGTAAGGGAGGGTGAGGAATTTGAAACCAGGTTGGCTCGGTAAAGACAATGGAATCTGGTAGACCAGTTCCAGTTGTTGTATCAACTGTACGTCTGGTTGAGGCGGCTGAGTCGCAACTCAGAGGACACTTAGTCCTCACTGTATTCCTCTTGAGCTAAGGTCACTTAGACCTCGCCCAATCACTCGTGGTAAGTCTTCAAGGTAGACTTCCAAAACCTTCACAGACTTGTTCACCGGCACGCCACAATTACTCTTGGGTGCTCAGTACATGATGCCTAACCGTTTGGAGGAATGACAGTCCTCAAAGGTAACAAGCGTCGGATCACACAGATCAATCTCTTCTGTGATGCTCAATCACTTAGGCTCTGGTTGGGTTTTTCCTCACTTGGGTTCACTCAAAGTCGTCAGAGGATGGGTTGCTCTTAAATGACAAGTGTCAAGTTCTCTCGGAGCAGCCAACCAACAAGTGGTTGTGGGGGGCGGCTATTTATAGCCAGGGGGCAACCCGACATAAATTGTCATAAATGCCCTTGTCTGATTCGACCGTTGTCAGGATAAGGATCCACTCGACAGCTGGCACGCGGCGCAGCAACGGTCTGAAAATTGAACTCTCAATTCGTCAGGGCACTCAATTTCCTCACGATAGGCAGCTCGCACTGGCGAACTCCTAACTCCTCAACCTGACCAAATTCGTCAGCGACCAGATGAACTTCGTCACTGTCGCTAGCAAATGCGTCAGCTGTACTGGAGATTTCCAAAGGCTTCACTTGAATCGGCTTGTGTATGGGTTTGAGAAGATTTGAGCATCACTTTGGAAATGTGAAATATGTTTCACCTAGACCCCCTTTAACAGTACGGTTTTTCCTATGACTCAAATAAGAAGAAAAGAAACTACGAAAACCAAAGTCTTCAAGCTTCAAGTCTTCACGTCAATTTCTTCAAAGGCCGTACCAATCTCATCATCAAATTCTTCACTTGAAGAAATCTATTTTTAGGGGTCATCTTCCATGTGTTAAACCAAATCTTCAGGGACTCTGTCTCCTGTGTATACTCACAAACACATTAGTTCCTCAACCTATTTGTCTTCAATACTCCAAAACCACTAAGGGGGCACTTGATGCACTTACACAATGTTTAACTTTCTCATTCAATTCTAACCATTTGCTGAATTCTTTTACTGTGCATATCATTAATTATTAACTGCATTATTCTTAATTGTTACATAGTGTATCCCATGCGACATAAGGGTCGAATTTAATAATTTAATTGATGAAAGTTTCAAATTTACGGATGGTCAAGGACAATCGTACAAAATTGGTGTTTGTAAACAAAATGATAAAACCATCATAGGAGGTGATGGATGGAACAAGTACATTTCAAATAATAAGCTCATCGGGGGAGAGTACATAGGCTTTTACTTGAAGAAAGCGGTCAACAAGTTAAGGATTAAATATTTCTCCGACCAAGATGATGAGCTTGACGAAGATGATGATGAGGATAGCCAGGATGATGACGATGATGAGAGCCAGGATGATGATGATGCTAGCCAGGATGATGATAGCCAGAGGATGAGGAAGATGATGAGGGTAGCAGAGATGATGACGATGATGGTCCATACAATTCTGCAATTTTCTCTCAAAGAATGAAAGAGCTTACTGAGGATGAGACGGCCAATCTCATCGCGATCCTACCATCAAGTGTGCACTACTTGGGGAGGCCATTTGTGCATCATTTTATTAAGACCAACATCGTGAAACACACCATGGTTTGTTTTGTATTCTTTTTTCTCTTTTTTGTTCATAACACTATATGGCGAGATGTCTAACATTGCGTGCTCTATTTTTCTTTTAATCACGGGGATCATAGAAATTACCTATGAAGATGATTTCTGGCGAGGACATCCTTGCTGCTGGTATGGCTGGAGTACGCGTTGGAGCAGCAAGTCCTGTCACCAGTGTTCGGTACAAGACGGACATAGACGGCCGCATATCGTTATATGAGGTCGGTTGGCGGGAATTCCTGAAGGGAAAGAGACGACTAAGGGTTGACACGGCAGTGGTCAGCACGATAAGGAACAACAGGAACAACAACTTCCAGATGATGGTTGTTGTAGACCTTATTTAGAAATAAGGTCAAAGTCAAATATCTCCAAGCCGATGAACACTTAGTTACTTAGTTAAGATGCCTGTGATAATTTGATGTTGGTTTGTTAACTGGAACAAATTTTAAGTGTTAGTAGTTATTATGAAGAGTACTAATTACCTAGTGAACTTGCATGCCTAAGCTTACAATGCGTGCTTTATTTGCTTCTAATCTCCAAGGTCGTAGCATATTGAATTTCTTAAATTGGTTTTATGCAAAACACAGCATGGCAGCACAATTGTTGTCGTGGCTGCAATTTTTTTAATTTGCATGTCTAAGCTTTCAGTGGCGGGCGCTCTAATCCACCCGCCACTCAAACAAGAATAAACAGTGGTGGGCACATGCACGTTGCCCGCCACTGCAGGGACTCTACCAGTGGTGGGCGTGCGCCCGCCACTAATGCGGTTTTAGCAGTGGCGGGAGGTCGGTGGTGGGCGTCCCTGGCAGCCTGGCCCGCCACTACTGGCCTTTTTGCGCCCGCCACTGCTAGGCATTCCTGTAGTAGTGTCTGGCACCTGCTCCGACACCGGCACCAGCTCCAGAACTCCCACCGTCTCTGGCAGCAGCAGCGCCACCACCAGTTGCACCGCCACAGGCACTAGCAATGGCTCCGACACCCGCTCCAGCACTTGAACTTGCACTCACATCTGCTCCGGCCCAGGCAACGGCAACGTAACTAGCACTTGCACCGGCAGCAGACTGGGCTGCAATTCGCACTGCATATACCAAATTCCTTATAGACATTGACATCTTAACCGTTTTTGTAAGTATTGGACAGCTCAAAGTGCTTCGTGCTTTTGTCTTTCCATGTTGTTTCACATGATTCACTGCGTTGATCTAACTGTTGGTGTATGTCTTCTTGTTTGCAAACATAAAATTCCGAGAGCAATGAGGGAGTCGTTCAATAATCCGGGCGACTGTGGCCAAGTTTCTCTTACCATGCACAGTCGTGGTGTGAATGAAACTGCACAATATCCTGTAAGTAGAAAGGATGGTTGCATGACGATTAATGCTAAAGGATGGTCAAGGTTCATAACTCAATCAAGTCTTGTGGTCGGTGTTAATGTCAGAATCGAAGTTTCCCTCAAAGGAGAGTTGGTCCTAATCAACTTTGATTTTTTTTGTAGCAACACGCAACTGACGAACTGATATATCCTCAAAGAGCTTTTGCTGTAATATGCCATGCTGAAACAGGTGTCATGTGTGCATAAGTAGTAGTATATATCACGTAGGACATCCTGAAAGAATTGCAACTCTGATTGCTGGTTAGGATCTAGTCGTTCAATTTCAGTCTAACGGCTGTCGTGCTTATTCAATCTCATGTCTTCTACTTGCTCCAGCATCCCAAACCAGCGTCCTCCCAATCGCATGCAATATTTATCGGATGAAATCTGCCGGCTTAGACCGGTGACACATGGGCCCTTAAACATGCAAGCCCACCGGCCTGTGGCCCAAAGTCAAGTGCCGTCAGCCAATCCGAGCCCCATATTTATGTATATATATTCCCCTCAATTTTTCTTATGTATAAAGTGGTGGTATAAAAGATTTTATATTTCTTTACAAAGCAAGCATCTCTCTACAAAAAAATATTTATGTGTAACTAGTTACACCTGCCTTTATACTTCCTTTCACTGACATGCGGGACATCCAGCAACCGGGTCCACGTGCCATGCACCAATTAGAGTGCACAACTGCATGGTAGACTCACCATGGTCGTAGCACTGCAGTAATGCCCAATCAGGCATCAAATCACAAAACCCCACCTTAGCACTAGTAGCAGTAAGTTGGACGGACGAAGCAGCCATAATTCACTCCTGCTAAATCCCCTTCTCCCTCATCTGCTTGTTCAGAGAAAACCACCTCTTGGTGATTGCTTAGGTTTTACTCATGGAAAACCAGGTACGAATTCTCCATCCATCCCTGATAAATCCTAGTCCCCTTGTCACCGATAATCCTTGGATCACAACCGCCACGGTAGATGCATTTTTCTTCGTACTGAATCTAGTGTGTTTCATTTCTAGTGCCCAAGGTGCGAGGACCCTACAAGTTTCTGCGCCCTTGGCGAGACGCCAGATTTGTTGCCTCTCATCTTAACACAGGACTTCAAAAAACGCATGGTATGTTCCTAGAATCCTCTTTTATATCCGGGAGGGTAGTTCTCTCAACATGCCATCGGGCATGGTTTTCTTGCATATCATGAAGCAACTTTTTAACACCATCTATGGGCTTACCGATGATAGTTCCCCCTGCAGCAGTATCTAACATAGTTTTGACATAGGATTTAAAGCATTATAAAACATATCAAGGATTAACCATTCTCCCATTCCATGGTTAGGACAATTTCTTATAGCTTCCGTCATGCGATCCCATGCAAGTGCTAGTGGCTCACGATCTTCCTGCTTAAAACTTGTTATCTGCGAACAAAGTTACATAATTTTTGCAGGTGGGTGATACGTCTTCAACGTATCTATAATTTTTGATTGCTTCATACTATTATATTACCAATCTTATATGCTTTATACATCATTTTATATCATTTTTGGGAACTAACCTATTAACCCAGTGCCAAGTGCCAGTTGATGTTTTCTGCTTGTTTTTGGTTTTACAGAAAATCCCTACCAAACGGAGTCCAAATGTTGCGAAACTTTTTGACAATTTTTTCTAGACCAGGAGGGACCCTAGAAGCTTCAGGGGAGGACCAGAAGCCAGACAAGGAGACGACAAGACAATAGGGCGTGCCCTGATGTTTTGTGGGCCCCTCATGGCTCCGTTTGACCAATTCCAGCGCTATAAATTCCCAAATATTGCAAAACCCCCAGAGCAAGAACCAAAACAATTATTCTGCCGCTGCAAGCCTCTTTTCTTCCACGATCCCATCTAGAGGCCTCCGCCGGCCGGTAATCTGCCGGAGGGGGAATCGATCACAGTGGGCTTCTACATCAACCTTGCTGCACCTCCGATGATGTGTGAGTAGTTCCGACAGGATCTACGGGTCCATAGTGATTAGCTAGATGGATTTCTCTCTCTCTTTGATCTTCAATACAACGTTCTCCTCGGAGTTATATTCAATGTAATCTTCTTTTGCGGTGTGTTTGTTGGGATCTGATGAATTGTGGGTTTATGATCAGATTATTCATTGAAAGTAATTGAATTATATTTTGAACTTTATTATGTGTGACTGTTATAGTTATGTAATGCTTTCCGATCTAAGAGTTTTTGGCCAAGTTGATGATTAGATCTTAAGTGGAAGTGGCGCATAGTAGTAGGTTCAATCTTGCGGTGTCCTCACTCTATGACAGGAGGAGTAGCGAGGCACGTATTTGTATTGTTGCTACTAAGGGTAAAACGACAGGGTTCTATCATATTGATTGGTCTTATTTTGTCTACATTATGTCATCATGCTTCAAGCATTACTTTGTTTGTTATGAACTTAATACCTTAAGATCGTGTTGGATAGCGGTCGAGGGGTGCTATAATAGTAGTAGATGCAGAATCGTTCCGGTCTACTTGTCACAGACGTAATGGCTATGCATTGATCATGCCATGAATAACATCATAACTATGCGCTTTTCTATCAATTGCCCAACAGTAAAAAATTTACCCACTGTATGCTATGTTCTTGAGAGAGATGCCTCTAGTGAAAGCTATGGCCCCTGGGTCCATTCACCATATTTACTAAAACCCTAAAAAGCCTGCTGCAATTTATTTCTTTTTATTTTCCTTTGCAATTTATATATCTATCACTATCAAAATTAATCCATACAATTAACGAGTACAAGGGGATTGACAACCCTCTTGCCCGCATTGGGTGCAAGTATTTTGTTTGTGTGTGTAGGTACTATCGACCTTTGTCTGTGTGAATCTCCTATTGGTTTGATAACCTTGGTTATCTACTGAGGGAGATACTATCCGCTACTATATTGCTTCACCCTTCATCTTCAGGGAAAATCCCAACGCAGCTCACAAGTACGAGAAAGAATTTCTGGCGCCGTTACCGGGGAGACTTCACCAAACAAAGCAAGGTCCCTTCACACACATTATCATTTACTTGTTCTACTTTTTATTTGCTTTTATTAGTCTTGTTAAAAAAATCAAAAAGACCAAAAAAAATATCTTGTTTGCTTTCTTGCTTGAATTGTCACTATGTCTCAAGAAAACACTAAGTTGTGTGACTTCTCGAGTACTAATGACAATGATTTTATTAGTACTCCAATTGCTCCTCCCACCACTAGTGCGGAGTCATATGATATTAATGTTGCATTGTTAAATCTTATCATGAAAGAACAATTTACTGGAAATCCTAATACCTTCGTTGAATTATGTGATATGCAAAATAAAATAGATGTGGATAATGATATTGTCAAGTTGAAATTATTTCCTTTCTCACTAAGAGATCATGCTAAAACTTGGTTTTCATCCTTACCTCGCAATGGTATTGATTCATGGTATAAATGTAAGGATGCTTTTATTGCTAAGTATTTTCCTCCCGATAAAATAATATCTCTTAGAAATCAAATCATGAACTTTAAACAACATGAGCAAGAACATGTTGCACAATCTTGGGAGAGAATGAAATTGATGATTAAAAATTGTCCCACTCATGGATTAAACTTATGGATGATAATACAAAAAATTTATGCGGGACTAAACTTTATGTCGAGAAATCTTCTAGATTCTGCTGCAGGTGTCACCTTTATGGGAATTACATTAGGAGAAGCCACGAAGCTTCTCAACAATATGAGGACAATATTCTCAATGGCACACCGAACGGGCTCCAACTGGTAAGAAGGTAAAATTATGTCGAAGAAGTTTCTGCCTTGAGTGAGAAAATGGATGCTCTTCTGAATATGCTTTCTCGTAAAAATGCTCATGTTGATCCCAATGATATTCCATTATCTACTTTGATTGAGCAAAACAATGATGTTATTGATGTGAATTTTGTCGCAAGAAATAATTTCAACAACAATACTTATAGAGGGAATTTCAATCCTAGGCCGTATCCCGGTAGTCCCTCCAATAATTATGGTAATTCATATAATAATAATAATAATAATAATAATAATAATAATAATAATAATAATAGGATACCTACTGAACTTGAGAACAACATTGAAGAATTTATTAGTTCTCAAAAGATTTTCAATGCTATGGTAGAAGAAAAACTAAGCAAAGTTGTTGACATGTCTAGAAACATGGATAGAATTTCTCATGATGTGGATACTCTCAAAATTAAAATTTTGCCACATAAAAATATGTAATATCTGAATCTCTAAAGTCTATCCAAGTCACCATGGTTGAAAGTAGAAGAGAATTTAAAGGTTAAGAGCTAAACATGAATTTCTAGAAAAAGCTTTCGCATCCGGTTTTCATGATAACAATGATGAAGATATTAAAATGATTGGTGTGACGCCTATTGAAACTTTGTTTAGTAATATAAAACTTGATTATAAAGGGACTAGAGATGAGTCGACTTTAATTAGAAGGCGTCTCAATTGTTCAGAGGGTGATGATCTTAATGATAAAAACAACAAAAGTTGGTTTGAAGAGGTCAAAACTTTAGATAGCGTTGTACCCACTACTTTGGATTACAAGGACTTTAATTATGATAATTGTTCTTTGATTGAATGTATTTCCTTGTTTCAATCCATGATAAATTCACCAATTGCTTATGAACAAAATAAAGCTTTTACTAAAAACATCATAGAAGCCATTATTAAAGCTAATGAAGAGAAGCTAGAATTGGAATTATCAATACCAAGGAAATACAATATGAATGGGAACAAACTATTAAATTTAAAATTAAAGATTATGAATGTAATGCTTTGTGTGATCTAGGTGCTAGCGTCTCTACTATACCAAAATCTTTATGTGGCGTTCTAGGTCTCACCGATATGGATGAATGTCCCTCAACTTGCATTTAGCGGATTCAACAATTAAGAAACCATTGGGTAGGATTAATGATATTCTCATAATTGCTAATATAAACTATGTACCCATGGATTTCATTGCGCTTTATATTGAATGCAATCTGTCTTGTCCTATAATACTTGGTAGGCCTTTCCTATGAACCATAGGTGCAATTATTGATATGAAAGAAGGAAATATAAGATTCCAATTTCCACTAAAGAAAGGGATGGAACACTCCCCAAGGAAGAGAATTAAACCACCATATGAATCCATTATGAGAGCCACCTATGCAATTACTTTGAAAGATGGCAATACTTGAAACTATGCATTATGCCTAACTAGGGGCATTAAACAATAGTGCATGTTGGGAGGCAACCCCATATTTATATTTATGCTTTATTTTATTTTTCTTGAGTTACAAAGTATTGGGTTACAAATTGTTTAGGTTTTCCTATTTTTCAGAATTTTTGGGGTTACAGAAGTATCGATAAATATTCTGTCATTATGTGTTGTTCTGTTTTAGATAGATTCTGTTTTTATTGCATAGTGTGCTTATTTTGATGATGCTATGGATTATATCGGGGGGTATAAGTCATGGAGAAGTTAGAATACAGTAGATATTATTCAAGAACAATTATGAATCAATTTATAATAGTACCTAAAGTGGATGATTGATTTATTATTCTAACGAATTTCACGAAGTTTCTGTTGAGTTTTGTGTGCTGAAGTTTTCAAATTTTGGGTGAGATCACGATGAATGAAGGAATAAGGAGTGGCAAGACCCTAAGCTTGAGGATTCCCAAGGCACCCCAAGGTAATATTCAAGTAAGACCCAAGAGTCTAAGCTTGGGGATGCCCCAGATGGCATCCCCTCTTTCGTCTACAATTCATCGGTATGTTACTTGGAGCTATATTTTTATTCATCACATGATATGAGTTTTACTTGGAGCGTCTTGTGCCATAGTTTTATTCTGTTTGCTTGTTAGTTTGGCACAATCATTGTTTGTTGGACACACCTTTTGAGAGAGACACACATTCATCGTGATTTTTTAGAATACTCTATGTGCTCCGCTTATATCTTTTGAGTTATGCAGTTGCTCATGTGCTTCACTTATATCTTTAGAGCACGGTGGCGGTTATTGATACGTCTCCAACGTATCTATAATTTTTGATTGTTCCATGCTATTATAGTATCAATCTTGGATGTTTTATATGCAATCATATGCAATTATATATCATTTTTTGGGACTAACCTATTAACCTAGTGCCCAGTGACAGTTGCTGTTTTCTGCCTGTTTTTGGTTTTTTAGGAAATCAGTACCAAACAAAGTCCAAATGCCATGAAACTTTTTGACGATTTTTTTCTGGACAAAAGAGACCCTGGAAGCTTCGAGAGGATGCCAGAAGCCTCACGAGGAGGCCACAAGGCAACAGGGCGCGGCCCCAGGGGGGCGCACCCTGAAGCCTTGTGGGCCCTTCGTGGCTCCTTTTGACCTAATTCCACTTCTATAAATTCTCAAATATTGGAACACCAACAGAGAGCCACCACGAATAACTTTTCCACCGCCGCAAGCTTCTGTTCTTCCGTGATCCCATCTGGAGGCCTTTTCCGACAATCTGCCGGAGGGGGAATCGATCACGGAGGGCTTCTACATCAACCTTGCTGCCCCTCCGATGATGTGTGAGTAGTTTACCACAGACCTACGGGTCCATAGCTAGTAGCTAGATGGCTTCTTCTCCCTGTTTGATCTTCAATACCATGTTCTCCTCGATGTTCTTGGAGTTCTATCCGATGTAATCTTCTTTTGTGGTGTCTTTGTTGGGATCCGATGAATTGTGGGTTTATGATCAGATTATTCATGAGAAATATTTGAGTCTTCTCTGAACTCTTTTATGCATGATTGTTATAGCTTTGTGTTTCTCTCCGATCTATCTGTTTGGTTTGGCCAACTAGATTGATTTATCTTGCAATGGGAGAGGTGCTTTGTGATGGGTTCAATCTTGCGGTGTTCTATATCCCAGTGACAGAAAGGGACAAGACATGTATTTGTATTGTTGCCATTAAGGTTAAAAAGATGGGGTTTAATCATATTGCTTGAGGTTACTTTGTCTACATCATGTCATCTTGCTTAAGGCGTTACTCTATTTTATACTTAATACTCTAGATGTATGCTGGATAGTGGTCAATGACTGGAGTAATAGTAGTAGATGCAGGAAGGAGTCGGTCTACTTGTTTCGGACGTGATGCCTATATACATGATCATTGCCATGAATCCGTCATAACTATGCGCTTTTCTATCAATTGCCCAACAGTAATTTGTTTACCCACCGTATGCTATATGTTCAACAGAGAAGCCTCTATTGAAAACTATGGCCCTCGGGTCTACTTTTATCATATATTAAAATCCAAAAATACCTTGCTGTAATTTATTTACTTTTATTTTCTTTTCCAATTTACTTTTCAATCTATCACTATCAGAATTAATCCTTGCAAGTGACCGCTAAGGGGATTGACAACCCTCTTATTTGCGTTGGGTGCAAGAGTTTGCTTTTGTGTGTGTAGGTGCTGCTAACGAGGTTCTGTGTGGTTCTCCTACTGGATTCATAACCTTGGTTCTTAACTAAGGGAAATAATTATCTCTACTGTACTGCATCATCCTCTCCTCTTCGGGGAAATCCCAATGCAGTTCACAAGTAGAAGTTATATTTTATAGAAATTATTTGCACTCTCATGCTTCACTTATATTTTTTTGAGTCTTTTAATAGGAAGTGGTAATTTGCACGGTTTCTATGACTAGTCCAAAAATGATAGGTATACAAGAGTGGTATAATAAAAACTTTCATGTAGATCACTGAATAAGAAATGTGTGATCTAATTATATTGATGTAGTAATATGAAAGGGTATTAGTTCATAATCATTGGTTAGTAAAAATATCGATATTAAAGCTTGTTATGTATTACTCATTTAAATGTCTATCATCTCATGACGGGGATGTTGGAGCATATTTATCCCTCTTTGAAATCCTTTGTGTTGTTCGAATCGGGGGCGCGCGATGGTTAACTCCTACCAACCTCCTCCCTAAGGGCATGCGAGTAGTACTTTGCTTCGAGGGCTAATAAAACTTCCACAATAAGTATACGAGTTCTTTATGACTAATGTGAGTTCATGGACTAATACAGCACTCCCACCTATCCATAATTTGCTAGCCTCTTCGGTATTGTGCATTGCCCGTTCTCACCTCAAGAGTTGGTGCAAACTTTGCTGGTGCATCGAAATCCCGTGATATGACACGCTCTATCACACATAAGCCTTATATATCCTTCCTCAAAACAGCCACAATACCTACCTATCATGGCATTTCCATAGCCATTCCGAGATATATTGCCATGCAACTTCCACCGTAACTATTCACATGACTTGTGTGTCCATCGTCATATTGCTTTGCATGATCATATAGAGATGACATGATATTTGTGGCAAAGCCACCATTCATCATTGTTATACATGTTACGCTAGATCATTTCACATCCTGGTACTCTGCCAGAGGCAATCATATAGAGTCATACTCTTTTTCAGTTTTATCGAGTTATAAGTAAATAAAAGTGTGATGATCATCATTATTAGAGCATTGTCCCAGTGAGGTAAAGAATAATGGAGACTGATGAGTCCTCGAAAAAGTGGGGATGAGGTTCATGATATTGTTTTAAAAAAATGAAAAGAAAGAAAAGAAAAGAAAAATGAGAGAAAAAGAGAGAAGCGGCAATGCTACTATCTTTTTACCACACTTGTGCTTCAAAGTAGCACCATGTTCTTCATATAGAGAGTCTCCTTGATTTGCCACTTTCATATACTAGTGGGAATATTTACATTATAGAACTTGGCTTGTATATTCCGATGACAGGCTTCCTCAAATGCTCGAGGTCGTCATGAGCAAGCAAGTTGGATGCTGCTACTTCTGAGATGCGTTGGGATTTTCCCCGAAGAGGAAGGGTGAAGCAATATAGTAGCGGATAAGTATTTCCCTCAGTAGAGAATCAAGTTTATCGAACCAATAGGAGAACTACGCAAACACCCGTCAACAGTACCTGCACACACAAGAGCAAATACTTGCACCCAACGCGGGCAAGAGGGTTGTCAATCCCCTTGAACTCGTTAATTGCAAGGATCAAATCTGATAGTGGTAGATAGGTAAATTGCAAAGTAAAATAAAAGAAGTAAAATTGCAGCAAGGCGATTTTGGTTTTAGTAATATGATTAAAGTAGACCTGGTGGCCATAATTTTCACTAGAGGCATCTCTCTCATAAGAATAGCATACGGTGGGTAGACAAATTACTGTTGGGCGATTGATAGAAAAGCGCATAGTTATGACGTTATTCATGGCATGATCATGTATATAGGCATTACGTCCGTGACAAGTAGACTGACTCCTGCATGCATCTACTACTATTACTCCACCAATTGACCGACTCCTGCCTGCATCTATGGTATTAAGTTCATGACAAACAGAGTGACGCTTTAGGCAAGATGACATAATGTAGATAGAATAAAACCAAGCAATATGATTAAACCTCGTCATTTTCTCCTTAGTATCAACAATACAATACGTGCCTCGCTACCCCTACTGTCACTGGGTGAGGACACCGCAAGATTGAACCTACTACTATGCACCACTTCCACTGAAGATCGATAGATGAACTTGGCCAAAGAAAACCCATAGATCGGAAAGCATTACAAAGCTATAACAATCATACATAATAAATTTCAGAAAAGACTCAATTACTTTCAATGAATAGTCTGATCATAAACCCACAATTCATCGAATCCCAACAAACACACCGCAAAAGAAGATTACATCGAATCAATCTCTGAAGAGAACATTGTATTGAAGATCAAAGAGAGAGAGAAAGCCATCTAGCTAATCACTATGGACCCGTAGGTCTATGGTGAACTACTCACACATCATCGGAAGGGCGGCAAGGTTGATGTAGAAGCCCTCCGTGATCGATTCCCCCTCTGGCAAGTACCGGAAAAGTCCTTCTAATGGGATCGCGGAAGAACAGAGACTTGCGGCGGTGGAAAAATTGTTTCGGGTGGCTCTCTAGGGGTATTGGAATATTTGGGAACTTATAGCGCTGGAATTAGGTCAGACGGAGCCACGAGGGGCACCCAAGGCCTCAGGGCGCGCCTACCCCCCAGGGCGGGCCCTGTTGCCTTGCCGTCTCCTCGTAGGTCTTCTGGTCCTCGCCTGAAGCTTCTAGGGTCTCTTTTGTCCAGAAAAAAATTGTCAAAAAGTTTCGTAGCGTTTGGACTCCGTTTGGTACAGATTTTCTGTAAAACCAAAAACAAGCAGAGAACAGCAACTGGCACTAGTCACTGAGTTAATAGGTTACTCCCCGAAAATGATATAAAATTGCATATAAAGTATCAAAAATGATAATATAATAGCATGAAACAATCAAAAATTATAGATATGTCGCAGACATATCAGCATCCCCAAGCTTAATTCCTGCTCGTCCTCGAGTAGGTAAATGATAAAACAAAATAATTTTTGATGTTGAATGCTACCTAGCATTTTTATCATGTAATCTTCTTACGGTATAAATATTGAGAAACGATGAAGTAATTGATATCAACATAATAATATCCATGAATGCAAGAACATAATCATTACGTCTTCAAAATATACGATGCTCAATGAATGTTATCCCTACTCATTGAATTATGTAAGCATGGCACGACTCTGCCTTCACTGCATTAATATAAATCATGAGCACCCCGGTGTCAAACCAAGCAATTGTATCATACTTTTTCACGCGCTTCAGCATTTTTAACTCCACTCAATACATGAGCGTGAGTCATGGACATAGCACTATGGTGGAATAGAATGCGGTGGTAGAGATGTATAAGTGAAGTCAAAAGGAAGAAAGTCTCGCATCAACTCGGTGGATCAATAGGCAATGGAGAGGCCTGTCAATCAATATCAATGCAAGGAGTAGGGATTGCCATGCAACGGATGCACTAGAGCTATAAGTGTATGAAAGCTCAATGGAAACTATGTGGGTGTGCATCCAACTTGCTTGCTCATGAAGACCTCGGGCATTTGAGGAAGCCCGTGATCGGAATATACAAGCCAAGTTCTATAATGAAAAATTCCCACTAGTATATGAAAGTGATAACGCAGGAGACTCTCTATATGAAGAACATGGTGCTACTCTGAAGCACAAGTGTGGTAAAAGGATAGTAGCATTGTCCCTTCTCTCTTTTTCTCTCATTTTTTTAGAACAATCTCATGGACTTCATCCCCTCATTTTGTAGGACTCATTAGTCTCCATCATTCTTTTCCTCATTGGGACAATGCTCTAATAATGATGATCATCACACTTTTATTTACTTACAACACGATAAAACTGAAACAATATGACTCTATATGAATGCCTCTGGCAGTGTACTAGGATGTGCAATGATCTAGCATAACATGTATTACAATGATGAACGGTGGCTTTGCCACAAATATCATGTCAGCTCTATATGATCATGCAAAGCAATATGATGATGAACACACATGTCATAAGACGGAACGGGGGAAGTTGCATGGCAATATATCTCGGAATGGCTATGGAAATGCCATGATAGGTAGGAATGGTGGCTGTTTTGAGGAAGATATAAGCAGGCTTATGTGTGATAGAGCGTATCATATCACGGGGTTTGGATGCACCGGCGAAGTTTGCATCGACTCTCGAGGTGAGAAAGGGCAATGCACGGTACCGAAGAGGCTAGCAATATGCGGAAAGGTGGGAGTGCTATATTTGTCCATGAACTCACATTAGTCATAAACAACTCATATACTTATTGTGAAAGTTCAATTAGCCCTAGAAGCAAATTACTACTCGCATTCCCCTAGGGAGGAGGTTGGTAGGAGTTAACCATCGCGCACCCCCGATTTAGACAGCACTCGAGGATTTCAATCAGGCATAAAAATGCTCAAACTTCCCCACCATGCCATGACGGACACTTAAATGAGTAGTGCATGACAAGCTTTAATATCGATATTTCTACTAACCAATGATCATGAACTAATACCCTTTCATATTACTACATCAATATAATTAAATCATACGCCTCATATTTAGTGATCTACATGAAAGTTTTTATTATACCACTCTTATATACCTATCTTTTTCAGACTAGTCTTATAACCCGTGCATAATACCACTTCCTATTTAGGACTCTCAAAAAGATTTAAGTGAAGCATGAGAGTGCAATAACTTCTACAAAATATATAACCACCGCCGTGCTCTAAAAATATAAGTGAAACACAAGAGCAACTGCATAGCTCAAAAGATATAAGTGAAGCTCATAGAGTATTCTAACAAATTATGATGAATGTGTGACTCTCTCAAAAGGTGTGTCCAGAAAACAATGATTGTGGCAAACTAAAAAGCAAAACAAAACTATGTGACAAGATGCTCCAAGTAAAACTCATATAATGTGATGAAAAAAAAAATAGCTCCAAGTAACATACCGATGAATTGTGGACGAAAGAGGGGATGTCATCCGGGGCATCCCCAAGCTTAGACGCTTGGGTCTTGCTTGAATATTACCTTGGGGTGCCTTGGGAATCCCCAAGCTTAGGTTCTTGCCGCTCTTTATTCCTTTACTCATCGTGATCTCACCCAAAACTTGAAAACTTCAGCACACAAAACTCAACAGAAACTTCGTGAGATCTGCTAGTATAATAAATCAATCATCCACTTTAGGTACTGTTATAAACTCATTCATATTTAATCTTGCATAATACCTACTATATTCTAACTTCTCCATGACTTATACCCCCGATATAATCCATAGCATCATTAAAACAAGCACACAATGCAATAGAAACAGAATCTGTCTAAAACAGAACAGTACATAATGATAGAATATTTATCCATACTTGTGTAACTCCAAAAATTCAGAAAAATGTGGACAAAGTAAACAATTTGTATCCCAATACTGTGTAAAAATTTCATATTTTTCTGACGTTCCAGTAAGAAATGTAAAATAAAATACTGGGAGCAAAACTTTCTGTTTTCAAACAGCATCAATTATACTATCATTTAAATCATCCCAAAGGCATTACTTGGCACAAACACTAATTAAAAGATAAAAACACAATCATTACAGTATCAATAATCATGTGACTCAAGAAAAATAAAATTGCAATAAAGATAAATATTGGGTTGCCTCCCAGCAAGGGCTATTGTTTTATGCCCCTAGCTAGGCATAATGCATTATTTCAAGTATTGTCTTCTTTAGAATCTATTTCCTCAATTACACATCCAGACTTTCTAGGAGGTTTAGCAAACATATTTTTAACAATTACACTCCTAGGAACAAAATTGAGGAATTTGTTTTCAGTAATAGGCTCCTTTATCATATCAATGAAGTTGAGGTGCACACTAATCATTTTAAGATCCTCTTTCTCTTTACTAGAAGAAGCACCCTTATTTTTAGGAACATACATAAACTTATTATTATTATTATTATTTATATGAGTCCTCTCAATAGTTTTAACAGAAGAAAAAGCTGAACCCAAATTATTAATGATTTCTTCCAATTTATCAATTCTAGCAGGACTTTGCTCTACTTTCTCAGTGATTGTTGGTTCTTTTTCCTTTAGCATATTTAATGTGGTTCCTACTGTTGAGCCAAATTTAGTAACTTGATTGTGGACCTCTTGTCTAAATTTTCAATATGTTCAATAGTAGGCATTTTATTCTCAATAGCTTCTAACCTTTGCATAACATGTTCTATAGTCAATGTTGTTTCATTAATAGTAATAGGTGGTGATCCTACTAAATTTCCCATAGCATTGAAAGCATCCCAAGGGTGACTACTTCAAAAAATTTCTCCAGTAATAGTGTCTAGCACAAATCTATACCAAGTAGTAACACCCACATAAAGATTGTGAAGAAGAACGGTAGTGGATTGCTTACGAGTAGATCTATTTTGAGCATCGCAAATCCTATAGCAAGCATCTTTTAAATTTTCTCCTCCCCTTTGTTTAAAATTAAGCACTTCATTTTTAGGGGTACAAGTAACAAGTGAAGAACTAGCCATAGTGGCAAGACAAGCAAGCAAGCAAACAAGCAAAATAAAATATTTTTGTGTTTTTGATTTTTTTAACGAGACTAATAAAAGAAACTAAAAAGTAGAACAAGTAAATGATAATCTGTATGTAGGAACCTGTAAGTGTTTGGTGATATCTCCCTAACAACGGCGCCAGAAATTCTTTCTGCTACTTGTGAGCTGCGTTGGGATTTTCCCCGAAGAGCAAGGGTGAAGCAATATAGTAGCGGATAAGTATTTCCCTCAGTAGAGAACCAAGGTTATCGAACCAACAGGAGAATCACGCAAACACCCATCAATAGTACCTGCACACACAAGAGCAAATACTTGCACCCAACGCGGGCAAGAGGGTTGTCAATCCCCTTGAACTCGTTAATTGCAAGGATCAAATCTGATAGTGGTAGATAGGTAAATTGCAAAGTAAAATAAAAAAAGTAAAATTGCAGCAAGGTGATTTTGGTTTTAGTAATATGATTAAAGTAGACCCGGGGGCCATAGTTTCACTAGGGGCATCTCTCTCATAAGAATAGCATACGGTGGGTAGACAAATTACTGTTGGGCAATTGATAGAAAAGCGCATAGTGATGCCGTTATTCATGGCATGATCATGTATATAGGTATTACGTCCATGACAAGTAGACCGACTCCTGCCTACATCTACTACTATTACTCCACCAATCGACCGACTCCTGCCTGCATCTATGGTATTAAGTTCATGACAAACAGAGTAACGCTTTAAGCAAGATGACATAATGTAGATAGAATAAAACCAAGCAATATGATTAAACCCCATCGTTTTCTCCTTAGTAGCAACAATACAATACGTGCCTCGCTACCCCTGCTGCCACTGGGTGAGGACACCGCATTATTGAACCTACTACTATGCACCACTTCCACTAAAGATCGATAGATCAACTTGGCCAAAGAAAACCCATAGATCGGAAAGCATTACATAGCTATAACAATCATACATAATAAAGTTCAGAAAAGACTCAATTACTTTCAATGAATAATCAGATCATAAACCCGCAATTCATCGGATCCCAACAAACACACCGCAAAAGAAGATTACATCGAATCGATCTCCGAAGAGAACATTGTATTGAAAATCAAAGAGAGAGAGAAAGCCATCTAGCTAATCACCATGGACCCATAGGTCTGTGGTGAACTACTCACACATCATCGGAAGGGCGGCAAGGTTGATGTAGAAGCCCTCCGTGATCGATTTCCGCTCCGGCGGAGTACCGGAAAAGGCCTTCAGATGGGATCGCGGAAGAACAGAGACTTGTGGCGGCGGAAAAAATGTTTCGGGTGGCTCTCTGGGTTTTTTGGAATATTTGGGATTTATAGTGCTGGAATTAGGTCAGACTGAGCCACAAGGGGCCCACAAGGCATCAGGGCGGGCCTACCCCCCCCCATGGCACGCCGTGTTGCCTTGCCGTCTTCTCGTAGGTCTTTTGGTCCTCCCGTGAAGCTTCTAGGGTCTCTTTTGTCCTAAAAAAATCGTCAAAATGTTTCGTAGCGTTTGGACTCGATTTGGTACAGATTTTCTATAAAACCAAAAACAAGCAGGAAACAGCAATTGGCACTAGGCACTGAGTTAATAGGTTAGTCCCCAAAAATGATATAAAATTGCATATAAAGTATCTAAGAATGATAATATAATAGCATGAAACAATCAAAAATTATAGATACGTCGGAGAATCCCTACCAAACGGAGTCCAAACGCTACGAAACTTTTTGGAGAATCCCTATCAAAAAAATTTGGTTTTACAGAAAATCCCTACCAAACGGAGTCCAAACGGTACGAAACTTTTTGACAATTTTTTATGGACCAGGAGGGACCCTAAAAGCTTCGGGGGAGGACCAGAGGCCAGATGAGGAGACGAGAAGACAACAAGGCGCGCCCAGGGGGGTAGGCGCGCCCTGATGTCTTGTGGACCCTCGTGGCTCCGTCTAACCTAATTCCAGCGCTATAAATTCCCAAATATTGCAAAACCCCCAGAGCGAGACCCAAAACAATTATTCCGCCGCCGCAAGCCTCTGTTCTTCCATCATCCCATCTAGAGGCCTCCGCCGGTACTCTGCCGGAGGGGGAATCGATCACGGAGGGCTTCTACATCAACCTTGCTGCACCTCCGATGATGAGTGAGTAGTTCCCACAGGACCTACGGGTCCATAGTGATTAGCTAGATGGCTTTCTCTCTCTCTCTCTCTCTCTCTCTCTCTCTCTCTCTCTCTCTTTGATCTTCAATACAGCGTTCTCCTTGGAGTTCTATTCGATGTAATCTTCTTTTGCGCTGTGTTTATTGGGATCCGATGAATTGTGGGTTTATGATCAGATTATTCATTGAAAGTAATTGACACTACACCATGCACCAGAATTCCCTACTGACGTTTGTTGGGAAAACATGACTATTGCCGACCCACTGTCTGACCAGAAAAATGCTAACGGATTGTGGGTCGGGAAAACTACGAATGGTGACTCACCGTCGGTCGGGAATGCACTAACATATACCATCGAACTATCTGTTGGGAATTCTATTATGGCCCGTAGATCATCGGTCGGCAAATAACCCCGACCAACATTCCGACGTTATGGGCCTTTGGCACGAACAACCAATTTTTAGCGCCAAATAGTCGGCCCAGCCCGCCATTTTTTTCCCGAAATCACAAGACGGCCACTACCCGCACACAGGGATCGAGCCAAATCCCTAGCTTTCGTTCCCCCACGCCGCCGCCCGCCTCCGCCTCCGCCTCCCGCTAGTCGATCTCCACGCCGCCCGCCGCCTGCCGCTCGCCGCCGACCGGGGCTACCTCTGGTCGACCCCCACCCCGTCCCACCGCCTCCTAACGCCGCCCAACTCCGGTCGACCCCCACCCCCGCCCCACGCCGACCGGAGCTTCCTGTCGATCCCCACTCCGTCCCACCGCCGCCCTACCGTACTGCTCCTCCCCAACGTCGTCCTGCCCTCCAGCCGCCGCCCCACGCCGTCCTTCTCCTCCGGCCACCCAACATCGTGCTGCTCCTCCGACCGCATCCCCACGCCGTCCTGCTCCTCCGGCCGCCGCCCCACGCCGTCTGCCTCTGCACCGCCATCTCCACGCCCTCTGCACCGCCGTCTGCTCTCTCTCCAACTAGTGAGCTCAAGTGAACTCCTGCCTCCCTCCCGCTACTCCACTGCAAAGCTACTGTTTCTGTCTGAAACTATATTAGCATGTCCAGAATCTGATATTTGATTGAGTGGTGTGCAGACCATACCTAGGGATGCATGTTCAGTGATCTTACTTGGCTTAAATTCCATCCTAGTTTATGGGTGGAAGGCTGTGTTATTTACTTATTTGCCCCGTTTAATTTTCATTACAATACCGAGTTATGTTAGATGGAAATCTATTTTTGCCTGAATTTTCCTGAGTGTAGCATCAAGATGTTGTTGTAACAGGTCAAAAGATTGTGTAGCAGCCAAGTAGCCAAGTAAAAGATTTGTTCATCTCTCTTGTTTTTATGCAGGTAGCACATAGGACAGTTGTTAGTAACATTGAGCTGAAGAAGAGAAATTGCATAATATTTTTTGCTACGCCACCTTAGTGCATACAGTGTGTGGAGTGTCCAATTTTGTTTGCTTTTAGTATATGATTTCTTGATGTTATCTTAGTGTATTCCTAGCATCTCCCAGCCAATATAGGGCGTGAGCAAGAATTGAAGTTTGGCACTGATTTTTATATTGTCTAATTTGGTTGTTTATTAGGATTCTTGCTCCCAACGACTCAGCTACCAGCAGCTGCACAGCGAGCCCCCTTCCGTCCTTGTCACTGCATCCTTCACTACTTGGTGAGTCAACCACATCTTTGATCTGTTTTAGTTATGGTGGTATCTATTTTTACTATGTGTACTACCATTGAATTTGTTTATTATTCTTCCTTCCTTTTTTAAACCACTTTACTTACTGTACTTAAGTAATTCCTTGCATTCTCTGGTTCTGATATTATCCATTTGGGATTTAGTGTTGCTTTGGTAGTAACCAAGTGTGAAGCTAACCTACCATGGATAGAAGTTGGATGGATGCGCCTAGGTATAATGCCACATATATTTTAAATTTCTTAGATGCTGAAATCATATATAACACACTGCACATTTATGCTTGGATGTAGGCATACAGAGAAGTACTTACATGGGCTCACCAAATTCCTAGGCTACGCATTTAGTAAATCATCAGTCGAGAATAAAATCTTATGTCCTTGCAAAAACTGTGTGAACTCGTACTGGAGAGAAGAATCTGAAGTTCGTGAGCACCTGGTATGCGAGGGATTTGTAGATGGCTACAAGCAGTGGATATTTCATGGTGAACGCGTCTCTTCTTCTGCCATTCCTCCAAATCTAGATGAGGGCGGTGATAGGTATGAGGACGATGATATTTCTGATTTGCTAAGAGACCTTGCTGCTGGTTTAGATAAAGAGGGAGATCTCGAAGATGATTGTGGTTTAGATCGGGATGATTCTTTTCTAGAATCTCTCCATAAACTTGAAGCTGATTCTAAACAGAAGCTATATCCAGGCTGTAAGAAATTCTCAAAGCTTCGTTTCCTAGTGAGACTTCTTCACACCAAACTGCTTATGGAGAGATTGTGCCATCATTGTATGACATAGAAGAATCTGGAGATGACAATGGTAATGTTTTACGTGTGACGTTGCCTGATCCATGTACTGCCATACGTGTGAGTGTTGCGGATGGAGGCATTGGTTCTGCTAGGACAAATATAGATGGACTAGTTCTTAAAGCTAGTGATATTGAAAAAAAGTAAGTGTTGTGTACGATCCTGTAATGCTTTGTATTTCCAGTGATGTACATGTACTCATATAATGTGTCTTTTGCAGGAGGAAAAATGGCAAGCGCAAACTGAAAAGCTAAAGATGGCGGGGTCACGGTGGATCAACTTAAAGCGATAGAGTATGAGCTACAGAGAAGTAAGACCATTGAAGAAAATGATAAACGGCTAGCAGAGGTACGAGCAACAAAAGCTTCTATGCAGGCAAATATGGAGGCAAACCAATCCTCCAAAAAGAAAAGAAAGGTGAATTTCCATCAGATTCATTTTCTACCTGAAGAAAGCAAATGTAGCTTTCAACACTAACTATATATCTATGCAGGCATCCTCCAGCGCACCTGTAAGCGCGAATGAAGGGCGTGTTTTGAGGTCTAGGGTATCAAAAGATCAAGATCATGTAGATCCTGAGCATCAGCCTTCCAAAGGTATTGTAGTATAGTTGCTCATATTGTATCCTAATGTCACTTGCTAGAATTGTTGTATGACTATGTTAATTTTCTTGCATGAAGAGATTACTCGTGAGCTTGATGATGAAGGTAGTCAAAAGAAAGGTGGACGAAAAATTACTCGAAAGGCTAACATATATGCTAGGCTCAATCAACCCAAAATCCATATTCCACTTAATGGGAATGGCCAGCCTGTTGGGCCAGATGCAACTGAATTTACCAATTTCATTGGTACTTTGGTGAGGAAGCATATACCACCTACAGAGTTAGATTGGCGAGATGTTGATGTAGAAAAGAAGTTGTTGGTGTGGGAGACCTTGAAGGTATAAATGGGCATAGTTTGATTAACGTACACTCTTTCAATTCTTGTCTAACTGAGTTTCCTGGTTTCTCTCTTTTTAATAGGCATTTTATGATCTGGATTCATCCGCTTTGAGCTTTGTTATCAACACTTCACACATAAAATGGAAGGATTGGAAGTCAGATTTGAAGAGGCACAAGTTTGATGCTGCACTCACTGATGCACAACTTATGAAAAGACGTGATAGCAGAATTAGTGAAGCTGACTGGAAGACCCTTATTACTTACTGGAGATCTTCGGTATTTGAAGTAACCCATCCCGCTGAATCAAAATCATAGTATACATGCAGCACTCTGTCAACATGGCTACTCATCATAAATATGCTTTCCTTTCTTCTTGTAGTCTCGCAGTGCTATCGCGAAGAGGAATCGTGCCAATGCAGTGCCTCATACATCTGGCAGCAAGAGTCATGCCCGTGTTGCCGATGAAATGGTAAAAATAATTATCCCCATTAAAAATGGCAGCAAGAGTCTCTGTTGCTAATGCATAAATAAATGATTGCAGGCTGTCAAACTTGGGCATGAGCCTCGAAGAGATCAAGTTTATATCGAAACACATACATGCAAGAAAGGGGATAGGAAAGGTAGTTATGTGCCTCAGGCAGCAGCAACAATTGTAAGTCTCTTTTGCCATGCTCAGAAATTGTACAAGTAGAATTACTCAGAAATTGTACAAGTAGAATTAACATAGCAAGTGAATGTCATTTTGCAGAAAGACCTCATAGAGAAAGCTGAAACACACCTTGAATGGAAGGAAAAAAGCATTAAAGAAGGTGATCTGTTTGCACGTGTATGTGGAATTAAGGAGCCAAGGGGTCGTGTCCGTGTGTTAGGTCTAGGGCCAACGCCTCAAGATTTGGGCACACCGGGTACACGGGGTAAAATGAGCACAAGAGTTCTAGTTGCAATGGAAGGGCGTCGAGTAGCTGAAAATCGTGTTAGCATGCTGGAATAGCATGTGCGAGAAATGCATGAACGAATGGACCGAATGGAATTGATGTTGGCTTCACAAGGAGGGCATAATATGGAAACTCCCAGCTCGCATAACGGTTCCAATTCTCGACAAGTAAAGAACTATTTCCACATCTTTTCATTGCATCAATAATCCTTCTTGCATGCAATAACTATGTTTTCCATATTGTTGTCTGAATAGAACTCAAGACTTGAAGTTGAGGAAGATAATGATGGCGAAGAAGATGATCAAGGGGATGATGAAGAGCCCTTTGTTCATAGAAGGGTTGTTGCAAAGCCCCCTGCAAGAAGCTCATCAGCCCATGAAGATGAAAGCCTGGTAATCTTCTCATGCTTACCTATATGCTTAAATTCTATTTTATTTTCATGTTTCTAAAATTTATCATTGTTTCAGATTGGTATGGATGTGCTTCTATATGCATGGACTGGTCCTGAAACTCCTGTTGCTAAGGCAACAATTATCTCAGTTGATCCAGACACTATTGTGGGTGAAGAGCCCCTTGGACCAGGGACTTATGAGGTTGTTGTCAATGTTGCGATCAGAAGGGATGCTACGGTGCCTTTTGAATGTGACGGTTTACAATGTATCGCTGATGCTGTCACAAAGTCCATTGCATGGCCATCTAGCAAGGTAATCACCAACAATATATGTTCTGTCCACTTGCCTCGAATTGTTTGGCGTGTGATATTGACTCATGATTACTTTGCCAGATGAAGCCCTACAAGCCAGGGGCATCTTCCTCGACCCGCCGCTAAGGTACTGTCCTTGACCCACCCCTAGCGCTATCTTTTTTGCTTGCGTTCTGATATGGCAACTTTGTCATGATTCGTCCGCTATTACGGTGTGTGACCGATATTGTGGGCGATATAGCGTGTTTGGGTTGCGGGCATAGTGCTTTGGCTCCATAAAATATATGTTGTCATATCACCAGGCGCCAGCGCTAGCACCAGCATGTGTTTTGTCCAAACTTTAGTCGCCAGGACATGTATGCGTCATTACTCAGTACTGTCCCAGCTTTAGTTCGTGGCCTCTGATTTATTATGCTGCATGTTAATCAACCAAACTGCTGCTAATCCTCTACACATTGGAAAGTGGACAACCTCCGTTGAATAAAACAAAACTGCTGCTACACTTGCTCGCTTCTCTCCAATTTGATTAAATTGACATGGTGCTCACGGCCAGGTGGGTTATTTAATTCAAAATATTAGTGTAAGTGCGTATGGCTGGATGCATTTTCAATGTTTAGACTGTACTGTAGCAACCAACTTTTGATCATTAAGAGATCTTGTGTGCATGTCACTTAGTGACACAGAGCCTATAGGAACAATATTCCACAATTTAGATGCCATTTTTCTTACTAATAGTAAAAAAATACATAAAAATCTTAAAATACTGAGCATTTTTATAAATCCGCTACGACCCTAACTATGTCATCTCTGTTGTTAACATTGTAGGAAAGACAAGAGGACAAGGAAGGCACCATGAAGCTGGTAGTTTGAGCTTGTATGGTGGATCTAGCTATCGTTTTGTAAATCTATATGGTGGATCTCTTAGCTATCGTTTTGTAATGGTGGATCATTTAGCCATACTGGGAACAATGGAGTAGAAACAATGCACATTTTAGCTCTCGTTTTGTGAACCTATGGATCTCGTTAATTAGCTGGGTATTTTGTAGCAAACAAACATATATGTTTACAAGTGTAACGGAGCAAAAAAAACTGATATGTTTGCAGCTGCTTTAATATTTCGGAGTACATGCATACTGTATGGTGAGTTAGATATCTAACGTGGTTGATATTGTGTAAGTAAGGCCAAATATACATCAGCCTAGTAAAATGCTGCTGAATTGTTGGTTGGCAAAACAAAACATCATCAGACTGTTGGTTGGGAAATGTTTATGATAGGGCTGACGGCAAGTCGGTCGGCAAAGAAGCCACCATCAGGCCATCAGTTGGGGAAGGTTCATACATGGACAACAGACAGTCGGTCGGCAAAACAAAAATACCATCGACACATCGGTCGGGAAAGGTTACTTACAGGGCCAACAGGCCGTCGGTCGGCAAAACAACACCAACAGACCGTCGGTCGGGAAAGGTCCATGCCATAGCCGATGGACTGTCGGTCGGCAATTCTTCCTACTATCGTCGGTCTGTCGGTCGGCAAAACTTTGTCGGTCGGCAATGGGCTTTCCCGTCTGGTTTTTCCCCAACAGACCTTATCGGTCGGCAATACTTTTTCCCAACAGACTGTCTGTTGGTGGAAGCTGTTATCCCGACCAACTTGTCTGTTAAGAATGTAGTGCTGTGGTGTAGTGTGAGTTATATTCAAAACTTTATTATGTGTGATTGTTATAGTTATGTAATGCTTTCCGATCTATGAGTTTTCTTTGGCCAAGTTGATGATTAGATCTTCAGTGGAAGTGGTGCATAGTAGTAGGTTCAATCTTGTGGTGTCCTCACTCTGTGACAGGAGGAGTAGTGAGGCACGTATTTGTATTGTTGCTACTAATGGTAAAACTACGGGGTTCATTCATATTGATTTGTCTTATTTTGTCTACATTATGTCATCATGCTTCAAGCATTACTCGGTTTGTTATGAACTTAATACCTTAAGATGCACGCTGGATAGCGGTCGAGGGGTGGAGTAATAGTAGTAGATACAGAATCGTTTCGGTCTACTTGTCACGGACGTAATGCCTATGTACTGACCATGCCATGAACAACATCATAACTATGCGCTTTTCTACCAATTGCCCAACAGTAATTTGTTTACCCACTGTATGCTCTGTTCTTGAGAGAGATGCCTCTAGTGAAAGCTATGCCCCTCGGGTCTATTCACCATATTTACTAAAATCCCTACAAAGCCTGCAGTAATTTATTTCTTTTTATTTTCCTTTGCAATTTATATATCTATCACTATCAGAATTAATCCTTGCAATTAACGAGTACAAGGGGATTGAGAACCCTCTTGCCCGCTGCTACTTGTGAGCTGCGTTGGGATTTTCCCCGAAGAGGAAGGGTGTAGCAGTATAGAAGAGATAAGTATTTCCCTCAGTGAGAACCAAGGTTTATCGAACCAATAGGAGAATCACACAAAGCCTCGTGAACAGCACCTGCACACACAAAAGCAAATACTTGCACCCAACACGGGCAAGAGGGTTGTCAATCCCCTTGAACTCGTTACTTGCAAGGATTAAATCTTGTATAGGCAAACTTATAAATTGTAAAACAAAAGAAAAGTAAATAAAGTACAGCAAAGGATTTTTAGGTTTTTTAATATGTTTAAAGTAGACCCGGGGGCCATAGTTTTCACTAGAGGCTTCTCTCTCGAACGCATAGCATACGGTGGGTAAACAAATTACTGTTGGGCAATTGATAGAAAAGCGCATAGTTATAACGTATTCATGGCAATGATCATGTATATAGGCATCACGTCCGTGACAAGTAGACCGACTCCTGCCTGCATCTACTACTATTACTCCACCAATCGACTGCTATCTAGCATGCATCTATGGTATTAAGTTCATGACAAACAGAGTAACACTTTAAGCAAGATGACATGATGTAGACAAAGTAAACTCAATCAATATGAATAAACCCCATCGTTTTATCCTTACTAGCAACAATACTATACGTACCCCGTCCCCTTCTGTCACTGGGTGGAGACGCCGCAATATTGAACCTACTACAAAGCACCTCTCCCGCTGAAGATAAATCAATCTAGTTGGCCAAACCAAATGGATAGATCGGAGAGAAATACAAAGCTATAACAATCATGCATAATAAAGTTCAGAAAAGACTCAATTACTTTCAATGATTAATCTAATCATAAACCCACAATTCATCAGATCCCGGCAAACACACCGTAAAACAAGATTACATCGGATAGAACTCCAAAGAGATCGAGGAGAACATTGTATTAAAGATCAAAGAGAGAGAGAAGAAGCCATCTAGCTACTAGCTATGGACCCGTAGGTCTGTGGTGAACTACTCACACATCATCGGAAGGGCAGCAAGGTTGATGTAGAAGCCCTCCGTGATCGATTCCCCCTCCGGCAGATTACCGGAAAAGGCCTCCAGATGGGATCGTGGAAGAACAGAAGCTTGCGACAGCGGAAAATTTATATCGTCTGACTCTCTGTTGGTTTGGGAATATATGTGAATTTATAGGCTTGGAATTAGGTCAAACGGAGCTGCGTGGGGCCCACAAGCCCTGGGGCGCGCCCCTCCAGCTTGTGGCTCTCTCGTATCTCGTCTGGTCTCCTCCCGAAGCTTCTAGGGTCCCTTCTGGTCCAGAAAAAATTAATCTAACGATTTTTTTCCCGTTTGGACTTTATTTGATATTGATTTTCTGAAAAGCCGAAAACAAGCAAAAAAAACAGGAACTGGCACTGGGCACTGAGTTAATAGGTTAGTCCCAAAAAATGATATAAAATAGCATAAAATGCATATATAGCATCCAAGATTGATAATATAATAGCATGAAACAATCAAAAATTATAGATACGTTGGAGACGTATCAGCATCCCCAAGCTTAATTCCTGCTCGTCCTCGAGTAGGTAAATGATAAAAACGGAATTTTTGATGCTGAATGCTACCTAACATGTGTATCATGTAATGTCTTTACGGTATAAATATTGAGAAACAATGAAGTAACAATATCAACATAATAATATCCATGAATATAAGAAGCATAATCATTAAACTTTGAAAATATATGATCCTTAACAAATGTTATCCCCCTCATTTTACCATGTTAGCATGGCATGACTCTGCCTTCACCGCATAAATATAAATCATGAGCACCCCGGTGTTAAACCAAGCAATTGGATCGTACTTCTAACGCGCTTCAGCATTTTCAACTTCACGCAATACATGAGCGTGAGCCATGGATATAGCACTATAGGTGGAATAGAATGCGGTGGTAGAGATCAATAAGGGAAGTCAAAAAGGAAGAAAGTCTCGCATCAACTCAGCGGATCAACGGACTATGGAGATGCCCATCAATCGATATCAATGCGAGGAGTAGGGATTGCCATGCAACGGATGCACTAAGAGCTATAAGTGTATGAAAGCTCAACTGAAACTAAGTGGGTGTGCATCCAATGTGCATCCAACTTGCTTGCTCATGAAGACCTCGGGCATTTGAGGAAGCCCGTCATTGCAATATACAAGCCAATTTCTATAACGAAAAATTCCCACTAGTATATGAAAGTGACAACATAGGAGAGTCTCTATATGAAGAACATGGTGCTACTCTGAAGCACAAGTGTGGAAAAAGGATAGTAACATTGCCCCTTCTCTCTTTATCTCTCATTTTTCTTTTCTTTTTTCTTCTCTTTTTTTGGTTGGGCTCTTTTTGGCCTCTTTTTTTTTTCTTTTTCTTTTTATTTTTTGTCTGATGTCTCATCCCGACTTGTGGGGGAATCATAGTCTCCATCATCCTTTCCTCACTGGGACAATGCTCGAATAATGATGATCATCACACTTTTATTTACTTACAACTCGATATTACAACTCGATAAAACTAGAACAATATGACTATATGAATGCCTCTGGCAGTGTACTAGGATGTGCAATGATCTAGCGTAACATGTATGATAATGATGAACGGTGGCTGTGCCACAAATATCATGTCAGCTCTATATGATCATGCAAAGCAATATGATGATGAACACACATGTCATAAGATGGAACGGTGGAAGTTGAATGGCAATATATCTCGGAATGGCTATGGAAATGCCATGATAGGTAGGAATGGTGGCTGTTTTGAGGAAGATATAAGGAGGCTTATGTGTGATAGAGCGTATCATATCACGGGGTTTGGATGCACCGGCGAAGTTTGCACCGACTCTCAAGGTTAGAAAGGGCAATGCACGGTACCGAAGAGGCTAGCAATATGCGGAAAGGTGGGAGTGCGTATAATCCATGGACTCACATTAGTCATAAAGAACTCACATACTTATTGTAAAGCCTATTAGCCCTCGAAGCAAAGTACTACTCGCATGCCCCTAGGGAGGAGGTTGGTAGGAGTTAACCATCGCGGACCCCCGATTATAACAGCACTCAAGGATTTCATTTCAGACATAAAAATTCTCAAACCTCCCCACCATGCCATGACCAACACTTAGATGAGAAGTTAATAACAAGCTTTAATACCGATATTTCTACTAACCAATGATCATGAACCAATATCCTTTCATATTACGACATCAATATCATTAAACTATAGGTTTCATATTTAGTGATCTACATGAAGGTTTTTACTATATCCCCCTTGAACACCTATCCTTTTTGGACTAGACTTATAACACGTGTAAATTGCCATTACTATTTATTAGACTCTCAAAAAGATTTAAGTGAAGCATGAGAGTGCAATCATTTCTATAAAATATAACCACCACGGTGCTCTAAAAGATATAAGTGAAGCACTAGAGCAACTGCCTAGCTCAAAAGATATAACTGAAGCACATAGAGTATTCTAACAAATCACGATAAATGTGTGTCCCTCTCAAATAGGTGTGTCCAGCAAACAATGATTGTGGCAAACTAAAAATCAAGCAAAACTATAGCACAAGACGCTCCAAGTAAAACTCATATCATGTGATGAATAAAAATGTAGCTCCAAGTAAGTTATCGATAGATTGTAGACGAAAGAGAGGATGCCATCCGGGGCATCCCCAAGCTTAGACGCTTGGGTCTTCCATGAATATTACCTTGGGGTGCCTTGGGCATCCCCAAGCTTAGGGTCTTTCCGCTCCTTATTCCTTCATCCATCGTAATCTCACCCAAAACTTGAAAACTTCAGCACACAAAACTCAACAGAAACTTCATGAGATCAGTTAGTATAATAAATCAATCATCTACTTTAGGTACTGTTATAAACTCATTCATAATTGTTCTTGCATAATACCTACTGTATTCTAACTCTTCCATGACTTATACCCCCCGATATAATCCATAGTTTCATTAAAACAAGCACACTATGCAATAAAAACAGAATCTGTCTAAAACAGAAAGTACGCAATGACAGAATTTTATCCATACTTATATAACTCCAAAAATACTGAACAATTATGACAACATAAAAAAATTGTATCCCAATACTGTGTAAAAATTTCAGATTTTTCTAACATTCCAGTACAAAATATAAATTCCAGAACTGGGCGCAAAACTTTCTGTTTTCAAACAGCATCAATTATACTATCATCCAAATCATCCCAAAGGCATTACTTGGCACAAACACTAATTAAAAGATAAAAAACAATCCTAACAGTAGCTAAAATTGTGTGACTCAAAAAATAAAAATTGCAATAAAGATAAATATTGTGTTGCCTCCCAACAAGCGCTATTATTTTATGCCCCTAGCTAGGCATAATGCATAGTTTCAAGTGTTATCATCCATAGTTTCCAAATCCCTATTAATCAAATCCTACAAAACATTTCTCATTATTCCCTACTCTCATGTTCTTCTTTTCTAGTAGGAGAACTTAAATAATTGAAGGGACTTTGTTCAGTGATTTTAACATTCATAAATTCAAACTCCGAATCATCACCATAAAAATCCTCATATAAAACATGTATTTCATCATCAATAGGATCTCTAGCCGTAATTCCAAACCATTCTTCATTAAATCCCTCATCAATTCCCTTAGTAATCCATTCAAATTTATCACAAGTATTGTGGTACAAAGTTTTAATTATTTCAGCATAAGGAACTCTCCTCCTAATGTTTTCACCGTAAGAAAAATAATCCTTAAATTCTAACCTACGTATAGTGTCCTTATCATGGAGGATTTCTTCTATTGGAGGATTCTCGAAATATATTTTACAAAAGGAAAAGATGTCCCTAGCTTCTCTGATTATATAGTCAAATTCATGCATAAGGATAATGATAGCAATCTTTTTAGTCCTTGGATTATGGATGTTGGGAAGTTCATAAAATATCTTTTGTAGAGTAGGATGAATATGCAAAAAAAATCTTTCTAACTTAACCACAAGAATAGCAATAGCATCCACATAGCAATATGTTTTATCAAGAATAGATCCTTTAATTATTGGTATGACTCCCGTGCAATTAAATAATTCTTGAATGATATTCTTCCCAATAATATTCCCACTACCCACATGATAAATTTTAGTTTTAAAATTCGTGGGAGCTTTGTTCTCTGGAAGATCATGATTACGACCAAATATTTTAAGTACTTCCTCAAGAGACTCGCTAGTGCTATTTTCACTAGCATCCTCAACAATAACTTTCCCGAATTCAGACATGATAATAACTTCAAGCAAAGCAAGCAAGCAGGAATTTTTTTTTGTGTTTTTCGATTTTAGAGAAGTGGGGGAGATGAAAAAGAGAGGCAAATAAAAAGTAGAGCAAGTAGATGATAGTTTGAGTGAAGGTACTTGATAGGTTTTGATGATGTCTCCTCAGCAACGGCGCCAGAAATTCTTTCTGCTACTTGTGAGCTGTGTTGGGATTTTCCCCGAAGAGGAAGGGTGAAGCAGTACAGTAGAGATAAGTATTTCCCTCAGTGAGAACCAAGGTTTATCGAACCAATAGGAGAATCACACAAAGCCTCGTGAACAGCACCTGCACACACAAAAGCAAATACTTGCACCCAACGCGGGCAAGAGGGTTGTCAATCCCCTTGAACTCATTACTTGCAAGGATTAAATCTTGTATAGGCAAACTTATAAATTGTAAAACAAAAGAAAAGTAAATAAAGTGCAGCAAAGGATTTTTTTTAGGTTTTTTAATATGTTTAAAGTAGACCCGGGGGCCATAGTTTTCACTAGAGGCTTCTCTCTCGAACGCATAACATACGGTGGGTAAACAAATTACTGTTGGGCAATTGATAGAAAAGCGCATAGTTATGACGTATTCATGGCAATGATCATGTATATAGGCATCACGTCCGTGACAAGTAGATCGACTCCTGCCTGCATCTACTACTATTACTCCACCCATCGACCGCTATCCAGCATGCATCTATGATATTAAGTTCATGACAAACAGAGTAACGCTCTAAGCAAGATGACATGATGTAGACAAAGTAAACTCAATCAATATGAATAAACCCCATCGTTTTATCCTTAGTAGCAACAATACTATAGGTACCCCGTCCCCTTCTGTCACTGGGTGGAGACACCGCAAGATTGAACCTACTACAAAGCACCTCTCCCGCTGAAGATAAATCAATCTAGTTGGCCAAACCAAATTGATAGATTGGAGAGAAATACAAAGCTATAACAATCATGCATAATAAAGTTCAGAAAAGACTCAATTACTTTCAATGAATAATCTGATCATAAACCCATAATTCATCAGATCCCAACAAACACACCGCAAAACAAGATTACTTCGGATAGAACTCAAAAGTGATCGAGGAGAACATTGTATTGAAGATCAAAGAGAGAGAAGAAGCCATCTAGCTACTAGCTATGGACCCTTAGGTCTGTGGTGAACTACTCACACATCATCGGAAGGGCAGCAAGGTTGATGTAGAAGCCCTCCGTGATAGATTCCCCCTCTGGCAGATTACCGGAAAAGGCCTCCAGATGGGATTGCGGAAGAATAGAAGCTTGCGGCAGCGAAAAAGTTATATCGTTTGGCTCTCTGTTGGTTTGGGAATATATGTGAATTTATAGGCTTGGAATTAGGTCAAACGGAGCTGCGTGGGCCCCACAAGCTCAGGGGGCGTGCCTACCCCCCTGGGGCGCGCCCCTCGAGCTTGTGGCTCTCTCGTATCGCGTCTAGCCTCCTCCCAAAGCTTCTAGGGTTCCTTTTGGTCCAGAAAAAAAATCCGTTTGGACTTTATTTGATATTGATTTTCTGAAAAGCCAACAGCAAGCAAAAAAACAGGAACTGGCACTTGGCACTGAGTTAATAGGTTAGTCCCAAAAAATGATATAAAATAGCATAAAATGCATATAAAGCATCCAAGATTGATAATATAATAGCATGAAACAATCAAAAATTATAGATACGTTGGAGACGTATCGCCCGCGTTGGGTGCAAGTATTTTGTTTGTGTGTGTAGGTACTGTCGACCTTTGTCTGTGTGAATCTCCTATTGGTTCGATAACCTTGGTTCTCTACTGGCGGAAATACTATCCGCTACTATATTGCTTCACCCTTCCTCTTCTGGGAAAATCCCTACGCAGCTCACAAGTAGCAGTGGGCAAAACTTAGATAAAAACTTGCTGCAACAATCTGCCCAAGAAGTTATATTGCCTCTAGGTAAAGCTAGAAGCCATTCTTTTGCTTTTCCTCTCAAGGAGAAAGGAAATAGACGCAACTTCAAAGCATACGGGTCATAATCTTTAATGCGTGTCATGCTGCACAATTCAGTAAAATTATGCAAGTGCGTACTGGCATCTTCAGAAGCAGAGCCTCCAAATTGGTCATGTTGAACCATAGAGACTAGGTTTGGTTTTATCTCATACTCAGCGGCAGCAACATCAGGTTGTGCTATTTGTTCACGCATAAAGATATTGCTAGGAGTAGGAGAACTTCCAAGATTACGAGCCATGGTAATCTTTTTGGGGTTTCTACAGGCAAGACTTGCAACAAAGGAAAAACTAAAAAAACTAAAAACCGAAACAAAACTTTAACAAAAACTCTAAACACAAAGACTTCCCGACAACGTCGCCAAAAAAAGGTCTTGATTTCTACCTTTGGTGATCTCGAAATTGAGCAGAAAGGATTCTCGCCTTTTTCCCCAAAGGTGACCCTGAGTTATCGAACCCACGGGAGGACGGTGCCCTCTAAGCTAGGGTCTCATACAAGCTTTTCTTAAAGAAATAATTCCAGCTTTTAGCCGGATCTAAATCAAACTTGACACTGCAAACACTTATAATAAAAATAGGTACAGGTATGAGGTCTTAATGCTTACAACCATATATTTGTGAAGGGGCCATATATGATCTTAATTTGTGCGCTGGAAGTAACCCATCGCGATGTTCTTGTTACGAACTGAAGTGGGGGATGTGTCCAAATTACATCTTGACCGGCACGCATCCTGCATTAAGGGTCAGTTGTCCAACCGAAGGCCCTATCGGTCTCGCGGGGTGGCCTCGATAATTAAGATTGCAATAATCATGCAAAAGTATTGGACGTTAATGACTACACCTCTTGAATCCCCAGGGAGGATCTATGTTACCGTACTAAACCTTTCTGTCACTGGTGTTCAGAATAACACTTCACGGTCTCCCTGCCCTTAGCCTCTTCGTGGCTCGTTCTCCAAGATCCTGGGTACCTGCAGGGATGAAGAACGCGAACGAGACAAGAGACAACTACGAAACAATTTTATTTCACACATACAGGACGTTAATTCAAAGCACTTCCATTGATCCCTCCAACAAATACATCGGGTTGCAAGGATCTTGCCTCAACCCATACCTTGCCGGACTACTCACACATGGAGATCAGATCACACGAAGAACACATCATGAAGTTAGATTGATTGATAATATGTCTTACAATGGATGCCGTGTGTGATACACGATTACAAGTATGTCTAGATGGAAGAGAACTATGGTGGAGATGAAGGTGGTGGCTATGGAGATGGGAAACGGCGGCGGCTAGGGTTGGTGGAGATGAGGATGATGATGACTCTCTATTTTGCGATTCTGTGGCTCTTCTGTTAACATTTCGGCGTCGACCCCTGTATAAAGTATGTTCAGGTGGACGAGGAGAGCCTCGGTTTCCATGCCATGCAACCGCTCATGCGAGTGGGCGCGGTCGCATGGAATACCGTCTTTTGCTATGGAGCTTCTGCTGCGCCTCCCACTTGAATTCTTCTATCTCCTCTTTACTCCTTTCCATGTTCTAACTTGATTTCGTCCATAAATAGCCCATTTCATGTGGAAACAAAATAAATATAGGATATTTTGAATCCTATGCATTCATTAGTCATTAGTGGAAATATTGGAGCGAATATCTCGGTTTTAATGAAATATATCGGTTTAAACTCATGTTAGATGAGTGTAAAAATAACACTTATCAATTGGTACCTGGGGGTGCTAGTAGTGTTGATTACATCTTGTAGTTGATGCTAGTTGGTTTACTTTGTGGAAGATTATTATGTTCAGATTGTTGATTGCATATTTATACCTACTGAACATGTTCAATATTATGAGTTGTGAGTAGTTCTATTTATTCCAGAGGACATGGGAGAAGTTTTGTTATTAGTAATCATGTGAAGTTGATCACCGTTCAATGGTTTGATGATATGTTGTGTTGTTCTTCCTCTAGTGGTGTTATGTGAACGTTGACTACATGACACTTCACCATCTTTGGTCCTAGGGGAAGGCATTGTGGAATTAGTTTATAGATGATGGGTTGAGGGAGTGACTCAAACCTAAACCCCAGTTTATGAATTGTTTCGTGAGGGGATTTTTTGGATCCACATGTTTAATGCTATGATTAGATTTAAAACCGACAAAGATAATAAAAAGGAAGGCGAAGAAAAACGAGAAAGAAACAAAAAAAACTAACATATAACAAAGAAAAGAAAGAAAACCATCGAAAAACAGAGGAAACCAAAGTAAAGGAAGAAAACAAAACAAGGAATAAAAACCAATGAAGAAATAAAACCAATGAAGAAATAACAAACCAAACGAAAAAATAAAACAAGGAATAAACCATGAAAACGCGACCCCAAAAAGTAAAAAACCGGACAAAGATAAACCACACAGAAAAAAGAGCCCCAAACAGTGAAAACTGGACAAAAAGAAAAAATACACGGAGAAAAAAAAAACACACAAGATGCTACAGTGTCGGGCCGGCCCACTTGCGCCGCGCTTCAGGCGGTGGGAGCTACTATCTCGCTTTAAGCGAGATATAGCTCCTACGGAGACATAGCCGCCCAAACTAGGGGAGCTTCTACTTGACGCACTTTGCGTTAAATAACCTCGTGACGCACGCATGAACCCGAAGGATGGGCTGGCCCAATGGTGTCCGCTGTAGCGCAGTAATGCGATTTACCAAAAAAGGGAGCACGCCCAAGGAATGGTGCCTCAGGACGCCATCTCCGGATCTTTACCAAAAAAATCCAAACATTTTTTGATTCTGAGAACAAAATTTGATAATAGGATTCTTTTTTTTAATTTTGAACAATTTTTCAAAAGCGCCAACATTTTCTGAAATTCCCAATCATTTTTTGAAAATACAAGCATTTTTTGAGTTTGTGAGAAAATTTAAAATGGAAACATTTTTTAACATTCTGAACAGTTTTTCAAAAACATAACTTTTTTGAAATTTCCGAACAATTATTGCATTGATGAACAAAAATTTAAACATGAGGATTTTTTGAATATGTGAAAAATAAATTTAAAACATGATTTTTTTTTTGAAATAGTGAACACTTTTTGAAAAAACAAGAACATTTTTTGAAATCCCATACATTTTTTAATATTTGAAAAGTCCCTTTGTTTTGAAACAACGAACATTTTTGGAAAAATAAAAATGAACTTGAAAAAAAAGAAACCAAAAAATAAAAATGAAATAAAACAAAAAAATAAAAAGAAAAAAGAACATAAAGAAGAAAAATAAATAGAAAACCCAAAAAAATAAAAGGAAAAAACCGGTAAAAGAAAGGAAAAAAACCGGGTAGTTCCTACACCATCTACAGAAATGGGCCGGCCCAAACACGTCGCTCGGCTGCTCACCCTGTGCGGAGTGCCGACAGTTTGCCGCAGTAAGCGACAAATGGGGAGTACATCTCGCAGGAGCTCGACAAGGATCACCTTACTAGGCTGAGAGTGCGCCACCTGGCTCGGTGTCAGCCGCCGCCAGGTGTCGCATGCTGGGCGCTTCCTCACTTTTTTTTCTATACGCGTTTTCAGGTTTCAGATAGTTTTTTCTGGGTTTTTTATTCAGCTTTTTGGTTCTCGCCCGGGTTTTCCTATGTTTTGGAGGAATTTTTTTTGTGATTTTTGTTGCGCGAAAAACGCATTTTTTTTCTTTTTCTTTCACGGGAGGCACAAATTTGCTTCTATGAGAGGCATAGTTGTGCCTCTCGGAAAGGAAAAAAACGCATTTTTTAATGCCGCGAGAGGCACAGATTTGCTTCCGTGAGAGGCACAACTGAATGGGAAAAAGTGGGAAAAAAACCATGGTTCTGGCTCATTTTTCTTCTTCCGGATTTTTCTTGAAAATAAGTTCATGAAAACCTATTAACATGGGATCTAATTTTGAAGAGAAATCCAACAGTGAAAACTGTTCGGGATTTGGACGCACGGTTTGAAAGATAAAGGTTCAGTATGGTTCATGTCCTGGGTGTTTGATGTCTGGCATGGGGTCGCCCTGAGAGCTGCCTGGCTCCTGTTTAGTTACAATCCTTGTGACGAGGAAGCCAGCCTGGCCACAACATGTGACAACGCAATTAGCCTGGCCCCAAAACGAGGCATCTTGGTTAGCCTGGTCCAGGCAAGCGAATTTGAACGCCTGGGCCTGCCTGGAGCAGCGGCCTGAGCTTATTAATCATAGGGCTCAAGGAACGAGGCATTATGGAAGGAATCAGATCGCTGTGTCAGAGATGAGATTCACTTTTTAGCGCTCACCAGGCGAGGACGTGAACCAAACAAGCCTTCGCTATACTTGCCTGACCAGGCAATTTTTTCCAGTTTCTCAGGCCCGTGCCAGGCATGAATATTTCCCAGGCGTGGTGTCGAGGACACCAACCAAACTGACCCAAAGTATTTTGAATATACGAATCTATGAAAAAAACTTCGAGGTTGTGACAAGTGACGCACATATAGTACGCCACTTGTCAAACCCTGAGAGAGTGATCTTTTTTTGCGGGAATGAGAGTGTGATCTTTGCAAAGGGTACCCCTTAAGTGATCTCGGCAAAAAAATTTAAAAGAAAAAGAAAAATAAAGAAAATGAGCTGGGCCTCTGCTACCGCTACTCACAACGGAGATGCTACAGTTTGCACCGGCCACATGGACGCGGGCGTCCCCGGCAGGCAGGATCAATGGAGTTTCTAAAAGAGCACTGCAACACGGACGACACTGTTCGGCCGAATTGCAGACCACGCCATAAATCCAACCATGCATGGGTCAGAGCAAATGTTGCACAGCCGGTGGATGAAATGTCGTCTGTAAATCGGGCATAGAGCGTCGGTCACAGAGTAGTTCCGTTTCTAAAAATACAAAAGGAGGACATGATCAATGGAGCGAGGCATCGACTAGGGGCAAAAACGACAAAATTGACCTGAGGACGAAAAGAATTCACAAACTGAACTGTGTTTGAAAAAAATTCACCCAGCTGACCCTTTTGTGCAGCGCCCGACAGTCAGGCGCTGCACTCCACTGTGCAGCACCTGACTCTCAGGCGCTGCACGCCTGGCCAGCGTGGCACAGCTGGGCCCAGCACCGAGCAGTGCAGCGCCTTGGTGCTAGGCGCTACACATGTAATGTGCAGCGCCTAGCGATTAGGCGCTGCACTGTGACTTTGAAACGGCCGCGCGCTGGCCCTCCCCAACCCCACCCCATTCCTTCCGGTCACAGAACAGAGCGCGGCGGCGGCTTCCTCCTCTCTCCCAAAATCCTCATATCTGACGATTTGTTGCGTGCATTTCTTCACCAATCCATCCTATAAGGTATTCTCCTCCGATCCCCTTCTTTATATGGGATTAGAAATTTGCATGGATTTGGTTGGATTAGAAATGAAATTTGCATGAAATTTTGAAATAGATTTGTGGGATCTAGGATTTGTAGATGATTTGTAATCATTTTGTGCCTCATTTTGTAACCCTAATTCATTTGTATATGCGTCCATAGTGAAAACGTAGATTGTTGATATGAACCCTATACATAGTGAAAACCTAGTTTGTGTTGATGTTTTTCTAGATGAGTTAGATGAAATCCTAGATTTGTATTGACAAGGATGCTTTCGTTTGGGAACAGTACATGTTGAGATGTTTTTCAGATGAGTGAGTTGAAGCCATTATGGAAACTTATATTGTTTTGGATGCATATGTGTTTTGTGATGCTTATTGCTATGCTTTGATTGTTTGTCTTACACAGCCGCCACCGCCACCACCGCCGCCGCTTCCCATGGCCCAGAACTCCAGATCTACCGGGGTGCCATTGGGGGAGGGGAGGGGTACCGAATGCCGCTGCCTCTGGTTTACCAGGCATTTCCAGATCTCCTGCAGCGGCTCGATTCGCTCTCGGCGGAGGTCCAAGCGGAGACCAGGGCGCAGCGCTGGAGGGAGCGGGCGATGCGGATCAGAAACGATGTTCTCTCATGGTCGCAGTGCGTGAGGGAGTGGAAGGAAGCAGAGGAGGAGGTGGAAGAGGAGTCAGATCTGAATTCCATCGCCAGGAGACATGCTCGGGTGTGCAAGGATCGTGCAAATCGAGAATTGCTGAATCTCGCCTTACGAATTTGGTTTGAGGGCAACATGGAGGAGAAGCGCAGGATGCCGCATCCATCGAAGCCGCCATTAGCGTTCGCCGATTGGGAAAAGAAGGAAGCGAAGTCAACAGATCGGAGTCGTGCAGACAGATGGGATTGCATCATAGGTCGGATGCCTACCCGCACCCCGCCGCCCCCGGAGCTGGTGGATCCCTTGCCATTCCGCTCACCACCGCCGGCAACGGATTGAGGGAGTGGACAGTATCTGCAGATGAGGGCATGGAGTTTGTGGAAGGAGGCAACCACCTATCTGCTAACATTTAGAACTAGTCGTCGGTTTCTTTGTGAACTTCTTGTCTTTGTCGATGAACTGTTAGTAATGTGCTACTTCTGTTTGAAATGATGTTGATGAACTCTTAGTAATGTGCTACTTCTGTTTGAAGTGATGTTGAACTTGAAGTGATGTTAAAATTGTCAATGTATGACAAAATTGCTTTATGTTAGATCCATGTTATATATTATGAATACCAAAATTGGATGAAAAAGAAATGAACAACAAATCTGCTGTTTCTGCAGTGAACAGATGAGTGACACCTTTGGCTCAGGCGCTGCACTACACAGTGCAACGCCTAGGCGTCAGGCGTCACACTATGTAGTGCAGCGCCTGAGCCAAAGGCGTTGCAACAACACTTAGACAATTTTTTGGCCGAAAAACTACTGGAACCTGGAGGTTGCTGATATGCAGATGTGCAACGCCTCCGCGTTAGGCGCTGCACTATACTGTGCAGCGCCTAAGAGCTAGGCGCTACACTAGAATGTGCAGCGCCTAGTACTTAGGCGCTGCACAGTGACTTAAAACCGCCGCGGCCCGCCAACCCCCTCCCAACCCCCATTACTTCGTTCGTTCCAGTAACCGCACACAGCAGCGCGGCGGCGGCCATCTCCTCTCCCCCTCTCTATCCCCTCTCCAAAATTCTTCCGATCTGAAGGTTTTGGCCGTGGATTTGTTTCCTCATTCCACATAGAAGGTAAATTCCTCCGATCCCCTTCTTTGTATCCATAAAATCGTTCACTTTGTTTTAAGATTTGTTTGCAAGTTAGGGTGAAACCCTTGATTTGGTGGGATTAGGATTTGTATTGAAATAGTGTTGTGTGATTTAGGATTTCGAGATGATATGCAATCTTTTTGGAACCGTAATGTTGTTGATTTGTATTGTCAATCTTTGTTCCATACAAATTTGTACGTATATATGTATGGAAAACAAGTCACATAGGAAGTCATATTTGGTTGTTGAGCATTATTGTTGAGTATTACATTAGAATTTAACCGTTTTTGAGTATATATGGAAAATAAGTCACATAGGAAGTCACATTTGAACTCTAGTGTTTAAATTTCTTTTAGTACCTAGTGTTTTAGTATATACATGAAAAATGCTCGCATGTGAAATAATGAATAGGAAGTGTTTTAGTTTTGTCATGTATGTTTACTGTTTCAAAAATGTAGGATGGTTTGGCTTCTCGAAGATTACTATGACGTTCAACACCGGGCCTACATGATGTCGGAGAAGAAACAGGTAATAATCATAGTAGTTGGTATTTTGAAATATGTGTCTAGTTCATCAACATCCTCTCAACATCTGATCTGCGTGTTTGCAGTTCCTTCAACCTCTGAAGATTCGGTCTCACGGGGTCTCTGGTGCTGTCATGCCTTACGATGAGCGGTACACACCGTACATCAGGCAGACAGGACTCCTCCCGTTCATTCAGTTGGTCAGCCGGTCGACGCCTAACCTGAATGCTGCAGCAATCACCGCGCTTGTTGATCGGTGGAGGACGGAGACGCACAGTTTCCATCTTCGCACGGGCGAGATGACCGTGACGCTCCAGGATGTCGCGATGATCACCGGTCTTCCTATCGAGGGGAAGCCTCTCTGTATGAGCACCGATTCTGATGGGTGGCGCCAGCAGATGGAGGCCCTTATCGGTATGGCTCCTCCAGAGGCTCAGGTAGAAGAGGGAGAGAAGAAGAAGGAGAGAGTCACAGCCGGAGCTCCTTTCACGTGGATTGTAGCAAACTTTGCGCATTGCCCTCAAGGTGCTAATGAAGATGTGATCCAGATATATGCTCGTGTCTACATGTGGTACGTTATCTCCAGGACTTTGTTTGCCGACGCCACTGGGAAGAACGCTCCATGGATGTGGCTTAAGGCGTTGACCGTCTTCGACAACAAATGGAGTTGGGGTTCGGCGGCACTGGCCTACTTGTACCGACAGGTAGTCAGTTGTTTGTTTTTCACTTCATTTCTACATTATGAATGCAATCTTGCTCTTGAGTGAACCATGTTTTCCTTTATGTGCAGTTGGACGATGCTTGCTGTAGGATCTCGAAGGACGGATGTATTGGTGGTTGTATGCTCGTACTCTCGGTATGGAGCTGGGAGCGCCTGCCGGTCGGACGCCCGAAGGACGTCAAGTTCAATGAATGGGACGACAAAGAGGACGAAGTACGGCTCCCCACTTGGGCTTACAAGTGGGATGTGGTATCCGAGATGACGAGCGATGTCACTCTCATGTATAGGCAGTACACCAACGAGTTGGACACGATTACGGCTGAGCAGGTAAACATTGACATTACATCACTCATTCTCGTGCTTTTATGAAAACTCGATATCAATGTTGCGTTGTTGTGCTATGTTCCAGGTGGAATGGGAGCCATATGGTGCCAAGGATAGACTAGGTGATGCACGAGAATTCATCTTGAATCCGATGTGCTTGCGGGATAAGTATCTTGGGTTATGCGGTGCCCGCTCATATGCAACTGGGCGGTTGAGCTTCACATGCCACATCGTGTGTTCCGCCAGTTTGGTCTGTTCCAAGGTCACCCGCCAGAATGGGAGGACACGGACAAAGCGCTTCACAGGTAAGAGAGAATGACCCGTGTGCACTTATCATCGTCGGGTCCTTTTTGATGGTGGTAATATTTGGTTTCTTAACATGCAGGTTGGATAGGAAAAAGCAGCGAAAGATCAAGGACTGGGACAAACATCATAAGAAGTATGTCACCATGTTCGAGCTAAGTGTGGAGCGAGCTAAGTCGACTGCAGGATCCCAGCTTCGTCAGCACTGCCCGCTCGCCTTCAACAACTACCTTAAATGGTTTCTTGCAAATACTCGTGTGGAGATATTGAAGCCGGCGTATGATGACGAGATTTTGGAAGAACCCACCGTCTTTGATGAGCTAGCCCAGACCGAATACAACAAATATGTTAGGGAAGGCACCCGAGTCCCTCATGCTCCAGTGATGAACTTTCTGGTAAAGTGTCCCCTCTTCGCGTTCCCGTTGTCCCAATTACATAACTTTACTTGCCTAACATGTTTATTTCATTCCTGTGAACAGCGCAAGCAGATCAAGAAAGCAGCTGATGAAACCCAGGATATTCTGGACACAACCCCGGTTGGCCAAGGCAATGAGGAAGGTGCACTTCGATCATTCATGAAGGTACATATCTCATTAAGTTGTTCATGTTACATATGTAGCAAAGTTCGATATCTCATTCACTTGTCCATGTTACAGCGTCAGGGCCAAAGGTTAAGGCGGTTGGCCAACCTTATCGGTTGCCGTGACCCCGAATATTCAGAACCAGAGCTGTCTAGGTCCGCTACACCATCTGACCATGGGGCTCATCTGGATGATGAGACTACCTCGACAGCTCATTTGGAGGATGAGGGTGTGGTCACCCAAGAGGTATGACAATAGCACATATTCATAGCTCGAATGCATTGGTCATTTCGTTATGACGCACATTCTTGACCATATCATTTGCTTGTATGATAGGTTGACGATGACACGACATTGCAGGACTATCAAGTTCGTTCACAATACATGTTGAAGCCTAGGAAGGGATTCAAATGCTACACGCCCGAAGACTACAACACTAGAGGCAAGAGGGCGCTCGCTGGGAGCTCGCGGATGGCGAGCTTGGAGGATGATGATGTGAACGATGAGGAGGAGGAGGCACGGGAGCCGGTTGCTCGTCCTAGGAGGAAGAAGATAACCAGCAAGAGGGGAAGAGGCGGCAATACAACGCGCTGAACGAACTAGTCGCCGTCGTTCTTTGCTTAAGAAACTGAACTAGTCGTCATTTTATTTGGTTGATGAACTTGTGAGGTTATGTAAGATGTTGAGAGAATGTTGATGAACTCTTAGTAATGTGGTACTTGTGTTTGAAGTGATGTTGAACTTGAAGTGATGTTGAAATTGTCTTAATGTATGACCAAACTGCTTCATGTGAGATTCATGTTGTATATTATCAATAAAAATGTTGGATGAAAATAAAATGACCAGCAAATCTGCTGTTTCTGCAGTATCCACATGTGCAACGCCTAGGCGTTAGGCGCTGCACTACACAGTGCAGCGCCTGTACTTCCGGCGCTGCACTGTGTAGTGCAGCACCCTACGCCTAGGCGTTGCACCCACAGTTAGAAAATTTTAGGGGCGAAAACTGCCTGTAACCTTTCTGTTGTCTCTGGATAGCATGTCCAGAAGTGCAACGCCTAGGCGTTAGGCACTGCACTACACAGTGCAGCGCCTGTAATTCTGGCGCTGCACTGTGTAGTGCAGCGCCCTACGCCTAGGCGTTGCACCCACACTTAGAAAATTTTAAGGGCGAAAACTGCCTGTAACCTTTCTGTTGCTCTCTGGATAGCATGTCCAGGTGTGCAACGCCTTGGCGTTAGGCGCTGCACTACACAGTGCAGCGCCTTGGCTTCAGGCGCTACACTGTGTAGTGCAGCGCCCGACGCCTAGGCGTTGCACCCACACTTAGAAAATTTTAGGGGCGAAAACTGCCTGTAACCTTTCTGTTGCTCTCTGGATAGCATGTCCAGGTGTGCAACGCCTTGGCGTTAGGCGCTGCACTACACAGTGCAGCGCCTTGGCTTCAGGCGCTCCACTGTGTAGTGCAGCGCCCGACGCCTAGGCGTTGCACCCACACTTAGAAAATTTTAGGGGCGAAAACTGCCTGTAACCTTTCTGTTGCTCTCTGGATAGCATGTCCAGGTGTGCAACGCCTTGGTCTCAGGCGCTGCACTACACAGTGCAGCGCCTTGGCTTCAGGCGCCACACTGTCAGCCTTTTCAAAAACTGAAAATATACATTTTGTGGTTCACAGTGCAACGCCCTACATAGTGCAGCGCCTTGGCTTCAGGCGCTACACTGTGTAGTGCAGCTCCCGACGCCTAGGCGTTGCACCCACACTTAGAAAATTTTAGGGGCGAAAACTGCCTGTAACCTTTCTGTTGCTCTCTGGATAGCATGTCCAGGTGTGCAACGCCTTGGTCTCAGGCGCTGCACTACACAGTGCAGCGCCTTGGCTTCAGGCGCCACACTGTCAGCCTTTTCAAAAACTGAAAAAAAAATACATTTTGTGGTTCACATCCTATATCACAAAGCACATAGCACAAATATACAATCATGTCTAGCACACAGCAGTACACATAGAGTAGTCCAAAACACATAGTGGTACACATGGAGGAGTCCATAGTACATATTAGTACACATAGAGGAGTCATAGCACATAGTAGTAGACATAGAAGAGTCATAGCACATAGTACTACACATATTGGTCCACAACCGAATCAAAGATAATAGCGTAGTAGACAACAAGGTCACATTGCTCTATTGTGTCAAGCAAGGTCCCTTTCCCTTCTTCTTCTTCCTCCTCCCTTTTCCTTATGAGATGAGACTCATGAACCACCTTCTCTATGAATACCTTATGCTCCCTCTCTTTATTTTCCTTCTCAAAAGCCCAAAGTTTCTTGCATTTTTCTTCAAAATTCTTTTGCCGTTGCGCAGCTGCCTTCTCACATGCAATTCTCAACTTGTCATTTCTCGTGATCTCCTCAAATATCCCTCTCTCTTTTTCCTTCATCTTCTCTTCGAACTCATGTTGCTTCTTCTTCTATAGTGCGGCTGCATCCTCTTCTCTAAGCTTCCTCGCAGCCTTCTCCCACCATCCCGCCATCTCACCTTCCCCATCCTTCTCCTCCACCCCCTTCATTGTTGGTTTGTTGGGTTGAGAAGCCGCCATACCTACGATGACAGAAACATAGTGGTTAGTAATGACAACAAGACCATATAGAAAAACATGTAAATTGGTACATACTAGTGAATAAGGACAAGAACAACATATGAAATAATATGTAAATTGAAACATTATACTTAGTGAGCCACATACGAAATGGTCCATCTAGGTATCCAAACGTTCCTCTATGACGACCTTGGCCAAGACCACCACCAAGGCCAAGACCACCACCACGGCCTAGAGCATCGCCACGGCCAACACCACCACCAAGGCTAAGACCACCACCACGGCCTAAAGCATCACCAGGACCAAGACCACCGCCACGGCCTAGAGCACCGCCACGGCCAAGAGCACCACCAAGGCCTCTACCACCACCACGGCCTCTACCACCACCTTGTCCTCTTGTAAGTCCTAGTTGCCTCCCTCTTTGTTGCCTAGTTCCTCCTTGTCTTGCCCCTTGTTGGCTACTACTTGGTTGGTTTGGCACTTGTTGGCTACCACTTGCTTGGCTTGGCCCTTGTTGAGAACTATTTGCTTGGCTAGGAACTTGTGTATCTCCTTGTTGGCTTGTGCTTGCATCATTTTTCTTTGATCTCTTTCTTGGTTTGGTACAAGTTCTTGTGTTGTGTCCCCCACCTTTGCAATCACCACAACGGGATCTCTCACGAGGCTCTTGGAATTGGCCGTTGCCCGATTCTCGACCGCCACCATGGCCCCATCCGTCCATGTCACCTCTAAAACGCTTTGTCTTACGTCTTCCCCGTTTAACGACCTTCAATTCCGGATCGGGCCATAGTTGAACTCCATGGTACTCCGGCCATTGTGATTGGTTGAAGTGTGGGTGAAATCGGGGAGCCCATGTATTCTTAACCGTCATGATTGAGAACTCGGACTCCCTCACGGTGAGCAGGTGATTGACGTCCACACTCCTAACGCGAGCTGCGGTATACAAGTGCGAGCATGGGAGATGAAGCAACAATGGCCTCTGGCAAGAGCAATCACACCGTGTTAAGGAGACCTTGAAAGCCCGTCCTCCATGTTGGCGGCCATCGTTTGTGGTTCCTCCTGGCTCTTTCACTTCGAACAACCAATCGTCGTCGTTATATAATATAGCTTCTTGGGAGTCTGCCTTCCGTGATTGAAATTCCAACCATTCATCAAACTTTGGTGGGAACTTGTACTTGTACTTCTTCTTGTTCTCACCCGCAATCTGCTTATCCGTTTCCATTGAGTGCTTTAGAAAGTACGCATTCATCTTGTCGAATGTGTATTGAACTATTGCCGTCACGGGTAATGCACGTACACCCTTGAGCACCCTATTGAAGCATTCGGCCATGTTGCTTGTCATTTGACCATACCTCCGGCCATCTTCATCAAAAGCACGTGCCCACCTATTCCTTTCTTGAATGTTCCTATTGAGAAAGTCAAGACCCCCGGGATCAAGTTTTTTGTGTGTCACCAATTTGTTGTACAAGTTGGAGAACCGCTTGTCGGAGAAAGCGAGACAACAATCTTGAAGATCATCGGCCAACTCCTTAACGCCACATGCCCTATAGAAGTTTGAACAAAAGTGCCTCATGCACCATCGATGGTGCAACGGAGCATGCCCGGGAATGTCAATGTCCACCGCGTTAAGAATTCCTTGATGGCGATCCGATATGACACAAATTTCCCTTTGAGCCGGTAATACCTTGGTTCTCAAAAGACGCAAGAACCACTCCCAGTTATCATTGTTCTCCACCACAACCAAAGCAAAAGCCAAAGGCAACACCCGGTTATTGGTATCACTTGATATTGCAACCAACAAGGTGCCCTTGTATTGTCCGGTCAAGAACGTGCCATCAACGGCGATGACCGGCCGATAGTGTTCGAAAACCCTCATGCATTGCTCGAACGCCCAAAATGCACGGCCAAATACTCGCACGGTCCTTCCGTCGTGAATCGTTGTTTTTTGCCCATGAGGCTCGACCACATGAACCATGCCCGGGTTAGTGGCGGCCATAGCTAACAACAACCTAGGGATTCGGTTATATGCTTCATCCCAATTACCATACAACATCTTGAATGCGGCTTGCTTCGCCTTCCATGCCTTGCCGTATTTCACCTTGTAATGAAAGATGGCTTTCACAAGGTCCATGACGCTCTGAATGCTCATGATTGGAAGTGTGGATATTGTGTTGGAAAGCCTGTAAGCGATGAACTCGGACGTGAGTTGTCTATGGTCTTGGGACACAATCTTGCCATCCACCTTCTTGCCTCGGCACATGTGACTTGGTACACAACTAACTACGTGCCAAGTGGGGCCTCCTTTTCATGGTCTTGCACGCACAATCCATGGACATCGCTTCACCTCACATGCAACCGTGTAACGCACATTGACGTCCGAGTGAACCACCTTGTGTGGACGATAATGCGTGACCGAGTAGTTGTCCAGCCACATCTTCAATTCCAACAAGGTTCCGAATTTCGACCCGGTTGAAATCCGGTTCTTGCCGTCTTCCAAATCCCGGTGAGAAGATGGCCTAACTCCAAGACATACACCTTTGCCGCCGTCCACCACGGCTTCATCCGCGAGACTAACATCCTTGAACAATGGTGTCCGATGATCCCGCCCGAATACCTTCTCAAAAGCTTCGGCCTCCTTCACCGTGAACCCCTCCTCATCAAGTTCTTCATCGGGACCTTCGTCATCCGACTCCGATGCATAGCCACGGGAATAAGGGATGGAATGGTCCATTGTCTCTTGCACGTGATATTTGTCGAGATCACCCACATTGTTGTTATGGAGATGAACTTCATTGTCATCGTCCTCATACTCATCATTCTCCTCTTGCAAAACTTCATTGTCATCACCCACATTGTTGTTTGAAATCGGGCTCAATGTTGGCCTCACTTGTTGAGTCAAAGGAGGTTCACTCATTTCATCTTGCTTCATGGGTGGGGGACTACTAGCAAGCAACAGGGAGGCGGTCCGGTTCAAGTCCAAATGCAAACTAGACTCAACCTTCTTCGTAGCAAATAACTCAAGAGCCTTGTCTAGTGATTCGGCCACCGTCTCCTTGTATGCAACCCAATGTTGCTCAAAGTTCACATGCATGGTCTTCCAACGGATGTGCATTCCAAAACCCACATTATGCCTTCCCTCCAACTCAACGATATCACTTGGGTCCATCCAATTCAAATCTTTCCTAACTTGTTCCAAGACCTCCGCATAGCTAGGAGTACTCTCAAACACCATGTCAAACTCATCCGGGTCCGGTTCAATATTGCTTTTCAAAAATGAGTCTTTGTCCACATGATGAACATAAACACATGTTCTTCCCATCCCTAAAATAATTTAAACAACACAATGAAAAATATATTTCATAAGTAGTCATGGCAATATTAACTCAAAATCCATAGCCCTAACATAGACATCGAACAATAACCCCAATTCCAACTTAACAACAACCATAACCCCAACCCCAACATAACAAGAACCATAGCCCTAACCCTAACATACTAAGAAGACTAACCCTAGCAAAATGTCAAACGATCATCTCATATCTCCATATAAATTGCAAAATCCAATGAAGAACTAGGGTTTGCCTAACCCTAGCAAAAATTGAGCAAATGTGACCATTTCTTGGAGGAGATTACCTTGAGGGAGGGATTGATATTGAAATCCACGGAGAAAATCTTCAGATTTGCAAGATTTTGAGAAGGATGGAGTAGGGGGACAGAGGGGGAGAGAGGGGGTGGGGTTGAGGATTGGAATGTGTGGGGGAGGGGGAGGGGGCCAGCCTCTCTCATAGCCCTAACCCTAACAGAATGTGCAGTGCCTATGATCTAGGCGCTGCACATTAAATGTGTAGCACCTAGCACCAAGGCGCTGCACTGCTCGGTGCTGGGCCCAGCTGTGCCACGCTGGCCAGGTGTGCAGCGCCTGAGAGTCAGGCGCTGCACAGTGGAGTGCAGCGTCTGACTGTCGGCGCTGCACAAAAGGGTCAGTTGGGTGAAAAAATTTTAAACACAGTTCAGTTTGTGAATTCTTTTCGTCCTCGGGTCAATTTTGTCGTTTTTGCCTCCACTAAGCGATACCGAGATGGTCTTTAACTTGTCCCCAACACGTGCCGGTGCCGGCTGGCGGCCCCTCGCCGTGGGGTGGAGGCAGAGCCAGGCATGTCCGTACGAGGCGCCGGAGCCCACGCACCCGCACGTGGGGCCTCGGGAATAGCCCTGGGCATGCGCCGACAACAGAGAGGACCGCGTCCCCCACGCGTTCCTGTAGCCTCTCTGGCCGACTGGGTCAAACGCGCAACCAGGCAAACGCGGCAGTGAGAAATGAGGCGAGCTGGCGAGACGAGAAGACAGCGTCCGTGCGCCGCGCAGAGCCCCGGGCCGGGCCGCGCCGCGCAGCGAGCCTTGCGCGGACATGTGGATGTAGGCCTGCATGCGCATTGCTCGGTCTTTTCATGGTCCATTCCTACCCTCTCGGTGAAGTAAAATAATGGTCTTGTTTTCGGAAATAGTATCATACTCCGTGATAGCTGAAATTTAATCATACTAAGTTGATCGAAAAAGCTGGTGCCAAACTTTCAATAAATAAGTATCTCGAGAAAACATTTGTACTTAATCGGTTTCGGCGCATGCTTCTCCCATGGCATCAGAGACGACACTCACCTCAACCGGCACACGTAACGTAAGCCATCAGCTGATGCATGCATCTACGGATCTACCCCGTACAAAAGCTGCTAGATGCATCGATCGTTACGTGCTAGCACCAGCCATGGCCGTTTTCTGTTCAACACGTCAGCACTGCAAGCCTAGGGTTCATAATAGAGGGGCCGGGCAATTAGTAACACTAGCTCAGGTGATGAACGATGAGTTCTCTTCTGCACCGTTAGACCTCCCCGTAGTGGATAATACATAGTGTCCTTGACATCGTTATCTTTTAGTGATGTTCATTCTTTTAGAAATAGCTCACCACTCATGCTGAATGGTTCTTCTGTTGATGTTCAAACCAATAATATTTGGCTAGTGTATGTACTCCATTTTAAAATAGCCTAGATTCTTACTCAGAGGAAAGTAATAACTAACGACACATATTTATTTACTTTTGGGAGAACAACATGCATCCTATATGGAGTACTTAAATAGTTAATCCTATCTAACTCCAATCATCTCAACATGCAACTATGTCATGTCATCATACATGAGAAAAGGTCCTTAATATGCATTATGTATTCTACTCATATTTAATAAATAGTTTCTCTGTCTCAAAATGTAAGACGTTTTTGACACTATGACATTTTGAGAAAGAGGGAGTACTGTCCAACTATATAATAATTAAATACAGTAAATTGCATGTATTTTAGTTTTAAATTCTCATATTGTTAATCCAAATACTAATGTTTCGTACAACCAAATCTGTGAAATAATTTGAAGAATTTCCCACAACAACGCGCGAGCTATCATCTCTAGTATGCGTCGATAATTCAGTGACCACTATTGTAGTTAACCTACTAATTTGTAGGAAGCATGTGTCGACACGTCAGGTCTAATTGTAAGTTTTGTTACACATTCAAATATCCAACCAAAGCACGAATGAACAGAAGATGCACATTCATCATATGGGTTGCAGCATACATAGAATGCATTTGTATCCACATATTGGTCCATGAACCTAACATTATCAAGGTAACTGCTAGCTCTAAACACATTTGAAAACAAACATGCGCAAAGGACAAAGGAAATAGTACCCCTTCACTGTATAATAGGACGAGTTAGACACACACTAAGGACATCTCCGATGCGGACCCTCAAACCGCCCGCATACGTCCGGACTGCGCTATCCGGACGTGTTGTGCCATCCAACGCGGTCTTGTATCGGTCCGCCGAGCGGTCCGAACGGCCTTTTTCCCGCAAAGAGACAAACTAGGGGGGCTTCGCGGGAGTCTGGACAGCACCCAGGCCCGTTTCTGACCACCCTGGCCCACCCAAAACCCCTCCTGGTCCCATTTTTTTCCAATCCGTCCCTTCTCCCCCCTTGCTCTGCTTCCACACCATCCTCCTCCACCGCCGCCGCGATTCCTCTCCGGCCGGCACACAGGCATTGCTGGACCTCCGCAACCAGCACCGACGCGCCCGCTCGCCTTTTACAACGGCGTCGTCCACCTAGGACCCATCCGTAGGCAGGTACACTCCGCCCCTTGTCTAATTCGTCCATGGCGGTCACCACGCCCGGCATGTGTTCGGTCAAATGCCATTGAGCTTATTTTCGAACGCCATGTCGTTTTTTAGAGTACGAAGGATGGCGGGGTACTCATTCATGGACGATGAGTTGTGCGATGCGTGGTTGGCCGTATCTGCGGATTTCGTAGGCAGGAGCAGAGGGGATCCCTTCTGGCAGCGCGTGCATGATTCGTTTCACGCGCGAAAGCACATTGCGCCCTACGACATTCACATCATCCAACAACGCAATGTGAGGTATTTGGCGTATCAATGGTACGCCATCCAGATCTCCGTCACCAAGTTTTGTGATGCGGTTGGTCGGCTGGAGGCAAGGTGGTCATTGCGCGCGACAGAGGAGGAGATCGTAAGTTTTGCTTCTTCTTGCACTAGTAGAAAACAAGGCTTTGGTTCAGGCCGGGTAAGCCCATTAATCCCGGTTCACTCACGAACCGGGACCAAAGGGGGCATCGGTCCCGGTTCGTGAGGCCAGGGGGCCGGCCGGGCCTCGTGGGCCATTGGTCCCGGTTCGTCTGGACCCTTTGGTCCCGGTTCCACACACGAACCGGGACCAATGGGCCTCGCTCCTGGCCCACAACCATTGGTCCCGGTTCGTGGCTGGAACCGGGACCAAAGGGTGTCCTTTAGTCCCGGTTCCAGCCACGAACCGGGACCAATGAGAAGCCTATATATACCCCTCCCCTTGCCCGCGAGCAGAGCAGTGGAGTGCTCTGTTTTTTTGGCCGGCCGTGGGAGAGCTTTGTGGTGCTCTAGCTCACCTCCTATGCACATGAGGTGTTCGATGAAATGCCCGAGCCACACTTAAGCTTTCTCCTCTCGAAGCTCCTTGTCCAAACTCCATTTTCCTCAAGATTTGTCTAGGTTTGGCGGTCCGTCCTATCCCGTCCCCGTCCTCACCGCCGTCGATCGCCCGCGCCGATCTCGTCGCCGGCACCACCGTGGTGAGCCTCTTGATCTTATCTTCTTTCTAAAAGAAAATATACTTACTCGTATGATTTAGATAGCTACTTGTATAATTTTCTTACTTTTATTATTGTTTGTTATTATATAGTGCCATGGTTATGGTATCCGCCCACGTCGGCCCTCGTCCAGTCTATGATTCAGATGTGGTATATTATCTTTTATAACTATTTCTAACATTTAATGTCTATGAAAATTATGCCACCAACTTGACGTAGATGTTTTTATCTAGGAGGTAGTTGAACCAGAAATGGATACCGACTATGCAATTCTGCTCGACAAGTTAACTAAAGCTGAAAAAGAAATCGATACTTTGAAAGAAAAATTAAAAAGAACTGAAGATGAGAAGATGGGATTGGAGTTGCATGTTGCCGATATCGTCGATGATCACAAGAACAAGATGGCTGCAATGCGCTTGAAGTTTAGAAAGATTAGAAAATATGCCATTGATAAAGAGGCTTGGTATCATTATGCCGTTGGATCAATTGTTACCTTAGTTGCGATTATGATCGCATTTGTTGTTGCATTGAAATGTTTTAGATAGTTTCAATGTATGGTTTAATTAGATGCTCTGGAGAGCTATATGTTGTTCAATGAGAACTATGTATGTACTTTGGTTTTAATGTGATGATGAACTTGTATTAATTTGGTCACTTCTCTATTCATGATGTTCTGTTATGGTTTTTGACACACTTAATTATATGTAATGCACGCAGATGAACCGGCAATGGATGTACGGTAACAGACGCACCTCCGAGTACATTAAGGGCGTGCATAATTTTCTCGAAGTGGCTGAGGCAAACAAGCAGAATGGTTTTATGTGTTGTCCATGCCCTATCTGTGGGAATACAAAGTCTTACTCTTCGTCGAAAACCCTTCACGTCCACCTGCTTGAGAAGGGTTTCATACCACACTATAATGTTTGGACCAAGCACGGAGAAAGAGGGGTTATGATGGAAGACAACGAAGAAGAAGAGGATGATGACAACTATGTGCCCCCTGAATACGGTGATGCTGCAACGGGGGAAGCTGAAGATCAAGAGGAACCAGACGATGTGCCCGATGATGATCTTCGCCGGGTCATTGTTGATGCAAAGAGACAATGCGAAAGTGAAAAGGAGAAGTTGAAGTTCGATCGCATGTTAGAGGATCACAAAAAAGGGTTGTACCCCAATTGCGAAGATGGCAACACAAAGCTCGGTACCACACTGGAATTGCTGCAATGGAAGGCAGACAATGGTGTATCTGACAACGGATTTGAGAAGCTACTGAAAATATTGAAGAAGAAGCTTCCAAAGGATAACGAATTGCCCGACAGTACGTACGGAGCGAAGAAGGTTCTATGCCCTCTAGGATTGGAGGTGCAGAAGATACATGCATGCCCTAATGACTGCATCCTCTACCGCGGTGCGTACGAGGATTTGAACGCATGCCTGGTATGCGGTGCATTGCGGTATAAGATCAGACGAGATGATCCTGGTGATGTTGACGGCGAGCGCCCCAGGAAGAGGGTTCCTGCCAAGGTGATGTGGTATGCTCCTATAATACCACGGTTGAAACGTCTTTTCAGAAACAAAGAGCATGCCAAGTTGATGCGATGGCACAAAGAGGACCGTAAGAAAGACGGGAAGTTGAGAGCACCCGCTGACGGGTCGCAGTGGAGAAAAATCGAGAGAAAGTGGGGGGGACTTTGCAGGTGACGCAAGGAACGTATGGTTTGGTTTAAGCGCGGATGGCATTAATCCTTTTGGGGAGCAGAGCAGCAATCATAGCACCTGGCCCGTGACTCTATGTATATATAACCTTCCTCCTTGGTTGTGCATGAAGCGGAAGTTCATTATGATGCCAGTGCTCATCCAAGGCCCTAAGCAACCCGGCAACGACATTGATGTGTACCTAAGGCCATTAGTTGAAGAACTTTTACAGCTGTGGAATGGAAAAGGTGTACGTGTGTGGGATGAGCACGACGAGCAGGAATTTGACCTACATGCGTTGCTGTTTGTAACCATCAATGATTGGCCTGCTCTCAGTAACCTTTCAGGACAGACAAACAAGGGGTACCACGCATGCACGCACTGTTTAGATGACACCGAAAGTATATATTTGGACAAATGCAGGAAGAATGTGTACCTGGGGCATCGTCGATTTCTTCCGACCAACCATCAATGTCGAAAGAAAGGCAAGCATTTCAAAGGCGAGGCAGATCACCGGAAGAAGCCCGCCGTCCGTACTGGTGATCACATACTTGCTATGGTCAATGATTTACAAGTAATCTTTGGAAAGGGTCCCGGCGGACTATCTGTTCCGAATGACGCTGAGGGACGCGCACCCATGTGGAAGAAGAAATCTCTATTTTGGGACCTACCCTACTGGAAAGACCTAGAGGTCCGCTCTGCAATCGACGTGATGCACGTGACGAAGAATCTTTGCGTGAACCTGCTAGGCTTCTTGGGCGTGTATGGGAAGACAAAAGATACACCGGAGGCACGGGAGGACCAGCAACGTGTGCACGAAAAAGACGGCATGCCTCCAAAGCAGTATGAAGGTCCTGCCAGCTACGCTCTTACGAAAGAAGAGAAGGAAATCTTCTTTGAATGCCTGCTCAGTATGAAGGTTCCGTCTGGCTTCTCGTCTAATATAAAGGGAATAATAAATATGGCAGAGAAAAAGATTCAGAACCTAAAGTCTCATGACTGCCACGTGATTATGACGCAACTGCTTCCGGTTGCATTGAGGGGGCTTCTACCGGAAAACGTTCGATTAGCCATTGTGAAGCTATGTGCATTCCTCAATGCAATCTCTCAGAAGGTGATCGATCCAGAAATCCTACCAAGGTTAAGGAGTGATCTGGCGCAATGTCTTGTCAGTTTCGAGCTGGTGTTCCCACCATCCTTCTTCAATATCATGACGCACGTCCTAGTTCATCTAGTCGACGAGATTGCCATTCTGGGCCCTGTATTTCTACACAATATGTTCCCCTTTGAGAGGTTCATGGGAGTCTTAAAGAAATATGTTCGTAACCGTGCTAGGCCAGAAGGAAGCATCTCCACGGGCCATCAAACAGAGGAGGTCATTGGGTTTTGTGTTGACTTCATTCCTGACCTTAAGAAGATTGGTCTCCCTCAATCGCGGTATGAGGGGAGACTGACTGGAAAAGGGACGCTAGGAGCGGACTCAATAATATGTACGGACGGGCATTCTTGGTCTCAAGCACACTACATAGTTCTACAGAATTCTACCTTGGTGACCCCGTATGTCAATGAACACAAGAATATTCTGCGCTCCAAACACCCGGAGCAGTGTGACGACTGGATTACATGTGAACACATCAGGACTTTCGGCAGTTGGTTGCAAACACGTCTCATGGGTGACAACACTGTTTCTGATGAGCTGTACTCGTTGGACAGGGGACCATCTTCGACTGTATTGACTTACAAAGGGTACGAGATAAATGGGAATACATTTTACACGATCGCCCAAGATCAAAAGGGCACCAACCAAAACAGTGGTGTCCGCTTTGATGCAACAACCAAGAGGGGAAAGGACACATATTATGGTTACATAGTGGACATATGGGAACTTGACTATGGACATGATTTTAAGGTCCCTTTGTTTCAGTGCAAATGGGTCAATCTGTCAGGAGGCGGGGTACAGGTAGACCCACAGTACGGAATGACAACAGTGGATCTGAACAATCTTGGGTACACAGACGAACCATTCGTCCTAGCCAATGATGTGGCGCAGGTTTTCTATGTGAAGGACATGTCTACCAAACCGAGAAAAAGAAAAGATAAGGAAGCGAATACATCATACGATGAGCCAAAGCGCCACATAGTTCTTTCAGGAAAAAGAGACATCGTGGGAGTGGAGGGCAAGACAGACATGTCCGAAGATTATGAAAAGTTTCATGAAATTCCTCCCTTCAAAGTCAAGGCTGACCCAAGCACCCTGTTAAACGATGCAGATTATCCATGGTTACAGCGCAATAAGCAAAGGACACAAGCGAAGAAAAAGTGAAGACTTTCTCTCCACAACTATTATGATGATGCCTTTTGTAACATACGAGTTTTCATCCGAAACCCTGATACTTCGAAAGAGATTGTCCATTTTGTACACGAAGTGCATCCAGCTTTTGTCGTAACCCTCTCAACTTTTTAGCACATGCTATGTGGGTGAAATGATGATACCATGCCAACTTTCAACCTGTTCAGAGTTCATTTGTAGTGCTTTTCAATTTCAGGGTCATTTAGCTTAAAAAAATCAGTAAATGCATGAAAAATAGGAAATGAAGTCAGAAAGGTTTGAAAATTGATGATGTGGCTTTGAATGGTGCATTTTGAACACACAAAAAGTCTGGAGTTCAAATAAGTTCAAAAAAATAAAATCCCTTTCTAACAGATGAATTTTCGTCCGAAACCCTGATACTTCGAAAGAGATTGTCCATTTTGTACACGAAGTGCATCCAGTTTTTGCCGTAACCCTCTCAACTTTTTAGAACATGCTATGTGGATGAAATGATGACACCATGCCAACTTTCAACCTTTTCAGAGTTCATTTGAAGTGATTTTCAATTTCAGGGTCATTTAGCTCAAAGAATGAACTAATAGCAAAAAGAATGAACTAGAAAACTTTTATGAAACTCTAATAGCAAAAATAATGAACTAAAAATAATCAATTAAAAAATTCTGTTATGATCAACTAAAACAAAACTATAATATTCTTCAATAGCAAAAAGAATCAACTAAAAAGCTTTTATAAAACTCTAATAGCAAATGGAATCAACTAAAAATATTTTATAAACCTCTAGTATTTATGAAACTAAAATTATATAAAATTTATGCAACTAAAGTTATCAAAGTATTTTTTGTTCAAAACATTAATAGCAAAAAGAATTTTCATAAAGAATTTTTTTGTTAGAAACTTTACTAGCAAACTAAAATAACAAAATCTGTTTTTGATTAAAACAGACATTTAAAATAACCTAAAAATTACCAAATTGAATATAATGATAAAACACAGTAATATTAAATAGCAGGAAAAATAATCACTCAAAAATATATTTTTATAGTAAAGTTATTCACAAACTAGTGATTCACACCAATTTAAAAGAATTCAAATTTAAACTATTCAAATTTGGAAACTAATGGCACTAAGAGAAAGTTTATAATTTTTGTGACCTAAAAGCAAAAAAGAATCACTGAAAAACTGTAAGTAGAAACAAAAGAAAATAAATAAAGCAAAAAAGAAAATGAAAAAACTGGAAAAGACCAATGCTGAAAAACTGGAAAAAAATTAAAAAAAAATGCCGCCTACTGGGCCATCACGGCCTGAATACGACTAGAAACCCAACCAGCCAGTTGGGCCAGGATTCAGGCCCGCAGCAGGCCCAGAAGGCCCACAGGCATAGGTGTGTGGGATTAGGCCCGTAAGCCTGCAGTTGAGAGGAGCTCGAGAGGGCTGGCGCAGCAGCGCTTATAAACCACTCTCGAGCCCTCTCAGCTAGCGAGGTGGGACTAAACTTTTGGCCCCGGGCAGCACCACCCTTTAGTCCCGGTTGCTGGTACGAACCGGGACCAATGCCCACCATTAGTCCCGGTTCGTCCCACCAACCGGGACCAAAGGTCTCTGCTTCCCGCCCTTTGGGCTGACGAAAAGAGACCTTTGGTCCCGGTTGGTGGCACAAACCGGGACTAAAGGGCGGCATTGGTCCCGGTTTGTTCCACGAACCGGGACCAAAGGCTCTGGGTATATAAGCCCACACTTAGCGTTTTCCAGTCCCAGTTCATCTTCCCCCCCCCGACGCCGCGCCGAACAGCACGACGCCGCCAGGCTGCCGGACCGCGCCCTCGCCCTCGCCGACGCCCTCGCCGACGCGCTCTCCTCCCCGAGCCCTCGCGGACGCCCTCGCCGTCGCGCCCTCGCCCTCGCCGCGCGCCGTCCTCGTCGCCGGCCTCGAGCCCGCCGTCCTCGTCGCCGACGCGCCCTCTCATCCTCGCCCGCGCCCTCGCCCTCGCCACGCGCCGTCCTCGTCGCCGGCCTCGAGCCCGCCATCCTCGTCGCGCCCTCGCCCCCCCGAGCCCGCCGTCCTCGTCGCCGGCCTCGTCGCCGATCTAGCCATCGCCGCGCCCCCCCCCCCCCACAGTGAGCCCCCCCTTCCCATGTCCCCTGCTCCCCGTCGCCGCTGCTCCATGGTCGCCGGCCGGCAGCACCGCGCGTGCTCTGTTTTTTTCATGTATATGTGTATTTTTTTTGGCGGGCATGTATATGTGTATATGTTCAAGTATATGTTTTTTTCATGTATATGTGTATATGTTCATGTATATGTGTTTATATGTTCCTGTATGAGATGTATATGTGCACTTTTGTATACAAACTTCGTTGTTTTTCATATGTACGAAAATGTAGAGTGAAAACGAAAACAAACATATAAGAAAAAACAAAGGAAAAAATGAAGAAGGAAAAGAAAACCGCCCGGCCCGGCCACCACCGCATTTTCATAAAGTTTTTCCACCGAGCCCACGTCGCACCGAGCACCCGCGGCGAAGCAAGTTTTTTTTTGAAGGTAGTTTTTTTGTTAAATGAAAACATTGGCATCAGCTCTATCATCACGTTGTCGATCTCCTACCCCCTCCCGCCCCTACCCGACAAACTCTCGAGGCCACCCAAACCCCTAGAAGAAAACTCCGGTAACTTCGACATGAGGGGGGACGTCGGACATATCGGGCGACCAACTCTCGAGGCCACCCAAACCCTAGAAAAAAAAGCGTTGTCGAGGCCACCCCAAACCCTAGAAGAGTTGTCGAGGCCACCCAAATTTACCAAGTTAAAAGAGCGTTGTCGAGGCCACCCCAACTAATCCATTGCTCATATATGCATATGATCCCTTGTTGTGATTAGCTAGCTAGGTCTATGTTTGCCACTAATATATCCATCTCTCATGTTTGTATATTGCCATGTTGTAATATTTGCAGAAACTATGGAAAGAGACTTGGTAAAAGAACAGTTGTTGGGGGATATAATCCTCGGCGGAGGAGGTGATCCCTTGTCGTTTCTCAACGACACCGATGGTCAGGAAGGAGAGGTTCATGGCTCCGGTGATCGAACAATGGAGGAGGAAGGAGATGATGACGGCTCCGGTGACCGAATGGCGGAGGAAGAAGGAGATCATGATGACGGCTCCGGTGACCGAACGGAGGAGGCAGCTGTTGCAAAGTCCGGCGAGGTATATATATTAATTAAGCCTGTGCTGACTAATTGATGCATTAATTGTTTTGGTATGTACATATATTAACGCATCTTTCTTCTTTTACAGCCCTCCGGATCGAGCCAAACTTCCGTAAGGAGACAAGGCCCGAAGAAAAGGTTGCGCCAGGATGAAAGGTTCACGAACACAGCAATCAATGACGATGGCCAACCGATTGAACCCAAGCGGACGAAGGACACATTTGTTAGTCAGTGCGGAGCTATTGTTAGGGACAACGTCCCGATCAGCGTCGAGCAATGGAATAAGAGTAAGGACCACCCTGAAGTTTCTTATGTCCAGGATAGACAGAAAGCTGATCTTTGGACCGCGCTGAAGGCAAATTTCACCCTACCGCCAGAGGAGGATCCGAATAAGCCAGTTATAGAGCCAAAGGTCAAGGCGTTTGCTCTTAAGAAGATGGCAGATCTATTCAAGAACTGGAAGAAAGAGTTGAACACAAAGTTTGTCGAAAAAGGGAAGACTCCAGAATTCACCGGCCGATATGAGAAGATAAGACATCACTGGCCCGCATTTGTGGCCTATAAGACTTCGGAGAAGGGTAAGAAAAGGTTGGAGACAAACAAGATAAATGCTGCAAAGAAGCTGTATCACCATCACACGGGGTCAGGTGGCTACTACAAAGCCCGGCCGTTGTGGGACAAAGCTGAGCAAGACCTGCTTGCTAAAGGGGTCCAACCAGCGACATTGCACTGGCCAGACCGTGCAAGGACTTGGTTCTTCGGGGTTGGGGAACTTTGGACCCAGAAACAGGGGAGTGTCGTTGGACGGACGAGCAACTTGCAATACCCATGAAGAAGCTTCAGCATTATATCAGCGCAGCGCAGGAAGGGACGTTCATTCCCGACAGAGAGAATGACGAGCTGACACATGCCCTTGGGAATCCTGAGCACCCTGGACGAACACGAGGCACATCAGGCTCCCTTCCGTGGAAGTATGCGTTTGCCGACAGCGGTGGTTACAGAAGCCGAGATAGAAAGAGGAAAGCGGAAGCAAGCGAAATGCAGAAGCTCAATGCAAGAATAGCAAAGCTAGAGGAAATTCAGAGCCAGCGAGCTATTGGCCAACCATCTCAGCGGCACGAAGCTACCCCAGAAGCTACCCCACCATCTCAGCGGAGAAGCAGCGTGGCTTCCACGGAGCCCGTTCAGCCTGATTTCACGGCTCCTCGCTACCCCGTGGATACTATCACGGAGGCTCAACATTGCGAGCTAATGACGAAATGGCAGAACCTGACTTTGAAGGCGGCTGTCGGCTCTGTTGCACCTCCTCAAGCTGACGGAACTTTTCACTGCCGTCCGATTCCACAAGGCTATGCTGCTGTGATGGTGGATCAAATAATGGAGGGATTTGAGGAGCTGGAGCTTGACCACCCTACAGGTGAAGGGGAGAATCATCTGGTTTATGCTTTGAGGAGTACCTGTCTGTGGAGGAAGGAGTACATCAAGCTTCCAAACTGGACGCCTCCGGCGAGTGATCAGGGCACCCCGCCTTCTCCTCCGGCGCGTGACGGCACTCCGGCTCCTCCTCCGCCTCCTCCGACGAGCACTCCGCCTCCTCCGGCGCGTGAGGGCACTCCGGCTCCTCCTCCGCCTCCTCCGGAGCGTCAGGGCACTTCGCCTCCTCCTCCGGCGTGTCAGCAACGGCAGAAGAGAGCCACCGCAGTTCCGGCGGCTAGCAGTACAAGAGGTGGTGGGAAGAAATTTAAATTGGGTCCAAGCCTCAAGCCTCCTCCAAAGTTACCATATGATATGAATGACGAGGAGCTCAAGGAGATCAGTGATGCCGAAGTGCGGGCCCATTTTCAACGGAAACATCCAGAAAAGAAGGAAAAAGTAGATCCGGTGAAAGCGAAGCACACTCTGGATGCCCTTCAGAAACCACCACCGTCTCCGCCGCAATCCCACTATAACCGCTGTATTGGAAAGACATATGCTGAAGCGCAGCGGTCGGGAAGTACTACCAGTGATACAAGATGACGAAGTAGGAAAACAATTCCCCAGCTCGGCGAACAGGAGAAGCAATCGTGCCCCCCGCTCAAGGTGTCTAGCGATATCGCTAATCATCCGGGACTACTGCCCGGCACCACTCTTGCTGATTACGTGGGTGATGATGTACAGTATGAAATTGCTGAGGTAGTACCTCCCTTTAGGTACGAGCACGGGAAGGATCTCGTCAAAAGTGATGATGAGCTAAAGAAACTACCAACGATGATGCGAAGATTGCATGACTGGTACTTGGAAACCTGCAGCAAGTCTGGGGCCGACAGTATATTGCTGGCAATTAAAGATGAGCACGACTTCATTGGAGTTGAGGTGCTGCCTGTTGAATTTGTGGAATTATTTCAGTTATTCAATCAAGACGCCCTGGACAAACAACTCATCAGTTGCTACTGTCTGTAAGTATTATTTCTGTAATTAAGTCTCTAGCTCAGCTCGTTCATTGCATGTATATATAATTATCCTCGCTATATTATGCAGATTGAAGATCGTCGAATGCAAGGATGCACGGATCTATGACATTGGGTTCATTAGCCCAAATACCGTAAATGAATGGACGGTAAAAAACAGAGTTGAAGATACCGAGGATAACTTGCTAAAATCGCTCATTCGACATCAAAACAAAAGGGAAATACTCTTTCCTTACAACTTCAAGTGAGTGTTACTGTCTTGTGCATATTCGGTTTCGCTTACTCGAGGTTAAGTACAGTAATTGATGAGTTATGCGTGCGCAGGTTCCACTATATTCTGCTATCCATTAAGCTTGACGAGGGAGTAGTAACCGTCTTAGACTCGAGACGTAAAGATCCCAAGGATTATGCGGACATGACTGCAATGCTCCAGAAGTAAGTTTAATCAATACCGGGACCATATCGGCAACTTTCGTTCATTTCCTGATATCAAGTAATCATTTTCTTTGCCTGGCAGGGTTTGGAAACAGTTCACCGGAAAGGTTCCGGGTCTGAAGAACGAGCTGTGATTTACACACCCCAAAGTAAGTAGTACTAGCTAGTTCCGCGCATCTCTCATTGATTCTAGTTTCATCAATACCATTATCATGCTTGATTATCAGTTTGATTGAACTCTATTCTTGTAAAGTGGTTGTGGCAGGAAGGCGGGAATAATTTATGTGGATACTACGTTTGCGAGTACATGCGCCAATATACCTCTGAGCGGGGCAACTCTGACAAACAATTTCAAGTACGTAAAAAATATTCACAATTTTATTTTATTACCATCAATTGTGTTGAGTTTCATTCATATATATGTATTGACCCCCTTCTTTAAATTAGATGCGTGTGATGCGGAATGAACTCCTACCACATGATCGCATACGAGCAATTCAAGAGGAATTGGCGGGATTCTTTGTTGAACACGTCATACATGAAAAGGGAGAATACCATATGAAAATTCAAGCTGATTATCGGTAGATGATATATGTCAGGGATCGTAAGATATGTTATATTATATATATATATATATATATGTAGTAGCTTCGGATAGATATACGAAAACTTGTTGTTCGAACAAGCACGGAGAAAGAGAGGTCACTTCTCTCTATATATGTTCATGACGATCAGGATGTTGTGTAATTAATTAATGGTTCCTTCATTTGCTTACTAGCTAGCGTCGAGTTCTCTCTGTATGTAGTAGGTACCGTCGACCAAGCACGGAGAAAGAGAGGTCTGTCCTCCTGGACTAGTCGGTGCGGCGAACGGTGGCCGGTGGCCACGCCGTCGTCGAGGCAGCGGCGACGAGCCCGCTCGGATGCAAGGCAGGGAGAGAGAGAGCAAGAGGAAAGGGGAGAGTGCGGGGGGGGGGGGGTAGGGTTTGAGAGGATGGCGGGGTGGGCTTATCCACTGGGGGGAGTCGCGGGATGGCCGACACGCAAACCCCTAAACCCCCCCTTTCAAAAAAAAAAAAAACCCAGCGCCTGCGAGCTACTGACGCGTGGCAGCCTTTTGGTCCCGGTTGGTGTTACCAACCGGGACTAAAGGTCCTCCTGCCTGAGTGCTGCGAAGCGGCCACGTGGAGCTCCTTTAGTCCCGGTTGGTGTTACCAACCGGGACTAAAGGTCCTCCTGCCTGGGCTCCCCACAGCGGCCACGTGGAGCACCTTTGGTCCCGGTTCGTAGGCCAACCGGGACTAAAGGTATTAGGCATTAGTCCCGATCGTTTTGTCCCGGTTCCAGAACCGGGACTAAAGGCCCTCTGGAACCGGGACAAAAGCCCTGTTTTGTACTAGTGTTGCTCAACTTGTCGATTGAATCATTCATTCACTCAATGTTGCTCTACACATTGTGTAGCCCGTACGCGCTGCCGTGATTTACCACAGGACAGAGGGACGACCTTTTATGTACATACACTGTTATGAAGCTAAAGGGGCAGTATGTGTGGAGCGACAGGATCCGTTCATGAAAAACTTGTTGAATATCCGGTTAGTTGAATTTGAACTACTGTTGTACTAGACTTATTTGCATGCTATGTATGGATGATTTGTGCTATTTTCTATCCAAACTTTGATGAAATCCGCTGTGTTTGCATGAATTTCATCCGGTTAGTTAAAATAGTTGTAGAAATGTATGCGGTCAACATTGGATGGCCAGCTCCCGCATCGATGTCCGTGAACTGGGAGGAAATTTGTGGGTCGCTGTTGGAGATGCCCTAAGTGCATGGATGCCAATCTCAAAAACATTGATAGATGTTGACGAAGGGAGATGTAGCTCTCCCTAGGGACATCATAGTACTAGTTTTCGTACTTGTTGGGTTTATAAGTCGGGCATGAGTTTCTAGGTCTAAAACTTAACTATCAAAATATGTGTAATGTGTTACAAAAAAATTATATGTTTGGAAACTTCATTCAACAACGAATTCAAAAAATATTTCTATTACATATAACACATATTTTGCTAGTTAAACTAAAGACATAAAACCCAACCTGACTTATAAACCCACCCGAAGGGAGTACTTATAACCTTTAATTAAGCTAACGTGATGCATGTGTGGACTATAGATACGAGTTATCACTCCACTCAATCATCAATCGATCAGTTGAATCAAGTATCAGCTAGGCCCCTTTACGGAGGCATCGTTGCTTGGTGATGAGTTGCTTGTCTATTATAACTAAGAAATGACACTAGCGCCACAAGTACAAAGCTTTTTCACATCCCAAATGGCAGGAAAACATTATCCCAGCTGTTTTTATTATTATTTAGAATTCAATGGCGGGGGCCTCTGGAGTCGCTCAGAGCGACCCGGGAGGTAGCTATGGCTGCTTTCGTATCTAGTAAACTTGTTTGACTCCCCTAAAAAAATAAAATCTAAACTTGTTTGACTCCATGATTAATATGTAGATGCATTTTGTCTTGGTTTTTATTTTTTGAAGAAAAGGCTGGATTGCTCTTTCAAATATGATCGATCTGTACTAGCACACACGCAAATGCCACGCATTGGGAATCGATTAGCGCAGAGGTATGTAAAAGTAATTCTAGCAGAGTCGCCGTATCGGCGGTCGCCATATGGGATATGGAGATCACGGCGGCTGTGCGCAAACACATAGTCGCCATAAAGCAGCCTCCTTATTTTGCCTGCAAGTAGGACCCACCTTTCATTGGGTTGTAGGTTTTTGCCCCCGTAAAATCAAATATTCAGTTGATTCCATGAACGGGGGCGAAATATTCAGACGAACACAGTTGATATCATTCTAAACGGGGCGAAAAATTTGTCGTGCCGTGACTTTTACATTAATAGAACATCTAAACTAAAAAAGTATATACTAATAATAACTATAGTTACGCCCACGGCCATGACCACCGTCATAGCCACGGCCACGTCCACGGCCGTAGTAGAATGCATGGAATGTGACAAGGTTGGAGTGGATAGCATGGAAATGCGCCTCGGTGTTGGCGTACCAGGCCCACCATTAGTCCGCCGCTGGCGTGGCGAGGGCGGCTGTGAAAATCTACTCCCCCAGGGCCTTGTTCATCTGTGCAGCCTCCTCTAGTGCCAGGTCCATGTTTGCCCACAAGGGGCCAAAGGATCTGTGGGTTGCTCATCGTCCTCGTCCCCAATATTGAAGACAAGGAGACGCTCCTCCGGGTGTGCCATTGATGAGAAAGTGGGTGATGTATTGGAAGTGGGTGAGATAGGAATGGGAGACGTCTGAGAGAGGATTGAGGCGAGAGAGCGGATGGCGCCGGTCTTTTATAGGCTGTCGCTGGTGCCAGTAAGGAAGCAGTTGGGGAGGCGGTAGGCGGCGGTCAAAGGACGGGTCTCCCGCTGAGAGATGTTGCGATGGCCTGCTCACACGCCTCCCACCTGCTCACTTGCCTCCCGCCAGGGCTGAGGCTCCCTCGCCGGTACTGCCCGTCCAGGGGCGGGTGGTGGTCACTGGTGCACCTGGTTCTCAGTCACATCTGACTGATACCAAGGTTTGGTGTCGTTCTTGGTTATCCGAAGGTTCCATAATGGCCCTCTCCAGCGGCCGAAGCTCTCGAAGACTGGTGGTGGTGCAGGGGATTAGGGATCTCGGATGTTGGGCGGTGGTCTGCCTTGTTGGCTTCTCGACAGGCTTCATGGTAGAGGTGATGGTTGCGTCCTTTGGACATATGGGGGAGAAGGGAAGTAGCGGTGGGTGACCCTGGTGTTGATGGTGCTTCAGAAGTAGCAGCGCGCAGATCGCGTTGTGCAGGTTTGTTTTGGTGGCGGAAGGTCTTCCCTCAGGATGGCCAGGTGCTCATCATTCATGTGTGTGGCATGGGTGAGAGGTTCCGGGCGAAAGCTCTGAAGCACCAACGGCGGTGATGCCCATGGGTGTCGTGTCCCTCTTGAAGGCGTTGATGTGGTTTCTCCCCGCGTTAAGGCTCCGGGTGAGAACCCTTGACCAGTCTTCTGTCTCGGTGGCGGCGACACACATTGCGTCGTCACCCTCTTGAGGGTGTCATTGTGGAGTCCAGGTTCCATCTGGTTACGCCGCGTCATCATCGACGGGCAAGTTTAAATCCTATCTTGAAGAGTCTTCGACTCTGGCGTGAGGCGGCCTCGCTTACCACCTTATCTTACACAGGTTCTCGTTGGCTCCACTCGAGGTCCTCGCTGCCCGTAGGCAGGATTGATGCTCCACGCTCCGGAGCAGGTGGGCGGGGGGGCGTCCTCGGCGACATCTTCGTGTGAGTAGTGCATCAATGTTCGACGATTTCCCAATGAGGCCTGGTTCCGGTTTTTTGTCAGCGGTCCAGTTCGTTTTGGGGTAAGATGTTGCTATTCATGTAATCTTATTTTTCCTTTGATATGTTGTGTAAGAGGGTTTTCTCAGCACCTTGTATCGGTTTTGTTGTGTTGCTTTAGATAAAGAGCGGGGCTAAAGCCTTTTTTTGTATGGGATTAGTTTTGATTCACAATGGAAGTCTTCTCACTGCAACTCTGTGCAGAAGTCAGGTGACGACCTGGCCCTCGCGTCGCCCCTCGGGCGACTCGGGGGCGATTAGATCTTCGCCGTGCCGCCACCCCTTCATCCCCCCTTCATCCCTTGCCGCCACCGGAGACGGCCGCGGGGAAAGCCCGCGTGGGCGCCAGTGAAGGTGGCGGCGGGGATCTCGGCGCTCGGATCGATCTTGGCGGCCTGTGGACAAGAGACTCACATCGGAGGCCTGCGGTTCCTGGGGCGGCGGCCCTGCCGGAGAGGTGGCGTCGTCCGGCGGCTGGCGACGTCCGCAGGAGAAGCTGGCCAGTGGGCTCGGCCGCGTGGGCGGCGGGTCGCTGGTGGAGTCCGGCCGTGGCGCGGTGCTTTATTGCGTCAGATCTGGAGGTTCCCCTCTGTCCTGCTGCCTCTCTCGACGTCCCGGTGGCTTGCGTCTGCCGGCTCCGGTGGTGGTGAGCCCTGGTGGTGTACTTGGGGTCCGGGGGAAACCTTGGCCGGTCTGGCCGGCCCGGCGGTGGCGACGCCCAAGGGCGCCGCTTTCCTTCATGGAGGCGCATCTAAGGTCCCAAATTACCCACCCCGATCCCCTGCCCGGGTGAAAACCTTCAATCCTCGTCGGATTTGGCGGCAGCAGCGCTGTTCGCGTCGTGACCTTCCTGGAGGTGTCGTCAGGGGCCTTGGGGCTCGGTTGGGAGTGCAGAGGAACTGCAGGAGCAGGTGGTGTTCGCGCAGGAGGAGCGGCGTGGCATCTGGCACGTCGACAACGGCGGGTCTCAGCGGCATGGAGCAGTGGGGTCTCGCCGCTGCGCGTGTGATGATGGACGAGCGCAGGATTGGCGTTGTCTGGCGTCGTGGTGGCGTCGACGGCAGCTAGGCCGGGCAAGGTCAATGCGTCAGTACAGCTCTGAAGATGGATCGGTGGCAGTTGGCGGCGGCGGCCTCTGAGAGTGCGCCGGACCGGTGTGTGCCCATACCCGGCAATGTGGCTTGGTTGGGGCCTCCGGTCGTAGATGTTAGGTTTTGCTGCGAGATCTGTTTGGTATTAGGTTCGGACTATCAGCATCCCTTCATCAACTGGATAGGAGTAGCGACAGATGTTGCCAAGACGGTGGCTTCAGACTTACTGATGTATTACTTTGTAAGCTCTTTGTGAATAATTAATAAAGTGGCTGCATGCATCGCTCAGATGCAGAGGCCGGGAGTCTTCCTCCTTTTCTAAGGACTAGTGGCTGGGGCGCGCCTCCTGGGCGTGAGTGTGCGTACTAATCCTGCTTATGCAGTTGTCTACGTGTTTATACAGTCCAAATTAGCGCTAGCTTTCCTCTTCTAATACACTTGCTGAAACTGAACATCTGTCATAAATAGTACGTCTAGAGACGATGGACAGTGGGAGACTAAATTTTGTAAACTCAAGCATCCACAAAATGAAATCATCAGCTGAGGATGATGTATGATAACCACTGGACATAGCCAAAGACTCCTCGATTAAATTTCTGAATCGTAAAAGAGAATCATAGGAAGCCTATGATCTGGATGATCTGAACTAAAATTCTGAATCGTAAAAGAGAATTATAACAAGCCTATGAGCTGAACTACAACTGAGGAGCTTCTAGCTTGATAGCTTCATAGATCCGACCTTTGAAATTCTCCACAAACCTCTGTGGTGTGGCCTACAGGAACAAGGAAACAACAAAATTATCATTCTGACCAGGATAGCATTCAATCCAAAGGAGAGAAAGGGGATCGATGCGCGAGGGCTTGCCATGTCCTCTTGGAAATTGCCAACCATGCACTTGAAAAAATACCTCTGGGTATCATCCATATGACACCAGTAGTAATGTGCATCGCAGCCCTCACATCTTTGAAAGGATTTGCTGCTGATGTTGTGACCACTCCTGTTACCTTGCTCATGGCCTTGATCCGGCACCATGGAAAATGTAATCAAAATGGTGGGGAGTAAAGGGAGCAAGATATGAAGATGTAGTAGTGTGTGTTATTATCAACAATCTGTTCCAACTTCACATGGATGCATATATTTGATGTCACATAAATCAAAGAAAGGTGCCCAACACTGGAGCAAATTTTTTGAAGGACAAACAGAAGTAAGCTATGCACTTCAGGTGATAATGACAAGAAGCGTCCTACCTAAATCAATATAACGCTCTTCGATCCTGGGCATCGCACAGTCCTCTTGGTTTAGTAAAAAACAAGAACCATTGCTTCGATTGAAGCACCATATAAAAAGCCCTTCCTATGACCTTCTAGTCATTTAAGAAGTTGTTTCGGTCACCAACGCGTTACTAATACACTACACTGTAATAACAGGAAATCATTGATTTAGTTGAATCTAGCTTTTGTACCTAGGGTATAAAGGCTTAGTTGTCATGGACCAGAGTATTTACTTTGCTAATATAAATACCTAGTTATTACACATAATGATTTTGCAGACAGAAAGTCCTAAGCATCTCAACGAAGTTCAGTACACAATTTAGCATAATATATAGTTCAATGAAAATTTTCGTTGAATTCATAAATTTTGAGCATCAAGTGCCAACAAGTGTAGTAAGGTATTGCCTCTGTTCTAACAAAGTGTTGCCTGCAACAGGAAACAAGGGGAAACCTGTGGTCGACACCCTCTGCTGAGAGGAAGACCGAGAAGCCGTGCAGCTCGACGACGTCCTGTAAAATTCTAATCACCCTTGCAAGCAAATTGACAAACGCTTCATCTCTATGGATCGACCTGTAAATTCAATTTGAGATGTGCTAACCTGCATACATGTCACTCTCCTGAGCCAACTATTGGATTAACAAATTTATGGACAAGTAGCATATTTTCAATTCAGATGAGAAAATGATTTCTTTTGTAAGACATGACAGATTTACAATTCCCTCTTTCTTTTGCAGAAGTATGTATGCTTTCACATGTATCACTACATATCTAAACTCTTTTTCTTTATGTGTGCATACAACAAGAAGCGTGTCAAAACGTACAGTCCTACATAGAGAGATCAGTACCTGATTCTTGCCTAGAAGCATGTCTAAATGAACACACAAGAATGCTAGGTTCTGTGCAGCTTCAATAATCAGATCAGATCTCCTATGGTGATAGCTCCACACAGATCATTTTCACGCATGCCTGTTCGCTTTACCCTTAAATGGAAAATAACATCTCGTTAGTAAGATTACAAGATCATTTCTCGGGAAGTAGTCTAAATCTAGGAAACCGGTGAAAAATTATAGATTGACAGAATATGGTTTTGCTGTGTTGTAATGAGGGTCATACCAAAATCAATGTATCAATTGTCATCCTTGTGTTAGAATCACTATAGTGACACAGGAAACTTAGTATCATAGAGATAGGCGGGCAACATCATGTATACAATGGCAAAACAATTGGCCAGTTTGAAATAAAACAAGCCTCATAAAAAATTTACCTAGGAAACTGCAGTGTTCTCTTCATATCGGTAAAAGGATGTCCTGCATTTAGAAGATATACCACCTCATATTTAAGGCACAAGAGACTAATCTATCACCGATGGTCTGGTGGACGTACCAAGTCATTGACCCTCTCCGGTAACAATTCAACAACTGATTTTGTAGCTAAACAATGAAATAGGAGTCAGTGAAGAGCAAGAGGTAATTCATGCTTTTCTGAAACTACCAAGAAACTGCCAAACAAATCACTATCTTTAGCTACCAAGAAACCGAGCCTACTCAAGTCCCATCCTCTGTCCAAATTTAATCTTGATGTTGAACCGTGTGGGGCACGAACAAGGCGACATGAGGAAAAGAGGCATAGCGGAGCAGCAGCAGGCACATGCGCCAATGACAGGTGCTCCAGTTCTTGCATCTGCAAATTACAAAAAGGGAAAAGAGGGAAGAAGTTATAGAACTCCGTTAAGTTCTTTACATTCATTCAATGCATGGATCTGGACATTTCATATCTCACAAAATCACAAAACTTTAGCCATTCAGAATGCCATACACCAACAACCATGAACAAGAAGGTAAATAGAAGCAACAACAATCACATATCCTGACATTACCTACAGCCTATTATAACCCCTCCCCTTTTAGTAACCACTATGTAATTTTATGCAGGAATTCTTCGATGCAGAAATTAAAAAGCTGAAGATGAAACCTTATTATTACCTTTGTTTGTCACTGACAATTTTTTGCACAAGGAGAAGGACCACTTTGAGGGTTTAGCTCCTGAAACGTGCCTTTCTCTTTGGTCCCTTACATTCAGTTATGCATTTCTCCTATGACTGTTGGCAGCTGTCATTTGTTTAAACAATTTCCCAGTGTCTTTTAGTCCACCAGTGCTTCATGAATATGTTATTTCTTTAATCAAATTTCTGTGTGATGGCGGGTTATAGCCATTCAGAACACCATACACCAACAAGCATGAACAGAAAGGTAAATAGAAGTAACAACAATCACATATCGTGACATTACCTACTACACCAACAATTTATCCTCATATATTGGATCCATAACAGATAGGAGAGACAAGAGGCGAGTTGTACCTGAGACGTGCAGGAGACCAAGGGCAGGCACGATCATATTGACAGAAGAACCCTAGGCTCACACGATGCCTCTACTGCTCCTGTAGCATGCGTCCATCTCAACATCGATCTTCTTCACGCAATCGAAGACGAGGATGAGAGAGAACCAGCCGCTTGGCCAGCGAGCTACCCGCCACACCCTGCACCGACCCGGCTCGATCTCGTCTTCCTCCACATCCTCGTCATCGGAGCCTTTCCCTCCCTGGCCCCAACACCAGAATCCCTCCCTGCCGGCCACCTCCACGGATCTGGGTTGAGAAGAGAAGGGGTAGGAGACGAGGCGACGGGGAGAGGGGGAAGGGGGTGAGGGAATGGGAGAGGACGAGGTGGCGTGCCTGGGTTGTGGGGAGGCGTGGAAGACTGGACGTGGATTTCTTCCTTCTCCAGTGGCCGGTGCCGAAGGACCTGGGATGGGCCGACGGGGCGAGGCGGTGGCGACGGCAACCCTACACTGCGCGCCGATGGGCAAAGACGGAGGATTTGGGTTGGAAGGAGACGGCGGCGTGGGAGAGGTGGACTGCTGGATTTGGGATGGGAGGAGACGACGAGTTTCCTTCGTGGGGAAGTTTTCTTTCTCTGTCACAATTTTCATCCAGGGAGGTGTTATCTGGGGAAGCTTCTCGCCTAAGATCTTTTAATCGACACAGTAAAAATTCCGACGTGGCACAGCGCAGCGAGCGCCCAGAGGTTCGCTCTTGGAGAGTGTAATTTCATGATTGCTTTGTTGGTTTCCGATTTTATGCATCGAAAAACTAAATACATGGCCGGGCAGCTGCTCTTGAACTGCAAAAACACAGGCCTAACGTGGATATATAAAACTAGCAAATTGGTTCCTGCGTTTAGTTATTAGGTTATGATAAGCGCAAATGCGTTTACTATTAGTGCATCTACCCCGTTATTTGTTGAAAGAGAATAAGGGTGTATCGATCATTGGTTATAAATTAAACTTCCAACACTTGCCATATTCTTTGATCAATACATGTCCTTTTAAAATTCAACTAAACGTTTAATAATGAGATAAATATTTGCAATAAATAATATTGTGATAAAATGTGCGTTTAGAAATCTGCATATATATTTTTATGTTGCAATCAACGTTTGCTAATGTCTATAGCATGGATTCTATAGCCACAAAATCTATTATGGAGTACATTCTTAGCAATGACATCTTGTATGCATGGGCATAATATGAATTTAACATGGCTGTTTATTAGGTAGGAAGAGCTAACAAGATTACTCTCTCGAATAGGTTTCTTCCCGGAAACTCCTAAACTTGAAGTCCCACAAAGGAAAAGTTACGCCGTAATTAACTATTATTGTCTTTACCTATTAATTTAGCTCCTAATAACTCAAACATGGCTCAGTCTCTCATAGGGGCAGGGTGTGCGTGCGTGCGTTCATAGAGGTGAGTGTATGTATGTGTTCGTGAGCATCTGCATCTGCACTATGTTTCTAAAGAAAAATAGTTATGCATTACTTGTTCAGATATTGTTCATCAATGTGTGCCCTATAGTCTTCATTTTATGCACTTAAGAATTATTTGCGAAGTATAATACTTTTATTATGTTTGATGCAAGTCGGATTTTAGTTGGCACACGTTGCCTCCAATGCCACTTGATATACTCTTGTACTCGTTATGTCCATCGCCCGTGTGCCCCCCCCTAATATGGTATTATATATATTATGGGTTATGATTAGTCCACACACATTGGCTCCAATGCTCATAGATATATAATCTGGTACCTGTTTTTAGCATCGCTCCCCCCCCCCCCCCCCCCTAATCTAGTATGATTATCATGGTACATGTCGAGGAAGATCGTTGCCGTCAATGGAATATTAGTCAAAGCCGCCATTAATTTTGTACGCATGGTCTTGTAGCCTCAAATTATTTTCATATAGAAAACCAATTAAATACTAAACATTAAACATGCTAGCATTTTATCCTCTATATACGATTTGCCAATTTCGCTTCGTAGTTTGGGGGTTGTTCTATGTATCCCACCCCCCATGCCTTTATACCCCCCCCCCCCCCCCCCCCCCCCCAAAAAAATCATTTATATTCTCAAAGTAACTAGAATTCCATACTATAGCAGGGCTCTATCGAGATTTAATATGATCAATTAGGATTAGAGCGATATACTCAGCATTTTGTTTACGTATGTATGATAACGGTACCACACTAATGTATTTTGCAAAGTAGAAAATCAAATGCACCACTGTATGATATTTGTCCTATATATCTTATTTACACTACATATATGTACATGGGATTGTGGCGCTTCCTACTACTCCTAAAGAAATTATATTTCAAACAAACTTTGAATTGTGTTCAATTATACCTTTTGGATTTGAATGTACATTATACATACACATACTGTACTTTAGTGGGTCATATAATTCATTGTCCTTGAATGTTTGTAATTGGAAGTATGACTACATTTCCATATCACTTGATGACAATTAGTTTGTGGGTGTGAAATTGTTCGTGCTTGAAGTTCAGCAGAATTACACACCTCTAACAATTCTGTAGTATATAATATTAACAACATAAGTTATATATACACACTTGTGAACAATATCCAAAGTAACAGGTTTAGGAAGCTATATATATGAACTCTTTGGAATTCTAAAACTTGATATTGCAACTTTATCTTTGTAGTTTAACAATTTCGGAGTTTTAAGGTAAAGGCAACACTTTAGAGTAACTAGGTCGAGTAAGATCCTATAATACAATTAGCATTGTAAAAACTAGCTAGTCAAGCCAAACAAAAGTATACATGTTCTATTTATAAATATTACGTAGATCCGTGAATAGAAAAAAAAACCTGTGCAACAATTAACATCATATAACATGCATTCTAGAAGTACTACCGAAAGATTAATCAATTTTGACGCAAAGTCAAATACACTATCAGTTTGGTAGTGATGTATGTATCGATATATAGTAGAATAAATAAAACAGGATATCAGTAGTGACTAGTAAGGGAACATCAAACATGCCAGTAGGTGACAGCTCAGTAGTGATGCATGTAAATTAACATGCAGATCTGTGAAGGCTTCAAACATATAGTGCTAACTGCATGTATATGCTCATAATTGGCCATAGGTTGACTATATAAGGGAGAATATATAATACTAGTAAGCTGAGTACTTTGTGAAGTACAAACAGTATATACCTCACTGTTAATACATGCTGATTTGTTGAGTTCTTAATTTCTTCAGGGACAAAGAAAGGAGGCATAAACCACATATTAACGAAGCAGTTGCTCGTCAAAGCCTCGTCTCAACGAAAGGAAACAATGCCTTATATATTTTGAAAGGCAAATTTTGAAATGGAGGGAGCATAAGTAGTTTCCAAAGTTTCATCAATTTGATCGCTACTCAGGCTTCCTGTCACAGGTAGGCACATGTACAGCTGGTGCATACACTGCATAGCAATTTTGTAAACTAGCTTCATGCATAAAATGAGGAGCTAGCCGGCGAAGCAAGAAGCAGCAGTGAAATCTGGCGGAGGGAACAGTAGGAAATCTATGGAATCAATGCAATTTGGCAAGACACAGTCGACAAATGTACCATCTCCTTATTTGGAATCAAATGCGGCTAAGCTCAAGTACTAACTGCACCGAGAAGGACGGGACGACACAGGCAGCAGGCAAACTATTGGGCTGTTTGACCCGATCTGGAGCGTCATGTAGCTTAGACAGCGAACCGACCGGCAGCTAGCACGCACGCGCAGGCAGGAGGGACAACAGTTGCGCGCTCGTAGTACGTCCTATAGCTATTCACCACTGTCACGCACACAAGCTAGCTAGAGAACGAGACGCGGGGGGTGGCCGAGGAAGAAGAACAGTAGCCCGGCCACCGTCGCGCGCTGTGCACACGTACGCGGGGAACAGTACGTCGTCCTCTTCATACTTACTACAGTACAGCGCCGCCGGGATCCGGCCGGACACTCATTGGTGGTGGCTGGTGCAGCTAGAGCTGGGAATGCAAGAAAATAAAGCGGAAAGGATCACAACACAAGAAACCAACGCAAAAGCTAGCGATATTTATGTGTACTCCTATGTGGCGGATTGAATTCTTGTTTCAAAAGAAATGGAATGAAATTAATGTACGTACATACAGCAAGGTGAAGATGATGCTCGCGCGTGCACCACAAGACTACAGCAAGGAGAGAGAGAGAAAGATCGAGACAGAGATCGCTAGATGCAATGCACCTCATGGATCGATCGATCTCTTGCGAGCGCAGCGTACGGTCACCATGCGAACACGCACGCACGCGCACGCTATCTCTATAAACTTCAGGACATAGTACGTACGTACTATATGTACGTGTTATCATGAGCAGTGAGACGTAAGGCTGGCATGTGGGCAATCCATGATCAGTCAATGGCATTCACTTACTTGCAAGAACAAAGTTCAACACAAAAAATAAGCTCGAGAAAGCTTGGCAGTAGAAATTAAGCAGAAGCAAATAACTAGCAAATGTACGTAGCACGATCAATAAAAGTCTGAATCATCCAGTGATCTTAAGCCGGGCAGAATGGTACTAAAACAATGCATGCATGCACAAGCAATTAATCGATCGAGACCTACATAAAATATGCTCATCATCAGTCCGGCATACCAAATGGGCACGTGCGCAGTACAGGTCCTCTCTCCTCCTCCTCAGCAGGCCGCACCGGCGGGGGGCGGCGGCGGCGGGGGTGGAGGCTGGTGGCTGCCGCTGCTGCTTGCGTCACCAGGCGTCGGCTTCTTGCGCTTCTTCTTCTCGTAGCTGACGCCGCGCGCGCGAGCCTGGTGCTCGCGGACCTCGCGGAGGAAGAGGCGGACCGCGCGGGCGGCGAAGGGGTTGGACTCGGGGCGGCCGCCGTGCTCCTCGAACGCGGCGCGAAGGCGTCCCACGAGCGCGTCGAGGCTCCCCCACGCCTGACGCAGCGGGCAGGGGCAGGGCGCCGGCGGGTTCGGGTGGCCGAAGAAGGGGCACGACGCCGTGTGCACCTTGGTCTTGCCGAACTGGTCCAGGTACCGCAGAAACTCCAGCACGTGCGCGCCGCTGCACTGCGCAAGGCTCAGCGGCGGCCGGTGGTTCCGCAGGTACTGCCCGAACGTGTTCCAGTCCCGCCGCTTCTGCGCCTCGTACCGGCTGGGCGTCTGCGGCGTGCCTCCACCCCCAGCCGACGAGGACGCCCCGCCACCGCCGCTAGATCCACCGGCGCCGCTCCCGCCACCGCCGCCCGGGGCATTCGGGCTCTCGGGGTTTGGCGACAGGTCCATGGATCAATCTGTCGCACAAGAGAAACAAGCTCCGCCATTATAGTACTGGAATGATGAAGCTAGCAGATGAATGCGTGCATATTTGGGGCGCGTGGGGAGCTGGTGCACACTCCGCTCCCTCCCTTGGCTCTGTGTGCGTGTGTGAAAGGGATGTATCTATACTACCAACCAATATACTCTAAGATATGTACATACACATGTGCGAAACCGGCCGGATTCTTTTACCGGAAGGGGCATCGGTGGTTACATGCTTAACATACCTTTCCTCACGGCGGCGCGCGGCTGATCCCTCTTTCGCCGGTGGCGGACTCGAGCCGCGGAGAAGATAGGTCGACCAGCAGCAAAAGTGGCGTCGGCGGGAGGTGAAGAAGCTATCTCGAGAATCTGCAGGGGGTGGAAGAGGTGGATATATAGGGATAAGTAAGTCTGTAAGTCTGAGAAAAAGTTAACGCAGGCATTAGCTTCTCTTGCTACTTACCGCTCCTCAGTAGCAGCAGTAGTGGTGGTTGCTGTTGCTCATAGGTCCATTAATCTGACCTGAGCTGCTCCTGCTGCAGCTGGCCAGAGCTTGTTGTTCGAACACGAAACCTTCTTCATGTGCTGGAATAGCCTTGAAGGGATTGCATTGGCATGCTGCCGCTGCTATTTTTAGGTGGGTTTCAGGGGGCGGTGGATGGATTGTTTGGCCTGAAAAAGGGGGGGATCTGTGAAGGGAGTGAGAGATGGAGCAGGGACTCCCGTAGAGAGAGAGAGAGAGGAGATGGTAGGACAGATACAGAGGTGCGGCTCTGTTAGGGCTTTTAGGTGAATGAAAGAGGGGGGAAGGCGGGAGACACTGTTGAGTGCGAGGTGAGAGGTGACATGACTAAAGGTGAAATCCTTTTATTTTCTATCCATGTCCATGGTGGGGGAGGAGGAGAAAGCGAGCGAGCGAGCGAGGGGCACCTCCCCACCCCCAGTCCCAGTCTCTCTCACCACCACCTCCATTTGTATAGCTCCCCAGGAGTGGTGTGGGTCTGGGATGTCCTTTGCGCCGTCTTCACCCGTCGACGCGGACACGGACGGCTGAGATCGGCCCGTGAAAGAGTCCAAGCTGCTAGGCGCAGCTCCATCACGCACGCACAGGAACATATCTGAGGGCGTCCAGCATCCAATGGACGGCCCGTAAAGCGGTGGGGCAGGGTCATGTCCGTACGATTGGAGACGGCCCGGGGCCTACCGCGCAGACCACCATGAATGGCCGCGCGCGCGCGGCTGCTTGTCCATGTGAGGAGACGACAAATATGAAACTCCGTCCCAGCCTACGCAGCAGGTATGAAATCCTCCCGCATAAAACCGCGGTGCATGATTAACCAATGGAATTCTCCTCTTTTTAGAACTCGCGTCCGCATCCATATTCATCGACATTTAGAAAAGAGGATTCATGTCATACCGCCGCATGTGGCAGGTACTGACCAACTTGGACGATACAAAATCTGCCAACTTTTCAAGAAAACATGCCTCCTTTTCGCTGAGGGAAAATAAGTCGAAGATATATGAGTCGAGTTTTTGTAGTCTCCATTACTTTGCTGTTGCTGTTACAGAATATATACCGACTTTGTTATCATACGAGCCTTTCCTTTTCCCACATGGATTGTTTGCCGATTTTTACTATTTGTTTGTGCATTATCCTACAACTACCTCATTTTCTTGGTACAACGACCTTAAAATATCTTGTACTGAAGCAAGTGCGTAAATATAATACTAACTGAGTAACATCACGATTCACAAAAAATGTAAAGCCAGAAAAATTAAAAGGTCTATCTTAAACACTGAATTGTTGTGTTTGATCTAACTTTAATCTTGAATTACGGGAAATTTAATACTAAAACCTAAATTTCAAAATCTATTTAATATGAACTCTAGCTCTGATTTTATATTTCATGCCTCTTACTAATATGAACATGACGGGTGATTATATCTCTCTTGTACAAAATGAAACTATAAACCATGTATTTCTTTTTATATTTGTATACAGATCTCAAATGTCTACGGTATAAGAAAATGAGATAATATGTGCGTGCAAGGTCTACGGGTTAACTGATGAACTAAAATTAATGCAAGGACTAGAAAAAATACCAGAGAAAAACTATATGTAGCATCACCTTCATGCGGTTATATACATGACACTTAATGAAATTTACATCTCAATGGAAAATGTTTGCATTCATTTTAAAGTGACACTGACTAATGATAATATCACCTTCACGTGTGGTTATACACATAAACAACAATAATATATATTTCACAAAAAATAACAACAATAATATATATGCATGGCTTACTGTTAAGTGAATGAACATTATTTGAAAATAGATGAGTTTTCAAAGAACTTTTGCCCCCTAAACATGTTATACTTGAAAATAAGTTTAATTATGTTAGTATTACTATTAGTTGCGCAGTTTTCTCTATCTATCATGTCTAGTGACATATATCCCAGTGGTCCGTCGTAGTTATGTCTGATCTATCTATCTTGCCGATAAAAGGTTACCTTAAACTTTCCATTTGAGTAGGCTGATGTGTGGATGAAATTAAAACCCCACCACCTGCATGGTACATGCAAAACACTTGTAAGCGGTTAGGGTACAATGATTGGGTGGATCAGAAGATTTGGCTACCAATTTTTCTTTGAAAAGTCGTCCTTTTGTTTGAATATCTTCTACCCTTTTAGTTGCTTCCAAATGTGTGCATCTCTCTGTCACCAGATGGGGCCAGTAATAGTATGCTACTATTGGTGGCTGTTGAGCAACATTGATCATGATGCTACACTCTTACTAGTGAAATAGTTGCACATGTACTATATATGATGCATTAATGTTTAATTTTGGAGTATGACCTGTCAACTGTGAAGAAGTGCTCCTATGCATGATATATATGCATCTGATCTTATCCACAGTAGTGCAACAAAATTAAGAGGACTTTTTTGCGCGGACAAAACTAAGAGAATTTGATAACGAACACGGCTGGGTATGACGCTGAGTGAAGTACTGTAATTAGCTATTTTTACAGCAAGTAGTTAGATAGGTTTATACCCTTTTTTTGAGCCGCTGCTCTTCAGAACGTTGCATGCTGGTGAAAGGTACGTATATACTGGCCAGCCCGGTCTATGTATGGAACTAGACAGTTTTGCTACAACGGATGTACAGCGCTGAGGCTGATGAGTCGGCCTGATGGATGAAATCACTTAGGTGATGGTGAGTCTAATCGTACATGCATTGGAAAAAAAATGCTAGCACTACTCGTCTATATATCGTCTATAATCAGTGTATCTTGTTCTACACTATGATTAATCAGAAGACTGAGCTACAGCCTCTCGATGGCCATTTTTTCTATGAAACCACGCCTTGTTTTTTCTAAATTGTTTTCTCCTTTCGTAACATATGTACTTCTTGCTACACTCTTTTTTTTAGATTACTTCTTGCTACACTCTGATCTACCTTTTGAAAAGACTCCACAGTTAGCACTCAACTCAGATGTGCTAGAATCATGTTTGCCCTTCTCTCTTGATAGTGTTTCGATATGTAATGTTTATATTATTAGTGCTCGATCATTCTTTTTCTTTTCTTCAAGCATGCATTATTCATCCTTCTTTTCCAAAACAAAAAAACATGCATTATTAAAAAAAATGTAATCTATATATAATCCATGCACGCGTGGGGGACAGATCCGTACGCCACGAGAGAAACTCCGTCCAAAACAAAAATGAAGCAAGGCATGGACCACAAGCGAGACTGGTCAATCAATCAGTTGTGAGTCTGTGACAGTTATTTCTCCAATATTATATCATCATGAGTGCATAAAATATGATGGATATGCAGTACAATCTGAGTGCGAATTTCGGAGAGAGAGATACCTCTTGTTGGGCGTTGGTTTACTGGCAGTTACTTAGTTCTTTTTTGCTGAGAACCTGTCATGTTGTGGGTCCTTAATCGCCCGACAATTGTTCATGTCCTGCTTCCCAAATTATTGCATGCATGAGAAATTGTCCGTGCAATCGCATGCCTTTTTAATCTGAAAGATGCAGAATAAATGCTTGTTGCATGTGCAGATGTGCTTGACAGGCCGGGCAGGAGGTTCAGAGGATCATGAGACAATGCCACATCTACTTGTTGGTTAGACTAGTCAAAACCTTCTCCAATGACTCCATGCACATATAAGCTGATGAGACGATTCAAATAATGACGCAAATCACCTAATCGTCGTCTACAGAGCATATATATAGCTCTATTTGGTTGATGTATTATAAAAACTCCGTTCGAAGATACACCTCAACCAGGCTTTTGCCCTGCTTTATATTTAAAGCAAATCGCCACGTTCAAACAAAAAAAATCCAATCGAAGATACATGCGAATTGGTTTAATTACCTAGAGTATAACCAAATTTAACACTTACGTTGCATCATCCGAGTATACATATGAGTAATATCTTCACATGCTTAACTTTGATGAACCAAGGTCGCGGAGGATCCCATGCGGATGCCGCCACTGGGTTCCCCCGCAGCACTTCGACTCTGGTGCGGTGCGGCGGTTCTGCGCGCGTGGAGGTGAGGCGCGCCGGTGGAGTGCAGCAGCTCCGTGGACCAAGGTTAAAGAGGAGAGGGGTACGGAGGCGGGAAAATATAATAGAGGTTTTTTTGGAAAAAAGAACAGCGCCACGTGTCATAAAAAATGGTTTGTACCACGGTTGAACACGAAAGCCATGTGCCTGTACCCATGGTGAACGTTTTTGAAGTTCTTGTACCAATCTGCTCCCACTAGCCAAGTTCTTGTATCATGGGTGCAATTACCTCTAAATAAATTACTTCAAAAGAGCATGTCAATACAGGTTTACCTGTACCTTTACTTTCAGTTTTACCTTTAATGAGGGGTGTTGCTCACTACAGGAAAATCACACACTGCCATGTATCTTCGTGTAAGCTGAGTGTCAAAACACGGGTTCACGGCTTACAAGAATGTAAGCCGAGAATTGAACGAATAACTCACGGCAAAATAATGACACTCAGCTTACTTCTAAGTAAGTCGTGTATCCTTATAAAAGGCATTCAGCTTAAAGAATATACTCGGCTTATTTTTAAGTAAGTCGTGCCGCCATAAACAAGGTACCCGGCTTACAAAAGATCCAAGGTAAAGTTTCCTGCCACAAGGCCATCACGGCGGCCATTGACGGCTCCGTGACGCTGCTAGCTATAAGCCGAGTGCCGACTTAGCAGTGCGCTATTTTGCAAAAACTATATATAGTGCAAAAAATGATTAGAGTAGTACAAGTGAGTTGGATTTATATGTACTTATTACTTTTTGTTTCTTTCCCCAATTTCTCACCCATTCTTTCTAGGCTAGTTTTCATCGCCCTTTCGATCCACCAGTTTCACGATCTCTCTCTAATTAATTACAATTTTTTGCCACTTTAAAGCACTAGTAGAAAACAGGGCTTTGGTCCTGGCCAGATCAGAGCATTAGTCCCGGTCGTGTTACGAACCGGGACTAATGGGAGCATCAGTCCCGGTTCGAGAGGCTAGGACGCCGGCCGGGCCTCGGCAGGCATCAGTCCCGGTTCGGCTGGGACCTTTAGTCCCGGTTCCATCCACCAACCGGGACTAAAGGGGTTGCCCTTTAGTCCCGGTTGGTGGATGGAACCGGGACTAAAGGGTAGGCCATTAGTCCCGGTTTTAGACACAAACCGGGACTAAAGTTTTGCCTATATATATCCACGCCCCCCCCCATCTCCTCTGTTTTTTGGCCGTGGAAGGGTGGAGGTGTGGGCTACTCTGTTTTTTGCCTATATATGCACATGAGGTGTTCGATGAAATGCCGGAGCCACACTTAAGCTTTCTCCTCTGTTCTTCCTCCAAGCTCGACCTCCAAGCTCCATTTTCCTCAAGATTTGTCTAGGTTTGGCGGTGCACCAACTATCCAAGTGTTCTAAAAAGGTTAGCAACTTCATCCTTTCATCTCTCACTGCTAGTTTAGCTCATTTCAAATGCTCTAGAAGTAGTGTGGTTTGTGGGTTTTAGTGGAGGAGTGTATGTGTGAGTTTATTTGATTTAGATGCACAATTTGAGCTCAAATTAACTTCTTAGTTTGCACATGTGTATGATTTATATAGCTACTTGTATAATTTTCTTACTTGTATTATTGTTTGTTATTATATAGTGCCATGGTTTTGGTATCCGCCCCCGTCGGCTCTCGTCCGGTCTATGATTCGGATGTGGTATATTATCTTTTATAACTATTTGTTTCATTTAGTGTTTATGACAATTATGCCGACCAACTTGACATAGATGTCTTTATCTAGGAGGTATGTGAACCGGAAATTCCAACCGACCCTCTTGTCGAGAGGTTAAATTTAGTTGAAAAAGAAAACAATTATTTGAAATAAAAATTGAAAAGAGTTGAAGAAGAGAAGATGAAATTGGAGTTGCATGTTGCCGATGCCGTTGATCTACACAAGATCCAGATGGATGCAATGCGCTTGAAGATTAGAAAGATTAGAAAATATGCCATTGATAATGAGGCTTGGTATCATTATGCTGTTGGATCAATTGTTACCTTAGTTGCGATTTTGATCGCATTTGTTATTGCATTTAAATGTTTTACATAGTTGTATGTTAGTTTCAATGTATGTTTTAATTAGATGCTCTAGAGAGCTGTATGTTGTTCTATGAGAACTATGTATGAACTTTATGTATTTATTTTTTCAGTAATAACATTTGATCACTACTGTACTTTGGTTTTAATGTGATGAACAACTTGTATTAATTTGGTCATTTCTCTATTCATGATGTTCTGTAATGGTTTTTGATATACTTAATTATATAATGCACGCAGATGAACCGGCAATGGATGTACGGTGACCGACGCACCTCCGACTACATTACGGGCCTGCATAATTTTCTCAATGTGGCAGAGGCAAACAAGCAGAATGGTTTTATATATTGTCCATGTACTGTCTGTGAGAATACGAAGGATTACTCTGACTCGAAAACCCTTCACTTCCACCTGCTTTCGAAGGGTTTCATGCCACACTATAATGTTTGGACCAAGCACGGAGAAAGAGGGGTTATGATGGAAGACAACGAAGAAGAAGAGGATGATGACAACTATCCTATGTTCCCTGAATACGGTGATACTGCAACGGGGGAAGCTGAAGATCAAGAGGCACCAGATGTGCCCGATGATGATCTTCGCCGGGTCATTGTTGATGCACAGAGAGGATGCGAAAGTGAAAGGGAGAAGTTGAAGTTCGATCGCATGTTAGAGGATCACAAAAAAGGGTTGTACCCAAATTGCGAAGATGGCAACACAAAGCTCGGTACCGCACTGGAATTGCTGCAATGGAAGGCAGAGAATGGTGTATCTGACAAGGGATTTGGGAAGCTACTGAAAATAATGAAGAAGAAGCTTCCAAAGGATAACGAATTGCCTAACAGTACGTATGAAGCAAAGAAGGTTCTCTGCCCTCTAGGATTAGAGGTGCAGAAGATACATGCATGCCCTAATGACTGCATCCTCTACCGCGGTGAGGAGTACGAGAATTTGAATGCATGCCCGGTATGCGGTGCATTGCGGTATAAGATCAGACGAGATGACCCTGGTGATGTTGAGGGCGAGCGCCCCAGGAAGAGGGTTCCTGCCAAGGTGATGTGGTATGCTCCTATAATACCACGGTTGAAACGTCTGTTCAGAAACAAAGAGCATGCCAAGTTGTTGCGATGGCACAAAGAAGACCGTAAGAAAGACGGGAAGTTGAGAGTACCCGCTGATGGGTCGCAGTGGAGAAAAATCGAGAGAAAGTGGCCGGACTTTGCAGGTGACGCAAGGAACTTATGGTTTGGTATAAGTGCAGATGGCATTAATCCTTTTAGGGAGCAGAGCAGCAATCATAGCACCTGTCCTGTGACTCTATGTATCTATAACCTTCCTCCTTGGTTGTGCATGAAGCGGAAGTTCATTATGATGCCAGTGCTCATCCAAGGCCCTAAGCAACCCGGCAACGACATTGATGTGTACCTAAGGCCATTAGTTGAAGAAATTTTACAGCTGTGGGACATAAAAGGTGTACGTGTGTGGGATGAGCACAAACAGCAGGAATTCGACCTACGAGCGTTGCTGTTTGTAACCATCAATGATTGGCCTGCTCTTAGTAACCTTTCAGGACAGACAAACAAGGGATACCACACATGCACGCACTGTTTAGATGAGACCGAAAGTATATATTTGGATAAATGTAAGAAGAATGTGTACCTGGGACATCGTCAATTTCTTCCGACCAAGCATGCCTTAAGAAAGAAAGGCAAGCATTTCAAAGGTGAGGCAGATCACCGGAAGAAGCCTGTCCTCCGTACTGGTGATGATATACTTGATATGGTCAAGGATTTACAAGTAATCTTTGGAAAGGGTCCTGGCGGACAATCTGTTCCGAATGACGCTGACGGACACGCACCCATGTGGAAGAAGAAATCTATATTTTGGGACCTACCCTATTGGAAAGACCTAGAGGTCCGCTCTGCAATCGACGTGATGCACGTGACGAAGAATCTTTGCGTGAACCTGCTAGGCTTCTTGGGCGTGTATGGGAAGATCAAAGATACACCGGAGGCACGGGAGGACCAGCAACGTATGAACGAAAAAGACGGCATGCATCCAAAGCAGTATCAAGGTCCTGCCAGCTACGCTCTTACCAAAGCAGAGAAGGAAATCTTTTTTGAATGCCTGCTCAGTATCAAGGTCCCGTCTGGCTTCTCGTCGAATATAAAGGGAATAATAAATATGGCAGAGAAAAAATTCTAGAACCTAAAGTCTCATGACTGCCACGTGATTATGACGCAACTGCTTCCGGTTGCATTGAGGGGGCTTCTACCAGAAAATGTTCGATTAGCCATTGTGAAGCTATGTGCATTCCTCAATGCAATTTCTCAGAAGGTAATCGATCCAGAAATCCTACCAAGGTTACAGAATGATTTGGTCCAATGTCTTGTCAGTTTCGAGTTGGTGTTCCCACCATCATTCTTCAATATTATGACGCACGTCCTAGTTCACCTAGTCGACGAGATTGCAATTCTGGGTCCTGTATTTCTACACAATATGTTCCCCTTTGAGAGATTCATGGGAGTCTTAAAGAAATATGTTCGTAACCGTGCTAGGCCAGAAGGAAGCATCTCCACGGGCCATCAAACAGAGGAGGTCATTGAGTTTTGTGTTGACTTTATTCCTGACCTTAAGCCGATTGGTGTTCCTGAACGCGGCATGAGGGGAGACTGGGTGGAAAAGGCACGCTAGGACTGAACTCAATAATATGTAGGGACGGACATTCTTGGGCGCAAGCACACTACACGGTTCTACAGAATTCTACCTTGGTGGCCCCGTATATCAATGAACACAAGAATATTCTACGCTCCAAACACCCGGAGCAGTCTGACGACTGGATTACACGTGAACACATGGGGACTTTCGGCGGTTGGTTGCAAACACATCTCATGGGTAACACCACTGTTGGAGATGAGCTGTACTTGTTGGCCAGGACACCATCTTTGACTGTATTGACTTTCCAAGGGTACGAGATAAATGGGAATACATTTTACACGATCGCCCAAGATAAAAAGAGCACCAACCAAAACAGTGGTGTCCGCTTTGATGTAGCAAACACCAATAGGGCAAAGGACACATATTATGGTTACATAGAGGACATATGGGAACTTGACTATGGACGTGATTTTAAGGTCCCTTTGTTTCGGTGCAAATGGGTCAATCTGTCAGGAGGCGGGGTACAGGTAGACCCACAGTACGGAATGACAACAATGGAGCTCAACAATCTTGGGTACACAGACGAACCATTCGTCCTAGCCAATGATGTGGCGCAGGTTTTCTATGTGAAGGACATGTCTACCAAACCGAGAAAAAGAAAAGATAAGGAAGCGAATACATCATACAATGAGCCAAAGCGCCACATAGTTCTTTCAGGGAAAAGAAACATCGTGGGAGTGGAGGACAAGACAGACATGTCAGAAGATTATGAAAAGTTTCATGAAATTTCTCCCTTCAGAGTGAAGACTGACCCAAGCATCCTGTTAAATGATGAAGATTATCCATGGTTATGGCGCAATAAGCAAGGGACACACGCGAAGAAATAGTTTTATACCCCAAGATCCCACTCTGGGATGTGACCGGCTTCACCACCATCACTTTCTCTCTAGTGTGAGTTTCCGGACTTATAGCTGGAAAGTGCCACTTCGGACAAACCGGAGGGAATCTTTGTAAGAGCTAGCTAGGGAATTTTTGCATTTGAAACATGATTTTATAATAATTATTTATTAAGTTATGAAATTTCAATTATTCCTATCCTTTCAGTCACATGTTTTGCAAGGTTGATCATACGCGGTTAGTCCCGGTTGGTGGCTCCATATATAATAACAAGGTTAATATAGACATGGCTTAAACGTCTTGACATAGATGAATACAGCAGAAGCATCGGAGATGATAAGAGAGAAACGTTGTATGACATAAAGTTGGAGGTACTATGTGGTTTCTCTGATCGGAGATGATAAGAGAGAAACGTTGTATGACATAAAGAAACTATAATATTCTTCAATAGCAAAAAGAATCAACTAAAAAGCTTTTATAAAACTCTAGTTATGATCAAAATAATATTAACTTAAAATTATATAAAATTTATGCAACTAAAATTTTCATAAAGTATTTTTTGTTAAAAACTTTAATAGCAAAAAGAATTAAATGAAAACTAGGCATGTATGCATCTGTTTAAAATAAAACTTTAGAATTTAAACCAAAAATAGGCATGATCTCTTTCATTAACACAGAAAGAATATGAAAGTTTTGCATTTTTTAGAATTTCATATATTTTGTTGAAATTATTTGATAATCATGTGTATTACACATAAGTGAGTATGTATAAAAATTAGGATGTGATTTGAAGAAGGTCAAAAAATTGACATATATATAAAATTCTAGTTATGATCAACTAAAACAAAACTATAATATTCTTCAATAGCAAAAAGAATCAACTAAAAAGCTTTTATAAAACTCTAGTTATGATCAAAATAATATTAACTTAAAATTATATAAAATTTATGCAACTAAAATTTTCATAAAGTATTTTTTGTTAAAAACTTTAATAGCAAAAAGAATTAAATGAAAACTAGGCATGTATGCATCTGTTTAAAAGAAAACTTTAGAATTAAAACCAAAAATAGGCATGATCTCTTTCATTAACACAGAAAGAATATGAAAGTTTTGCATTTTTTAGAATTTCATATATTTTGTTGAAATTATTTGATAATCATGTGTATTACACATAAGTGAGTATGTATAAAAATTAGGATGTGATTTGAAGAAGGTCAAAAAATTGACATAACATATGCAAAAAATAAAAAAAATGCCCGCCTACTAGCAGGAGAATTCACACACCACGGCCTGCATACGACTAGAAACCCAACTATATATGGGCCAGGATGTAGGCCCGCGGGGCACGAATTTCTGCTGTCAGTAGGACCCACAGGGCAGAGAGGGGCCAGGTCAGACGATGAGCTGTCTGTGCTTTGAGAGGAGCTTGCAACGGTAGCCGCAGGCGGGCTTATAAACCGCTGCGAGCGCCTCTCGCTTGGCGAGGTGGGACTAAACTCCCACCGCCCCTCGGCTGTGCCAGGACCAACCCTTTAGTCCCGGTTGGTGGCTCCAACCGGGACTAAAGGCCCCCCTTTAGTCTCGGTCCGAGCCACCAACCGGGACTAAAGGGTTGGGTTTCGCGCCCTTTGGGCTGGTGAAATTCACCTTTAGTCCCGGTTGGTGGCTCGGACCGGGACTAAAGGGGGGCCTTTAGTCCCGGTTGGAGCCACCAACCGGGACTAAAGCTCGGGCTATATAAACCACGCGCTGCCTTCTTCCTCCCCAATCTTCTTTCTCTCTCGCTCCTCTGCCCCGACGCCGAACCACCGCACGCCGCCGCCAGGCTGCCGCGACGCCCTGCCCCGAGCCGTCCCCGAGCCCGCTGACCGTCGCCGGACCTCCTCGCCGTCCTCCCCGAGCATCGCCGCCCCTGAGCCCGCTCCTCGTCGCCGCCCCCGATCGAGCTCTCCTCGTCGTCGCCGCCCCACGGTGAGCACCCTTTCCCCCTCCTCCCCCTCTTCCCCAAATGGATGGATGGATTCATGGATGGATGTATTGATCGATCCCTCCAAATATTTTTTGTCAGATCCTTTTAGTTTTGATGCATTATTTGGCAGTAGGTGAACCCTAGTTCATCACTTTGTTCGAAATTTTGTGATGTTAAATTTGTTTAGTATGGATATGAGGTAGTAATAGAGGTGTGTTGATGAATGTATGGATAGATTGTATGGATATATTGTAGTTAATTTTTTTAAATTTATGGATGAATAAATTGTATGGATATGTTGGACTTGGTTTTTTCTCAATGTGTATGGATAGATGCATATTGCAATTAGTGGATGAATGTATATGTATGCATATATATAGATTGCAATGTGTGTGCAATGTGTATGGATATATATATAGATTGCAATTAGTGAGCATATAAACAAATTGAAGAACAATTTTTTTGCATTAGAGTTCATTTTGTCTTTTTTGTATGTTTTAATGCAAGCATCTTTTGGGCAATCTTTGAACATGAAGTAGGAGCATTTTGATGTCATCTTGCTAGTACATTTTAGTTCATGCCATGTTAGGACCTGTAGTGAGTGCTACAAGCTTGTAAACTTGCTATCTATTCATTTCTGCCATGCCATGCAAATATCACTAAGTCTGAAAATTTGTTAATACTTGTCAACTTGTCATGATGATTGCCATTGATCTAGGGGTCATTTGAATTAGTTCAGTAAGCATGTTTTGCCATGTGTTACATGTACATTCATGTCATGCCATTTGTTGCCATGTAGAAATTCTGTAGCATGTTCAAATCTTGCTTTCAAATTGGTATCTAGCTATAATGGACGGATTTGCATTGCATATTGCTTTGATCACCATTTGAGTTCCGTGCATCCGTTTGCCATGATCTTTATAGGTCCATTTCAACTAAAATCTTCCATTCTATCCAGTGGCATACTTGGGTTTGCCTAATTTTTTTTCACTCGGTGGAATTACAGGTTGTGGTGTTGCATCTCCGTGGAGTTGGTCCCTGATCGTCCCTCCACTGTTCGACAAAAGGTGTCCATTTGTCGTATGTTGAGTTTTGTTCATAGGATGATGGTTGGTTCATTTGTTGAGTTGTGTATTCATCTTGTGTATAAATCTTGTATTCATTTTGTATTCATCTTGTGTATAAATCTTGTATTCATCTTGTACAAATATCATCGTAACTTCGACATGAGAGGGGGGGGGGGTCGTTAAAACATAACCCCGATAACTTTGATTTTGAGGCATATGAAAACCTGATTTGCACGTCGGACAGGCATGAGAGAGGCGGTCCGCAAAGTATCCTCTCCCGAAAGATAGGACGACTCATCAGATATGATTCTAGATAATGTCCAATGCCTCATATCGCGAACATAGTTATATTGGATAATTGATCTTCATATAAATGAAGCATAAAAGTTTAGCAATCACTTACAAATTTTCATGTTGTTCATTGACTTCGACATGAGGGGGGGGGGTCGTGTTAAAACATAACCCCGATAATTTCGGTATAACTTCGTCATTAGGGCGGAGGGGGTCGTTAAAACATAACCCCGATAATCCACTAATCCATTGCTCATATGCATATGATTCCTTGTTGTGATTAGGTCTATGTTTGCCACTAATCCATCTCTCATGGTTGTATATTGCCATGTTGTAATATTTGCAGAAACTATGGAACACGACAGAGACTTAGAACAAGAAAAGGCGTTGGAGGAAATAATCCGCGAGGGAGATGATGATATCATCACCTCACAGTTTCTCAACGACTCCGATGGTGAGGGAAGAGAAGATGACGGCTCCGGTGATCGAATGGAGGAGGGAGAAGATGACGGCTCTGCCGGTGTTGGAGCCTTAACTGTTGCAAAGTCCGGCGAGGTATATATATTAATTAAGCCTCTGCTGACTAGATGCATTAATTGTTTTGTATGTACATATATTAACGCTTCTTTCTTCTTTTAGCCCTCCGGATCGTCGAGCCAAACTTCTATAAGGAGACGAGGCCTGAAGAAAAGGTTGGGCGAGAATGAAAGGTTCACGATCGAACAAGTCGATCCAGATGGCAAACCGACTGTTCCCAAGCGGACCCAAGACCGATTTATACATCAGTGCGGAGTTGTTGTTAGGGACAGCGTCCCGATCAGCATCCAAGAATGGAATAAGAAGAAGGACGATGGAGTTTCTTATGTCGACGATAGATGCAAAGATGAGCTTTGGAACTCGCTCATGATAAATTTCAGCCTACCGCCAGTGGAGGATCCAAATAACCCAGTTATACAGCGAAAAGTCAAAAAATGGGCTCTTAAGAAGATGGCAGAACAATTCAAGAACTGGAAGAAAAGATTGAACGAACAGTTTGTCGAGAAAGACGAGACACCAGAATTCACCGGTCAATATGCAAAGATAAAAGATCACAGGCCCGCATTTGTGGTGTACAAGAAATCGGAGAAAGCTAAGAACAGGTCACAGACAAATAAGCTAAATGCTGCAAAGAAGCTGTATCACCATGTTACGGGGTCAGGTGGCTACAAGGTTGCCCGGCCTACGTGGGACAAAGCTGAGAACGACCTGCTTGCTAAAGGGATCCAACCATTGACATTGAGCTGGCCCGAACGGGCAAGGACTTGGTTCTTCGGGCATGGGGGGACTTTGGACCCAGAAACAGGGAAGTGTGTTTACACGAAAGAACAACTTGAAACACCTGTCATAAAGATTCAGGAAGCAATCAAGGACGTGCAGGAAGTGAGGTTCCATCTCGACAGAGACAAGGACGAGCTGTCATGCGCCCTCGGGAATCCTGAACACCCTGGACGAACACGAGGCACATCAGGCTCCGTTCCGTGGGTGCATGGGTTTCCCGACAGCACTGGTTATAGAAGCCGAGGGAGAAAGAAGAAAGAGGATGCAGACCGGATGCAGAAGGTAGAAGAAAGATTAGCGTTGCAGGAGAAGAAACTAGAGGCACTTACCAGTCAGCGAGCTACCGGCCCACCATCTCAGCAGCACGAAGATCCTTCATTCGATACTGCCCACGAAGCTACCCCACCATCTCAGCGAAAAAGCAGCGTGGCTTCCACGGAGCTCGTTCGGCCTGATATCACGGCTCCTCACTACCCCGTGGATGATATCACGGAGAGGGAACATTGTGAGCTAATGGCGAAATGCAGCAACCTAACCTTGAAGGTGGCGGTCGGCTATGTCTTACCTCCTCGACCTGATGGAACTTTCCATTGCAATCCGATTCCAGATGGTTATGCTATTGTCGGGGTGGATGAAGTTACCAACGGATTCGAGGGGCTGAACCTTGAGTACCCTACAGGTGAAGGGGAGACTCATCTGGTAGATGCCGTAAGGACTACCATTCTATGGAGAAAGGAAAACATCGTGCTTCCACAATGGACGCCGCGTCAGCAGACTCAGCCGGAGGAGGCCCCTCAGCAGACTCCTCACAGTACTCCAGCTCTATCTCCGCTGCCTCAGTCGTCTCTGCCGCGTCAGCACACTCTGCCGCCTCAGCTGTCTCCGCCGCGTTAGCGGACTTTGCCGGAGGAGGCCCCTCAGCAGAATCCTCCGCCGCCTCAGCTGTCTCCGCCGCGTCAGCGGACTCCGCCTCCTCCGCCGTCTCAGCAACGGCGAAAGAGACCCGCCGCCGCTCCGGTGGCTAGCAGTATAACAACGAAGAAATCCAGAGCAGGTCCAAGCATCAAGAATGCTCCTGCCAAGTTACCATACGACATGACTGAGGAGGAAAACAACGAGTTCGTGGCTGCCGATGTGAAACGCCAGCTTGCACCGAAACGTCCAGATCCAAAGGAGAAAATAGATTCGGTAAAAGCGAAGCGCTGCCTGGATGCCCTTAAGCGACCACCACCTCCTCCGCCGCTCTCACACTATGACCGCTGTATTGTAAAGACATTTCATGAAGTGAAAAGGTCGGGAAGTAACAGTGCTTCAAGAAGTGGGAAAACAATTCCCCAGCTCGGCGAACAGGAAAAACAATCGTGCCCCCCGCTCAAGGTGTTTCCCGATATCGCTAATGATTCGGTGGTAGCGGTCGCTCATCCTGGTTACACTCTTGGTGATTACTTAGGCGATCAGGTACAGTTCGAAATGGCTGAGGTAGCGTTTAGATACGAGCACGGGAAGCCTCTCGTCAGACCTGAGCAGCTCCTGCATCTATCAATGATGATGCGAAGATTGCATGACTGGTACTTGAAAGCCTGCAAGGAAGGGACCGACAATATCTATGTGGGAATTAAAGATGAGCACTACTTCAATGGAGTCGAGGCGTTGTACATTGAATTTGAAGAATTATTTCAGTTATACAATCAAGACGCCCTCGACAAAACTATCGTCAGTTGCTATTGTCTGTAAGTATTTTTTTTCTGTAATTAAGTCTCTAGCTCAGCTCGTTCATTGCATGTATAATTATCCTCACACTATATTATGCAGATTGAAGATCCTCGAATGCAGAGGAAAAATCTATGACATTGGGTTCATTAACCCAAATACCGTAAATGAATATACGGTACAAAAAACCCCCAATGATACTGAGAAAAACTTGCTAAAGGCGTTACTTGGACAACAAAACAAAAGAGAAATACTATTTCCTTACAACTTCAAGTGAGTGTTACTGTCTTGTGCAAATTCTGTTTCGCTTACTCGAGGTTAAGTGTAATTGATGAGTTATGCGTGCGCAGGTTCCACTATATTCTGCTAGCCATTCAGCTTGGCGCGGGACTAGTAATTGTCTTGGACTCGAGACGTAAAGAGCCTAAGGAGTGGGCGGACCTGAGTCAAATGCTCTAGAAGTAAGTTCAATCATTATCGCACCATATCGGCAACTTTCGTTCATTTCCTGATATCAAGTAATCATTTTCTTTGCCGGACAGGGTTTGGAAAAAGTTCACCAACCAGGTTAGGGGTGAATGGAAAAAGGAGCTGCGATTTCACACCCCAAAGTAAGTACTACTAGCTAGCTAGTTCCGCGCATCTCTCATTGATTCTAGTTTCAATACCATTATCATGCTTGATTATCATTTTGATTGAACTCTATTCTCGTAAAGTTCTTGTGGCAGGAACCCGGGAATAATTTATGTGAATACTACGTTTGCGAGTACATTCGCCACAAGATCTCTGAGCGGGGCAGATCTTTAGAATAATTTGAAGTACGTAAACAATATTCACATTTTTATTTTATTACCATCAATTGTGTTGAGTTTCATTCATATATATATATATATATATATATATATATATATATATATATATATATATATATATATATATATATATTGACCCCTTCTTTAAATTAGATCTGGCGGAAGCGGGGCGAACTCCTACCAACTGATCGCATACGAGCAATTCAAGAGGAATTGGCGGGATTCTTTGTTGAACATGTCATACCAACAGACGGAGAATACCATCGGGATTTGCAATGCGATATTGGTAATTAGATATTAGGGATCGTAAGAGATGTTATATTGTATATATGCATGAATGTGTACTATATGTAGTAGCGTCGAATAGATATACGAAAACTTATTGTTCGACCAAGCACGGAGAAAGAGAGGTCACTTCTCTCTATATATTGATCATGACGATGTTGTGTAATGGTTCCTTCATTGCTATATGTAGTAGCTAGCGTCGAGTTAAATGAAAAGCATAAAATAAAAATGAAAACCCTAAATGTAAAGGAATTGAATGGTAAACACAAAAAGAAAAGGGGAAACACAATATGAAACCCCTAAACCCTCCAAAACCCCTAAACCCCTCCTTTAAAAAAAACAAAAACCCCAGCGCCTGGCAGTTGCTGACGCATGGCTCCCTTCTAGTCCCGGTTGGTGTTACCAACCGGGACTAGAGGTCCTCCTGCCTGGGCGCCCACAGCGGCCACGTGGAGCTCCTTTAGTCCCGGTTCATAACCCAACCGGGACTAAAAGTGGGGGCCTTTAGTCCCGATTGTTTTGTCCCGGTTGCAGAACCGGGACTAAAGGCCCTATGGAACCGGGACTGATGCCCTATTTTCTACTAGTGAAGTTGTGGGGTATTGCCTTATACTCTTCACACCCCCTAGTGTACCCATATTAGGATCACATGCAAAAGAATATGTTGTTCTCAACCTTGACGCGATTTGATGAATCACTTGTTCGGTAAGACCGGAAACGTGGTGTGAAGTTTAAGTACCCAATGCACAACTTTGATGTGGCATCTGTCTCACAAACCGGACAATCATGTAGGAAGGTACATGGCGTAGGGTGCTCGTCCCCCCACATCGAGCAGGCGAAAGTGAGTCCTATGATCGCATGCGCTCAAAACTAGTCTGGCATGTCAGCATGACTTACCGTAACACAGACTAATAGGAATATCGCTCGGTCAAACCCCTCTAGCTTCCGGTCAACATCGTAGACCGCCCGGGCCCACGGATGGTAGCAACATCGAAAACCGCGCCAGGAAGGGCCTGAAGACCGCCCCTTCCTGCATGTGGCCCAGATATATCTATGAAAGGTTGGTGTGATGTTTAAATACACAGTTCACAACTTTGATGTGGCACCTCTCTCACAAACCGGACAGTCACCAAGAAAGGTTCAGGGCCTAGGGTGCTCGTCCCACCACATTGAGCAGGCGGGAGGGAGTCATGTGATCGCATGCGCTCAAAACTGGTCTGGCATGTCAGCACCTATCGTGACACATACCAAGAGGAATATCCCCCGATCAAACCCCTCTAGCTGTCCGTCAACGCCGTAGACCACCCGGGCCCACGGATGGCCGAAACATTGAAAATCGCGCCAGGGAGTGCTCGAAGACCGCCCCGGCCAGCATGTGGCCCAAATATATCTATGAAAGGGTGCTGCGATGTTTAAGTATCCAATGCACAACTTTGATGTGGCACCTCTCTCACAAACCGGACAGTCACGCAGGAAGGTTCAGGGCGTAGGGTGCTCGTCCCGCTCACATCGAGCTGGCGGGAGGGTGTCCTGTGATTGCATGCACTCAAACCTAGTCTGGCATGTCAACATGACATGTCGTGACACAAACCAAGAGGAATATCCTCCGGTCAAACCGTTCTAGCTGCCGGTCAACGCCGTAGACCGCCCAGGCCCACGGATGTCTGCAGCGTCAAAAACCGCGTCAGGGATGGCCCGAAGACCGCCCATGTGAGAGCCTGCCTTAATAGGGATGATAGACTACTCATATCGATAAGGAATTTCTTCTTTTCCGGGAGCCCATCCGAAAGAACTCCAAAGTTAAGCGTGCTCAGCTTGGAGCAATTTCAGGATGGGTGAGGTACTTGGTCCCAGGTGCGCACGAGTGAGGAAAAAGTGCGCTGAAAAGACTATTGTCGATCTATGGGGCCAGTCTAGATCCCGCCAGGAGTAACGGCCAATAACCGGCGGGTGTATCCGGGGCGTTACAGGTTGGTATTAGAGCTGGCCCTCGCGGTTACACGGATGTTTGTGGGTCAGGTGCGCGGTCATGTTGTGCATGACGTTTGTGGCCCGTCATGGCACATGTGCTAGACTGGACGCACAGACGTGTGACAAGATGGAACGTTCCTGTGGCCCGACGAGGACATCGGTTCCTTTCAGTGGGGTGTATGTGAGAGCCTGACTTAATAGGGATGGTAGACTACTCATATCAATAAGGAATTCCTTCTTTTCCGGGAGCCCATTCGGAAAGAACTCCAAAGTTAAGCGTGCTTAGCTTGGAGCAATTTCAGGATGGGTGTCGACTGGTGAGGACAAAGTGCATAGGAAATAGTAGTGTTGATCTGTGGGGCGAGTTTAGATCCTGCCATGAGTAATGGCCAGTAACCGGCGGGTGTGTCCGGGGCGTTACAACCCCGGCCTGCATGTGGCCCAGATATATCTATGAAAGGGCGGTGTGATGTTTAAATACCCAATGCACAACTTTGATGTGGCACCTGTCTCACAAACCGGGCAGTCACGCAGGAAGGTTCAGGGCGTAGGGTGCTCGTCCCCCAATGTCGAGCAGGCGGGAGGGAGTCCTGTGATCGCATGCACTCAAACCCTGGTCTGGCATGTCAGCATGAATTACCGTGACATAAATTTCTATCCAGTAATATAAACATTAAACGAACAAACATGAGCAAACAATGCAACTATAACAACAATCTGTCTAAATAGAACAATCTATAAAGAGGAAGAAATTAACATACTTCTGCAACTCTATATATTCTGGAAAAAAATACCACTTGGCTTATAACTCTTGTATATTTACCGTGTAAATTTTTTAGGATTTTACCACGTTCTGAGTAGTCAGGAATATTCATACAACAACAAAAGTGTTGAACATTCCTTCGGTGTTAGTGTCGTCCGTGAAGCGGGTCACACTCTGGAGCTGGGTATTGCCTATTTAAACATGCAACCACACTTGTATACATGTGTTAGGACACAATACAAGTTTGGGTGGGATTCCTACCCTCCAAAGACCTCGGAGCGACCGAGCCCTGACCCGTTTGACCGGCAAATCTACCCCTTTGATCGGCGTTGAACGTCATTTCACCAATGTACTTTTCTACTTGGTTGTGCTAGGTTAGGCCATAGGAACATGGAAAACAAAGTCTGATCCCAACTTATCACAAGATTCCCTCCAGGTTAGCCGTGGTGGCAGTTTCCCGCTCTAAGTGCAGGCGCTAGTGCCCGTCCGTGAAGCGGTTCACACTCGGGTGCTAGGTATTGCCTATTTAAACATCCAACCACACTTGTAGACATGTATTAGGACACAATGCAAGTTTTGGTGGGATTCCTACCCTCCCAAGACACCAGAGAGCCCAATCCTGACCCGTTTGACCGACAAATCTACCCCTTTGACCAGCTTCAATGTCATTTTACCAATGTACTTTTCTAATTGGTTGTGCTTGGTTAGCCCAAAGGAACATGCACTACTAGGGATACGCCTAGTAGTGGCGCGGGGTAAAAGGCTCGTAGTACCGCGGGTGGCCGCGCTATTACTAGCGCGCTGCAGCTAAGTGGCTATTAGTAGTGCGGGGTCCGAGCCCGCGCTACTACTACTTCTGCTAGTAGTAGTGTGGGTCCCACCCGTGCTACTAATACTTATCTGTAGCGCGGGTCTGGACCCCGCGCTACTACTACCTATGCATATTTTTTCCTACGTGTTTGTGCTATATTTAAACAACAGTTATACAGGTTTTTATACAGTCCAACATATACATACAACATTGAAAGTATATCATACAACAATATCTCATCATCATCATCATCATCATCATCATCATCATCATAGTGCATTGTGCAAATTTCTGGGCTAGCAAAATATAATGGGATATTATTTAACATATGTTCAACACACTTAACTAACATGCAAACTAAATAGAAATGTTCTCAAAGCTGCACTCTAGAAACACCTACTCGTCGGACGGTCAGAGCTGGTTGGGGCATATCCATCCTCAATGGTGGTGGATGGGGCATTCTTGGCGTCAATAGCCCCAACATACATCCCCATCGGGCTCTCTGAACCTGAATCGGAGATTTCATCTCGTGTTGTGCCCATCTGAGGACCAATTCTAGTCTGCTCTGAACCGGCATCCGTGCACGCTCTTCATCGTTGGCCTCCGATATGACAACATCTGCTGCATTTCTCAATTCACTAAGCATGCGATTTTTGCAAACTTGCAAGTCCTTCGCGAGGTCTGGGTTCTCGCCTGCGAGAGCCCGCATGTTCTTCAGCTCCTCCATGCACTTCCACCATCTCTATACCGCATCCCAAATCCTTGCTTCCCGGGCCATGACCGATGTAGGGACTCCCAGCTCCTCTCGCGGAGGAGTGGATGATGAGGGTGCGGCATGGGAGGCATGACGATGAGGCATGGAGTCGATGGCGAACGTCCTAAAAACTAGCAAAGAAGGAGCACATAATTAAATTAATTAGATTCTTAACGATCGTAGAACAATACTAAAAAGAGAAGGGGCACGTAAAAGGACTCAGGAGCCAACAAATTATGCAAACATGTACAAATGAAATAGTAGAAGAGAGGACACCTACATTGCCACTGGATTGACAGTAATTAATCAATTCTAAGAAGTCAACACATAGATCACTGTTCATCATGGGTTGACTTTCGGTCTGTCGAGTTTCCCTTGAACAACTCTCATCTCTGGTGGTGTATATGGTGGGCACTCCCTCACTAATATTTTGACCGTCGGTGATGGTCGCTTCTCCTTCTTTCCCGAGTGCATTACCAAAAGGTCTCGCACAAGGAAAAGAAGGAGAAGCGAACCCCACAACAACAGTCGGGATCCTTCCCTCAAGAACATCAATCTATCACACAAGGAGCCTCATCAGACTGAAAGTCAACTCTAAGCATCAATTAAATTACATATATCAAATAATGACATAAAAAAATTAAATTTACGAGTTCCACACTTCATCATCCACGGAAAATTTTGTCATAACCTTCGCCAAATATAGGACATATCGAGTGCCCGAAATTTTCCGGAACGGAAATTAATCAACATTCCGGCAAAACATAGGAACTCGTAAGTTCCCTGCAAAACCCCCGCTCGAGGGGATAAATTTGAAGTACAACATTTCTATACCAAAGTACTGTATCTTTTCTCATTAACTAGGGTTTGTATCAACATCGTCCCTAATTAGAGCTATTGAAATACAACTCAGGACATTCAATTGGAATGCCCTAGCTTGTGCATAGTTTCTGAAATGATACAGTACAAACTACATTATAATGTACAAACTAGCTAGGGTTTATATTTCCCAAGAAACTACATTATAATCTACAAACTAGCTAGCTTGTGCATAGTTTCCGAAGAGTGGAGGAAGGGGAGGGAGGAGGGAGGAGAGTTACCTCGGATGGGAGTCCGGCCGGGGACGCGAGGACGACGGGGATGGAGGGGACGCGGGGACGACGTCTACGACAGACACTACAAGAAATATGTCAACTTGTGACCTTCTGTCAGTGACCCTGGAAGAAATGGTCGTAAATCTACGACCATTTGAGACCAATTGGTCATAAGCCGTTCGGGGGGCTCCAAACCCTAAACCATAACGACCATTTTGGTCAGAAAGGTCGTAATTTCCTTACACGAAATGGTCGTAAAGCAGACAACACTGGTCCGCTGCCTTATTTCTAGCTGATCACAACCAATATAGATGGTCATAGCCTTGTAAATTGTGGTGCATTGCTATGACTAGGCGCCACCTCATCAGTTTTGCCTATGTGTCATGTCCATGTGTCAATTTTTGCCCTAGGTTGTGAAGCAGCCTACATTTCTGTCATTCCCAAAATTCCCAAAAAATTCTCATAAATTCTTTGGATCATATTTTCCTCAAATATGTCAAAAACCTTCCTTGCCTAGTTCAAAAATAATTCAGGAATATTCATTTTCCTATTCTGTTCAGAACAGCACTTTGTGTAGAAAGTGCTATTTATATTTTCTTGATTGCCCTAAAAAATTTTGGGCACTCTTTCCTATCCAAATCATTGCCTCATGACAAAATTCAGCTCCATTTTCCTAGTAAATCTTCCTCAGCAAATTTCCAAAATTTCTGTTCAGCTAGAAGCTTTGTGAAGGAAGTACTAGCTAGGCATATCCTAATCAGCTGAATTTTTTCCACATCTTCTATATGCCCAAATCATAGCTCTCCACAAAATTTGAGCCCCATCTAACAATCCATGTGAGCTCACCATCCAATCTTTGTTTCTAGTAATATTTTCAGTTTGTGAAGCAACTATATTTTATATTGCTTTATAATTGCTGAACATTTACCAGGACATGACCCTGCCCATCGAACCTCCCTCCACCAAATTTTAAATCATTTAATTTAGCCAATTTCCCTCAATATTTTTCCCAATTTTCTGTTCAGTGGAGATCATTGTGAAGGAAGTACCATTTTTATTTATCCAAACGGTATGAAATTTTACAGTGCCTTCATATGCCCAAATTATGATCCTCCTCCAAATTGCAGCTCAATCCAATCATCTATGTAAGCCCAGCTTCAATTTCTATTTTCTGGCCAGATTGGCACATTGCAAAGCAAGTGCTATCTAGACCCCTCCTATTGCCCTTAAACTTTTTGGGCACTCTTCCATATCCAGATCATTGCCACATGCCAATATTCAGCTCCATTTGCTTAGTAAATCTTCCTCATCAAATTTCCAAACTTTCTATCCAGAGAGAAGCTTTGTGAAGGAAATACTAGCTAGGATTATCCAAATGATCTGAGATTTTTCCAAATCTTCCATATGCTCAAATCATCACTCTCCACAAAATTTGAGCTCTATCCAGCAATCCATGTGAGCTCATCATCCAATCTTTTATTCTGGTCATATTTTTAGTTTGTGAAGCAACTATATTTTATATTGCTTAATTATTGCTTAAACTTTACCAGGGCATGTTCCTACCTATATAACTTCCCTCCACCAAATTTGAGCTCATTTCATTAAGCCAATTTCTCTCAATAATTTTCCCAAATTTCTGTCCAGAGAAGAGCATTATGAAGGAAGTACCACTTTGGCATGTCCAAATGGTATCAAATTTTACAGTGCTTTCCTATGCCGAAATGACCATCCTCCACCAAATTTCAGCTCAATCCATTCATTCATTTGATCCCAGCTTCAACATCCATATTTCTGTCCAGTGTGGTACTTTGCAAAGCAAGTGCCACCTAGGCTCCTCCATTTGAGCTGAAAATTTGCCAAGACAGTCTCCTTAGTAGATGATCATCCTCAGCAAAAACTCAGGCCCATTGGCCATGTGCATTTCCCCCACCGCTAATCAAACACTTGGCTGCTAATTCATTTTTGAGCTTCGTTCAGTCTCCTCGTGAGATTCTTCTGTTGTATTCTTCTTCCATTTAAACCTACCGGGGGAGTGCCCAACCCACCAGACATGCCTAGGCCGCCCAGAACGCGTGGCAACACCATGGTCATGCGGTGACCACGCGGCTGGCATGCCAGTTTACGCGCTCTGGAGTTGGGGCCCTCGGCTACCGTCCAAACCTCGACATCTTGCCACCACACCATGTATCTCTGATTAAATAGATACTTATGTACCTAGAAATGATTTTTGGAAAAAATAAAGAGCAAACTATAAGGCAGCTGCAGTTCAAATTTGACCCGCTTCCTTCTGAATTGGCGGAAATTTGTCTTTTTCACGAGAGGTGGATCAAAACTTTTGACACGCAACCATTTGGTCAATTGTACATTAAATATGGCCTAATATTTTAGAAACTTGATTTGGTCCAATTCTGCAACAAATATATGGTAGGTCCTTCACAAAAAAAAACTCATTTTGGGCACTCGAAAAATGGAAAATGAAATTTTCGTCCAAAGAAAATGAAAATTTCCTTAGGCAACATTGTTTGCCATTCTAAGATGCACCCTTGTGCACAATATGAGATCATTTGAACAAACTATGCCATGAATGTGGCCATAAGATTGATCATTTGGCTTGAAAGCCATGCATCTTCACACATGATAGCTCATTTCTGAGAACACTTTAAAAATAATAATTGCCGTAGTCCAAGTTTATTATTTTTCCTGGTAACTTGGTCACATATAATGACACAATGCGAAGGTTTTCCAATTTTTTGATTTTTTATGAATTTTTCATGCCCGTTTCAAAATGCGGTCAAAACGGCGGGCATGACCGTTCGTAGCTACTGGTTGAATCTTGGAAAACTTTTGGAGTTTCTCTTATTAAATAGATACTTATGTACCTAGAAATGATTTTTGGAAAAAATAAAGAGCAAACTATGAGGCAGCTGCAGTTCAAATTTGACCCGCTTCCAACTGAATCGGCGGAAATTTGTCTTTTTAACGAGAGATGGATCGAAAGCTTTTGGCACCCAACCATTTGGTCAATTGTACATTAAATATGGCCTAATATTTTATAAAATTGATTTGGCCCAATTTTGCAACAAATATATGGTAGATCCTTCACAAAAAACTCATTTTGGGCACTCGAAAAATGAAAAATGAATTTTTCGTGCAAAGAAAATAAAAACTTTCTTAGGCAACATTGTTTGCCATTCCAAGATGCACCCTTGTGCAAAATATGATCTCATTTGAACAAACTATGCCATGAATGTTGCCATAACAGTGGCCATTTGTCTTGAAAGCCATGGATCTTCCTACATGATAGCTCGTTTCTAAGAACATTTTTTTAAGACATTGGCCGTAGTCCAAGTTTTTTATTTTTCCTGGAAACTAGGTCACATATAATGACACAATGCGAAGGTTTTCAATTTTTTTGATTTTTTTTGAATTTCTTGTGTCCGTTTCAATATGCGGTCAAAACGACGGGCATGACCGTTCGTAGCTAGGGGTTGAATCTTGCAAAAATTTTGGAGTTTCTCTGATTAAATAGATACATATGTACCTAGAAATGATTTTTGGAAAAAATAAAGAGCAAACTATGAGGCTGCTGTAGTTCAAATTTGACCCGCTTCCCGCTGAATCGGCGGAAATTTGTCTTTTTCACGAGAGGTGGATCAAAAGTTTTTAATACCTAAAAACATGGTCAATTGTACATTAAATATGACTTAAAATTTTAGAAAAATGATTTGGTCCAATTTTGCAACAAATATTTGGTAGGTCCTTCACAAAAAAACTCATTTTGGGCACTCGAAAAATGGAAAATGGATTTTTCGTGCAAAGAAAATGAAAACTCACTTTGGCAACATTGTTTATAATTCCAAGATGCAAACTTGTGCGAAATATGGTATCATTTGAACAAACTATGCCATGAATGTTACCATAACATTGGCCATTTGCCTTGAAAACCATGGATCTTCATAGATGATAGCTCATTTCTGAGAACACTTTTTTAAGACATTTGCCGTAGTCCAAGTTTGTTATTTTTCCTGAAAACTAGGTCACATATAAAGACACAATGCGAACGTTTTCAATTATTTTTTTGAATTTCCTATGCCCGTTTCAAAATGCGGTCAAACGGCGGGCATGACCGTTCGTAGCTAGGGGTTGAATCTTGCAAAACTTTTAGAGTATCTCTAATGAAATAGATACTTCAGTACCTAGAAATGATTTTAAAAAAAAATAAAGAGCAAACTATGAGGCAGCTGTAGTTCAAATTTGACCCGCTTCCTAGTGAATCGACGAAAATCCCACCTAGTATGAAACTACCTCTAGTTATTCGAGGGAACAGTACTTAAACATTGTCATAAAAAGAGATGGAAACTTACCGCCGGGCGTCGTGGTGCTGCGTTGGAGCTCCCCGACGCTGCAATGGAGCTTCGCCGGGCGCCGTGGTGCTGCGTTGGAGCTCTTGGCGCGCCGTTGAGAGCTGCAATGGAGCTTCGTGGGGATGTCATCGGTGCTGCGTTGAAGCTTTTTCACGCTCGGTGCTGTCATGACATATTGATGTGATCGAACGACCACCAATGCACAGATCGGGTGGCTAGCTAGGCGGATGAGTTCTAGACAAAATCATCTGGCTAACTAGTAGCAGCCGCCTATTGTTAATCGATTACGACCAATTTAGATGGTCATAACGTCATCAAAGCTTGTACTTTGTTCTGATTGGTCTATGGGCATGTCACGCGGATCAAGCATCAGAGACCGTCGGATACTCCCAGATCCAACGGCCCACACCCCCTCACCCTCTCCCCCCTCGTCCTGTCATCCCACCCACTCACACCCACTCTCTCCCCCCTCTCCCCCTCTCTCTCTCTCTTCCCCCACTGCCTCTTTCTCTCGATTTCTCTCTCTGAATCCCCTCTCTCTCTTTGCAGGCACCCCTGGATGGCGGGATCGACGGCGGAGGCGCTGTTCTACGTGCGCCAGCGCTGGATCCGCGTGCGCTGGGCGGCCGCGCCCCGCTGGAGCCCCGCGTGCGCTGCCCCTACTGCGGCGCCTGCGTCTGGAGCGTCACGGCGGCCAGCCTCGCGCCCCGCAGCACGTGCCGCCGCCTCGGCGCCCACGAGGGCCGCCTCGAGTACTTCATCTGCGTCAGCGGCCACCTCCACGGTAGCTGCTGGCTCGCGCGCCTCTCCTCCAGCGATGGAAACGGCGAGCGCGGCGAGGACTCGGAGTCTGACGACGACAGGTTCCCTGCCACCTCCACGGATTTGGAGTTTCAGATAAAAGTGCTGCATATCATCCGCTACCCTACAAGAGCCCCTCCACGATGGTACGTGCGGCGGTATCTTGGAGCATCTTCTTGGAGACTTGTTGATAGTTTTGCAGCATCATCTTGAGACAGTAATTATTGAGCATCATCTTGCAGTATTGTTGTACTCCTTGCACTAACTACTGTTAATTTGGCACATGAAGCTATTGTTAATGGAGTACTCAAAGTACTGTTAAAATGGAATAGCTGATCTGGTGTACTCAGAGTACTGTTAATTATTCAAAGTAGCTAATCTGGAGTACTGTTAATTATTCAGAGTAGCTGATCTGGAGCAAGCTGATGCAAGCTGATTTTGGAGTAGAACACTTCAAGTAAAAAGTGTGCACTTAATGGAGTAGCTGATGCAAGCTGATTTAGGAGTACAACACTTAAAGTAAATAATGTGCAAGTTTACTGTCAAGTTTCTGGAGTTCCTGTAGTAACCCTACTTTTAATTTCCTGTTAACTTGCTACTCCTGTCAATTTCCTGGAGTTCCTGGAGTAGAGTAGTGCACTGCTCTTGTTTGCTTGCAGGAGTAATTAACTGAAACCTTTTCAGTTAATTAAAATTTGGTGTATACTGCTTGCTTGCATCAGTAGTGCACTACTCTTCTTGCTTGCACTTGTTTGTACTTGGAGCACACACACACACACAATTGGGCTAAATCCAGTAGCTTGGAATTAACTGGAACTCTTTTAAAACTAAATGAATCTATTCATTTAAATGAAACCTTTTTCTTCAATTAATTTGTTTGGTTGCAGTAATTTAGTGTAGGACAGCAGTAGTATAGCACTTGCTGCTGCTCGCATCAGTACAACTTTTTTTTCATTAGTAGGACAGCAATAGTTTAGTGAAGCTTTTTTATTGCACATTGTGAAGCTTTTTAATTGCACACTGTATAAATGAATTTGGTGTACACTGTGAATAAAAGCTCCTAATATTTGAAGCTCCTTGTGAATTTTGCAGTGTACTCCATTAGGTGCACACTGTATAAATGAATTTAGTACATTTTAGGGTCAAAATATTCTCCTGCTGCTACATATTGGAGTATTTAACAAGATTGAACTGTACTCAGTGATGATTACCATGGAGTAATTGCTTGGAGTAACTGTACTCAAGATGCAGTAGCAGTAGGAGTAATTGCTTGGAGTATTTGTTTGGAGTATTTAACAATACTGAACAAGATTTAACTTGTCCAGATTTAACAGTACTTTTTAGTAACTCAGTCACTTCTCTAAGCTGAGTAGAGGAGTATCTATTCTGAACATGCAAGCATAAATATTCTCAACATAAGTAGAGGAGTAGGAGTACACTGAGGAGTAGGAATAGGAGTATCATGCTTCTGAATATCTCCAAGCTGGATATTTCCATTAAACATGCTTCTGAATATCTCCCATAAATATTTCCAATAAATATTTCCATTAGTCTGCTTAGTGCATCATTAAGATTATAAGCATCATTTTCACTGAATCCTGGTTACATATTTGTGTGTACTCAAGTTGAAAATGGGACTTGGAATAATATACAAGTTTCATCTTTTCTATTGTAGCGAGTGGGTCGGTTATGCACTGGCAACATCGTTGATACTAGCGGTGTGCGCGATGGTCCGGGCCAAGCAGAGAAAGATAGGTGAGATATGCACGGCCTCTGCCACGGTGACTACACGCTGTTCAAGTGTGTGTCCCGATTTACATGCTCGCCGTTGTACATGATGTAAGTGATACTGAGATGCTCATGGGAGTGGTGGTTCTTTATGTGCTGATGGTCCTGGGAAGGGCATGCATTGTCTATTTTAGTAATTTTAGAGTTGTTGTGTTTGTGAAAGATGCCATGTTCACTACATGCTAAATCTTTCACTCCTGGATATTCCATGTTCACCGAATGTTTATGTTTTCATGTGCCAACTTAAATGCTCTAAACAATTTACATGTTAATAACGAGTCTCTAGTTATGTGCTTCCTGTCAATTACATGTACCTTCTATTGGTTATTAATTATGATTCTTATAGATTTAGAGCTGTTAATTATGCTTCTATTTCATTGTTCACCCTGCAATAAAAGACTGTTAATGTGGTTAATAGTATGATTTTCATGTCCAGCCAAATGATATTTTGTGCTTTCCAAAGTGATCTGTACCCAACTGCTTGTATACTTGTTCTGTATTTTGTTCTTAATTGTTCTTTTATTGTTAGTAGTACTAACAATGTGGATTTCCTCTCACAGGAGCTCCATGCAAAAGAAGGTTGAAAGGAGCAGGAGAGTTTGTGACTACTATAGAAGGACTGAAGGAGGTCCATGTTGAAGAAGATCGACAGAAGCAGTAGAGCTTATAATACTGTGATTGCCATTGTATTTGTGTTGTATGATGTATCCACGTTTACCCACAAAAAAATGTATCCATGCTGTAGTACTGTGATTGCCATTCTGGCTATTATTTCAAGCAGTGTTTTCTGTCAGTGCTGATTTAAATATTGGTTACTTATTTACTGTCAAATTGAAATCTGAAGAACTTGACCCTGACATTGACAATTGGGACCCATCTTTTAAGAAAAAGGAAAACTGAAACTCTTGAGCCAAGAAGGCCACAACCCAAAAATGAAAATGCCGAATTGTTGGGCTTGACCCATGTAGCCGAACAGAATTCATAAAAAAATAAATAGGAAGACCGAATTGTTAGGCTTGGCCCAATTAAAGCACCGACCGAATTGTTGGGCTTGGCCCATGTAAAACACCGAATTGGACTAGGCTGATTCTGATCTACGACCTTTTCATTTGGTCGCAATTTTGCCACGTCAGCTTGCCACGTTGGATCTGACGTGGTCTGGCCAGAGAACTAGTGACCTAAACAATTGGTCGTAGAATCTACGACCTTTTGTTTTGGTCGTAACCGTCTACGACCATATCACAGTGAAGGTCGTTAAGTTTCATTAAAGACGGCCAGCTTTTGACCAACTGTTTTTGGTCATAAAAAGGTCACAAGTGAAAAACAACGACCATTCAGTGACCAATATTGATGGTCGCAAGTTGCCATATTTCTTGTAGTGAGAGGTGGGATGGGGAGATGTGCGGCTGCTCAGGTAATAAGTGGAACTTAGTAGTAGCGCGGGTCATGGAAGCCCGCTCTACTACTAAGTGGGGCCCACCAGCTGGCCACAACTATACATAGTAGTAGTGCGGGCAGTACCACCCGGCGCTACTGCTATCTAGTTAGTTCTAGTGCGGGTTGTACAACCCGCACTACTACTACTGCCTGTCCGCGGGGGGGGGGGGGGGGGGGGGGATGGTGGGGACCACTTAGTAGTAGTGTGACCTTGTGGCGCCCGCGCTACTACTATTATCTACAAGTAGCGCATGTTTTTCACCCGCATTATTACTGAGTAGCGGTAGTGCAGCCCTAATTACCCGTGACACTATTAACTGGTTGCCTATAGGGGGTTTCCTAGTAGTGATGGAAAACAAATTTTGAGCCCAAGTTATCACAAGATTCCCTCCGGGTTACCCGTGGTGGCAGTTTCCAGCTCTAAGTGCAGGCGTTAGTGCCGTCCGTGAAGCGAGTCACACTCGGGAGCTCGGTATTGCCTATTTAAACCTTCCAACCTCACTTCTAGACTTGTATGAGGAAACAATGCACGTTTTGGTGGGATTCCTACCGTGCGAAGACCCCGGAGCGGCCGAACCCTAACCCGTTTGACCGACAAATCTAGGCTTTTGACTTTCTCTATTGTAGCAAAGCATCAAAGTTATTACTAAACATTTCATACTAAACACATATTTAAAATTTCTATCCAGTAATATAAAACTTAAACAAATAAACATGAGCAAACAATGCAACTATAACAGCAATCTGTCTAAACAGAACAATGTGTAAAGAGGAATAAATTAACATACTTCCGCAAATCTATAAATTCTGAAAAATTACCACATAGCTTATAACTCATGTATATTTACTGTGTAAAATTTCCAGGATTTTACCACGTTGTGACTATCACTACAAAATTTGCTCTATTCAGTGACAAAAACCCTGGTGAGGAAACATGAACCGTCGCCTAAAATCATTTTCTGTGACGGTTCATCATCACGAGTAGTTTACTCCCGGGGCAACGCGCTAGCCAACTTTGGCGACATTCTGGCCTGATTTTCGGCGATGCATTTGGGCGTCACTACACATGTCCATATTCTAGGACGATTCGTAGTGTCAGATAAAATGTTTGATGTCACAAAAAATGGTCAGCGGGTCAGAAAAATGATTTAAAAAATGGCGTGTTGGTGTTCAGAACATAGTACCTTATAATTTCTGCCATGGCAGAGTTTATAACCTATTAGAATCAAATTTTCAGGGTATTAGTTGAGATGTTCGGCGGGTTGGGAAAGGAAAAAATGATGCAGTGGGCTTGAAAACAAAGTTTTGGGTTTATCTATTGGATATTAGTTGAGATGCTCGTAATGAAATCTATTAATTTTTTTCCGTTTATGCTACATTTTACTGAACTATGAGATGCCATATTAATTCTTAAATAAAGCATGAACAGGAAAATATGATCACACATAATAATATAGCATTACAAGTTCAAGCATGGAACAAACATTTGGTACATCAGCAACGTCATTCCCAAAAGTATCACACATCACAAGTAGGAGTGTTCAAGCATCAACAGGAAGTGCGGCAAGGGCATAGAAGTACTCTTCATCAGATTACACAGATTGCCCAGGCATGGGTTTGACAAAGAGGATAACCTCATCACCTTCGCGGTGGATCACGAAGAACAGCGTGTCTCCAATTGCCAATTTGGACAAGGAAAGTAAATCCTTCCAGCCATCCATTACGATGAGGCGTCCATCTTTTTCTGACGTTGAGTATAACGACCATATGTCAGCATCAGGAAACATAATAATTTTCATTTCATCATGTCGATCCATCTGATCAGGAAGAACACAACTAGGGAGTTTTTGTTGCAATAACACAATTGTTACATGGTATGATGCCATATTTTAAATAACAAATGTTGTATAATAAACGCTGAAACAAATAAAATTATTACCAATAGTTTCTTCTTAACGTTGGTCTCGGTCAGAGTGTGCATCAGTACCTTGTACGGTCCAGAACTTGGTTCATGTGCGTACATTGCACAAGCGTTTCAATATCGTCAGCAAAAATGACGACATACCGCATGTCTTTCCACGTACATGTGGTTCCAGCAGTGAGTTCCATGTTGTCAACTATCTCTTTTGTTTCTTCCGACATCGCATAGTAAGCTGAGCAGATATACATAAACAAGAATGAGAATATGTGTAGATATTTATATTTAGGACTATTAAGAACAGGCAAGTAAACGCAAGTCTACGTAAGCAAGGTATGTATGTTTGAGAACACTTACAGGGATGAACCATTGAAACATTGTCCAATTCCACATCGATTTGATGTCCATGTGTGCTAATATCGAAGTACAGCTTCATACCAACTTGGAATCTGTATACTTTGGCAAATTCTCTCCAAGTTGGTCCAGTGAAAAACGTTTTCCCTTCTTAATTTACGAGACAACAATAGAAAAGAAAGCCATGCTTTGTTCTAAGCCGAGGCTTAGCAGAGGAGTGTCGAAATGAATAAACGCCTAGCTTCATCAGGACTTGTTTTCTTGCAAAGTAGGGGATGAACTGTGGACAAATGAACGGATTGGAGTAGTAATGCTTACAAGTCATAAATAAGAACGTATACCAATTGTCCAGTAATTCATAGTGGCCTATGTTAGCATGTTCACAAATTTAACAATGGCTTGCTCTTTTTACATACTTGCACAAAACAACAAGATGAATGTCCAAGAGATCATTATGCCTATTCAAGCATTAACAAAAATGTGCACCATGTGGCATAAATTTCAGAAAACTGTATTGTTCTATTTTTAGCATCTTTCCTAATTTATGCATGGATAACTATTGTTAGGATTTTTTAGAAAGCATTGTGAATGATCTAAAATCTGATCAATACTCCTTTGTAATTATGAAGCAATCATGTAAACAAGCTGCATGTATGTTCACATATCAATTTGATTATTAGTCAGTTATATGCAGGCCGTCCATGGTCATGACCTTAACAAAGGCCTAAATCATAGACCACTAGTACAGTTTCATGAAGTAACTATCATCAATTCAGGTACACCATGAATGAAAGAACAGCCAATGTAAAAAACATACTGTCCTGTCTTCAAAGCCAACTAGAAGTCTTATGATGAAGGTTTTGGCATACATTACGTGGCCATTTTCACACAAACCCTGGTGTCCAAACACTTTGGGCACTGCGAATCCAAACAATCAATTCAGTACACAGACAACATTCGCACTTGATTTAAACCGGGATCGAAGATATTGAAGAAGGATTTACCTGCATTTTGTGTTGACGAATCGGCCTTCCTAGGGTTTCTCAATATCGTCGAGGTGGTCGACGGCGGCAGCAGCGACAGTAGGCAAAGGCGATCTTCTTCAGAGATGAGAGGTGGTGAAGGTTCGGCAGTCCCGCACGGCAGTTGGCGACGAGAGGGGGGATTTGGGGATTGGAATGGGGAGCGAAGATGGCTTAGTGTGGAAGAAGAGCGACGCGGACGTTGATGTGACTATATGTCTCCCTGCGTGGGGCCACTTGACAGCGACAGAAAAACAAATGAAAAACAAATCATTAGCATAAAAAATTGACATCCTGGAGTCAAACCATGGACCTGACGCACTTAAGGAGTTGCACCTAACCAGTTGGATCATAAACCAATATTAGTAGTTGAACCAGGTTTATGGTATGTCTTCCATTCGTAGTCGCATGCTACTATTACTCTAGGATGCCATCACATGGCCATGATCACCGCTTCAAATCGGATGCCATTGCCGTGGTGACCACCTGAGTTGGATGCCAATGGCATGGTCATTGTCTCAAATTGGATGCCAGTCCCGTGCTTACCGCCTGAGTTGCATGCCAGTGGCGTGGTCACAGCCTGAAATTGGATCCCAGTGCCGTGGTGACGACCTGAATTGCATGTAAAAATGGCATGGTCACCGCCTGAACTGGATGCCAGTGCCGTGGTGACCTCCTGAATGGCATGCAAAATGGCGTTATCACTTCCAGAAATGAATGGAATGGTAGTGCAGCAATTAAGTGGATTCCATGGAGAACTACATAAAACATATACTAGATAGTAACTAATGTCATTACAATATTAGTAAAAGTACTTACATAAATAACAATCATAGTACTAGAAACCTAACAGAAGTACTTGAAATTAATCCTCATCGTCGCCGCCGTCATCCTCATCGTCGTTGCCGTCCTCATCCTCGCTGCTCCCATCCTCATCCTCGCCGCCCCTCCTCCTCCTCACCGTCGTCGTCCTCCTCGTCGGCGTAGCATGCATCATTAGCGGCGTCTACTTCCACGAATGCCTGGCAGACCACGTCTTCCGAATATGACGTGGCCACGGACATCTTGATGCCCGCCGCCAAGACAGCCTCGTCGGCTGCGCGTTCGGCCTCGTGGATGATTTCCTCTGCGTGCACCATCGCGTTGGAGATAGTGTAAGCCGCCTCCAGCTCCGCTGCGGCCACGGCGCGGCGGAGCATTGCTAATATGGGGCTGACATGGTCGATCTCGCGTTGCATGTCGTCCACTTGGCGGCGAGCTCTCTTCCGGAGCTGGACAAATCAAGCCAGGAGGCGGTCGCAGTCGCGGCCTACCTCCTTTGATTGACGGAGGACCTCCTTGGCGGGCGCCTCGACAGTCTCGACGAGGCACCGCTGCTGTGCGACACGTTCATGGCCGGCGCCCTCAATCTCCTCGGCCACAGACTTTCTCTTCCGCGATGGAGAGCCAAGTGCCTAACCTGGCGCCGTCACTGAGGGGGATAGATTTGATGCAGCCCTCGCTGGTGCTGGGTCAGAGGAAGGAGGGGGGTTGGTTCCAGCGGGGCCATAATTGGGGGACGGAGGTAACCGATGCGGCCTGCCGCCAGCCATAGAGATGTGGGGGAAGGAGGGGGTCGTGCACACCATCGTCAACGGGAAGGGGATTGAGGGTTTTCTTGGATTCGATGGTGAATTAGATGGAACCACTCCTTTTAAGAGCCATGGCATAGTGTGGAGTGGTGGGAATTTGAACTATGTGAACACAACCGAGTTTAACTATGGAGGGATGCAAGGAGGCAAACAGAGGCGAGGGCGTCCATCTTCCATCGGATGGTGGAAAGTGTACTGAATTAGGTTTTTCCTCAAATTACTTTTCAATCCGGAAATGATCCTGGATTCGAATTCATAGGGCCATAATTTATTTTCACAAATTCACTTTTGATAAAAAATTTAGGAGTAATGTAAATTGTATAATGTGTAAAATCTATGGTATAATATGTACATATGAACACCATTATTTCAATTGACATGCACAATGTCACATGTATGGATGGACCAACGTGTCGGGATTCAAAACAAAGTACAACCAAACAATGCCCAATTCACTTGAGGCTTCTTCACCAAAAGAACATGTCGTACGCAGAACACAAGACATGTCTAGACTCAACCATTCTTGAAGTGACATGGTCAACGCAAGTGACTGCTCAGTACAAAAAAAATTGAGGGTTGGCTTGTGCAAATTAAAAGCACACATGCATGCATGCATCGATCGACATGTCCGGATTCAAATCGAAGTGCAACCAAACAATGCCCAATTCACATGAGTCTTCTTCACCAAAAGAACATGTCGTACGCAGAACACAAGACATGTCTAGACTCAACCATTCTTTAAGTGACATGGTCAAGGCAAGTGATTGCTCAGTACAGAAAAATTTTGAGGGTTGGCTTGTGCAAATTAAACGCACACATGCATGTATGCATCGATCAACATGTCCGGATTATTCAAATCGAAGTACAACCAAACAATGCCCAATTCACTAGAGGCTTCTTCACCAAAAGAACATGTCGTACGCAGAACACAAGACATGTCTAGACTCAACCATTCTTGAAGTGACATGGTCAAGGCAAGTGACTGCTTAGTACAAAAAAATTGAGGGTTGGCTTGTGCAAATTAAACGCACACATGCATGTATGCATCGATCAACATGTCCGGATTCAAATCAAAGTACAACCAAACAATGCCCAATTCACTAGAGGCTTCTTCACCAAAAGAACATGTCGTACGTAGAACACAAGACATGTCTAGACTTAACCATTCTTCAAGTGACATGGTCAAGGCAAGTGACTGCTCAATACAAAAAAATTGAGGGTTGGCTTGTGCAAATTAAATGCACACATGTATGCATTGATCAACATGTCTGGATTCAAATCAAAGTACAACCTATACAATGCCCAATTCATTAGAGGCTTCTTCACCAAAAGAACATGGCGCATCAAACCCACACACATGTGTGCACGAGAAGATCAGAACAAAAACATATGCGTGTACAAGTGCCCGAATCGTATTTCTAAAAGTGTTCACATTCTTTCTGAAAGTGTTCACGTTATTTCTGAAAGTGGTCGCGTTCTTTCTGAAAGTTGTCCTGTCTTTGTTACAAAAAATAGTTTGTGCGCTCAATTTTTTTTGGTTCCCTCCGTTTTTTCGCTCCCTGACTATTTTCCCTTCCCGCCTACATTTCCAAATGGGGCCACACTAAATTTTCCCCACCGTCAATAAATACCTCGTTTGTTGATATCAGTAAACCTCACTCATAATTTCCCTCCGCCCCCTCCTCCCGCACTTCTCCTCCAGATCTCGAACCCTCCCGGCGGCGTCAGTTTCCCTCACCGTTGCCATCGATCAACATGACGGCAGGCAACCTTCTCAGCGGCAAGGTCCGCAAGGATCCTGTCACGCTGAAGCCAAGAACTAATCGTAAATGGACATGTAACAATTATCCCCCCTCCCTCACTACCCCAGCTATTGAAGATCCGTCCGGGCATATGTATATGTAGACATGTTCGATTTATCCGCTTGTATTCAGGAAGTCCATGGTTAACCCCACACGAGTTCAACCTTAGGGTTCGTATTCGGGTGTTTCCTACATGCGTGTTCCAGATTTGTTCGCATGTTGTTATTCATGTTACGTTCGTCCGAATTAATACAATTTAGGCACCGTACGAGCGTTTACAATTCAGTGTACTTTATCTAGTCAATTCAAAACATGATTAATCATAGTTCTAGGTTAGGAAGAACATCATTTCACATTTGTATTTCCTATTCCAATGATCATGTTTTGAGGTTGTATCCTTGTGGATTCTTTTATAGATCTCATTCTATCGTCTTTGTTCTGCAGTTGCTACACCCAACACACGAAATGAGTACGAGAAAATGAGGCAACAAAACATAAGGGAGAATGATATCCGTATGTCGCAAAAATTTAAGGAGATTGGAATGGATTCAAACTCAGTTATAGGGATATCTCTGAACTTGCATACAAATTTGTATATGGTACTGCTAACGTTGCTGGAAAGACACAGGAAAAAGGGCAAACCAGGCACAAAAACTGTGATTTGCAGGAGGAGAAAGATTTAGCGAACGACCCTGTATATGAACAGAGGGTTCAGAACAAGAAAATGATGACGATGAAGGTGACAACAATCCAGAGGGAGGTGATGACGCCCCAGAGTTGCCACAAGCAGTTGAGGTACCAAAATATACATTTCTAGTACATTTTAATTTTACAGCATCTTGTAGCTGCATCACATTGGTGTTTAAGTACACTCCTGTCTTTTAGGCAACACAAGAGAAGCAAACTGACGCTACTGTTCGTCCAACTCTAGTACGTACAAGATCTAGAGCAGCCATAGGCGATGCCCTATATGGTTCCCAGATGCCTGAACATCATGATGACGTGGACATGACACAATATTTGTAGCTCATGCCAGCAGATAATCTGACCTCTCGAGATAGCAACTCCCCTGTAGACAATTCAGATGAAAATCATGAACAGTTGATCTCGAGGCAGAAAACCAGGCTATGGGCATCTGCACACAACAACATCCAGTACAAAGGTCAAACCATTCTAAGGAGAAGAAGATGTGAGGTGAGCGCGGACCTACTTGTTCGCATGGTTTAGAAAGAGATATTGAAAGGACATGAAGTAGGATGAAGGCTGATTTCATGGAGGGAGCAAACAGGCCTGTTGACCCTCTGCAAGCAGCAAAACTTAGTTCAGAGGTTGGCTATCAAGCCAGACATAAGATACCCATAAAAACCAAGTGGAAGGAGTACAATGTACTGGGGAACAAGCATATGCTTCCTGAAGTTTTTAACTCACTGCAGGTCAGCCATGAAATGAATCTCTTTTGCAATTGTGCCATACCACATCTTTTTATCTTCCCGCTCTAAATGTTGTAACATGCATGTGTGTATGATGTCTGCAGCTAAAGTTTGAGTTTCTAGAGAATGCTAAATTGGCCAAAGCAGTGACTGATGGTATCATTCAAAAAAGCATGCGGTCACACAGGCACCGACTCAAGGCAAAATTTTACAGTAAGGTTAAAAATCTTACTGAGGAGCAAGCATTGCAGTTAAAGCGAGTGACTATTATAGATAAATATTGGATAGATCTAGTAAAACAGTGGAAGCATGAGGACTACCAAGTAATTCGTGCTTAATCTGACGGATTCAACTTTTACTATACCATGTGGTCAAAACTAAATTTATGCTTCAATCCATAGGAGATATGTGCCAAGAATAAAGCAAACCAAAGTGCTGTGAAGCTCCACCATAAAACTGGCTCTAGATTCTACATTGCAGCTTATCACAGTATGGTAAGCACTACAGCTTTGTACATGCAAATTTTCATATTTTTTTCATAAGTAAATGGCCTGCGGCAATAACGTTCATCATATCCTGTTTGATGTACTAGTGTAAGGAGCAAAACCAGAAACCTACATCTGTTCAATTTTTTGAAGCAACCCACACCAGAAAGAAGGATGGGGTGATGAGTGAGACTGCAGCAATGGCAATCGTAAGCGTTCTGCAATTTATGGATTTCACATGTAATGTGCCCACCCAAAATATTATGTTTGTAACACCGTACCAACAGCGCTTCAACCATATTGCAGAAGGAAATGAAGGACAAGTACATAACTTGTAACTCATATTTTCCTATAATATTTTTTTTGAAGGCTATGGGGGGTTTTCCCTACAGTAACCGGTCAAAAAAAACTCCAGCAGAAGGTGAAGAACCAAAAACAGATGTGTAGATTGTTGCAGAGGTTCTTAAGGGTGTTTCCAAGCATAGCACATTCCTTGCAAGCATGGGAGAGTCATCTGCCTCCAGGCAGAAGACAACCTCTAATGAACACATGAGAGAGTTTGAAGAGAGGCTTGCAACTCAGGAGCCAACTACGAGATCAGCGGCTGATAGGTATCAAGAAGAGCTGAATGCAAGAATGACAGCGCAGCAACAGGAAATCAAAGATGAAAACAAAGCAGCTAGATGAAATTGTAGCTCTCAAGAAGGCACATGAGGAGAAAACTGCTTCTATGGAAAAGAAGCAATCACAACTGTAGGAACTTTAGGTTTTCTCTTAAGGATGCAGGGCGGCTCTAATAAAAGCAAGTCGCAGCCTACTTTGGGGGGCTATGACAACAGCATGTCACAGCCCACTTTGGGGGGCTTTGACAATAGCATGTCGCTACCCTGATGGTAGTCTTCTTCGTCCGGAAACTTATGGTCGTCCCTTATTATGTTTTGTAATGTCTGGTACTCTCTCGGTTTCCTTTTATGTCGTGTGTGATACTTCCTCAGTTGGCTGATCATTATTACAATTGTGTTAAGCATGTATGTTTTCAGCGTTAGCGAAAGTCATTTCATTCTCATATTTGAAATCTTACTAATTTTAAAATTTAAATTCAAATTTAAATTTGGTTGGCAGTTGCAACAATGAGTAAACTATGACGGTAATAGTGACAGAAATGCGTGCCGTCACCAGCTTCTGGACCCACATGTAAGCAGCCACGTCAGCATCTCATGGGCCCACATGTCAGGATCTTTGACCGGTCAAATCTGATTATTACTAACGGGCACCGTCAGTGATAAAACCTCGGCCGGGCCTAGTTGTAAGCTGCCACATCAGCATATTATGGGCCCGTATGTCAGATTGATTGACCAATCAAACATGGTGGGTCTGTTGTTAGTATACGGTGATAGTTCTAGTGACATTTTCTGGCCATCGCTGAAGATAGTTTCGGCGACGATTTTTAGTTCGTCACCTAAGATGCGATCTTGCGTGACGGAAAAAGTGGTACCGTCAAGATTTTATTTTTTTATGACGGCACTTTGGTGACGGCCGGAAAACATCGCCAGTACATTTTCCGTGACGAAAAACGGTTATACATGACACAAGTGAACCATCACAAAATAGAGCAAATTTTGTAGTGTATTCAGGTATATTCATACAACAATAAAAGTGTTGAACTTTCCTTCGGTGTTAGTGCCATCCGTGAAGCGGGTCACACTCAGGAGCTGGGTTTACCTGCATGTGGCCCAGACATGTGTGTGAAGCGATGGTGTGATGTTTAAATACCTAGTGCACAACTTCGATGTGGCACCTGGCTCACAAACTGGACAGTGCGGCTGGAAGGTTTAGGATGTAGGGTGCCGGTCCCCCCACTTCGAGCGGACGGGAGTGAATACTGTGAATGCATGCGCTCAAACCAAGTCTGGCATGTCAGCATGACTTGCTATGACACAGACTAGGAGGAATTCACCTCGGTCAAACCCCTCTCGATGCCGATCAACGCCGTTGATGCCCGGGCCCATCGATGGGTGTGTCATTGAAAAACGCGTGAGAGAGGGTCTGAAGACCACCTGCACCTCCATGTGGCCCAGACATGAAGGGGTGGTGCGATGTTTAAATACATAGTGCATAACTTCGATGTGGCACCTACCTCACAAACCGGACAATGCGACGGGAAGGTTCAGGACGTAGGGTGCCCCCACTCCGAGCGGGCGGGAGTGAATCCTGTGAATGCATGCGCTCAAACCTGGTGTGGCATGTCAGCATGACTTAGACCAGGAGGAATTCACCCCGGTCATAGCCCTCTAGCTGCCGGTCAACGTGTTAGACCACGCGGGCCCACGGATGGCCGCGTCGTCGAAAAACGCGCGAGGGAGGGTCCGCCGCTGGGTAACGGTGTGAAAGAAAAGTATTTTATAAAATATAATAAGACCTAATAAATTTGAAGGTAAAACATACCTATATTATTAATAGGTATATATAATATCATAATAAAATCTGTAAGCCGAGTATCCGACAAAATGCACTCGGCTTACAGCATGTACTCGACTTAGAGTTGGCGGGAGGGACTTAGGGAAAATTTCCCCTCCGCGCCGTTTCTCTCTGCCAAAATGCCTACCCTCGCTGCCCAGTAATGCAGGAATGCCTAGCAGTGGCGGGCGCAAAAAGCACAATAGTGGCAGGCTAGGCTCTCAGGGCCGCCCGCCACTGACCTCCCGCCACTGCTAAAATGGCATCAGTGATGGGCGCGCGCTCGCCACGGGTACATACTTCTAGTGGCGAGCGTTATTTACTACCCACCACAGGCCGTTGTTGTTGCCCGCCACAGAGGCCATGTTAACAGTGATGGTTGTGACTTAACGTCTGCCACTAGAGGCCAAGGCTCGAAAGAGAACACCATTCGTTGGGATATATTGCGCGTTAACACACATTACTTCCAGAAATTTAATTCACGTAGTGATATGATTCTCAATATAACTGGACCAGACTTAATTCATTTTGGAAACAAATGACAAACTAATTAAGTAGCACTTCAAATTTGTTCGATTTAAGAAACAAACATCAATATATCACATCCATCTTAACATACTAACTAACAGTTCATCGGCTAATATATTCATGACTTACACCTTATTTCTAAACATGGTCAATGATAACCATCATCTGCAAGTCGTTGCGGTTGTTGTTCCTTATGGTGATTATCACTTGTGTGTCGACCCTTAGTTCTCTGTTTCCCGTCATGAACTCCCGCCAGCCGGACTCATAGAAGGATATGCACCCGTTTGATTCCGTCTTGCATTGAACGTTGGTGACACACCCTGTTGGTCCATGGCGTACTCCAGCTTTGCCGATGGCGGGGATGTCCACTCTGGAGAACATCTTCATAGGTAACTTCTGAACTTCCCCATCATTAGGAGAAAATAGAGGGCATGCAATGTTAGACATCTCACCATATTTGGTTATGAACAAAGAAAGATGCAAGAATACAAAACATCTCACCATGACTTTTTGACGATGTTGGTTTTAGTTAAATGGTGCACAAAATGCTTCCCCAAGAATGCCACACTGGATGGTAACATCGTGATGACATTCATGGTCTCATCCTAAGTAAGCTTCTTCATTCTTTGAGAGAAAATTGCAGAATTGAATGGACCATCCTCATCATCTTACTCATCCTCATCATCTTGCTCATCCTCGTCATTCTGGCCGTCGTCATCATCCTGGCTGTCCTCATCTTCATGGTTGTCCTCGTCATCTTGGTTGTTTCCATCATCCTGGTCATCCTATCTATCATCATGATCCTGGTCATCGTCATCGTCAACATTGGAGAAATACAATGTCCTTAACCCGTTGACCGCTCCTTTCAAGGAAAAGGCTATGTACTCTCCTCCGATGAAGTTATTCTGTGAAATGTACTGCTTCAATCCATCGCCATATATGATGTTTCTATCCTTTTGTTTACGCACATCCAGTTCGAATATGCGTCCCTCATCATCCTTAAAGTACATAACATTACCGCATAAATTGTTGAAGTCAACCCTTACGCTGCATGAGATACACTATGCAGCAGTTAATAATTAACAATAAAGTCAGCAAAAGAATTATACAAATGGTTAGAATTGAATACTAATTGAAGTTAAAGACTGTTACCACTGATTTTCCAAATCCGTTCTTCAAGAAGAGCCTGAATTGTACTGCAGTTTCCATAGTGTCCATACATGGACTTTTGCAGATATGGTAGATCTTACGCCTCATGATCCCTAGTAAATGGTTGACATGAATACTAGCTTATGAAAGTAATATTGAGAAGAGGAACCAGCTAAGAAGGGTCTGAGAAAATTCGGCATGACCTTTGCTGAATATTGAACATATTGAGTACCAGAAATTTGACAAATCGGAAGTTAATCAATGTTTCACAAAAATGTTGGCACTCATTTTCAAATCCCTGTCACTAGTGGAAAAACGGCTTGCCACAACTTACGTTGGTGGCGCGCCATTTTCCGTCAACGCCAGCTATATTTTACTCAAATAGTGTTGGCATCTGCTAAATTGGTACGCCAGCTATATATGGCTAATTTGACTGACGTCAATACTATGTGGGCCCTGCTGTGCTAACCAGTTGGAAGATACTGCTGGCATCATTTTCGTACACACGCCATAGATAATGTTTCTAGTGCTGTCGTGCCCTTCTGTGGAATGCCAACACTAAGTTTTGCCTATATATAGATGTGTTGGCAGCCTTGTTTATCAAATACACTCACTTCCATTCTCCACAAAATTCTACTCCCTCTTAGCTAGCTGCTTTGGTGACAATGGACCCACCGGAGCTTGTCGAATCGGCACGAGCCCCGTGTGCGAGCCCACGTTGGCGGGGCGTGTCAAAAGTTTGGGACAACGCCACCATGGCCGAGCTCTCCTCTGGCCCCGTTCGCTACGGCATGAGCTCGCCACGGCCAATGCAGTCGGCCCTGTCCGGTGAATCATCTTGCTGCAGCGCGACGTCCATTCGATCCGGCAGCTACGCCACCGCTGAAGTTGCCACGAATCTAGGGAGGACACCTGTGCTGCTTTGCTGCTGTCGACGCCCTGTTGATAAGCATATGTCACACACAAAATAGAATCCGGAGCGAGAGTTCTACATCTGCGCTAACCGTGGAAAGGTATAATATGACAGAAAATACCTCTTGGTCTATTTATGCTAATTTGCACAATTCAACTCTATCGTCTAGTGTCGCTCTGATACGTCCATTTTGCATCATGTTTTGCTACTGTTATTTATAGTGTTTTTAATCAATATAACACTTTGTGGACCAATTCTAATGCCTTTTCTCTCTTAATATGCAAGATTTACACAAGGAGGGAGATTGCCGGCAGCTGGAATTCTGGACCTAAAAAAGCAATGTCAGAGATACCTATTTTGCACATCTCCAAATGAGCTAAAATTTTACGGAGATTTATTTTGGAATAAATAAAAAATACTGGAGCAAAGAAGTACCAGAGGGGGCCACCTAGGTGCCCACGAGGCACCAGGGCGCGCCACCCCCCCTAGGCGCTCCCTGGTGGCTCGTGGGGCCCCTGGCCAGCCTCTAGCCCCCATTTTCTGGTATATAAGTCCATTTGCCCTAGAAAAAATATAGAGAAGACTTTAGGGATGGTGCGCCGCCGTCTCGAGGCGGAACTTGGGCAGGAGCACTTTTGCTCTCCGGCGGAGAGATTCTGCCGGGGATACTTCCCTCCGGGAGGGGGAAATCGTCGCCATCGACATCACCAACGATCCTGTCATCGTGGGAGGAGCAATCTTCATCAACATCTTCAACAGCACCATCTCATCTCAAACCCTAGTTCATCTCTTGTATTCAATCTTTGTCTCAAAACCTCAGATTGGTACCTGTGGGTTGCTAGTAGTGTTGATTACATCTTGTAGTTGATGCTAGTTGGTTTATTTGGTGGAAGATTATATGTTCAGATCCAATATGCTATTCAATACCCCTCTGATCTTGGAAATGATTATGATTTGTGAGTAGTTTCTTTTGTTCTTGAGGACATGGGAGAAGTCTTGTCATAAGTAATCATGTGAATTTGGTATTCGTTCGATATTTTGATGATATGTATGTTGTTGATTCTCTTAGTGGTGTCATGTGAACGTCGACTACATGACACTTCACCATCTTTGGGCCTAAGGGAATGCATTGTGGAGTAGTAATTAGATGATGGGTTGCTAGAGTGACAGAAGCTTAAACCCTAGTTTATGCGCTATTCCGTAAGGGGCTGATTTGGATCCACATGTTTAATGCTATGGTTAGAGTTATCTTAATTCTTCTTTCGTAGTTGCGGATGCTTGCGAGAGGGGGTAATCATAAGTGGGAGGCTTGTTCAAGTAAGAACAGCACCCAAGCACCGGTCCACCCACATATCAAATTATCAAAGTAGCGAACGCGAATCAAACCAACATGACGAAAGTGACTAGATGAAATTCCCATGTGTCCTCGAGAACGCTTTGCTTACTATAAGAGATCGTTCCGGCTTGTCCTTTGCTATAAAAAGGATTGGGCCACCTTGCTGCACTCTTTGTTACTATTGCTACTTGTCACTTGTTACAAATTATCTTGCTATCAAACTACTCATTACCGATAATTTCAGTGCTTGCAGAAGATACCTTGCTGAAAACCGCTTGTCATTTCCTTCTGCTCCTCGTTGGGTTCGACACTCTTACTTATCAAAAGGACTATGATTGATCCCCTATACTTGTGGGTTATCAAGACTCTTTTCTAGAGCCGTTGCCGGGGAGTGAAGCGCCTTTGGTGAGTGGAATTTGGTAAGGAAACATTTATATTACGTGCTGAAATTTACTGTCACTTGTCACTATGGAATGTAATCCTTTGAGGGGTTTGTTCGGGGTATCTTCACCTCGACTGGAAGAACAAATAGTTGCTCCTCAACCTACTGCACCTACTGAAAATATTTATTATGAGATTCCTCCTGGTATGATAGAGAAACTGCTAGCTAATCCTTATGCAGGAGATGGAATGGTACATCCTGATATGCACTTGATCTATGTGGATGAAATTTGTGGATTGTTTAAGCTTGCAGGTTTATCCGGAGATGGAGTTAAGAAGAAAGTATTCCCTTTATCTTTGGAGGGAAAGGCATTGACATGGTATAGGCTATGTGATGATACTGACACATGGGATTGTAACCGGTTGAAGCTGGAATTCCACCAGAAATTTTATCCTATGCATTTGATTCATCGTGATCGGAATTATATATATTATTTTTGGCCTCGTGAAGGAGAAAGCATCGCTCAAGCTTGGGGGAGGCTTAAGTACATGATGTACACATGCCCCAATCATGAGCTCTCAAGAGAAATTATCTTACAAAAATTTTATGCTCGGCTTTCACATGATAATCAAACCATGCTCGATTCTTCTTCGACTGGCTCCTTCATGAAGAAAACTATTGAATTCAGATGGGATCTTCTGGAAAGAATTAAATGCAACTCTGAAGATTGGGAACTCGACAAAGGTAATGAGTCAGGTATAAGACTTGAGTTTGATTGTGTTAAATCTTTTATGGCCACCGATGCTTTTCATAAGTTTAGCACTAAATATGGACTTAACTCTGAGATAGTAGCTTCCTTTTGTGAATCATTTGCTACTCATGTTGATCTCCCTAAGGAGAAGTGGTTTAAATATCATCCCCCTGTTAAAGAAAAGATTGAGGAACCCGTTAGTGTTAAAGAAGAAACAATTGTTTACCATGCTGATCCAGTTGTGCCTACTGCTTATATTGAGAAACCACCTTTTCCTGTTAGGTTTAAGGAACATGCTAGAGTTTCAACTGTGGTTAACGAAAGTAATATTAGAACACCTAGACCCTCTGAACAAATTAAAGTTGAACCTAATGTTGCTATGGTTAAAGATCTCTTGGTTGATAATATAGATGGGCATGTTATTTACTTCTGTGATGAAGCAGCTAGAATTGCTAAACCAGATCCTAAAGATAAAAACAGACCTGTGGTAGGCATGCCTGTTGTCTCTGTTAAAATAGGAGATCATTGTTATCATGGCTTATGTGATTTGGATGCTAGTGTGAGTGCTATTCCGTTTACCTTATATCAAGAAATTATGAATGATATTGCACCTATTGAGATAGAGGACATTGATGTTACTATTAAGCTTGCAAACAGAGATACCATTACACCGCTTGGGATTGTTAGAGATGTTGAAGTCTTGTGTGGAAAAATAAAATACCCTACTGATTTTCTAGTCCTCGGTTCCCCACAAGATGATTTTTGTCCCATTATATTTGGTAGACCTTTCTTGAACACTGTTAATGCTAAGATTGATTGCGCTAAAGAAACTGTTAGTGTTGATTTCGGTGGTATGTCTCATGAGTTTAATTTCTCTAAGTTTCGTAGACAACCTCATGATAAAGAATTACCTAGTAAATATGAAATTATTGGTCTTGCTTCTATTGCCGTACCTCCTACTGATCCATTAGAACAATATCTGCTAGACCATGAAAATGATATGCATATGAATGAAAGAAATGAAATAGATAAGATGTTCTTTGATCAACCACCTATCCTTAAACACAATTTGCCTATTGAAACTCTTGGAGGCCCTCCTCCACCTAAGGGTGATCCTATATTTGAATTGAAGCAATTGCCTGATACATTGAAATATGCTTATCTTGATGAAAAGAAGATATATCCTGTTATTATTAGTGCTAACCTTTCAGAGCAGGAAGAAAAGAGATTACTAAAAACTCTGAGGAAGCACCGAGCTGCTATTGGATATACTCTGGATGATCTTAAGGGCATTAGTCCCACTCTATGTTAGCACAAAATTAATATGGAGCCTGATGCTAAACCAGTTGTCGACCACCAACGACGATTAAATCCTAAAATGAAAGAGGTGGTAAGAACTGAAATATTAAAGCTTCTGGAAGCAGGTATAATCTATCCCATAGTTGATAGTAGATGGGTAAGTCCCGTTCATTGTGTCCCTAAGAAAGGAGGTATTACCGTTGGTCCTAATGATAAAAATGAACTCATTCCACACAGAATTGTAACTGGTTATAGGATGGTAATTGATTTTAGAAAATTAAACAAAGCCACTAGAAAAGATCATTACCCCTTACCTTTTATTGATCAAATGTTAGAAAGATTATCTAAGCATACACATTTTTGTTTCCTAGATGGTTATTCTAGTTTTTCTCAAATACCTGTATCACAATCCGACCAAGAGAAAACCACCTTTACTTGTCCTTTTGGAACTTATGCTTATAGACGTATGCCTTTTGGTTTATGCAATGCACCTACTACCTTTCAAAGATGTATGACTGCTATATTCTCTGACTTTTGTGAAAAGATTGTTGAGGTTTTCATGGATGATTTTTCCATTTATGGAACTTCTTTTGATGATTGCTTAAGCAACCTTGATCGAGTTTTGCAGAGATGTGAACAAACTAATCTTGTCTTGAATTGGGAAAAGTGCCACTTTATGGTAAATGAAGGTATTGTCTTGGGGCATAAAATTTCTGAAAGAGGTATTGAAGTTGATAAAGCTAAGGTTGATGCTATTGAGAAAATGCCACATCCTAAAGATATTAAAGGTATAAGAAGTTTCCTTGGTCATGCTGGTTTCTATAGAAGGTTTATTAAAGACTTCTCTAAAATTTCTAGGCCTCTTACCAATCTTTTGCAAAAAGATGTTCCATTTGTTTTTGATGATGATTGTGTAGAAGCCTTTGAAACACTTAAGAAAGCCTTAACCACTGCACCTATTGTTCAACCACCTGACTGGAACTTGCCTTTTGAAATTATGTGTGATGCTAGTGATTATGATGTTGGTGCTGTTCTAGGACAAAGAGTTGATAAGAAATTAAATGTTATCCATTATGCTAGTAAAACTCTAGACAGTACTCAAAATAATTATGCTACTACTGAAAAAGAATTTTTAGCAGTTGTATTTGCATGTGATAAATTCAGATATTACATAGTTGATTCTAAAGTAACTGTTCACACCGATCATGCTGCTATTAAATATCTTATGGAAAAGAAAGATGCTAAACCTAGACTCATTGGGTGGGTTCTACTGCTACAAGAATTTGACTTGCATATTATTGATAGAAAGGGAGCTGAGAATCTCGTAGCTGATAATTTGTCTAGAATAGAAAATGTTCTTGATGACCCACTTCCTATTAATGATGATTTTCCTGATGAACAATTAGCTGTCATAAATGCTTCTCGTAATACTCCTTGGTATGCAGACTATGCTAATTATATTATTGCCAAATTTATACCACCTAGTTTCACATACCAACAAAAGAAAAAGTTCTTCTATGATTTAAGACATTACTTTTGGGATGATCCACATCTTTATAAAGAAGGAGTAGATGGTATTATTAGACATTGCATACCCGAGCATGAACAGGAACAAATCCTACGGAAGTGTCATTCCGAAGCTTACGGAGGACACCATGCGGGAGATAGAACTGCACACAAGGCATTACAATCTGGATTTTATTGGCCTACTCTTTTCAAGGATGCTCGCAAGTTTGTCTTATCTTGTGATGAATGTCAAAGAATTGGTAATGTTGGTAGACGTCAGGAAATGCCTATGAATTATTCACTTGTTATTGAACCATTTGATGTTTGGGGATTTGATTATATGGGACCTTTTCCTAAATCCAATGGGTATACACATATTTTAGTTGCTGTTGATTACGTTACTAAGTGGGTAGAAGCTATTCCAACTAGTAGTGCTGATCATAACACTTCTATTAAAATGCTTAAAGAAGTTATTTTCCCAAGGTTTGGAGTCCCTATATATTTAATGACTGATGGTGGTTCACATTTTATTCATGGTGCATTCCGTAAATTGCTTCCTAAATATGATGTCAACCATATAATTGCATCTCCTTATCACCCTCAATCTAGTGGTCAAGTTGAATTGAGCAATAGAGAAATAAAGTTAATTTTGCAAAAGACAGTCAATAGATCTAGAAAGAATTGGTCTAAGAAACTTGATGATGCATTATGGGCTTATAGAACTGCATATAAAATCCTATGTGTATGTCTCCGTATAAAATGGTTTATGGAAAAGCATGTCATTTACCTCTTGAGTTAGAACATAAAGCATATTGGGCAATTAAAGAACTCAATTATGATTTTAAACTTGCCAGTGAAAAGTGGTTATTTGATATTAGCTCACTAGATGAATGGAGAACCCAAGCTTATGAAAATGCCAAATTGTTTAAGGAAAAAGTTAAAAGATGGCATGACAAAAGAATTCAAAAACGGGAATTCAAAGTAGGTGAGCATGTTCTATTGTACAATTCCCGTTTAAGATTCTTTGCAAGAAAACTTCTCTCTAAATGGGAAGGACCGTATATCATCGAAGAAGTTTATCGCTCCGGAGCCATCAAAATAAACAACTCCAAAGGCACTAATCCGAGAGTGGTGAATGGGCAAAGAATCAAGCACTATATTTCAGGTACTCCTATTAATGTTGAAACTAATATTATTGAAACAATTACACCGGAGGAATACATAAGAGAGACCTTCCAGAATGCTCCAGAACCCTGAAAAGGGGTAGGTATGTGATACGGTAAGTAAACCGACTCCAAAAATTCCATAAAAATATTTTCTATCAGTTTTGGAATATTAGAAAAAATACAAAAATAAGATACAGCCGAGGGGACCCACCTGGTGCCCACGAGGCACCAGGGCGTGCCACGCCCCCAGGCGCGCCCTGGTGGCTCGTGGGCCCCTCGTGAGCCCTCCCGACTCCGTTTTCTCCTGGATTACTTGTTTTGCAAGATAAAAAATCTTTATATATACTCCCGGACGTTTTGACCACCGTATCGCAGAAATCTCCTCAGTTCTTGTTTTGTGCTATTTTTCTGACAGATCTAGATCACTATGGCTCCACCAAGCTCTTCCAAGGACATGTTCTACGAGAAGGTCATCAACCCCTACCTACCAGAGGTGATGAAACACCCTCAAGCCATTGAGATGCGTGAGGGGGTGCTTCACATCCGGGATGTTCAAGGACCCAAGAAGACCGGGAGCGTGGAGTCCAGGCTCGAAGCGGTGGAGCAGGAGATCTTCAAGTGCCAAGGGATGGTGGAATGTGGACTCAGCGCCAACCACTCCATGATCACGGAATTCACCCGTAATCACAAGGTGGATGGCCAATCGATGGGAGACATCATCTTCAAGCTCAATGAACAAATCGATTATCTCCAAGGCCAAATCTATGATCTTCAAAACCAAAATTATGAGTATGAGGCAAGATTCAATGGTATGAGTTTAGCTGCAAGTTTCAGGACTCCGGAGACTCATTCATCTTTTTATGATGGGGAACCTATGCCATGAAAGCCGGAGGATAAGCCCACCACTTCATCACCACCACCATCACCGAAGAAGGAAACTTGATCACATGGGTATGGGCACTCCCCTTGGCTTGTGCCAAGATTGGGGGAGGTGCCCTGGTATCGTATCACCATCACTTTTATCATCTTTACCTATTTTTAGTTCGATCCTTAGTTATTCCGTGATCTAGTTGAATAAAAGTTTAGTATGATCTATTTTCGAGTGCTAGTTTCGTGATCCATCTATCTATGTAATCGAGTTGAGAGTTATATAATAAAGAGTAGTTTGAGTTTTTGCTTCTTTACTTTTATGTTTCAATCCTAGCAATGAAAATAATGAAAAAGATCATATGCTAATGTTATGGAAAGTAATCACATTACATAAAGAAAAGTATAAGTAGTAAAATTTATTGAAAGTTAACAAGCATAGAATTGGTCAATGATGCAATTAATGAAAGAATTAATAAGGGAAGAGAAGATTCACATGCAAATATACTAACCCTAAACCCTAAACCTAAACCCTAAACCCTTGAGGTGAATTAGTTGGGAGGCAAAATTATAGGCCCCTATCTTTCTATGTGTCTGGCTGAAACTTTTTGCTCCATATATACGTTGTGAGTGTTAGCAATCATAGAACACTAAATGATGGTTGAGTATGTGGACTTGCTAAAAAGCTCCTACATGAGACCCTTCTTGAAAATATGACGAATTGCAATTGCTTTGTTGACTGAGAACATAGTTTGTTAGTTTTCAAGAAAGTTTATGCCTTATACTTCTTTGTTGTGATGAATTGTTACTCGCTCATGAGAAGTTTTATGATAATGAATAGTGCTGTTATAATAATGATCATGATGCTACTATGTCCGTATTTTGTTTTTATCAACACCTCTCTCTCTAAACATGTGGACATGATTATCGATATCGGCTTTTGCTTGAGGACAAGCGAGATCTAAGCTTGGGGGAGTTGATACGTCCATTTTGCATCATGTTTTGCTACTATTATTTATAGTGTTTTAAATCAATATAACACTTTGTGGAGCAATTCTAATGCCTTTTCTCTCTTAATATGCAAGATTTACACAAGGAGGGAGATTGCCGGCAGCTGGAATTCTGGACCTGAAAAAGCTATGTCAGAGATACCTATTCTGCACATCTCCAAATGAGCTGTAATTTTACGGAGATTTATTTTGGAATAAATAAAAAATACTGGAGCAAAGAAGTACCAGAGGGTGCCACCCAGGTGCCCACGAGGCACCAGGGCGCGCCACCACCCCAGGCGCGTCCTGGTGGCTCGTGGGGCCCCTGGCCAGCCTCTGGCCCCCATTTTTTGGTATATAAGTCCATTTGCCCTGGAAAAAATATAGAGAAAACTTTCGGGACGGTGCGCCGCCATCTCGAGGCGGAACTTGGGCAGGAGCACTTTTGCTCTCCGGCGGAGAGATTCTACCGGGGATACTTCCCTCCGGGAGGGGGAAATCGTTGCCATCGACATCACCAACGATCCTCACATCGTGGGAGGACCAATCTTCATCAACATCTTCAACAGCACCATCTCATCTCAAACCCTAGTTCATCTCTTGTATTCAGTCTTTGTCTCAAAACCTCAGATTGGTACCTGTGGGTTGCTAGTAGTGTTGATTACATCTTGTAGTTGGTGCTAGTTGGTTTATTTGGTGGAAGATTATATGTTCAGATCCAATATGCTATTCAATACCCCTCTGATCTTGGACATGATTATGATTTGTGAGTAGTTACTTTTGTTCTTGAGGACATGGGAGAAGTCTTGTCATAAGTAATCATGTGAATTTGGTATTCGTTCGATATTTTGATGATATGTATGTTGTTGATTCTCTTAGTGGTGTCATGTGAACGTCGACTACATGACACTTCACCATCTTTGGGCCTAAGGGAATGCATTGTGGAGTAGTAATTAGATGATGGGTTGCTAGAGTGATAGAAGCTTAAACCCTAGTTTATGCGCTATTCCGTAAGGGGCTGATTTGGATCCACATGTTTAATGCTATGGTTAGAGTTATCTTAATTCTTCTTTCGTAGTTGCGGATGCTTGCGAGAGGGGGTAATCATAAGTGGGAGGCTTGTTCAAGTAAGAACAGCACCCAAGCACCGGTCCACCCACATATCAAATTATCAAAGTAGCGAACGCGAATCAAACCAACATGATGAAAGTGACTAGATGAAATTCCCATGTGTCCTCGAGAACGCTTTGCTTACTATAAGAGATCGTTCCGGCTTGTCCTTTGCTATAAAAAGGATTGGGCCACCTTGCTGCACTCTTTGTTACTATTGCTACTTGTCACTTGTTACAAATTATCTTGCTATCAAACTACTCGTTACCCATAATTTCAGTGCTTGCAGAAGATACCTTACTGAAAACCGCTTGTCATTTCCTTCTGCTCCTCGTTGGGTTCGACACTCTTACTTATCGAAAGGACTACGATTGATCCCCTATACTTGTGGGTCATCACGCTCACATGACTAGCTGTATGTTTATGTATATATATTGTTATCCACAGACACTAGGGACAAAATATTGCTACACATGGATATGGGTTGATCTCGTGCAAAAGTATGTAAGCGAGTTGCTCGAGTACTCCATTGGACCACTGAGACAACAGATAGATGAGATGCAGCTCAAAAATGATGTGATGCGCGGCCAAATCCAAAAATTCAAGATGCTTCAATATGCGCTTTTAGCTGGTGTTATGCTTGGCCTCGTTCTCCCAGCTGGATTGGTGGCAGCATTTTTTCTCGTGGGAGTCATTACACTGATGATGTTCTTAGTCCAGTTTAAGTATAGAATATATATATTTGTTATTGTTTTCATCCTTCAACTATTATGTATCTAGGCCAGATTAATGAGATCGATGTTGTTCTAAGTATTGGTCTTCAACTATTTTTTAGTATGTTCATATATTTACACAAAATAATAAAATATAATATAAAATTAACAGAATAATAAATAATAGAATAAGAAAACAATAAAACAATAAACTAAATATCTATATGAATATAAAAACAATGTGTCTAACAAATAAAAATAAAAAAATAAAATTTAATAAAATTAAAGACAATAGCAATGGCATTGGCCACGTAGGCCAACGCCAGCAATTACAACGCCAGCCCCATTTGACTAATTAATTAACCACCCACCAACCGCATCCTCATTCCCCAACCACTCCAAATCCACGCCCCGCACCGCCGCCACAGCCCACTGTGCCACCGGGCCCCGCCCCCTCGCCGTCTTCTCCGCCACCGTCGCCGTCGCCGTCTTCTCCGCCGCCGTCGCCGTCTTCGTCTTCTCCGCCTACGTCTCCCCCTCGCCGTCGCCTCCGCCTTCACCGCCGCTGCCCCCGTCGTCTCCACCCTGCCGCCCCCGTCGCCTCCACCCCACAACGCCCCCTCACCGTCTCCGCTGCCGCCGGTGAGTTGTAGTGTTAGATTTTAGTTTAGTGTAGTTGTAGTGTAAGATTTTAGTGTAGTGTAGTTGTAGTGTACAATATTTAGTATAAGATTTGAGTGTAGTGTAGTTGTAGTGTAAGATTTTAGTGTAGTGTAGTTGTAGTGTACAATATTTAGTATAAGATTTGAGTGTAGTGTAGAATTTTAGTATATGATTTTTGGGTAGTGTTGAATTTTAGTATAAGATTTTAGTGTAGTTTAATTGTACTTCTACGTAGTGTACTTGTAATGAAAGAATTTAGTGTAGTCGTTGTAGAGTATGATTTTAGTGTAGTTTTTATTATAGTTTTATGTAGTGTACGTTTAATTACATTGTAGATTGTAGGTTTTGCAGGTACTCGTCTATATGCCCAATTTTTACTAACTTGTTAGTTATATATATATGCACCGTAACAGATGGCTCCGAAGTTTTGTGGTGTGCGACCGAAGGGGAATAAGTACTATGCCACCATTAGGAAGGACAATGTCGTCCACGAGCTTGGCCACTGGGACAACCTGGAGTTAGCGGCGCGCGCCTATGATGCCATGGCGGTAGAGTTATTTCAGGAAGGTGCGACTCTGAACTTCCCTGAGTGTCGTGAGTACACGAAGTTCCTCGCGCCGCCGGGCGTTCGGATATGCACTAGGGTTGAGGAGAAGGAGAACAAACAGGCGGAGATGCAGTTCTTCGACCCATTGGTGAGCGAGCTTGCAAGAGATTAGAAACTCGTGGAGACCAACAAGACGATGCTACTTCAGTATGCAGCCAGGAAGAGCGCGGAGGAGGATCCCATAGACTGGGATGCCTTGGAGCGTGAGGAGGAGGGTCAGCAGGGGTGTCATAGGTCCACTAGGGATGACCACGAGGCTGGTCCCTCTCGCCACTAGCTTGCTAGATGGGTACCGCTACATATTTTGTATGAACTGTTTAACTTTATGCATGTTTTATGTTTGAAGTACGCGTGGTTTGTAGAACTGCTTAATTAGAAGTATGTGTTAATATCTAGATGGCCGGGTAGCGCTAGTTTAACTGCTTATATGTTGCATTATATGTATGAATATGTTATGTATGCTTATTTTTGTCAACTTGATGAAAGCAGTAATGGATGCCCCATGTGAGACCTGTGGTTCAGTGAGATGCCAAAGGGATAAGAAGTTCTTCATTGATCTTCCAAATGACTTCCTCACTAGGATGGTATGTTTTAGTAGAACATGTTCTGATTGAGTTTCATATGATGGATACGGTTGTGCCCAAAATTGTCTAACTAGCTAGTTCTTTCTGTCAATTTTGCTCAGGTCATCCCTTGCGGGGCAAGGCGTGACTTCTTAGAGAAGTTTCGATTTCCACTTGATGCCACCATCACATTCCAGTGCTCCCTCATGAAGATGCTGACGGCCCAACAATTCAATTGTATTGTCACCAACGAGCCAAACCGCACCTATTTCGGTTGCCCTGGTTGGACAGCCCTTGCAACTGCTTACGAGATGGAAGCTGGGCAGAGAGCCACGTTCTACCTCGACTATGATCGTGACGAGATCATGGTCTACTACAGGCCTGCTGGCAGCGACGATGATGGTTCACTTACTCCAGACTATGACCCTGAGTCCGCCCGCCGAAAAGTGTAGTTAGCTAGTTGGCATGCATGGAAGATCTCATGTTATTACCACCTCCATTTATTTGAACTTGTACATTCATGTGTTACTTTGCCTACTTTGTTGAACTATATCAATAAGTACAATCTTGAACTTAAATGTTGTTATTCGGTCTATTTAGTACTTTTTAAGGTTGATTTAATTACTGTTCTTAAACTGGATTGTGCTGTCATTTTGGTTGGGACCGATGCCGTACAGCTTTTATTTCAAATCTGAAAGTCAAATTACTGGCGTCGGGAAAACATGGAATGTCACTACTGATGAAAATTACTGCTGGCGTTGGACACATGGCACGCCATTAACATCCAAAATACTGCTGGCGTGGGGCCAACGCCAGCACTATTTTCTAACAATGGCGCCATATTGGTGGCGTCGTGTGTCCACGCCAGCAAGGCCATTTTTGGCATGCCATAGCTAGGCTTTTCTGCACTAGTGTGTGAATAACATGCTAAGCCCATGCACTTGTCCTATGTAAGCAAATTCGACTCAATTCCACTCATATGTAAGCAAATTAAACAATATTGTCATAGTCAAGCTTATGAAAGTAATATTGAACAATGTGATATATTACAATGCCACTCATATTGAGTGACAGAAATTTGGCGAAACGGAAATGAATCAATGTTTCGCCAAAAATTTGTCACTCATTTTAAAATCCCTGTGAATAACATGCTAACCCATGGACTTGTCATTTGTAAGAAAATTCAAACATCATTTGCACTGTCCATTGCATTGTAAAAACAATTATGTAGAGGCTAAGCCTACCTAAAGCCTTATTATTTTTGAAATCAAATGGGTTTCCACACAGGAAGTTGAAACCCTAAAGCATAATTTAATCTAGAAATTATCTAGATGCAGATCCTAAACCCTAGAGCGTAATTTAGTCAGGGAGATAGTATACCGTGGGCGGCGGCTCCGGTGGCAGACGCGATGGCGGATAGAAATATGACGAGACGACGGTGGCGGTCGAGGCAGATGATGGCAGCGGCGGTCGAGGCGGATGACGTGACAACAGGCAGATCCGACGGCGGTCATGGTGGCAGACACGTGGAAGGAGCCTCCGGCGGGTCTGAGGGATGGCAGCGACGGTCGAGGCGGAGGACGGTGCGGAAGGGGAGAGGAGAGGGAACTCGCTGAGAGAAATGAAAAGCGAGAAATGAAAATAGATCTAGGACGGTTGGGCGAGCGCGGAAGGGGTAACTGTGTGTGCAGAGTAGTGGCGGGCGGTCATAGGCTACCCGCCACTGGAAACTTTTTCAAAATTTGGATTTTTGGCGCGGCTTGCCAAAATATAGTTGTGGTGAGCGCGACGCACCGCCCGCCACTGGTTTATGACAAACCAGTGGCGGGCACTTACGTACTGCCCGCCACTACTCTTTCCATCCCACGGGCTAATTTGGAAGAGCCTACTTGTGACGGGTATTAGCTAATGCCCTCCACTGGAGTGTCGCTAGCTGTGGCGGGTATGTCCAGATACCCGCCACTGCCATTTTGGAAAAGTAGCAGTGGCAGATACCTGGTCCTGCCCGCCACTAATTTGAGTTCACCTATAGGGATTTCCCAGTAGTGCCCCCCCCAAAAAAAATTCCCCATTTTCCCCAAATCACTGCCGTCACCGCCCAACGCCAGAGGCCACCGGTCGGACTCCTCCGCCCCACCCATCCTCCCCACCGCGCCATTTCTGTCCTCCCCCGTTCCTCTCCTCCTACTATGGTCATCGACGCCTAGGGTTTCGCTGGTGATCGTCGTCACCGTCGGGATCCACCTTTTATCGTCGCCATATCCATCGCCGTCACCACATCCGTCGCCGTCGCCAATGTTGGGAAATGTAGTACAAAAAAAATTGCCCTACGATCAAGATCCTAGGAACAATATGAAGATGCAGAAGAGGTTTAGATCGGATCATTAGCAACTTTGAGTTCCAGCAAAAGAATAGTTGGTGCAGATCGTTCTTGAAGTCCCTCGAACCATTCACGAACAATCCCTTGAACCGAAGACAGAAAGGACGACCTCTCTACGGATTGTAGGCGTACATGCTTCATGATCCGGTAGCGCTTCGCCGACAGAGCTAATCATCACCCGAGAATTAGAGGGAGAAGAATAGAACCACACGGGCATTCTCTATTATGACGATTAGAGAGAGCTAGGTCTAGCTCTAATCTTGATCAACTCCAAATTAGAACTAGAACTAGAGAAATAGAGGAGGCTCCAAAACTTGTGTGTCTCCAAGGGGCAAAATCCTCTAGTATATATAGGTCGAAGGGAGAGGGAGGGGCGCCACAAAGGGGAAGATGACTCACCCCCCTTGCGCCAACCCTAGGAGGGGGAGTCCTCCTCCACCTCCAATTCGGCCTCCCCTAGGCCTCCAAAAAAGGCTAAGGGGGCGCCACCTTTGTTATTGGGCCCTAGTGCCCAATAAGTCTCCATCGCTAGGCCTTTTAGTATTTTCTTTGGCCCGTTGATATTGAATATAATCTAAAAGACTCCTGATCAATATTAGAACCTTTTATCATTTATTTAAGATCTCCGAAAACATTTTCCACCTATATATAAATTCTCGGTATTACCTGATACGTCTCCAACGTATCTATAATTTATGAAGTATTCATGCTATATTTACATCAATTATATATGGTTTTGGTTCACTTATATATTATTTTTATGGACTAACTTTTATATTAATTTTATATAGGTGGAATTTTCCACCTATATAAGTGCCAGTTGCTGTTTTCTGCTTATTTTTGGTTTTACAGAAAATCGATACCTATGAAAGTCCAAACATGACGAAACTTTTTGACAATTTTTTATAGAACATAAGAGACCCTCGAAGAATCGGGGGAGGACCAGAAGACCCGTGTGGTGTCCACAAGTCAGGGGGGCAGGCCCTGGGGGGTAGGTAGGGCCACCGTGGCTTGTGGGCCCCTCGTGGATCCTTTTGACGTGATTTCAACGCTGAAAATTCCTATAAATATAGAAACCCCCAGAAAGTAATCCCGAATAATTTTTCCGCCGCTGCAAGCCTCTGTTCCAAAGCTATCTCATGTGGAGCCCTTTTCCGGCGCCTTGCCGGAGGGGGAAGCCACCACGGGTGGCCTCTTCATCGTCCTTGCCGCCTCCATGGTATTGCGTGATCAGTAGTTCATCCTCGGGGCTGAGTGTTTGTATAAGTAGCTAAGTGTTTGATCACTCTCTCTCTCTCTCTCATATTCTTGTTGGACATGATCTTGATGTATCATGAGCTTTATCAATATAGTTGGATCTTATGATGTTCTTCCCGTCTATCTCTTTTGTGGTGAATTGAGTCTTGCTCTTTGAAGTTTCTTATGTTGGATTGAATACCTTGGATTTGAGAACACTTGATGCATGTTTAATTTGTGAATACCCGTGGTGACATTGGGGTGTTCTAGGTGACATAAAGGTTAATTAATATGTATCATATGGTGTTGTCGTAGTACGATCTCTAGGACTATTTGTGACACTTCGAGAGTAGTTCATAAGATTGATTGGAAAGCTAACTTGAGGTGGTTTTTCTACCTACAAGATTTCATCCTACTTTATCCGATAGGAATAGAAACATTGGGGTGATTCTTTGCCGCACTTTGAGGGATTATCATATGATTCAATTATGTTAATGAAGTCGAGAGATTGCACTAGTGAAAGTATGAACCCTAGGCCTTGCTTCTAAGCATTGAGACACCGTTTTTATCTACTTTTGTAACTTGTTACCTTTCTGCCCGTATTTGTTTAGATTACAAAAACCTATTTCCACTATCCATATTACACATCTATCATCACCTCTTCGCCGAACTAGTGCACTTATACAACTGACAATTGTATTGGTGTGCTGGGGACACAAGAGATTATTTGTATTTGATTGCAGGATTGTTTGAGAGAGAACCATCTTAATCCTACACCTCCCACAAATTGATAATCCTTAGGTCATCCACTTGAGGGAAATTTGTTGCTGTCCTACAAAACTCTGCGCTTGGAGGCCCAACAAAGTCTACAAGAATAAAGTTGCATAGCAGACATCAAGCTATGTCTGGCGCCGTTGCCGGGGAGGTGAGTGCTTGAAGGTATCTTCTTTAGATCTTGCAATTAAATCTTTTAGTCTCTTGTTTTATCACTAGTTTGGTTTATAAAACAAAACTACAAAAAATGGAAGTGAAGTTGCATCAAATTCTTTATCTTTATGAAGTGTTTCTCGAAAACTATGAATTCGATAATCTTCATGAAGTGATGGAAGAAGAATTTAACAAAATGTTTGGTGTGAGTTCCTTGAATGATAAGCATGATTGCAATGTTATTGGTATGTCTTCTTGGAATATGCATGATGCTAATGATATGCAAATCCATAAGCTTGGGGATGCTATGTTTGATGAAGCTAATCCTTTTAGCCCCCCCTACTTTTGATGATAAAAATTACTATGATGAAAACATCCCTCCTATTTATGATGATTACAATGATGATGAAAGTAGGTTTGGAAGAGTGTCAACTTTAGGTAATAATTATTCCACTCTTTTGGAGGGTGTTGAATATTATTATAATGATAAAAGTGGATTTGGAGAGGTCATGACTTTATTTCGTGTTGAATCCACTACTTTGGAAGATGTGTCGATTGATTATTATGAGAAGAAAGTTGTTATCTATGATGATTATTGTGATGAAACTTATGATATAAATAATAATAATAATCATGAAACTTGTTGTCATGATTTTAATTCTCAAATTGATTATGTCAGCCAAGTTTCATATGATAGTTATTTCGTTGAATTTGCTCCCAGTACAATTGATGAGAATAAATTTGCTTATGTGGAGAGTAATAATTTTTTTATGCATGTGGATCATGAAAATAATGCTTTATGTCATAGTTATATTGTTGAATTTTTTCATGATGCTACTGAAAATTATTATGAGAGAGGAAGATATGCATATACATATTTCATCAACATCAAGTTTCCTCTCTTTATGTTGAAAGTTTTGAAGTTGCACTTGTTTTCCCTTCTGATGCTAGTTAATTCTTGTTTCTATAAATTGTTTTCTTATAAAATTCCTATGCATAAAGTGGGTTAGGATCAAATGTGTTTGCTATAAGTTTAATGATGCCCCCTTTATGTTTCAATTCCAACTTTTATGTGAGCATCATCAAAAATATCAATGCCTAGCTAAAAGACTTAAAACAGAAGCGCTTGTTGTGAGGCAACCCAATATTTATCCTTACAATTTTTTGTGTGTCTACATGATTAATGCTACTATAGTAATCATGTTTGTATCTTTTATTTCAATCAAGTGCCAAGTTTAGCCTTTACCTTGCTCAGTTTGCAAGTTTATGAGTTGTTGTTTGAAAACAAAAAGTTTTCTGTTATGTTCATAATATTCCTGGATAGTGAGAACATGGTAAAATCTTGAAAGTTTTACATAGTAAGCATATATGATTTCTCTGTTACGTGGTAAGATTTCAGAAGTTTTTTAGTTACAGAAGTATAATAATTTATTCCTCCTTTACAGACTGTTCTGTTTTGACTGATTGCTGTTATAGTTGTATAGTTTGCTCATGTTTGCTAGTTTACTGTTTTTATTAGTGGATAGAGATGTTAAAAATTTGTAGGCATTTAGTTTTCAATGTTTAATTATAATTTTTATGATTTTCTACAGAAGAGAATGTTAAGGTTTTGAATTTATTTTGTACTAACCTATCTCACGAGTTTCGTTAAGTTTTGTGTGAATGAAGTTTTCAAGTTTTGAGTGAGATACTGAAAGCGCATTTGCTCCCTTGGTGGTTTTGGTAATTCATCACAACATATATCTCATTGAACTAATGTCCATTCAAGATTAAGATTTCAGGATGTTCAATGATTGGCATGGCATGGACTAGAGATGTGGACCCCTCAAAATGCTAAGGACACGGATTGGCAAAAGATCAAGACTCTACATTTTTGGTTTAGTGATCCAAGATCACATTGAGTCCATAGGAAAGGCAATACTATTAAAAGGGGATGAGGTGTTGCTTAATGGTCTTTTTGCTCAAGTGCTTAGTGACAGTACTCCTAAACCCTCAACCACTCTCTCTACCCAAATATGTCCAGAACCTACATTCTAACTCGGCCCCACCAAAATTTCCTATCCGGACCCACCGAGTTCATCCTAGACTTAGCCACTACCAAAACCCTAACAAATCGGATCCACCGAAATGGATCTTGGTCTCACCGAGATGGCCTTGCCAACTCTCTGTAATCGTTTGCACTTACTTCGGTCTCACCGAGTTTCGCAAATCGGTCTCACCGAGATGGCTTGCCAACTCTCTGTTGCCTTATTGCTTCACTTCGGTCCTACCGAGTTGATGCAATCGGTGCCACCGAGATGAGGATTGCCCTAGCCATTGCACTTCGGTCCATCCGAGATGTTCGTATCGGTCCCACCGAGATTCCTAAAGTTCATATATTTTACACAGTTCGGTGCTACCGAGATGATTGTTTCGGTGCCACCGAGTTGGGTCAAAAGTGTGTAACGGTTGGATTTTGTGTGGAGGCTATATATACCCCTCCACCACCTCCTTCTCAGTAAGGAGAGCCATCAGAACGTGCCTACACTTCCACCATACATTTTCTGAGAGAGAACCACCTACTCATGTGTTGAGATCAAGCTATTCCATTCCTACCATTTGAAACTTGATTTCTAGCCTATCCCAAGTTGCTTTCCACTCAAATCCCTCTTCCACCATAGCCAAATCTGTGAGGAGTTGTTTGAGTGCTGGGAAGACTATCATTTGAAGCACAAGAGCAAGGAGTTCATCAACAACACACCGTCTATTACCTTTTGGAGAGTGGTGTCTCCTAGATTGGTTAGGTGTCACTTGGGAGCCTCCAACCTGATGTGGAGTTGAACCAAGCAGTTTGTAAGGGCCAGGAGATCGCCTACTTCGTGAAGATCTACCCCGAGTGAGGCTAGTCCTTCGTGGACGTAAGCCATGGTGGAATAGACAAGGTTGCTTCTTCGTGGACCCTTCGTGGGTGGAGCCCTCCGTGGACTCGCGCAGCCGTTACCCTTCGTGGGTTGAAGTCTCCATCAACGTGGACGTATGATAGCACCACCTGTCGGAACCACGCCAAAAACCACCGTGTCTTCATTGCGTTTGAATTCTCCGATACCCTCCTTTACATACATATGCAATTGCTTACTTTCCGCTGCTATACTCTTAGAATTGCATGTGTAGGGTGATGCCTGACATGTACTATTGCTAAAATCTGCCCACAATTAAAATCTGGGAAAAGGTTAGCTTTTATTTGGTCAAGTAGTCTAATCCCCCCTCTAGACATACTTTCGATCCTACAAGTGGTATCAGAGCTTTGGTCTCCGTAAGCCTTGATTTCCATTGCTTTGGTGATCATAGCCTTGGTTTCACAACCTAGGATATTATGGCGTCTAGTGAGGGTAACTATCACCGTAGAGGTCCATATTTTGATGGTACAAACTTTGCTAGTTGGAAACATCAGATGAAAATGCATATTCTTGGTCATAACCCTGCCATGTGGGCTGTTGTTCGTGTTGGCTTGCAAGGTGACTTCTTTGAGGATGGCAAGGAACCAGATCGTGAAGCAACCCCGGAAGAATTGAAGATGTTGCAATACAATGCTCAAGCTTGTGACATTCTATTCAACGGTTTATGTCCCGAAGAGTTCAACAAAATCAGCCGCCTCGAGAATGCAAAGGAAATTTGGGATACTTTGGTTGATATGCATGAGGGTACCGAGTCCGTCAAGGAATCTAAGTTGGATGTGCTTCAAAGTCAACTTGACAAGTTCAAGATGAAGGATGGTGAAGGAGTCGCTGAGATGTACTCTAGGCTTGCTCTCATCACAAATGAGATTGCCGGCTTAGGAAGTGAAGAGATAAGCCTAATGGTGAAAAGGTTCAACAAGTTCTACAAGAACAAAGGGAAAGAAAGAAGCTCTAGCTCAAGACATTATGAGAGAAGATCATCAAGTCGTGATCGAAATTGCTACAATTGTGGAAAGCCCGGACACTACTCCAATGAGTGTACGGCTTCCTACAAGAAAAGAGACGAATCACCAAGAGGAAGACATAGAAGAGACGAATCACCTCATAAGGAGAGAAGGAGTAGAGATGATCGTTATGAACGAAGACACTCTCAAAGAAGCAAGGATTCGGAGAGGAAGGACAAGTCATCCAAGAGCTACACAAGAAGAAGACATCAAGCTCATGTTGGTGAATGGGTTTCCGGCTCCGACTCCGACAACCACTCCGAGAGAAGTTATCACTCCAACTCCGACTATAGTCAAGATGAAGGTGTTGCCGGTCTTGCACTTGTGTCATCCAACTCCTATGATCTATTTGACTCAGCAAATGAAGGAATTGGAAGATGCTTCATGGCAAAAGGCCCCAAGGTATCACACCCCGAGTATCTTGATTTCAATAGTGATGAAGATGATTTGCTTGGTGATGATGATTTACTTGTTGATAGGGCTAGTGATGTGAGCTATAATGAAAATGCTAGTAATTATGATAGTCAAGAGGAAACGAGTGACAATGCTATGAAGGAGATTGAGCATCTAACTAAAGAACTAAATGCTCTTAAGTTAGCTCATGAAACAACTCAAGAGGATCATAGAGAACTTCTAAGAACTCATGAGAAGCTAAATTTAGAGCAAGAGCATGAGTTTCTTAAAGCTATCAATGACGATCTTCGAAAGAAGAGTTCTTCATATCTTGCCAAACGTTTACTCTTGTCTACCTTTATACCACAAGTTAAATCTAAGCAAACTAGCAACAAGGGTAAAAATGGTTCTACCTCTAGTAGTAACAATAACAATGCTAAATCCAATGTTGTTACTTCTAGTAGTTCTATTGATTCCACTAATGATTCTCTTAGCCAAGTTACACTTGAGCAAGAAAATATGATATTGAAAGGAATTATAGAAAAAGGTGTCTACAAGAGTCTTGCCGGGAGTAAGCAATTTGAGGAAATTGTGCGCAAGCAAGGAAGGAATCGGAAGAACCAAGGTGTTGGTTTTGAACGAAAGTTCAATGCCAATGGAGTTGAGTGGGAAGAAGATCAATACCCCAAGACGAAGTTTGTTCCTCAACAAGAGAAGTATGATCCCAGTTCCTTCAAGGGAACAAAAGCTCAAGAAGATCTTCCACCACAAGACCACAAGCTAAAAGGCAAGGACAAGCTACAAGAAGAGATTGATTCATTTGAAGAAGCTCCTCAAGCCATGGTTAAGTGGGTTCCCAAGACTTCATCAAGTTCTACTTCATCAAGTACTACTACAACTCCAAGGATTCCCATCAAGTAGATGTGGGTCCAAAAGAAGAAGAACTAGAGAGTTCTTGAGGGTGACTCCGCCAACAAATTTCACTCATATTCTTTATGGCAAGGACTTGTGCAATCAACTTCCACATCTTGCACTAGTTCATGGAGTCACAAACCCTCTTGTTGGTAAGGCAAGGGACAAGGTATTCAATGCATTCATGGACATCATCATATGTGTACTTCACTCTATGTCTATGGATATCCTTGTATGTTCCTTGTGTGGGACTAACCCATGTAGGTATTGAAAGCACAAAACTCCAAAGGATTGCTCCCAACTCTTGATGGTTTACATCAACATTGAGCATCCACATCTTCAACATCTACATGAAGTCATCATCGACAAAACCCAATGTTAGTTCATCCCTCTTAGGGGGAATATCACATCTAGGGGGAGCTTTACTCTAAGCAATTGAGCTAAAGCAACTCTAATGGTGTGAACACATTAATGCTTTATGTAAAAGTGGCAACCCCACTTGTGCTTAAATGATGAGTATGACCTATGATCAAATGTTCTCATTTGGCTCCTAAGTCAATATACTCATATATAGATGACTTAGTCATCGCCATTGCTTGATAGATGCTAGAATTGGTTGTGCATGTTTGACACATATTTCATTTGCTATCTTATTGTGTGAGCATGTTGGTTTGCATGTTTTCATCATTCGAGCACATCCATTTGTTGTTTTGATTGTCTTGGTTTCTCTGACCAAGTGGATGTACAAGAATGCCTAAGTACCTTCTCTAGCTATCTATGATTTCTTGTCTCAAATTCTATTCTTGCTGCATCACAAAAATTGAACAAGTCATTTTCGGACCCTCCGGGTGAGGAGCACTCGGAGCCACCGATCTGAAAGGGCTGAACCTCCAAAACCTTCTAAATGATTTCGGCCGAACCAATTCACTCAAACTCGGTCCAACCGAAATCACTTAGATTGATCTAGGTTTTCCATCTCGGTGCTACCGAATTGAACCATTTCGGCGCCACCGATGTGCTATACTGCGTGGAGTTACACATATCGGTGCCACCAAGTTGTTCAACTCGGCGCCACCGACAGCGTACGGGTATATATGTCGCGCGGACCGAACGGTTGAAATTTCTCGACCCCACTCGTTCCCGCTCCCCGTCACTGCCGTCGCCCTTCGTCTTCGGACTTCGCCATCGTCTCCAGCGCACTCTCGCCGCCAGATTCCGCGCCGTCAACGGAAATCTCCTCCGCCGTTGCCACCGTAGAGGATCTCCACCAAGTTAGGGTGAGATTCAATCCCTTTCGTGCTTCCCTTCTCCGATTCAATGCACGATTGGACTGCCTGAATTCATGCCACGGATTGAGAACTCCTGTTCCACTACAAATTCCGTAGATTAGATTCGAGCGAAATTTTTAGGTTTAAGTTTCCGCCGAATGCATCTCGGACCGACCGATTCGAAGTTTTCGGTTCCGCCGATTTGGCCTCTGGCCATAGCACTAGTACGTCTCGGTGCCACCGAGTTGTACGAATCGGTGAGACCGAAAGTAAATCTCAGTGAAACCCTAGCATCTCGGAGCCACCGAACCCCATATCGGTCTGACCGAAGTGGCGTGTAAGGTTTCTGTAGTGTGCTTTGGTATCACCGAGATGATCAACTCGGTCCATCCGATATGCATCCTGTGAAAACTTGAAACTAAGAGTTGAACTCAAATTTTATGAAAATTATCTGCTTTTTGTGATGACTCATCTACTCTACCCATACCTATCTATTCACAGGGTCAGCTCAGCAAGATGTCAGATCCCAGCAGTGACAGTCAGAACAGGTCAGAGCAGAATGCAGAAATGAGCGAAGGGTCAAGCCCTGCAGAAAGTTTCTATGAGGGAGAGAGGAGCTCTCCAGATCTTCCCAAAGCTGCAACCAGAACAAGGAAGAAGAAAACCTCAGACAGTGAGGATGAAGATTTTGTTGCAAGTGAAGCTGCATCTAAGAAAAAGAGAGTAGTGCTTGCTAAGGATAAAACAGCTGTGAGGAAAGTGCCTAAGCAGACTATGCAATTCACTCTTGAAGAGCCTAGTGACATAGAACCAGCTGCAGGTGGCAAGAAGAAGAGAGTAAGGAAAACTATTGCCCGTGTGATTGGCAGACCCTCCATGATGATTGAAGAGGAAGAAGAGGAGGAAGAGCCAGCAGCCACTGCACCCCCTGCAAAGGCTCAAAAGCTTATGTCAGATGCAATTAAGACTGCTACCCCCAAGGCCAAGCCAAAGGTGTCAGCACCGAAGAGATCTACAAGGAATTTTTCAGCTGCAGAGAAGAACAAGGCCCCAGTGCCCTAGTCAAATGTTGATGAAGAGCCTCTAGTGCTCAGAAAGTTGAAGCCAAAGATACCAGACCATGACAATGCACACTCAGTTACAGAGAACATGATGCTGAGGAAGGATAAAGGGCTGCATCAGTGGAGATTGACAGATCCTTATGCTATAAGGAGAAGGACAGCATGTGACTATCGCTTTCACACTCGTGAACAACAAGACTTTTATGAGACAGTTTTGCTTGATAAGAAGCCCATAGTCAGTGACATGAAATGGGTGGACTGGGAATACATTGATGAGAACGAGGACTACTTCCCCCATGTCCATGAAAGCTTCAGGATTGCAGGAGTTGATGACTTTGTCGGTAAGAAGTTGACCAAGTGGAATGATGAGATGGTCATGCAGTTTTACTCTACTGCACACTTCTATCCAGATGGCCGCATTATATGGATGACTGAGGGTATCAGATACCAGTCTACCATCTCTGAGTGGGCAAGTCTTCTTGGTGCACCCAAGGAAGAGGATGATGACATTGATATCTATGCCAAGCTCAAGATGGATCACAACTCCATGGCCAACATGTACACTGCAATTCCTCAGAAAGACCTTGAGACTCACAAACTTGGATCAGTGAAGCATCTGCTCCCAGGATTAGCCACAACGAACACTATTTTGTGGTACACTCTGCTACCCAAGTCAGGAGATGACAAAATGATTCGTGGCCACTGCATCAATTTGCTGCATTTGTTTGATACACCTCAGAAGTTCAAGGTGATGAGCCTGATAGTAGAGACTATCAAGAGGACTGCAGCAGATCAGAAGAGATCATGCGGATATGCCCCACATATTCAGATTTTGATCAATTCCAAGGTTGGAACTAGCACATACCTTCTTGATCGAGAGCACTTGCCACTCCGTCCAGAGTTTGAGGACAATGTGATAGTGATGGATCCTTCGCATCCCACTTCAGCACAAGCCCAAGAGAAGATCCGCATAGCAAAGGAAGCAAAAGCAGCTCAGGAGGCATCAGCTCCAAATGCTCCCATCGCCAATCTCAAGACACCCAAGGATCAAATGACATATCTGCTTGAAGCCACTCTGAGGATTGAGCGAAGTTTGGCCAACCTCACCCAGACCCAGGCTAGTTTTGAGCGGATAATTGAGACCAAATTTCATGATCTTGATGTGAAGGTGACAGAGATTCAGACTACCGTAGAGCAACTGCAAAATGACGTTGATGCTGTCAAGACAGCCCCATCAGATGACAGTGGAGATGACAGACCAACCACACAGCAATTTCAGACAGTGCCCAGAGCAGCCAGGTCTGCTGCGATACCCGTTGTGGATCCAAGGACCACAGTATCTGCACCAGCTGCTACTGCCACAGTGCCACCTCTGGTCTCCACTCCACCAGCCCAACAAACGTCTGCAGAAGCCTTCGCGGATGCACTTCTTTCTACGCCGTCTACGCACACCGGAGCTGCCAGCAGGAGATCGCCTTCAGGAGCTTCGGAGGACCGTGCTTAGAGTGCCGACTAGTCCTATACAGTTTGATCTTTTTGGTACTTGTTGCCAAAGGGGGAGAATTTGTATAGATCATAGGCTTCGAGAGAGAGTGTTTTGGTCGTTGGTTTTTCTCTCGAGAGTTCTTTTGCTACTTATTTGCTTGTTGGTACTTTGTTATGTGTGTGCTTGCTACAGTTAATATGTTGCTTATACTTGTGAGCTACCTCATGTGATGATCATACTATGCTTGTTGTGATGATCTATGCTTATTCTTATTATTATCTTGTATGATCAATTGCTTATGTTGGTGATGCGTGCTTTCTATTCCAATCATATCATTTTGCGCGCTCCACCAAGATGTATGTGACATGGAAGAGTGACCCATAAGCCAAATCGATCGTGCATTTGCATTCAAACGCATTTTTTTTAATAATGCACAAATTTAGGGGGAGCTCTTGCTTATCACATACTTCTCAAAGCGACGATGTATTTCATTCTTTTAATCATCAGTCACAGCTTTGATCTATATGTTGTCATCAATTACCAAAAAGGGGGAGATTGAAAGCACATTTGCTCCCTTGGTGGTTTTGGTAATTCATAACAACATATATCTCATTGAACTAATGTCCATTTAAGATTAAGATTTCAGGATGTTCAATGATTGGCATGGCATGGACTAGAGATGTGGACCCCTCAAAATGCTAAGGACAAGGTTTGGCAAAAGATCAAGACTCTACATTTTTGGTTTAGTGATCCAAGATCACATTGAGTCCATAGGAAAGGCAATACTATTAAAAGGGGATGAGGTGTTGCTTAATGGTCTTTTTGCTCAAGTGCTTAGTGACAGTACTCCTAAACCCTCAACCACTCCCTCTACCCAAATATGTCCAGAACCTACATTCTAACTCGGCCCCACCAAAATTTCCTATCCGGACCCACCGAGTTCATCCTAGACTTAGCCACTGCCAAAACCCTAACAAATCGGATCCACCGAAATGGATCTCGGTCTCACCGAGATGGCCTTGCCAACTCTCTGTAATCGTTTGCACTTACTTCGGTCTCACCGAGTTTTGCAAATCGGTCTCACCGAGATGGCTTGCCAACTCTATGTTGCCTTATTGCTTCACTTCGGTCCTACCGAGTTGATGCAATCGGTGCCACCGAGATGAGGATTGCCCTAGCCATTGCACTTCGGTCCATCCGAGATGTTCGTATCGGTCCCACCGAGATTCCTAAAGTTCATATCTTTTACATAGTTCGGTGTTACCGAGATGATTGTTTCGGTGCCACCGAGTTGGGTCAAAAGTGTGTAACGGTTGGATTTTGTGTGGAGGCTATATATACCCCTCCACCACCTCCTTCTCAGTAAGGAGAGCCATCAGAACGTGCCTACACTTCCACCATACATTTTCTGAGAGAGAACCACCTACTCATGTGTTGAGATCAAGCTATTCCATTCCTACCATTTGAAACTTGATTTCTAGCCTATCCCAAGTTGCTTTCCACTCAAATCCCTCTTCCACCATAGCCAAATCTGTGAGGAGTTGTTTGAGTGCTGGGAAGACTATCATTTGAAGCACAAGAGCAAGGAGTTCATCAACAACACACCGTCTATTACCTTTTGGAGAGTGGTGTCTCCTAGATTGGTTAGGTGTCACTTGGGAGCCTCCAACCTGATGTGGAGTTGAACCAAGCAGTTTGTAAGGGCCAGGAGATCGCCTACTTCGTGAAGATCTACCCCGAGTGAGGCTAGTCCTTCGTGGACATAAGCCATGGTGGAATAGACAAGGTTGCTTCTTCGTGGACCCTTCGTGGGTGGAGCCCTCCGTGGACTCGCGCAGCCGTTACCCTTCGTGGGTTGAAGTCTCCATCAACGTGGACGTACGATAGCACCACCTATCGGAACCACGCCAAAAACCACCGTGTCTTCATTGCGTTTGAATTCTCGGATACCCTCCTTTAGATACATATGCAATTGCTTACTTTCCGCTGCTATACTCTTAGAATTGCATGTGTAGGGTGATGCTTGATATGTACTATTGCTAAAATCTGCCCACAATTAAAATCTGGGAAAAGGTTAGCTTTTATTTGGTCAAGTAGTCTAATCCCCCCCCTCTAGACATACTTTCGATCCTACAGATACCGATATGAGGAGAATAAGGAGTGGTAAGAACCTAAGACTGGGGATGCCCAAGGAACCACAAGTCAATATATAAGGAAGAATCAAGTGGCTAAGCTTGGGGATGCCCCGGAAGGCATCCCCTCTTCTGTCTTTGTTACTATCGGTATATTTCACTTGGATCTATATTTTAATTCTTCACATAATATGTGCTATTTTAGGAGCATCTTTTTTGTTTTGTTTGCTGTGATACAATCCTTATATTTGAAAAAAATTATTTGGAGAAAGTCTTTACATAGCTACCTATTTACTTAACTACTCTTTGTTCTTCACTTATATCTTTTGGAGTAGTTTATTATTTACTCTGGTGCTTCACTTATATCCCAAGAGTAAATTCTTGAATGAATTGAATATCATAAATTTGAAATTATATATGCTTCATATGCTTATCTCATGGGGAGTAGTCGCTTCACATTGGGATTTGAAAGTAAAATCTATTGAAATTTAACAAACACAACATTGGTCATTTGAAAAATTCATGAAAGATTGGTACAAGGAAGAGAGATTTCACATGCAAATCTTTAGTGACTATGAACCCTCATTAAATATTTTCACACTTGATCAAATAGTTGATATTGGACAAGGAACACTACGTAATGAGTTATGTTTATGTATATTTGCATAGAAGTTACATTATCATGGATCCTCCAACATGTGGTGTTTGTTTATAATCTTTGCTAGCTGACACTTCTGCACTAAGTGGAAATACTACTTGTGCATACAAAATCCTTGAAACAAGTTTCTTCCACAAGTGTCCACTATACCTACCTATACATGGTACTTCTCTACCATTCCAAGTAAATTTGCATGTGCCACCTCTAAATCTTCAAATAAACTTCTGTTTTGTGTGCCCGTACAACTCATGGAGTGGTGGGGGTAGTCAATGCCTTCTATGCTAAATGTGTTTTGCTCATGACGAGAGTTTATTCGCTTGTCAAATTTATGAGAGAGTCTGGTAATAGCAATGCCCAGCCCCAAATAAAATAATAATTATTATAAAGGACACTCCCCCAGAAATGTTGAAAGTTGGCAAGCACCCGTGGATTCGGCTAGCCATGGTTTGTTTTAGTATGGTGGAGGGGGAGTGTAAAAGCATGGGAACCTCTATTGATGTGTTTAGCATGGAAGATATTCGAAACCTTTATCGTTAAACCGTTGACAGAAAAAGTACACCTCTCAAAATAAATTATCTCTTTTTTAAACCAAATGATCTGTAGAACATGTTAATCTTTGCTTCCCTCTTTGAAGGACCCATATTTTACTTTTTCTGTCAAGCTTTATTTTCATGTTGAGTCAACTTCTTATTCCAACCTTAATATTCTCCACTTGTCAAACATCATGTGGTGGGGAAAGATCTAGGCACATATATCCAGTTGAATATATATGATCATGAGTTATTATTGTTGACAATTGTCTTTGTAGTAAGTAATTTGGGAGGTGAAACACTAAACCGCGATCTTCCTTTGTGTCTGATGGAAACGGGTTGTTCTAAAAATTTGCTTTGAGTGCCAGCAATCATTAGAAGACTATATGATAGTTGAGTATGTGAAGTTTGCTAAAAAAAATCTCTTACATGGACTCTTTTGGAAAATAAGATGAATTGTAATTGTTTGAATGACTAAGAACAAAGTTTGTTAAGTTTCAAGAGAGTTTATGGTCTATACTTTAACATGTGAATAACTTGTTACTTGATCATGAGAAATTTTATGAGAAATGAGCTGCTGTTTATGATATAAAATGATACTAGAAAAAGTGATTAGAAATATCATTGATCAAACTTATGCACTATTCTAGCATTCACACTTCATAAATTATTTCTTTTATCATTTACCTACTCGAGAACAAGCAGGAATTAAGCTTGGGGATGCTGATACGTCTCCAACGTACCTATAATTTATGAAGTATTCATGCAATATTTACATCAATTATATATGGTTTTGGTGCATTTTCATATTATTTTTATGGACTAACTTATTAATTTAGTGCCGAGTGCTAGTTATTTTTTTTGCTTGTTTTTGGTTTTACAGAAAATCGATACCTACGAAGGTCCAAACACGACAAAACTTTTTGACGATTATTTCTGGAACATAAGAGACCCTCAAAGTTTCGGGGGAGGACTAGAAGACCCATGAGGTGGCCACAAGTCAGGGGGCGCACCCTGGGGATAGGGAGGGCCACCCTGGCTTGTGGGCCCCTCGTGGTTTCTTTTTGCGTGATTTCAACGCTGAAAGTTTCGATAAATACAGAAACCGCCAGAAAGTAACCTAGAATATTTTTTCCGCCGCCGCAAGCCTTTGTTCCAAAGCGATCTCATCTGGAGCCCTTTTCTGGTGCCCTGTCGAAGGGTGAAGCCTACACGGGAGGCCTCTTCATCATCCTTACTGCCTCCATGGTGATGCGTGAGTAGTCCATCCTCGGGGCTGAGGGTTTTTACTAGTAGCGATGTGTATGATCTCTCTCTCACACATTCTTGATGGACACGATCTTGATGTATCATGAGATTTATCAATATAGTTGGATCTTATGATGTTCTTCCCCTCTATCTCTTTTGTGTTGAATTGAGTCTTGCTCTTTGAAGTTTCTTATGTTGGGTTGAATACCTTGGATTTGAGGTCACTTGATGCATGTTTAAGTTGCGGATACCCATGGTGACATTGGGGAGTTCTAGGTGACATAAAGGTTAATTTATATGTATCATATGGTGTTGTCGTAGTACGATCTCTATGACTATTTGTGCACTTTGGAAGTAGTTCATACGATTGAATGGAAAGACAACTTTGAGGTGGTTTTGCTACCTACGCGATTTTGTCCTACTTTCTCTGATAGGAATAAAGACTTTGGGGTGATTTTTTGCCGCACTTTGAGGGATTATCATATGATTCAATTATGTTAATGATGTTGAGAGATTACACTAGTGGAAGTATGAACCCTAGGCCTTGTTTCTAAGCATTGAGACACCGTTTTACCTACTTTTGTTACTTGCTACCTGGCTGCCTGTATTTGTTCAGATTACAAAAACATATTTCTACTCTCCATATTACACATCTATCATCACCTCTTCACCGAACTAGTGCACCTATACAACTCACAATTGAATTGGGTGTGTTGGGGACACACGAGATTATTTGTATTTGATTGCAGGATTGTTTGAGAGAGAACCATATCTTCATCCTGCACCTCCCACGGATTGATAAACCTTAGGTCATCCACTTGAGGGAAATTTTTTACTGTCCTACAAAACTCTGCGCCTTGGAGGTCCTACAAAGTCTACAACAATAAAGTTGCATAGTAGACATGATTACCCAGTAAACCCCAAAACTCTTCCGGTAACCCTGAAATGCTTTTGATTTCTCTCGAAACTATTTATTATGTTCCCAAAACTATTCCAATAATATTTTCTCAATACTCCCACTCCACTAACTCTCAACAGATTGTGATTCCCTTAAGCGTGTGACCCTGCAGGTTCGGTAAAACATAGACATGAACGAAACTCCCTTTCATTCAATGATTGATAGTGGAACCATGGACATCCATATTGATCCCTATGAATACACGAATGATATTTGAGTGAACTTTGGTTATCATATGCTATTCCCTTTGTTTCGCGATACTTTGCAAAACCCGATGTGAGATATATCGGCATCCACTTGAGTCATTCTCATGCTCATTATACCGGTCTCCCCATTACCGTTTTAGTTCCGCTTTCTCATTGATGTGTTCTGGCATCCCTGTGACCTATTCACCTGTGTTTGGCCAGACAGTGATAGATGATGTCACACCGAGAGGGCCCTAAGAATATCTCTCCATTGTCGGAGGAGCAAATCCCACTCTAGAGCTATCCAGCCCCTTGTCACACTTTCCGATGAACATAAAAGTTTTCGTTATGATCGCCGCGTTACAGATGACATTTGAGCAACCCCACAGTCCATTGTCTGGTATTAAGTGACTTGATACTCTCATGGTCTAAGGAAGTAAGCATTCATTAACTCTCTGTGTTATATCTATTAGACTTGTGATAGTAACATCTCAAAGTATAACAAACAAGTTGGGTAAATTCAATATGATCGTTCTATTAACATCATTCTCTCAGTGTTGTTTTTGGGATTATTGTTACACTTAACAAAATACCCAAGATCCGGAAAACATGATCATTATACAACAATTGGGCTAGTCCTAGAGGCAAGACTAGGAATCAGGTTTTACCGTTTATCATACCACACGTGCTTATGAGTTTTCCTCCGAATCACATATTCCAGAATCATAGCAGTTATAGAATAGAATATAAAATCTTAGTTATAAATGTGAAAATAAATAATGCAATATTATTGCCACTAGGTCATATTTGCAACAGACTCCCGCTTGCACTAGAGTCAAAAATCTAGTTACATAGCTTCTCTAACACCAATGGCTATTCGATGTTGCTCATGTTTTGCTCATGGTAGAGGCTTCGTCATCGGGTCCGACACATTCAAATCCATGTGAATCTTGAGTACTTTCATAAAGACCTTTTCGACTTGCCGTAGAATGATGTGATACTTGCGTTTGATATGTCTGGTCTTCATGTGGGACCTTGGTTCCTTTGCCTGATCAATGGTGCCACTATTATCATAATAGAGCTCCACTGGATCAATGCACTTGGAACCACACCAGTCTCTTCAAGAAACTTCTTGATCCAGAATGCCTCCTTCGAAGCTCCTGAAGCCGCAATGTACTCTGCTTCTGCCGTAAAATCCACAACAGTGTTCTGGTTGAAACTTTTCTGAACCACCGCACCACCATTAAGAGTGAAAACATAGCCCGATTGAGATTTATAGTTATCTATATCCGTGATGAAGCTAGCGTCGGTTTAACTACTTATAATCATATCTTCATCCCCTCGATAGACAAGGAGCATGTCTTTCATCCTTCTGAGGTACTTAAGAATATTTTTAATAGCTGCCTAGTGAGCCAATCTTGGATCACTTTGGTACATGCTACTAACACTTAGCGCATATGAAACATCCGGTCTTGTACATATCATAGCATACATGATGGACCCAATTGCCGAGGCATATGGGACTCTGCTCATCAACTGTCTTGGGACATTGATTCCTGCTAAGTGTTGTGCCATGTGACATTGGGAGAAAGCCTTTCTTAGCGTTCTCCATTTTGAACCTCTTTAAAACTTTATCAATGTACGTGCTTTGGCTTAATGCAATTAGACGTCTTGATTTATCTCTATGGATCTTACTGCCCAATATATAAGATGCATCGCCTAAGTCTTTCATCAAAAACATACTTTTCAATGACTCTTTCATTGTGCTAAGAAACTTTACATCATTCCCAATCAATAATATGTCATTCACATATAAGATTAGAAATGCTATAAAGCTCCCACTAAACTTCTTGTATACACAAGCTTCTTCATCATTTTTGATAAAGACAAATTCTTTTACCACTTCATCAAAATGTTGATTCCACCTCCTCGATGCTTGCTTCAAACCATAAATTGATCTTTGAAGCTTGCACACCTTACTGGCATCCTTAGGATCGACAAAACCTTCTGGTTGCATCATGTATACATCCTCTTTAAGATTTCCATTTAGGAAAGTAGTTTTGACGTCCATCTGCCATATCTCGTAATCAAAATATGCATCAATTGCCATCATAATCCGTACAGACTTTAACATGGCCAGTGGTGAGAAAGTCTCATCATAATCGACTCCTTCAATTTGGGAAAAACCTTTCGCAACTAGCCTTGATTTATAGATAGTAGGATTACCATCTGCGTCTGCTTTTCTTTTGAAGATCCATTTAAATTTTAGGGGTTTTACACCCTATGGAGGTTCTACCAAGTTCCAAACTTGATTCAATTACATGGACTCCATTTTGGATTTCATGGCTTTATGCCATTCTTTTGAGCTGGGTGCCGCCATCACTTCTCTATAGTGCGCAGGTTCATCTTCTTCTAAGATGAATATTTCATTATGAAACCACTCGGGAGGTTCGCCAACTCTTCCTGACTGACGCGGTTCAGTACAGGGTTGACAAGAGTTTCAACAACTGGTGTAGTAACTTCTGGTCCAGTTGTGTGGACAACTTCCAGAACAATTTCTGGTTCGTTAACCCAGCTTACTTTTATCGGAGATTTAGTAATCTCATCAAGTTGTACTGTCCTCCCACTCACCTCTTTAGCGAGAAATTCTTTCTCAAGAAAGTGTCCGTTCATTGCAAGAAACACTTTGTTATCGGATGGGTGGTAGAAGGAATACCTAATAGTATCTTTGGGATAACCTACAAAGTAACATTTGTCTGATTTGGGATTGAGTTTATTTGGTTGTAAACGCTTCACGTAAGTTTCACAACCCAAAATCTTGAGATGCGACAAATTGGGTTTCTTCCCATTCCATAACTCATATGGTGTCGACTCAACAGACTTAGACGATGCTCTGTTTAGTGTGTATGTTGCTGTTTCGAGTGCATATCCCCAAAATGATAAAGGTAGAAAGGTAAGAGACATCATTGACCTCACCATATCCAATAAGGTTCGGTTACGCCTCTCGGATACTCCATTTCTTTGTGGCGTTCCGGGAGGAGTAAGTTGTGAAACAATTCCACGATCATTTAGATGCTGGCTGAACTCATGACTTAGATATTCGCCTCCGTGATCTGATCGTAGAAACTTTATCTTCTTGCCACAATGATTCTCAACTTCATTCTGAAATTCTTTTAACTTTTCAAACGACTCGAACTTATGTTTCATTGAGTAAATATAACCATATCTACTCAAATCATTAGTGAAGGTTACAAAGTATAAGTACCCACCGCGCGCTAGGGTGGTCATTGGACCGCATACATCACCATGTATTATTTCCAATAATTCACCCGCCTGTTCAGGGTGACCCGCGAATGGTGTTTTAGTCATTTTACCCATCAAGCAAGCTTCGCATGTGTCGAATGATTCAAAATAAAAAGACGTTAATACTCCGTCTTTATGAAGCTTTTGCATACGTTGCTTCCCGATGTGACCAAGATGGCAGTGCCACATGAAAGTGGTATTATCAGTCTTCTTAAGATGTTTAGCTTCTGTGTTATAGACATCATTCTCACATTCAAGATTCAAAATGAATAAACCACCGACAATAGGTGCAAATCCATAAAACATATTCTTACAATAAATTGAACAACCATTGTTCTCAGACTTATAAGAATAACCATCGTTTATTAAACATGACCCAGAGATAATGTTCTTATACAACTTCAGAACAAAATAACAATTATTTAGTTCTAAGATAAATCCTGAAGGTAAACTTAAAGACACAACTCTGGCGGCTTGAGCAGCGATCCCATCACCATTCCCGACACACATCACGACTTCATTCCTTTCCAGCTTGCGAACTTTTTGCAGTCCCTGCATCGTGTTGCAAATGTGAGCAACCGATCCAGTATCAATTACCCGTGACTTACATGTATTATTAGCAAGTAGAATATCAATAACATTAATTTGTATAACTTTTATACCTTTACCAGAAAAACCGTTCTTCTTCTTCTCTGTCAAATACTTCTTGCAGTTGTGTTTCGAGTGCCCCTTTCCCTTGCAGTAGAAACACTCAGTCTCCTTAGTGGCTCCGCCCTTGTTCCTCTTCCGGGAGACGGTCACACTGGCGCCAGTAGACTTTTTCTTGGACTTGCCCTTCTTGAAACTGGCGGTCTTATTGACTAGCAACACTTGCTTGTTCTGCATTCAGATTCCATAGTTTTGAGCATAGCAAACAACTCGTTTGCACTTTTCTCCATCCCATTCATGTTGTAATTCATGCTAAAACCATCGTAAGATGGAGGGAGTGAAGCAAGTACAATATATGTATTGAGTGTTGGAGGAATTCCAAATTCCAGAGCAGCAAGTGTATCAACATACTAGCCAGTTTTACAATATGCTCACTCATTGTGAAATCTTATGCAATTTTGCATTTAATCAAGGCCTTTGCTATTTCAAAACTTTTCTTGTACAGAGCATCCAGTGACCCAACTATAAATTGTGTACTGGATTGTTCAAAATGTTTCTGCAACTCAGGATCCATGCCAGTCAGCATGAGGCACTGGACTGACTCATAGTCATCACTACGAGCGGTATAAGCATTTGTAACTTCCCGCGACACTCCTGGCACAGGAGGATCACCTAGGGGCTGATCCTGCACAAACCCTTAGCTCCTGAGAACAAATCTAAGGTTCTGGATCCAATCCTCATAGTTTCCACCATTAGCAGCTAACTTTTCTTTCTCTAACATAGGGCTAAATTGAAAGTGTTGTTGTCGGATCTGGGGCTCCGGGGACCCAAAGGTTCGAACACTGGGGGCTAGCTAGTTCCTACCTCTCCAAGGGTGACCACGACGAGGCTACGGTGAGAGCACATGAGCGGAAAGCACGACAGGGGACACGACGGTTACCCAGGTTCGGGCCACCTTGCGGTGTAAAACCCTACTCCTACTTGTGTTGGGATTGCTGTGGTAAGAGAGTGTTCTCGCGTACAAGGTAGGAGATGGAGGAATCGATCCCCTACAATGGCAGCATTGCCCCCCTTTTATAGCCGCCTCGGTCCTCTTCCCCTGAAAATCTAGGCGGGAAAGGTAGCCACACTTGGCGGGTTTTGAAAGGGGACAGGCGCCCAGGCTATCCTGACTAAAATTTGTCTTCGCCTGCAAAAGCGTGATCCATGATGGACTGGTGGGCTCGGTGATGACCTCCGCCCTGCGCGCCTTGCTGTCTTGGCATCTTTCACCAAACGGGCAGTCCTTGGGACTTGCTTTGGAGGAGGGCAGCTGGGGCTACCCCTTTAGCACCAAAGAGGAAAGCCTCTCTGTCCGCGCCCACTGGCGTGGCCTCTGCCGCCGTTCGTCGCCGAGCACGTCACCCACGTGGTGGGCACAGGACTGTGTAGCTGGCGTCAGGCTCAGACGACCTTGGGCGGCCACCTCGGGAGGCCGCCTTGCGAGGCCTTCTGCTGTGGCTGCGGCTAAGTCTTGGTGTTCGCTCCTTGAGGAGGGGCCCTCGCGAGGCCGGCGCCTCGCAAGGTGTCTTCGCTTCACAGCGCCCTCAGTTGGGCCACGTCTTGGGCCTTCGCCGAGCGTCTCTTCCTGGGCCGCAGGCAGTCTGGCCGTGGTACCCTGGTTCCCAATGGCCCGACAGTAGCCCCCGGGCCTGTGGCGCGCACGTTCCCACCCGTTGGGAGCAAAACGGCGCGGGCCCTGACAGACTGCGGGGCCCAGGTTCGATGCGTGGCGCACGACGGGACGTGGGACGCCCCCACTTCCCCCACTACGCCTTGGTAACTGCCTGCGCCTGCCATAAAGCCTGCCCACGTGGGGCGCAGGGCTATCATTGCTCCCCTTCTGCTTCCTCGATTCCCGGTGTCGAAGAAGACGGAGCGGCAGGGAGGGCGTCCTCGTAATGGGTTATAAAGGGAGCAGAGGGAAGGTAGAGACCTCCCCCGCCCATCTTCTACCTCTGCCTCTCCCCTTCTTCCACCCTTCACTCTTCCTTGCTCCTTTCTAGGACCACTGCGGGCGATGGCAAGGGGGAGAGGATGAGCCCGCACATCCGCTGCCGCCACTAGGGTTCCCCCTCGGGGCCGGGGGCGCTCCTCGGCGATCGCCTCACCCGGCCCTAGTGCTCGCAGAAGGGTCGCCGCCCGTGGCCGTGGAGGGCGCGGCGCCCGCGGCCGAGGCAGGCGCAACAGGGCGGCCGCCCATCCTCCTCAGGCGGGGGCCCACTCGGCGGAGGCGGCGCACGAGTTCATCGTCGGGCTGCATCACCGGCCCTGCAGCTGGCTCCGCCTCCCTGACTCCTTTGCGCGAGCGATGGAGGACAACGGGCCCTTGGGTCTGTGGGTGTAGGTGGACGGCTGCTGCAATGGCCCCTCCTGGGTGGCGACCGAGTTCTCCCCCGCTGGCTTCATGTTCCGGAAGCGGGGGTGGAAGTCTTTTGCCCGCGCCCGTGGCCTGAGGCGGGGGCATCTCCTTCAGTTCAAGTACGACGGAGCCGCCACCCTCTTCGTGAAGTTCTTCGGGGCCTCCGGTACCTGCATGAAGTGCTGCGCAGAGCGTGAGAGCGGCAGTGGTTCTGACTCCTCCGGCGAGGGCGACAACGACGGCAGCACCGACTCCAGCAGCGGGGGTGAAAGCGACGAGAGCTCCCCGTGAATCAAGAGTGAAGACGAAGATTCCAACTAGGCGCAGATAGCGCCCAAGTCGGATCTTGGAGATGTGTTGTGCTCCGCCTTGCCCCTTTTCTTTTGTCCCTTTAATAGATCGACGTGGCCCCGTGGGGGCATAAAAACGATATCTTTTGTTTAAGTACTTTATGGTTTGCTGCAATGTATGTTTCCTCGTGAGGTCCCCTCGTGAGGCCTATTTTCCTTCGTTGCTTGCCTTGATGCTCTACGTCGTCAGGACCCAGCCCCCAAGCGGGCTACAGCCGTCGCTGGTATGTCAGGTCGCATTGGCTGGACAAGGCTAGGAGGTGTAGGGCACTGAGAGGCGGTAAGGGCTCCTGAGGCACGATGCTCTGGGAGCCCCCCTTTGACGTGCAAGCGGCTTTGCGCGGAGGAGGAAACATCAGCACTCAGCGAGGTTGCGGGGAGAGGAGAGCTCGAGAGGCGCCGAGAGCGGCTCGTGAGGTGTTTTTGTACTTAGCTTTTCATGAGTATCGCTTGGCGTGTCGTGGCCGCGGAGTGCGCCTCGTGAGGCTCTCGCCCGCGAGGCCTCCCGCTAGCACTTGGTGGAGACAGCCGCAGCAGGTGGGCTCGCGAGGCTTCCTGAAGGCTTGCAAGGGCATCTTGTCGTGAGTTACCTTGCGATGCAGTGCTCGCGAGGCCTTCTGCGTGCTTTGTTCCTGTGCAGGTGCATACCGAGATTTTTACGAACAGGGGAGTGGTGCGCACTTGCTTGCTTGCTTGTGGGCGTCACGCGAGGAGACGAGACACCAAGGACCTTGGTGATGTGGCGTGCACGGGAGCAGGCCCGCGAGCCAGAGCTCAATCACTTGGGTTTTGCAGCGCTGCTGGGATTGACCCGAGCACAGGCACCGTGTCCAGTCCCCCGCTCGTGTGATGCGCAGGAGAAGGGTCGCGAGCACGCATAGCTCCTGAGGCAGGCCACTTACCAAACACATAAGATATCTTAGGAAATAAAGCTTTACTGCAGCATAATAATAAATTCATTACATGACCAAAAAGAGATGCGGCTGCCGTGTCCGGCACGGGTCAGCTTGAGGTTGGTGCAGCCCGTGGGGCGTCCTCAGTTTCACATCCAAAAGAGAAGAGGCTGCCATGTCTGGCACGGGTCACGTGAGGTTGGTGCAGCCCGTGGGGCGCCCTCAGCTCAATTGTTCCGCCAACGCTGAGCATGGGGCTTCCACTAGGCGTGGGACGTTCCGCCAGCGTGGAGCATGGGGCTTCCACTGAGACATGGGCGGGAGCTCTCGCGGGCCCATCAGGCGAACACAATGAGAGGCTCTGAAGCATGTACAGCTCCACTTCGTTCATACACGTGAGGGTCACGGGTAGAACTTGCGGAGGTGTTGGATGTTCCATGTGTTGGGCACAGGAACTCCGTCCTCCGTCTCCAGCCGGGCGGCGCCGGGCCTGGAGACATGAGCAACCCTGAAAGGGCCTTCCCACATGGGTGAGAGCTTGTGGAGTCCTTCTCGAGAGAGGATCCTTCTCAGGACGAGATCGCCGACTTCGAGGGTGCGTGGGCGTATGTTCGGCTATGATAGTAACGCAAAGCCTGCTGGTATCTTGTGGCGCGCAGGGCGGCCTAGCGACGGGCTTCCTCAAGGAGCAGCAGGTCGGCCTCTCGCGAGCCGTCCTGACGAGCCTCATCGAAGGCGAGGACTCGCGGAGAGCCGTGCTTGAGCTCAGAAGGGAGGACTGCTTTAGCTTCGTAGACGAGGAAGAAGGGAGTCTCGCCGGTAGGCTTGGTTGCCATCGTGCGGATCAACCACAGCATAGACTGTAGCTCGTCAAGCCAGCCCTTGCCGCAGGCTTCGAGATTTTTCTTGAAGCTTCTTGTCTTGAGGCCCTTGAGGACTTCGACGTTGGCACGCTCGGCCTAGCCATTGCTTCGTGGGTGCACCACAGAGGCGTAGCAGATCTGCGTGCCGAGGCTGGTGCAGTATGACTTGAAGAGGCCACTTGTGAAGGAGCCGTTGTCAGTGATGATGCGGTTGGGGACGCCAAAGCGGCTCACGAGGCCATTGATGAACTTGACGGAAGATTCTGCCGGGATGGTGCGCACGGGTTCGACCTCCGCCGACTTGGTGAACTTGTCGATGGCGGCGTATAGGTAGCGGTAGCCGCCAGCTGCGCGAGGGAAGGGTCCTAAGATATCCAGCCCCCAGACCGTGAAGGGTCACGAGAGAGGAATCATCTGGAGGTCTTGTGTCGGCTGGTGGATTTGCTTGGCGTGGAATTGACAAGCTTCACAGGATTGGACCAGCTTAGTGGCGTCGTGGAGCGCGGTGGGCCAGTAAAAGCCGCTGCGGAAGACCTTGCCGGCGAGGGTGCGTGATGACGAGTGGTGACCACAGTCTCCTCCATGGATGTCGGCGAGCAGCTCGCGACCTTGTTCTTCAGAGATGCACCACAGAGAGATGCCATTGGGGCGCCGGCGGTACAGCTCGCCGTCCTTTAAGCAGTAAGCGGTGGCCTGGCGAGCCACATGCTCTGCCTCTGAGTCCTTCTCCGGGAGGGTGCCGTGAAGCAAGTAGGCCTTGAACTCGGTGTCCCAGCTGTCCACTTGAGGCTCCAGCGCCAGCAGCAGGCGGGCACCTGAGGCTGGGCCGTAGTCTGGCACGCCCGTGGGTGGTGCGGGTGGGAGCTCTTTGTGAAGCAGCGTGGCGTTCACGGCAGGTGGTGTAGCTGGTGGCTTCAGGAGCCTTTCCTCGAAGACGCCGGGGCTTTGGGGCTCACGGCGGGACGCTCACTTGGCGATGTCGTCGGCTTCCTTGTTGCTGCCACGGGGGACGTGCTGGAGCTCCAGGCCAAGGAAACGCTTCTCGACTTGTGTACCTCTTCCAGATAGGCGGCCATGTGCTCGTCTTTCGGCTTGTAGCTCTTGTTGGAGAAGTTGACGAGGAGCTGCGAATCGCCCTTGATGGTGAGGCACTTGATGCCGAGAGCGAAGGCAGCCTTGAGGCCGGCGATGAGGCCTTCGTACTCCACGATGTTGTTGGAGACCTTGTCGTCGCGCTTGAAGCAGAGTTGGACAGCGTAGTAGAGATTGTCTCCCGTTAGCGAGGTGAGCATGACGCCAGCCCCCGCGCCCTGCCGGGAGAAGGTGCCGTCGATGTCGGGGGGATGATCCACGGGTAGGCAGCGGAGCCCAGATCCCCATTCTTTTCAAAACATCGGGGCAGGGCACGCCCCTCAATCCAGCTGGCCTGCGCGCCAGCTCCCCAGCGCGAGCCGGCTCGGCACGGCGACCCGGCCTGGCCGGCTGGCCTATGCCGGCTGGCCGCTAGAGGGCAAACCCTCACGACAAGACCAGCATGGCGACAGCGCCCCCTCCTTGGCGCCGACCCATGCGGGCATGGCTACAGCGCTCCCTGCGCCCCCGCCCGGGGCGGGCGGTATCCGGGCGGCGCAACCCTGGTACTAGGCGGCGCCGGCCGCCCTATGACGAACGACAAGACCTGCAACAGTGCAGCGCTGCCGACCAAACCCGCGCCCGGCGGACCCGGCGCACCCGGCGCCCCCGGCGAACCCGGCGCACCCGGGGAACACGGCGCACGCGGCGGACCCGGTGCACCCGGCGGCCCCCACTGCCGGCTCCCAGATGATGACACCAGGGCCCCGTGCCCGTGCATCTTTACCCATGTAACCCTGGGGGTTCGAGCTATAAGACCCCCCAGGAGGCCTCCATACAGGGGGGTTCGCTCTTCTTCGGTTGGACACTCGACACACACACACACACGTAGCCAGGAGAAGGAGAGAGCTAGCTCTCCTTCCTCCTCCCATCAAACAACTCCAGGAGCGCATTGTAACCAGTCTGTGAGATCCATCTAGTAGATCCGGCAGGACTATGGGTTTTACCTCCCTCGGAGGGCCCCGAACCTGGGTACATCGGGAGTCCATCTCTGCTTGTCCCCAACCTCGCTTCCGGAACCCACCGGCGTCCTCCCGTAACCCCACCTTTTTAGCCATCTTATGGCATCTGCCGTGAGAATACCACGATAGTTGGCGCCCACCGTGGGGCTGCTCGTGGCTCCGGCCGGAGTCAAGTTCCGGACGAGGCCCTTCACCAGCTTCGGCGAGCGCATCATGCACGGTTTGGTCCGCGCGCCTCGCACGGTCGACCCGACCGGCTGCAACGCTGCGCCGGGCGCGGACGTCGCCTGCCCCACAGGCTGCATCATCGTCCCTCTCGGCGCGCTGTGCATTTTCGTCGCGCTCGTCCCCGACGTGTTTCCCAGCGGGGTGCGCAGCTTCGCCGACTCCCCCGTTCCCCTTGGCTACACCGTTTCCGACGACGTCGCGGCTCTCTGCGCCCGCACGGAGGTGCTGACCATCGGCGCCAGCTCCGGCTCCCCGCGCGGCAAGGAGAAAGCCGCCGCGGCTGCTGCGGCCGCGGCTGCGGCCTTGCCACGCCGGGCCGACCCGCTCCGTGAGACGATCCGGAGCCTGCAAGCACCCATCACGCCCGACGCCGACACGGCTGCTGCGGCGGCTCAGCTCAACGAGGACCGCCAGCATCTGCTGGTCGAGGCCACGGAGCTCGCGGCAACCCGGCGCCGGCTGGAGTCCGCCCAGTGAGAGTACGACAGCGCCCACGGCTTCACGCCGGCCGCCGCCGAGCCCAGCCGGGTCGCGGAGGTACGGATCCGTGGGGGCGCAATCGGCCGTGCACTAGGCGCAGGCCGGCCCGTCTACGACACCCCCGTCAAGAACATGCGCGCGGCGCAGGCGGCCATGTCGGATCTCGAATTCCTGGAGGGCGGGGAGCTGCTGCAGCAGCAGCAGCGCATCCGCGACCTCATCGCCGCGGCGAATGAGCAGCAGAAGCAGTTCGACCCGGCCCAGCCATCCGCCTCCGCCTCAGGAAAAACCTTAAACCCGGAGAGGGCCCTCCGGGACGCGCGGCAGACGTCCTCCCACGCCACTAGCGCGAGCCGCTCTGGCCGGCACCGGTCCGGTCGGAGCCGGCACAATCGCGCCGCAACCGCTGGAGACGGCATCGCTGGCGAGACGGCTGGCGACGGCCGGGTTCAGCCGTCGGAGCCCCCCGTTCGTCCGACTCAGCGGCGCGAGCCGGCCCCGGAAGCCCCCACACACCGCGGTCCCGTGGCGGATTGGATCGGACCCCGCGGTCCCGTGGCGGACCGACTCGGCCCCCGCGAGCCCTACGACGAGAACGACGCCCGTCACCGCATCGACCGGCTGGCGCGCTCCACGGCCCTGGAGGAGGAAAGCTCTGTCGGCCCGGCGTGTTTTGGCCCCCGCATTCGCGAGGAGACCTTCCCCAAAGGCCTCTCGCTGCCTCGTGACTCCCCCAAGTACAACGGCGTCACCAAGCCGGAGGACTGGCTGACCGACTACACCACGGCTGTCGGCATAGCCGTCGGCAACCGGCGCGTGGCCGTGCGATACGTCCCCCTCATGCTGCTCGGCTCGGCCCGGACGTGGCTTAACAGCCTGCGAGCCGGCAGCATGAACTCTTGGCTGGATTTCGAAGACGCGTTTATTCGCAACTTCACCAGCACCTACAAGCGACCTGGCAAGTCTCGCCAGCTCTCCATGTGCGTCCAGAAGCCGGGCGAGCCCCTTCGCGACTTCCTCACGCGGTGGACGGAACTGCGTAACTCCTGCGAGAGGGTCCACGAGGTCCAGGCCATCCAGTACTTCATCGACGGATGCCTAGACGGCACTCTGGTCAAGCACCGGCTGGTGTGCAACGAGCCAGAAACACTGGCGGAGCTCATGGCCGTGGCGGACAAGTACGCTACGGCCGACTCCGCGATGAATGTGAAGGTCACGATCGACGCGGACGGCAAGCTCCTCCCGGCCCAGCCGGCTCCCCCCAAGCCGGCTGGCGACAACAACCAGCGCCGGCAAGACAACAACAACAGCAACAACAATGGCAAGCGCAGGAACGACCAGCAGGCGCCCCGCTACGACAACCGGCAGGTCGCCGCGGTGGAAGGGGAGCAGCCGGCCGAACAAGGCTCCAGCCAGCGCCCGTGCACTGGCAAGGCCGCCTGGCAGCCCAAGCTGTCCTTCGAGCAGATGCTCGACGCCCCCTGCAAAAACCACAGCGGCGCGAAGCCGTCGACGCACACGCTCCGGTAGTGCAGCTTCACCCAACGCCTGCTGAAGGGCAACCTTCCGCCCCCGCCACCCGGAGCCGGCTCGCAGCAGCCGCCGCTCCCGCCGCCTCCACCGCCACCCGGCGCCCTTGCCGACAACCCTTTCCCACGCCCGGACGCGTCCTACGTCATCTTCACCAGCGAGGGGGATGACAAGCACGCCAAGCGCAAGCACGCGGCCGAGGTGAATGCCGTCGTCCCCCTGGTTCCCCAGTACATGCACTGGTCCGACCGGCCGGTGAGCTGGACCCGGGAGGACCACACGGCCTTCATGCCAACGTCTGGTGGCTACGCCCTGGTGCTCGACCCCACCTTCCTCTCTGAGAAGCGCACCTGCCGCTTTTTGCGGGTACTGATCGATGGCGGCAGCAGCATCAACATCCTGTACCACGACACCATGACCAAGCTCGGCATCGAGGCGCGACAGCTGGAGCCGACCCGGACGGTGTTCCACGGCATCGTGCCGGGTCTCTCCTGCTCTCCGATCGGCCGGATCCAGCTTGACGTATTGTTCGGCTCCAGCAGCCATTTCCGCCGCGAGCCGATCTGGTTCGACGTGGTCGACCTGGCCAGCCCCTACCATGCGCTGCTGCACCGGCCCGCGATGGCCAAATTCATGGCGGTCCCCCACTACGCCTACCTGAAGCTGAAGATGCCGGGACTCAAGGGCCTCATCACTGTCGTCGGCGACTACAAGAAATCCCTCGAGTGCGCCAAAGCCGGCTCCCAGCTGGCCGAGTCGCTGGTCATCGCCGAGGAGAGGCGCCAGCTCGACCGGATCGTGGCACTGGCTAGCGCGCAGCCGACCGTGGCGACTCCGCCCAAACAGGCCGACGAGGCCTCCTTCAAGCCGGCCAAGGACACGAAGAGGGTCCCGCTCAACCCGGCCGACCCCAGCTCCAGCAAGTACGTCGTCGTGGGCACAGGCCTCGACAGCAAAAAGGAAGGCGAGCTCGTCGATTTCCTCCGTGAGAATCAGGATATCTTTGCATGGTCTCCCAAAGACATGCCGGGTGTCCCGAGGGAATTCGCCGAGCACAAACTTCACGTCCGCAAGGACGCCAAGCCAGTCCGACAGCCGCTGCGCTGTTTCTCCGAGGAGAAGCGGAGAACCGTTGGTGAAGAGATCGCCCGGCTGCTTGCAGCCGGCTTCATCATGGAAGTGTTCCACCCGGAGTGGCTGGCGAACCCGGTCCTCGTCCTGAAGAAAAATGGCACCTGGCGCATGTGCATCGACTACACCAGCCTGAACAAGGCATGCCCCAAAGACCCGTTCGCTCTACCCCAGATCGACCAAGTCATCGACTCCACAGCCGGCTGCGAGTTCCTGTCCTTCCTGGACGCCTACTCCGGCTACCACCAGATCAAGCTGGACCCGGCCGACGCCCTCAAGACGTCCTTCATCACGCCCTTTGGGGCATATTGCTACATCACCATGTCGTTCAGCTTGAAGAATGCCGGCGCCACCTTCCAGCGCTGCATGCAGAAATGCCTGCTGCCCCAGCTCGGCAGAAATGTGCACGTCTACGTCGACGACATCGTGGTGAAGACCAAGCAGCACCTCACACTCCTAGCCGACCTCAAGGAGACCTTCGCCAACCTGCGCCAGTTCCAGATCAAGCTCAACCCGGAGAAGTGCGTTTTCGGCGTGCCGGCTGGCCAACTCCTTGGTTTCCTCGTATCGGCGCGCGGCATTGAGGCCAACCCGGAAAAGATCAAGGCGATTGAGCGCATGCGCAAGCCGACCCGGCTGCGCGACGTCCAGAAATTCACCGGCTGCTTGGCCTCTCTCAGCCGGTTCGTCAGCCGGCTGGGGGAGAGGGCCCTGCCCCTGTATCAGCTGATGAAGAAGACGACGGCGTTCGAGTGGAGCGGCCAGGTGGACGAGGCGTTCTGCGACCTCAAGCGCATGCTGTCCACCGCACCCGTCCTGGCCGCGCCGGCTGAGAAAGAGCCGCTTTTGCTGTACATCACCGCCACCTCCCGCGCGGTCAGCACGGTGCTGGTGGTCGAGCGCCCTGAGGAGGGCAAGGTGCAGCCGGTCCAGCGTCCAGTGTACTTCCTGAGCGAGGTGCTCTCCGCCTCCAAGCAGAACTACCCCCACTACCAGAAGATGTGCTACGGCGTGTACCTTGCCGCCAAGAAGCTGAGGCAGTACTTCCAGGAGCATACCATCACCGTGGTAAGCACGGACCCCATCGGCGAGATCATGGGCTGCCGGGATGCCTCTGGCCGGGTGGCCAAGTGGGCCATCGAGCTAGCTAGCCACACGATCCTCTACGAGCCCCGCACCACCATCAAGTCCCAGGCACTGGCCGACTTCCTCGTCGACTGGACCGAGACCCAGTACCTGCCGCCGGCGCCCGAGTCGACTCACTGGCGCATGCACTTCGACGGCTCCAAGATGCGCAACGGCTTGGGAGCCGGCATCGTGCTGTCTTCCCCCAAGAACGACCGGCTGCGGTACGTGCTGGAGATCCATTTCGCCGCCTCCAACAACGTTGCCGAGTACGAAGCTCTCGTGCACGGTCTCCGTTTGGCCAGGGAGATCGGCATCCGGCGCATCCTCTGCTACAGCGACTCGGACCTGGTGGTGCAGCAAGTTTCCGGCGACTGGGACGCCAAAGACGCCAACATGGCCAGCTACCGCTTCCTGGTCCAGCAACTCTCCGGCGGGTTCGACGGTTGCGAGTTCCTCCACGTCCCACGCGCGGACAACGAAGCAGCTGACGCCATGGCCGAAGTGGGTTCCACCCGGCAAGCCATCCCATCCGACTTCTCCCTCGAGCACCTGCGGAAGCTGTCCATCAAGTCGTCTCCCGAGTCGAAATCCATCTTCGTCCCGGACGACCCCGACGCGCCCCCGCCCGACCCCGGAGTTCCCGGCCCAAGCTCGGGGGCTGCCGGCTCCGGCTCGGGGTCTGCCGGCTCCGGCCCAGGGACTGCCGGCTCCGGCTCGGGGACTGCCGTCTCTGGCTCGGGGGCTGCCGGCCCAAGCTCGGGGACTGCCGGCTCCGGCTCTGGGGCTGCCGTCCCGGATCCCATCCCGGCGGCCGTCCTGGGCTCGGCCGATCCTTGCCTTCTTGGAAGACGACGACCTCCCCTGCGACGAAACCGAAGCCCGGCAAGTGCAGCGGCGAGCGTCCGCCTACAGCATCATCAACCACGAGCTCGTCAAACGCAGCACGACTGGCGTGTTCCAGCGCTGCGTCGAGCAGGACAAAGGGATCGAGATCCTCCTCGACATCCACCAGGGCGAGTGCGGGCACCATGCCGCCTCGAGATCCCTGGTGGCCAAAGCTTTCCGCCACGGATTCTACTGGCCCACGGCCCTGCAAGACGCCGAAGAGCTGGTCCTCAAGTGTGAGGGCTGCCAACGCTTCAGCAAACACAGCCACCAGCCGGCTTCAGCCCTCCAAACCATCCCAATCACCTGGCCCTTTGCCGTCTGGGGGCTCAACATGGTGGGGCCTTTCAAGACCGCCCGAGGCGGCATGACGCATTTGCTGGTCGCCGTCGACAAGTTCACCAAGTGGATCGAGGCAAGACCGATCAAGAAGCTCGACGGGCCCACGGCCGTCCGATTCATCAAGGATATCGCGGTTCGCTACGGCGTTCCCCACAGCATCATCACGGACAACGGCACCAACTTCGCCAAGGGCGCACTGGCCCACTACTGCTCTGCATCCGGCATCCGGCTCGACTTGGCCTCCATCGCACATCCCCAGTCGAACGGGCAGGTCGAGCGAGCAAACGGCCTCATCCTCGCCGGCATCAAGCCGTGACTCGTCGAGCTGCTCGTGCGCTCACCCGGCAGCTGGCTCGATGAGCTGCCGGCCGTCCTCTGGAGTCTCCAGTCGACACCCAACCGCTCAACCAGGTTCACCCCGTTCTTCCTCGTCTACGGAGCCGAAGCCATTATCCCCACCAACGCCGAGTTCGACTCGCCCCGGGTGACCATGTACACAGAAACCGAGGCAAAGGAGGCATGCGAGGACGGCGTTGACCTGCTCGAGGAGGCCCGCCTTCTGGCCCTCAGCCGGTCAGCCATCTACCAACAAGGCCTGCGCCACTACCACAGCAAGAAAATCAAGCCCCTCGTGTTCTGCGAGGGTGACCTTGTGCTCCGGCTCGTCCAACGGACAGCCGGCCTGCACAAACTGGCCTCCCCCTGGGAGGGCCCTTCATCGTCAGCAAGGCTCTCTGTGACCGGAACGCGTACTACCTCATCGACGCGCAGAAGCCGAACAAGCGCAAGAGAGATGCAGCCGGCGAGGAGTCCAGCCGGCCCTGGAACGCGGAGCTCCTCCGTCCGTTTTACAGTTGAACTCATGCATGTATGTACCACCACCTTTTGGGTTTAATGAAAGTAGCAAGCCCCCCCGTTTTCGTTTCTCCCGCCGAGTCGGCGTAGCTGGCTCGGGGGCTTCCTTTTCCGTTTTTACTAAGCTCTGTGTCTATGCATTTCCCCATTTTCGATTCTTCCGCCGAGTCGGCGCAACCGGCTCGGGGGCTAGCCGGCTAGACCGCGCTTCGCCATTTTTCCTTAGTCTATTCCGCAGCTTACGAACCGCCAAAGCCCTCTCTTCGCCAGCCACAGCCGGCTCCCGGCTGTCCGGTCGGCAAGAGCTAAAGGCCGGAAGCATCGTCACGCGAGAATGGCTAAGGAGGAGGGCCCGGCTCGGCCAATCTGGCTCAACCCGCCCTCTCTCACTCGTTCACCGCACGACCGGCTGCGCGCCAGCCGGCTTCGCCGTCTGCCGCCAGCCGGCCCAGTGGGTGTTTCGCTCATGCTCAACGTCCGAAAAAGCCTAAGTATTGTGCGTCCCCTCTCAAGGCCGAATCCCCGTCCTAGCCACAGTCCGCCACCCGGCTGTCCGGCTAGCGGGAAGGAAGCCCGAAGACAAGACAAACAAGAAAGGGCCCAAGGCCGAACAGCAAACAGCGAAACGACATGCAAAATTATATACAGCAAGGGCCTTCGGCCACAAGTTCATTACATGGAACTACACCCCCAGTGGGTGGACCTGCTACCTGACTAAGTTTGAGTACATGAAGGATAAAAAGGGAAAGAGGTCCTAAGCAGCGCCCGTGTCAGCTCCGGTCGGTGCCAACTCGGCCGAGGTGGATGCGGCTGCCGGGTCGGGTCCGGGGCTCTCCGGCCTGTCGGTCGTGGCGGCGGCATCCTGGTCGGCCTCGTCATCTGCGTAGGCTCCCGTCTCGGCCGAGCTGCCGTCCGGGTCGTTCAACAGCAGGCCGAACTCGTCGGCGGGGAGCTCCTCGCCGTCCTCCTTCCGCTCCAGGACGAACTCGTTGTACGAAGCAAACGACGCCAGATAACTGGCCCGCCCGGCGATCCGCCGCGCCCTCGCCGCCAAGTCGTCCTCCGCGCCGGCCCGCTGCGCCGCCAGGCGGTCGAGGTCCACGCCCGGATACCAGGACACGATGAAGCGCAGCGCCGTCTCCGCTCCGGCGCGGGCCACGGAGGCCCTCCACGCGCCGAGTCGCTCTGCCCCGGCCTCCAGCCATCGCGCCAGCCGGGTGACGCTGTCCGACACCACCACACTCGGCCAGAGGCTGCTCGCCATGCCCATCCCGGCCTCAAAAAGGCGGTGCATGTGCCCCTCCACAGCTCGAAGACGGGCCTCGCAGGCAAGGACGATCTCCGAGAGGCTCCAGGCGGCGTAAACATCGATCTCCTCCCCTATCGCGCGCAGGTTTGCCCGGTGGGTATACACAGCCGCATCGGCCGCCTCCTGCGTCTCCGGGAAGACTCCTGGCAAAGGAAGGAAACAAATCAGTCAAAGAAAGCAACTTGCCGGCTACGCCAGCCGGGTCAAAGAAATGATAGCACTTACGGGCGAAGGTCTCGTCGAGGTGCTGCGCCTCGCCCAGCATCCCGTTCTCCCGTATGGCCGACGCACGAGCCTGGGCCTCGAGATCCTTCTCGAGCTGGGCGATCTTTCTGCCGGCATCCGCCAGCTCCTCGGCCGCCTTGCCGCGCTCCTCCGCCAGCCGGCCCAGTTCCGCCTGGTGGGCATCCTCCGTCTTGGCCTTCTCGGCCACCAGCCGGTTCACCTCGGCCTGGAGCCGGTCACGGTCGGCGACGGGGCGATCGCGCTGCTCGCCGGCTTCGGCAAGCCGGCCTCGGAGGCCTGGCACCTCGGCCGCATCGGCTGCGCGACAGGGTTCCCGGTCAGATGCCGGAAGCAAAGGTTAGAAGAAAAAGACAGAGCTCTAAGATTCGACCCGGCTGCTTCGCAGTCCGGCCCGAATCTCGGGGGCTACACCCAGTGGGTGCGCTGGCGCGCCCCCACTGAAAGCATGCAAGACGTACCCTGGGCCCGGTGCAGCTCCTCTTCTTTGGCGGCGAGCTGGGCCTTGGCCTCGCGGAACCGCTCCCGAAGCCGGTTGTACGCGCTGGCCCGCAGGTCGTACAGATGCTGCGCGCAGATAGAAGATTAGAAGAATGCAAAATACAAGCTATAAGATTCGACCCGGCTGCTCCGCAGCCCGGCCCGAACCTCGGGGGCTACACCCAGTGGGTGCGCTGGCACGCCCCCACTGATTCAACAACCAAGGCAAGCAGAGAAGAAGAAACTCACCGCAATCGCCTGCTCCAGCCTCCGAGCCGCCTCCTGCTCTTCCCGGACGAAAGCCTGCAGACGCTCGCTCCGACCACGTAGCTGCGAGCGCAAGGCATGCGCCGCGTCGTCCTCCCGAGTTCGCGGCCCAACCACAACCTCGCCGGAGCTCGCCCACGGCTGCTGGATCGCGGTCCCGGCGCCGGATCCGCTTCCACCCGGCCGCCCGGAGTTCGTGGCGGCTTGGGGCAGCACGACCACCAGGGTACCGGCGTCACCGGTCGCGGCCTCCGGGGCCGGCGCCGGCTGCGCTCGGCCGGATGGCGCGGAGTCCGCCTCGCGCCCCTCCCGTCCTCCTCGCCTCCTCCCGCCGGGTTGGCCCGGGGCGGCGTGTCCACAACGATATTCTCATCAACGTCCGACTCGCCGTCAGCCGGACCCGTCCGCCCTGCCGGCTCGCCCGCTCCCTCCGGTTGCGGCTTGATGATCGTCACCGCCGGCGCTGAGCCCCTCTCCATCTCCGGCCAGGCCGGGTCCTCGGTGGTCCTGGCCGCTTCGTGGAAGCCCTCTGCCACGCCCAGGCCGAGGCCTCCTCCATCTCCTTCTCGGCCTCCGCCCGGTCCCGCCAGGCAGCGCTCGTCGCCGCATCAAGATCCCGGCCGGACTGACGGGCCTCGAGGTCCTCCTCCGCGGTCCGCTCCGGCTCGCGGCCGATGGTGCTGCTCCGGGTCTTCCTCCAGACGGCCTCGCCCGCCGCGTCCTCTGTCGCCGCCACCGCCAAGTCAAGAGCCGACCTGTGCACAGCAAGTTTATCACCACGAAGGCACAAGCAAGAAACAAGCAAGAGATCGGAAAAAAGACAAGAGACACTTACCCAATAACCGTCGGGACCTCCCGCCTCTGTCCCATGGATGGGGCGAGCCGGCGCTTCTTCTTCACGACGGCCCTCTCGCGCGCCGGCCCCGCCGCTGCCGGGCGCTTCGCGGCCGGCCTCGTCTCCACCGCCTCCTTCCCATGCGGCCGGCTGCCGGGCGCTGCCGCGCGGGCCGGCCCGGTGCCGGCCACCTTCCGCAGCCGTCTTGGGGGGTCGACGCTGCCATCCTCCCCAGCCGAGGGCGCTGCACCGTGGTCACCGGTCAGGCCCTCCTCATCGTCGTCCGGCCAGTTGCGAAGAAGATCCGAGGGCGGAGACTTACCCACATTCCGTGACCCGCCGGCCGCGGCATCGGCCAGGCACGCTTCGACCGCCCCCACCTCCGCCTCGGCGCCTGCCTCCTCCACGTCCGAGTCGGGCAGGTCGGCCAACAGGATCTGGGGATTCGGCCCGTCGTGATTCCGCTGGCTAGCGAACAGCTGCGGCCCCCCCGCGGCGTCAGGACACAAGAATAACGTCGAAGCAGCAAAAAATAAAGACCAGGGACTCACCGCCGGTGCCGGGTTCCCCCGGTGATAGGGCTCCTTCCCGAAGCTCCACCCCTCCTCCTTCAACCCGGCCTTGGAGATGAAGTTCACCCGCTGGGTGATCCCGGCCGGCGTCAGCTCCTTGGTCGACATCCGGGTCGGGTCATGCCGGCCTCTCATGTCGCAGATCCGGTGTGCCCGGCGCTGCAGCGGCAGCACCCGGCGGGCGATGAAGTCCGCGATGAGGTCGACCGGCTTCAGCCCCTCGCGATCCGTCATCTCCCCGACCCGGCGGCAGATGTTCACCATCTCCTGCGGTGGCTTCTTGGGGCAGTAGCCCCAGTTCGGCTTCTCGAGTGGCGGCGCGTCGACAAAAGGCGGTAGGTTGATGACGTCCACCGCCGGGTCGGCGTTCCGGACGTAGAAGAACGTCGTCTGCCACTTTTTGGCCGAGTCCTCAAGCGGCAGCTTGGGAAATGGCCCGTTCGGCCGGGCGGTGACCACCGCTGCCCCGCAGTCGGACATGGCGCCAGCCGTCGCCCCCTGCTGTTTGAGGAAGAACATTTTCCCCCACAGCTCTACATTCAGCAGCATGCCGAGGTAGCCCTCGCAGAGCATGACGAAGCCGGCGTCCTGCAGCACGGCGTTGGCGCCGAGGTGATGCGGCTGCAACCCGAAGAAATCAAGGAAAGCGTGGAAGAAAAGACTCGCGGGAAGGCCGAGCCCGCGCTCGAAATGAGAATAGAAGACAACATGCTCGCCCGCCCACCGCTGCGGCACCCTCTCCGAGCCGGGCGTGCGCGCGACCAGCGCCTCCGCCGGCGGCAGCCGCTTCGTGCAGCGAAGGTAGCGGATGTTCGTCTCGGTCGTGATAGAGCCCTCCCAAGAGCCTTTCGGCAGCGCCATTGGGGAGGGTTTTCTACGGGCGAGAAGATGCGGCGATGGAGAAGAGGAGGGAGAGAGAGAGCTGCGCGCTGCGGGCCTCTGGTCGCGGTGCACAGCGGCGGGTGCGAGCAAAGCACGCGGTGGCAGCACCTCGCTCGGGCACGGCGGAGAAGAGGCAGAAGCAGAGGAGAAGCGAGGGGCGGGGGTGTGTGCGGAATCGTTTCCGTCGCACTCTTCCCTTTCTCATTTATAACCGCGAGAGATCGTGGAGGAGTGGGATCGTTTGCGCCCACGATCCCCACTCCCCCGCACTGAGCGCGCACGTTCCCCATGCGCATTTACTGCATGGGGAAGCGCAACCGCCAAGGGTCACCGCAGTAAATCCCCCGCGCGCGGGCCGAGGGCGCGTCATGGCGGGCCCGGTCCGCAGTCGCGTCCCATCGCGCGCGTGGGCTGGCAGGCCTCGCCCGTCGCAAGGCAGCACGTGGCGGTCCATCAAGCTGCGGCGGGTGCGAATCGTCGTGCAAAGCAAGACTCGTCTGGCGTACATTTCCGTTTCCCGCCCAGGCCGGGGTGCCGTGACCCGGCCCCCGGAAGCCAGCACCCAGCTGGTGTTCCTGGCATCCGCTGCCGCGTTGCCGACGCACGCACGGACGGAGCCGCCCAGCCGGACTCCAGCACTTCATCAACAAACCAGCTCCACAGGGGGGGTAAGCTGCGAAGGCCCTCCTGCCTGGAGCCGGCGAACCTTCACAGCTTCGGGGACTACTGTTGGGGGGGTGATCCCCGGGTAGGCAGCGGAGCCCAGATCCCCATTCTTTTCAAAACATCGGGGCAGGGCACGCCGCTCAATCCGGCTGGCCTGCGCGCCGGCACCCCAGCGCGAGCCGGCTCGGCACGGCGACCCGGCCTGGCCGGCTGGCCTATGCTGGCTGGCCGCTAGAGGGCAAACCCTCACGACAAGACCAGCATGGTGACAGCGCCCCCTCCTTGGCGCCGACCCATGCGGGCATGGCTACAACGCTCCCTGCGCCCCCGCCCGGGGCGGGCGGTATCCGGGCGGCGCAACCCTATTACTAGGCGGCGCCGACCGCCCTATGATGAACGACAAGACCTGCCACAGTGCAGCGCTGCCGACCAAACCCGCGCCCGGCGGACCCGGCGCACCCGGCGCCCCCGGCGAACCCGACGCATGCGGCGGACCCGGCGGCCCCCACTGTCGGCTCCCAGACGATGACACCAGGGCCCTGCGCCCGTGCATCTTTACCCATGTAACCCTGGGGGTCGAGCTATAAGACCCCCCAGGAGGCCTCCATGCAGGGGGGTTCGCTCTTCTTCGGTTGGACACTCGACACACACACACACACGTAGCTAGGAGAAGGAGAGAGCTAGCTCTCCTTCCTCCTCCTATCAAACAGCTCCAGGAGCGCATTGTAACCACTCTGTGAGATCCATCTAGTAGATACGGCAGGACTAGGGGTTTTACCTCCCTCGGAGGGCCCCGAACCTGGGTACATCGCGAGTCCATCTCCGCTTGTCCCCAACCTCGCTTCCGGAACCCACCGGCGTCTTCCCGTAACCCCACCTTTTTAGCCATCTTATGGCATCTGCCGTGAGAATACCACGACAGTCGAAGTGCATAGTCCAGCCGCCAAGCGCCTCGTCCCCAAGTAAGAGGGATTCGCCCTCGCGAGGCTCCTCTTGGGGCGGATGCATCCATTCCACTACGAAGTCAGCCAGGGCTGCACCCTTGATCACCCTCGTGGTGCAGAATTCCAGCTCGAAGGCCTGCAGCTCAATGTTCCACTCGGCGACGCGGCCAGCGGTGTTGGGGCTACGCATGACTTGCTCCTGGGGGTAAGACGAAATCACCTTGATGGGATGGCCCTGGAAGTAGTGGCGCAGCTTCCTGGAGGCGACAAGGAGCACGAGGAGGAGCTTCTGCTGCATGGGGTAGCGCTCGCGCGCATCTCGTGGCACCGTGCTGACGAAGTACACCGGGTGCTCGATGAGGCGAGTAGTTGTCACGGCAGCTTGGTCTTTGGGGGGCCGAGAGGCTCATGAGGCTCGGGGGGCGGCTCGCGAGGCACCTTGTTGGAGGCCTCCTGAGGAGGGCCCTCGGCAGGAGAAGGCACGGCCTCGGGAGGCGATGCGCCAAGGGCCTCTTGAGGCGAGATCTCAGCAGGCGACGGCGCGACCTCGGGTGGCGCCGGCGCGGCAGGCTTCTTCTGCGCGCAGACGCGCTCTTCTCGAACTGCCACCAGGGCCGCGCTGGCCGTGTGGGGAGTCGCTACCAAGTATAGGAGCAGGGGCTCGCGAGAGCGCGAGGCGACCAAAATGGGCGGGCTCGTGAGGTACCTCTTGAGGTCTTCAAAGGTGGCGTTGGCCTCGGGAGTCCACTTGAAGGGGCCAGATCTCTTCATGAGCTTGATTAATGGCAGGGCTCGCTTGCCGAACTTGGAGATGAACCGCCCAAGCGAGGCCATGCATCCCGCCAGGCGCTACATCTCCTTGAGGTTCTAGGAGTGATCTTCTCAGGATTGGCCTCAATGCCGCGGTCGGAGACCAGGAAGCCAAGCTGCTTGTCGGAGGGGACTCCGAAGATGCACTTGTCTGGGTTGAGCTTGAGGTTGACCTTGCGCAGATTGTCGAACGTCTCCTGGAGGTCCATGAGGAGGGACTAGGCCTCGCGAGTCTTGACAACAATGTCGTCGACGTAGGCCACAGCGTTTCTCCCCATCTGGGGCCCCAAGGCGATGCGCATCAGCCTCTGGAAGGTGGCTCCGGCGCTCCTGAAGCCGAAGGGCATGCAGATGTAGCAGAATATGCCGCAGGGGGTGATGAAGGCCGTTTTCTCCACGTCCTCAGCTGCCATCTTGATCTGGTGGTAGCCTGAGATCGCATCTAGGAAGCATAGCAACTCGCACCCGGTGGTGGAGTCCACGATCTGGTCGATGCGGGGCAGTGGGAAGGGATCTTGAGGACAGAACTTGTTGAGGCTCGTGAAGTCGATGCACATTCGCTCTTTGCCGCACTTCTTGGGCACCACGACTGGGTTGGCGAGCCATTCGGGATGGCGGACCTCACGGATGACTCCAGCTTCTTGGAGCTTCTGAACTTCCTTGATGATGAAATCTTGCTTTTCTGGCGCCTGGCGCCGTGCCTTCTGTTTCACGGGGCGTGCATTGGGGCACACCGCTAAGTGGTGCTCGATCACCTCCCTCGGCACACCGGACAAATCAGATGTCGTCCAGGCGAACACATCTGAATTTGCCTGAAGGAAGGTGATGTGTGCGTCTTCCTATGCAGGGGAGAGGCCAGTGCCAATGGTGAAGGCAGGGCCTGAGCCGCTCCTGTCCACCGTCACTTTCTTCGTCTCAGCGCAGTCCTGAGAGAACAACTGCTTCTTCTTCGCGGGTGCGGCCTCATGAGGCTCGGCGATGTCTTCGTCGGCAGGATAGGCGGCGGCGGCAGCCTTGTAGGCGCTCTTGGGGGAACGGACCGCGTCCATCTCATCACAGCAGACGGTGATGATGCCGCTGCAGCCCGTCATCTTGAGGATGTTGTTGGCATGGTGGGTCACCGCCATGAACTTGGCGAGTGCCGGGTAGCCCAGGATGGCGTTGTACGGCAGGCCGATGTGCGCCACATCGAAGTCGATGAGCTCAGTGTGGTAGTTCTTGCAGGTGCCAAAGGTGATAGGAAGGCGTACTTGCCCCAGAGGGATGGTGGAGCCATCAGTCACCCCGGAGAAGGGCCTGGTCGACATCAGCTGCTCGTAGGGCACTTGGAGCTGCTCGAAGGTCTCGACGGAGATCACGTTGAGGACGGCACCTCCGTCGATGAGCGTCTTGGTGATGGCGACGTTGCTGATGGTGGGGGTGCACAGCATGGGGACCGTGCCCGCAGCGCTTGAAGACTTGGGGTGATCGTTGGAGTCGAAGGTGATTGCGTACTGCGACCACTTGAGGGGCCATGTAGCCTCAGGCCTTGGGAGGGCGGCGTTCACCTCACGAGAGAACAACTTGAAGTGGCAGTTGGACGCGGGAGCCTGGGCCCCGCCAAGGATGCAAGCCACTCCGCGAGGCTCCTGGTAGCCCCCAGTGCCCTCGTCAGGCTGGTTGCCGTCATTCCTTCGGGGTGGAGGCGGCAACGGTGGGAGAGCGGTGTTGGCCTGACGGTTGGCCTCACGAGGCTGGTCACGCTAGCCCTGCCGGAAGTTGCCGTTGCCGTTGCAGTCTCCCCAGCGGTTGCCATTGCGGCCGCCTTCGCAGCCGGTGCCGCAGTCGTTGCGGTCGCCTCGGCGGCCCAGGCGCTCGTCGTGACGCAGCATGAGCTCGTGGCATTCCTCGGTGCTGTGGGAGTGCGAGTTGTGGTAGGTGCAGAGAGGGCGGTTGTCCTTCTTGGGCTCGTCGTGTTCACGGCCGCGTTTCTACTCGGGCTTCGCCGCGAGCACGGCAGGGCCCTTGCGCTTGGCGTCCTTGTTCTTGGCCTTGGCGGCGTCTGGCGCCGCGTCGAGATTGTTGTGGGCGAAGAGACGGCCTTCTTCAGCCTTGGCGCACCTGTCGGCGAGGTCGAACAACTTGAACATGGAGACGATGGCGGCCTCGGAGGCACGCGGGATCCTATTGCGCACCTGACTGAAGCACTGGATGTACTTGCGGAGAGTCTCGTCGGGGCGCTGGCGCACGATGTGCATGTCGTTGAGTGTGAGGGAGCGTTCGTTCGTGCCCTTGAAGTTGGCGACAAATTGCCGGTAGAGCTCGGCCCATGAGGAGATGGACGCCTCGGGGAGGTTCATGAGCCATTAGCGTGGGCCGTCCATCAGGGCCATGGGGAACCAGTTCGCCATGACTTTGTCGTCGCCGTTCGCTGCCTCGATGCTCAGGGCATAGAGCTGCAGGAACTCTACGGGGTTGGGAGTGCCGTCGTAGCGCGGAGGCAGGTCCGGCTTGAACTTGGTGGGCCACAACACGCGGCGCAGCTCGCGGGTGAAGGCGCGGTAGCCCCCGCAGTTGGAGGGGATGCCACCAGCGAGGGCGGCACGGTTCTGGCGGCTGGCAGCCACGACCTCCTGGATGGTCCTGTCGTGGCGCTGGCGCTGCCGCTCGAGGAGCACACGCATGTCGGACGATCTGGCAGCTGGGCTCGCCATGGTCCGGCGAAGACGCGCCGTGAGACGGCTCACGCGCCCGCGTGTCGCGGGGGCGCCTGGCACCCTCGCTAGGCGGAGGAGGCGGAGGCGGTGCATCATGCACCACGTCCCCGGCGCGAGATGGCGGAGGGCGGAGCGAGTGAGAGGGCGCCGGGGCGTTGACGAGCTCAGTGATGTGGGGCGGTAGCGCAGGAGCTCACGCGCCATGAGCAGCGCGGCCTGCGGGGCCGGTGCGTCATGACGGGCGAGCGAGGAGGTTGTGGCGGTGTGGCCGTCCACCTGCACGGATGGGTGGAGGGAGGAAGCCTGCTGCTCCCTCGCAGCGGGGTTGGTAGCGGCGTCGGCGGCGCGGCGTTGACGGTCGTCACGGGCGACCGGCTCCGTCTGGGCCACCCTGGCAGCTCGGCACGCGTAGCGTTCACGATGAGCGTCGGCCATGGTTGTGAGGAAGTGGGAAGAATCGAAGCAGCCCCCTACCTGGCGCACCAAATGTCGGAATTGGTGCTCCGGGGACCCAAAGGTTCGAACACTAGGGGCTAGCTAGTTCCTACCTCTCCAAGGGTGACCACGGCGAGGCTACGGCGAGAGCACACGAGCGCAGAGCATGACAGGGGACACGACGGTTACCCAGGTTCGGGCCACCTTTCGGTGTAAAACCCTACTCTTGCTTGTGATGGGATTGCTGTGGTAAGAGAGCGTTCTCGCGTACAAGGTAGGAGATGGAGGAATCGATCCCCTACAATGGCAGCACTGCCCCCCTTTTATAACCGCCTCGGTCCTCTTCCCCTGAAAATCTAGGCGGGAAGGGTAGCCACACTTGGCGGATTTTGAAAGGGGACAGGCGCCCGGGCTACCCTGACTAAAGTTGATCTTCGCCTGCAAAAGCGTGATCCATGATGCGCCGGTGGGCTCGGTGATGACCTCCTCCCTGCGCGCCTTGCTGTCTTGGTCTTCTTTCACCAAACGGGCATTCCTTGGGAGTTGCTTTGGAGGAGGGTAGCTGGGGCTGCCCCTTTAGCACCAAAGAGGAAAGCCTCTCTGTCCGCGCCCACTGGCGCGGCCTCTGTCGCCGTTCGTCGCCGAGCGCGTCACCCACATGGTGGGCACAGGACCACGCGGGTGGCGTCAGGCTCGGATGACCTCGGGCGGCCGCCTCGGGAGGCCGCCTCGCGAGGCCTTCTGCTGCAGCTGCGGCTAAGTCTTGGTGTTCGCTCCTTGAGGAGGGGCCCTCGCGAGGCCGGCGCCTCGCGAGGTGTCTTCGCTTCGCGGCGCCCTCAGTTGGGCCACGTCTTGGGCCTTCGCCGAGCGTCTCTTCCTGGGCCGCAGGCAGACGGGTCGTGGTACCCTGGTTCCCAATGGCCCGACAGTTGTTAGCCATTGATCTACAATGATAAACACAAGATTCACTTAGATATTGTTTATAATTAATGTGCGCTAGTGTTTAAACAAATTTAATATAAAGTGTGCTCCCACTCAAATCAATATCTCTCATTGAAAGTGAGTGATTCGAGACCATGATCTTATTCACAATCATTGATGTGTGCATCACTGATGACGTGAACTTCAACCGGTAGGCAAAATAGCCGATCATATCTCCATACTACTCTTGTTCATCTTTCGACTCTTGTGCTCCGAGCTTAGGACTATCCTACTAGAACTTCAAGACAACCAAGTGTTTCCGCTATGAGGTCTGACCTTCACCCGCCTTGCACCTCACCATTCGTTTGTACTCATGCGTACATGTCGTACCCCGAAAAGCTACATGTTATCGGCAGTGCTACACTAGGAAGAGCACTAACAACTTGATACTTTTATGTGAGAGATCACCCTAAAAAAATGACTACTGTGCAATCAAAAAGGGATAACATCTTAGACAATTCATAAAAGCATGATATGTTATAGCCCTGGGCGCCGGGGATGTCTTCATGGTACTCCAAGGTCTTCATGAAAATTTTCCAAAAGCGATGTCGTGGAAACAATTTTGAAAACTATTGTCGTGGCAGCAGTTTTGGCCTCTTGCGCCTGGTGAAGCCTCCCTGCGCCGGAGTCCTATGTAGCAAGCCTGTCACCCCCGTCTAGTAATCTAACAACTACAACGAAGTTGACACGCGGGTCATTAAAGTGACATTCCTGTGGCTCCATCCATCATGCCGTACCGCGACACGCAGGTCACTTAAACATTACATCACATAACCATCTCATACATAAACTCATTATTATGACGAAGGCTATACCACATCACATGCAACCTACAAAACCAAGTTAGACGTCCTCTAATCGGTTTAGCAAATTTTAATTTATGTGGCTTATAGGGTTTCGGAGAATACTAGCTACCAACGTCCACCATTAAGTATGATTATTCTTGTTTCTAAATTAACTTTGCCAGGTGTGTGAGGGAATAGACATAATTAAATATCTCTAGATCCACAGTAAACTTAGTTAGTACACGTGACCCCAATGTAGATCAAAATCAACATGCCCTCTCGTGATTGCGACGATTCACTATTCTTGACTATGATGTAGCCCAAAGAACTGTTAGCTGATCATTGATAGCCAGAATCACCGACTGCCAGAACTTTGTAACAAAGCTACATCATGTTGTCAGGAACTGAAACGAAGCAACACTCGAGGGAAGCAAACAAGAACATCAAGTAAAAGATTGCATCTAGCACAATAGATCTTATCTTCTACTCACACAATTTTATTAAGCTCTAGAACTCATCTAGTTTTTAATTCTTTTTAGTAATAGATCAAATTCATTACTATAAACTTTGTGCAATACCCTCACAATCACATGTGATCTAGATCAAAACATGCATCTACTCATAGAACCGCTCTGATGCCGTTGTTGGGAAATGTAGTAGAAAAGAAAAAAAATTGCCCTACGATCACGATCCGAGAAACATTATGAAGATGCATAAGAGGTTTAGATCGGATCGTTACCTACTTCGAGTTGTAGCGGAAGAAGGGTTGGTGTAGATCATTATTAAAGTCCCTCGAACCGTTCACGAACAATCCCTCGAACTGAAGACCGAAAGCACGACCTCTCTACAAATTGCAGGCGTACATGCTTCATGATCCAGCAGCGCTTCGCCGTCTGGAGCTAATCATCGCCGGAGAATTAGAGGGAGAATAAGAGAACTATATCTAGCTCTAATATAGATCAACACTAAATTAGAACTAGAATTGGAGAACTAGAGGAGGCTCCAAAACTTGTGTGTCTCGAAGGGGCAAAATCCTCTAGTACATATAGGTTGAGGGGAGAGGGAGGGGCGCCACCAAGGGAAGGAGGACTCCTCTCCGTTGCGCTGGCTGATATGTCTCCAACGTATCTATAATTTTTATTGTTTCATGCTATTATATTACCAATCTTGTATGCTTTCTATGTCATTTTATATCTTTTTTGGGAACTAACCTTTTAACTCAGTGCCCAGTGCTAGTTCCTGTTTTTGCCCTTTTCTATGTTTTGTGGAAAAACCATACCAAACGAAGCCAAACACGATGAAACTTTATGGTGAATTTTTATGGAACAGAAGAGACCCTAGAAGCTTAAGGGGAGGACCAGAAGACCTACCATAGGCCCACAAGCTCAGGTGGCGCGCCCCCAGGGGGCGCCACCTGAGCTTGTGGGCCCTTGAGGCTCCGTCTGACCTAATTCCAGTGTTATAAATTTAGAAATATTCGGAAAGCCCCAGAGCAAGACCCGAAACAATTTTATCGCCACTGCAATCGTCTGTTCTTCCATGATCCCATCTGGAGGCTTGTACTCTGCCGGAGTGGGAGTCGATCACAGAGGCCATCTTCATCAACCTTGCTGCCTCCATGATGATGTGTGAGTAGTTCCCACGGGACCTATGGGTCCATAGCAGTTGCTAGATCTCTCTCTCTCTCTCTCTCTCTCTCTCTCTCTCTCTCTCTCTCTCTCTCTCTTTGATCTTCAATACAATGATCTCTTCAGAGATCTATTCGATGTAATCTTTGTGGTGTATTTGTTGGGATCTGATGAATTGTGGGTTTATGATCAAATTATTCATTGAAAGTAACTGAGTCTTTTCTGAGATTTATTATGTGTGATTTTATATCCTTGTATTTCTCTCTGATCTATCCGTCTTCTTTGTCCAATTAGATTGATTTATCTTCAGTGGGAGAGGTGCTTGGTTGTAGGTTCAATCTTGCGGTGTCCTTACTCTGTGACAGGAGGAGATGCAAGGCACGTATTTGTATTATTGCTACTAAGGGTAAAACTACGGTGTTCAATCATATTAGTTGGTTTTATCTTGTCTACATTATGTCATCATGCTCCAAGCATTACTCTGTTTGTAATGAACTTAATACCTCAAGATGCATGCTCCATAGCGGTCGAGGGGTGGAGTAATAGTATTAGATTTAGTAAGATTAATGGTCTACTTGTCTCGGACGTAAACTCTATGTATTGATAATGCCATGAATATGGTAATAACTATGTGCTTTTCTATCAATTGCCCAACAGTAATTTGTCTACCCACCATTACTATGCTCATGAGAGAGATGCCTCTAGTGAACCTAGGGCCCCCGGGTCCATTCACTTTATATTTACTAAAACCCTAAATTACTTGCTGCAATTTATTTACTAGGCATGATGATTTTAATGATGCTCACATAAAAGTAAGAATTGAAATGTAAAGAGAGCATCATGAATCATAAAGCAAACATATTTAAGAATAAACCACTTCCTACGCATAGGAGTTTTATAAGCAAACAATTTATTGGAGCAAGAAATAACTAGCATAGGTAGGCAAAACAAGTGTAACTTCAAAACTTTCAACATATAGAGAGGAAACTTGATGTTGTTGAAATATATATAAGCATATCTTCCCCTCTCATAATAATTTTCAGTAGAATCATGAACAAATTCAACAATATAACTATCACATAAAGCATTCTTTTCATGATCCACATGCATAAAAAATTTATTACTCTCCACATAAGCAAATTTCTTCTCACCAATAGTACTGGGAGCAAATTCAACAAAATAACTTTCATGTGATACTTGATTGACATAATCCAATTGAACATTAAAATCATGATGACAAGTTTCATGGTTATCATTACTCTTTATAGCATACATTTCATCACAATAATCATCATAGATAGCAACTTGGTTATCATAATCAATTGAAACATCTTCCAAAGTAGTGGATTCAACATTAAATAAAGTCACGACCTCTCCAAATCCACTTTTATCTTTGAAATCATCATAAATTGGAGGCGTGTTTTCATCATAGTAAATATTCTCATCAAAAGTAGGGGGACTAAAAAGATCATATTCATCAAACATAGCATCCCCAAGCTTATGTCTTTGCATATCATTGGCATCATGGATATTCATAGAAAGCATACTAACAACATTGCAATCATTCTTATCAATCAAGGAACTCATGATACATCTCCGTCGTATCTATAATTTTTTGATTGTTTCATGCCAATATTATACAACTTTTACATACTTTTGGCATCAATTTATATGATTTTCTTGGACTAACATATTGATCCAGTGCCCAGTGCCAGTTCATGTTTGTTGCATGTTTTTTGTTTCGCAGAAAATCCATATCAAATGAAGTCCAAACGCGATAAAATTTTACGAAGAATTATTTTGGAATATATGTGATATTTAGGAAGAAGAATCAATGCAAGACGGTGCCCGAGGTGGCCACAAGGCAACAGGGCGCGACCCTAGGGGGTCGCGCCGTGTTGCCTTGTGACTCCCTCGAACGTCGGTTGGGGCCCTTATTTCATCGCAACAAAGATAATTTCTGGAGAAAAATCCCCTCAAAATTTCAGCCCAATCGGAGTCACGGATCTCCGGGAATATAAGAAACGTTTTTTGGCCAGAAAACAGGACGCGAAACAGAAGAGAAACAGAGAGAGAGAGATCCAATCTCGGAGGGGCTCCTGCCCTTCGGGAGCCATGGCGGCCATGGACCAGAGGGGAAACTCTGCTCCCATCTAGGGGGGAGGCCAAGAAAGAAGAATAAGGAGGGGGGCTCTCTCCCCCTCTCTTTCGGTGGCGCCGGAGCACCGTCGGGGGGAACATCGTGATGGCGATCTACACCAACAACTTCACCGCCATCATCACCAACTCTCTCCTCCTCTATGCAGCGGTGTAACCTCTCTATTCCCGCTGTAATTATCTACTTGAACATGGTGCTTAACGCTATATATTATTATCCAATGATGTGTGGCAATCCTATGATGTTTGAGTAGATTCTTTTTGTCCTACGGGTTAATTGTGGTATGGTGTGATTGATATGAGTTTTATGTTGATATGGTGCTATCCTATGGTGCCCTCCATGTCACGCAAGTGTGTGGGATTACCGCTGTAGGGTTTTGCAATACGTTCATGATTCGCTTATAGTGGGTGGCTAGAGTGACAGAAGCTTACACCCGAGTAAGGGGGTTGTTGCGTATGGGAGTAAAGGGGACTTGTTACTTAATGCTATGGTTGGGTTTTACCTTAATGATCTTTATTAGTTGTGGATGCTTGCTAGAGTTCCAATCATAAGTGCATATGATCCAAATATGGAAAGTATGTTAGTGTATGCCTCTCCCTCATTGCATATAATAATTATCACACATGTCATATTCAATTGCCTATGGACAATCTTTCTCATCGTTCTACAAAAAGCTTTCTACTAAACAACAAACTTTTATTATCTCGCAAAGTACTCCTAGTTTTATTCTTTCAAAGTAGTTCTAGCATTACACATACAAAGTACTTCTAGTTTCATACTTGTTCTAGGTAAAGCAAACGTTAAGTGTGCGTAGAGTTGTATCGGTGGTCGATAGAACTTGAAGAGAATATAAATTCTACCTTTAGCTCCTCGTTGGGTTCGACACTCTTATTTACCGAAAAAGCTACAATTGATCCCATATACGTGTGGGTTATCAAGACCTTTTTCTGGCGCCATTGTCGGGGAGCAATAGCGTGGGGTTGATATTCTCGTGTGTGCTTGATTGCTTTAACACTAAATAGTTTTTATTTTGTGCTCTTGTTTTCTATCTTTAGTTATGGGTAGGAAACGTAAAATACCAAAAAAATTAGTTGTACTTGCTAAACCAATGGTTGAAGAACCACCCAAAATCTTTCATAATGCTGAAGCTTTCTACTTGGATCATCTTCGATCCGTTTGTGCTCATGCTGAAAACCCAACTAGCTTAGTTGAGGGAAAATCATTAGATGAGCATGCTTGTTTTGTGCGACACCGCTTGTCTCAAAAAGGGAAACTCTTAAGGCATCAAATTAATTGTTTGCAATGCTTTGCTTGGAATTTATGCGAAATATATTATTTTACTTGTTGTTCTGAAGACCCTAAAAAACACCTTCAATACCAATGTGAGTTTAAGGATAATGGAATCTTATCTTCTTATGCCAAAGGTGTTTATATTTACTATGATATTGAACAAATTGAAGAATTTTTTTACTTTTAAGGGTGCCTATGAAATTGCTTCTTCGATTGAAAAGTGTGATGCTACTCTTTACAAATCTGAAAATTTTGCCATACTTAAATATTGCTATGAAAACTATGCTTCTAATGCTTATGTTAAAGAATATATTGAGGAAGTCCCCGCTGTCCAAGAGGAGACTAACATTTTGCAGGAGTCTATGAAAGAAGAAATTGCTGAAACTGTGAGCTCATTAGATGAAAAAGATGAGAAGGAGAGCGAAGAACAAAGGGAGGAAGCGTGGATTAGCTACCCGTGCCCACCTTCTAATGATAGTAACTCTTCAACTCATACATTATTGAATTTCCCTTCGTGCTTACCGAAGGATGATTACTATGATCCCGTTGATTCGTTTGAAATATCCCTTTTTAATGAACTTGATGCTTGCTATGCTTGTGGCCATGATGCCAATATGAATTATGCTTATGGAGATGAACTTGCTACAGTTCCTTATGTTAAGAATGAAATTGTTGCTATTGCACCCACACATGATAGTCCTGTTATCTTTTTGAATTCTCCCAACTACACTATATCGGAGAAGTTTGTGCTTATTAAGGATTATATTGATGGGTTGCGTTTTACCGTTGCACATGATGATTTTGATGGATATAATATGCATGTGCTTGCTGCTCCTAATTGCAATTATTATGAGAGAGGAACTACATCTCTACCTGTTTATGCTATGCATCGGACTTTATTGTGTGTGCATGAATTGTTCTTTTATGACATGCCGATGCATAGGAAGAGAGTTAGACTTTGTCATTGCATGATATATGTTGCTTTGTGCTCACTACTAAATTATAAATCATTGTTAATTAAAATTGGCATTGATATACCTTGGGATCTGGGTGGATCAATTACTTGAGCACTATATGCCTAGCTTAATAGCTTTAAAGAAAGCACTGCCTGGGAGACAACCCGGAAGTTTGAGAGAGTCATTTTATTCTATTGTGTGCTTTTAAAAAGTTTAAAAAAATATATAGAGTGGAACCTAAAAAAAAATTCAAAAAGAAAAGTGAAAGTGAGACAGATGAGCAATGTGGAAGTGGGGGCTAGCCTTGAACTTTGTTCATGCCCATGGAAACTTTGTGAACCTTGATTACAGAAACTTTTCAACAAAAATAATTATCCCCTTGTACAAATCCCTTGTATTATAAAAATAATGTGGCAAGATTTACCTTTAGGATGTTTAAATTGCTTGTTTGGTGTGTGCTGTGCAAAAAAGAAACTTTTTCTGTAGTGTTTGAATTTTGGTATTTTACTGGAGCATGCAAAAATTCTGAAATTTTAGCACAGTACTGCTATGCAATTTTTTTTATTTTTTCCTAATTTTTCAGAATTTTTGGAGTTACAGAAGTATATGTTTCATCTGCATCTTTATAGACTGTCCTGTTTTCACAGATTGCTGTTATAGTTTCTTTATTTGCGTATGTTTGAAATCTTGTTGAGCCCCATTGATTTGGGAGCCATAGAATTGTGATATCATACAGTGGGTAATGTTTGATTATAATTATACAATAATGTTACAGCAGGACATGATGGGATTTGATGTTATATGTACTAACCCCTCTAATAAAAAGTTCGGTTAAGTTTTGTGTGGATGAAGTGTTCAAAGAACGAGGAGGTATCGATATGAGGAGAATAAGGAGAGGCAAGAGTTCAAGCTTGGGGATGCCCAAGGCACCCCAAGTAAATATTCAAGGAGACTCAAGCGTCTAAGCTTGGGGATGCCCCGGAAGGCATCCCATCTTTCTTCGACAATTATCGGTATGTCTCGGTTTTTGTTTTGTTCACATGATATGCGTAAATTCTTGGAGCGTCTTTTGTGTTTATTTTTCATTTTTCTTTTATGCACCATTCTGGTATGAGATAGTCCTTGGTTGATTTATAGAATGCTCTTTACACTTCACTTATATCTTTTGAGTATGGCTTTATAGAATGCTTCATGTGCTTCACTTATATCATTTGAAGTTTGGATGCCTGTTTCTCTACATATAGAAAACCGTTATTTGTAGAATGCTCTTTTTCTTCACTTATATTTATTAGAGCGTGGTCTTTTGTAGAAAGAATTAAACTCTCATGCTTCACTTATATCTATTTAGAGAGTTAACAGGAATTGGTCATTCACATGGATAGTTATAAAATCCTACATAAAACTTGTAGATCACTGAATATGATATGTTTGATTCCTTGCAATAGTTTTCCGATATTGAGGTGGTAATATTGGGGCATGATAGTAAAAGAATTAAAGTTTAGTATTAATAATGGTGTTAAGGGAAGTAAGTCTTTACGCAAGTATATCCTCACGCATGTAAAGTGATGGCCGCTGACATTAGCAGTGAGGTCGGAGCATGATTTATCGTTGATTGAGTCTTTGTGTTGTTCGGATCGGGGGCGCGCGATGGTTAACTCCTCCCAACCTCCCACCTAGGGGCATGCAAGTAGTACTTTGCTTCGAGGGCAAGTAGGTTTTACAATATGTGAGTTCTTTATGACTAATGTGAGTCCATGGATTATACGCACTCTCCACTACAAAAAAAAGACACATCCATGACATTATGACCCGAACGAAAAGTTTTTCTGTCATGGTTGTGACACTTCGATGACAATAATTGTGACAAAAACACATATCATCATAGATGTGGTGGGCTCCTACTTCTATGACAAAAAGTTATGACAGAAAATGGGCTTTTCGTCCTGGGCGGGCTGGAGACGCACCCGCATGACATTCTTTGGGCCGTCCATGACGTAAAAAATCATGATAGAAGTGAGGGCGAGGAAATTTTCGGGGAGTTCCCATTTACGGTGGGTGGTCGGGGACGAGCGATGCAGTGTGGTTTGCGCGTTTCTCTCATACGCGCATGCGTGTGCGAGGCGTTTGCTAACTGAACCCGAGCGAGGCATTCGCTTACTGAACCCGAGCGATCGATCGATCCCTCGCACTACTACACATATTGAACCCGAGTGATCGATCCCACTGCATACTAAAGCCGAGCGATCCCTTCACTGGTAACTGAACCCGAGCGATCCCTTCACTTCTAACTGAACCCGAGCGATCCCTTCGCTACTAACTGAACCCGATTGATCCTTCACTGCTTACTGAAGCCGATCGAGCCCCCATGCAAGACGTAGCCAACCGGTGTTGGGTTGCCTCTCGATGAATAGTGCCTGTTGCTACCGCGCGCGCGATACACGTAGACACGAGTCGAGACGCATCGATCGAGCCGGTTGGTTGGCTGTGGATGAACAGTTCCCGTTGTTGCCGCCTGCTCGTACGCCCACCACAGCCGGTGGGTTGGCTGTGGATGAACAGTACCCTGGCCATGTGAAGGTGGTTGGTGCTGGATGAACAGGACCCTGAGGAGGCCGCCACACACCCCAGCCGGTTGGGGGTGGATGAATAGGACCCCATGGAGGCTGGATGAACAGTAGCCGGTGGAGGCTGGAGGAAGTCGACGGTGGATGAATAGTAGCTGGTGGAGGCTGGAGGGAGGTCGACCGTGGATGAACAGTTGCCCATGCAGTCCCGTTTTGCGGTCCGCCACACCCCTCCCGATGAACAGGATCCCGTTTCGACCGTAGGCAATTGGGGAGAAGTCCGTTTCCTCCGTTTTGCGGTACGCCAGAGCCCTCTCGGTCAACAGGACCCCGTTTCGACCGTAGGCACTCGAACAGAAGTCCGTTTCCTCCATTTTGCGGTACGCCAGACCCCCAACCGATGAACAGGACCCCTTTTCGACCATAGGCAGTCGAACAGAAGGCCGTTTCCTCTGTTTTGCGGTACGCCAGACCCCGAGTCGATGAACAGGACCCTGTTTCGGCTGTTCCGTCCAAGCTGGTCGGCTCCCGATGAACAGGACGCGTTCTGACCCAGTCGCTTGGCTCCCAATGAACACAACATTGTTTCCTCTGTTCCAACCCAGCCTGTTGGCTGCCGATGAACACGAGGCCATTGCTGCCGTCCGTTGCCTCTCCATGTACATGAGCCATGGCCATACGTATGCGCGAGTACGCGTTCCAGACCCCGCCCATATGTACGTACGTGGCCGTATTCTTTGCTGTGTGGCTGTAGGTACGTGTACACTATTTAGACGGTACTGTCTAAACTGCTACGTCGGGGGCTCAACTACGGCACGTGCCGCTACTTACTTGGCCACAGTTCATCCTTGTAGAGAGACCGATCGACCAGTATGTATGTACACGTTCGCGACCAGACAGACAACGCTATGTATGCTTCGACCGGGTGGGTCCCCGCTGTCCGGGAGGATAAGGAGGCACTTCCTTGAGTGTGAAGATATAGCAGGTGGGTCCCAGCTGTCAGGGGGAGGAATCATTTTTTTGCGCGTAATAAGGAGGCACTTCCTTGCGTGCGAAGATGTAGCTGATGGGTCTAGCTGTCAGCCTCACCGCGTACAGTCCTCTTCCGATGGTTGTCGTTCATTGACCACGTTGACTACACCGTGCCGAGAGCACCAAGGCGGTGGACGATGACGAGTCCTAGGAAGGGAACGACGCGGAGCCGGGGAAGACGTGGCAGTGGATGCCCACGCGGATAGGAGTACGAGAGTTGACTGGTTCGGCTGCGGTGTGAGGCTGCCATCTCCGGAGAATAACAGGGGATGTGAGTGAGTAGAGGGAAGGCCTGGCCAGTGGTGGGAGTAGGGTGGGGTGGTGAGGCCTGCACGGCAGCACAGCCGGCCACGGGAGGCAGGAGCAGGCGGTCCCACCGGCGCTGGTTTGGGCGGCTGGAGCAAGAAGATCAGAGATTGAAGAAGCAGCACGGCCGTTGGATTAGCATCCAACAATCACTGCTGCTAGAATCGTTTGTTGACTAAGTTGATGAAGTCCTGTGTACGCGTCAACCTAGTAGGCCCACAAGTCAGCCTCCCAATCTGATGGGTCCCAGTTGTCATGGGTAGGAATCATTTTTTTTTGCGTAATAAGGAGGCACTTCCTTCCGTGCGAAGATATAGCTAGTGGGTCCCAGCTGTCAGGGGGAGGAATCATTTTTTTTGCGTAATAAGGAGAAACTTGCCTGCGTGTGGCCATGGACGATGTGGGTCCCTACTGTCAGCCTCTCCACGTACATCCCTCTTCCGACGGCTATCGTTTGTTGACCACGTTTACCACGCCGCGCCAAGAGCACCAACGCGGTGGACGACAGCGATGCCCAGGAAGGGAACGACCTGGAGCCAGCGAAGCCACATCAGTGGATGCCCACACTGAGGGGAGTACGAGGGTTGACTGGATCGGCTCCGGTGTGAGGCCTGTGTCGCCGGAGAATAACAGGAGGTGTGGGTGAGTAGAGGGATGGCCTGGCCAGCGGTGCGAGTAGGAGGGGGCGGTGAGGCCTGCGTGGCAGCATAGCCGGCCACGGGAGGCGGGAGCAGGCGGTCCCGCTGGCGCTGGATTGGGCGGCTGCAGCAAGAAGATCAGAGATTGAAGAAGCACGACGGCCGTTGGATTCACATCCAACGGTCACTTCTGCTAGAATCGTTTGTTGACTAATATATAATAAGTAAAGAATTCTTGCATACGGTCAACTTAATAGGCCCACAAGTCAGCCTCCCAATCTGTGGCGGACAGCATACATCCCATTTGCTATTTTTTAAATAATTTACAGCTCATTTGCAAATTCTTATGCAATTTATTGCAGTCCATTTTCTTTTTGTTAGCCAGGACCAGGGCTAAAAATTTAAACGAAATTTTGAATATTTCAGTGGGGTCCAAACTATTTTTAATCCTAAAATGTCGAGCTAGATTTAAAGTAATTTCATAATATATTTAAATTAGGTTAAAAACCAATGAAATTTGAAATCTGGAAATGTGAAAAAAATTAGAAATTTGAAAGTAATTGCCAATTTCTTGTGTGTTTTTTATATTTATAGCCCATTTCATATTACTTTTAAGATTTGCAGCCGTCTTGAAAGATTTGCAGCCCAGCAGGGCGCAGAAAAACAAGTTGGCCTGGGTTGGGTCGGCCTCGATTTGGTATTCATCAGAAGAAAAAAACTGGGCTAGCCATTTTTACAAAGAAAAAAATAGCTGGGCTGGTCATGTGGTAAACGTAAAATAGAAGCCTGGGCTAGACGGGCCATAGCCCAGTTGATACCCTGCTCCGTCTCAACAATAACAAAAAAAACTACTACAGCTGCTAGGTCCCAGGTGTCAGCCGCTCTTGTGCAGTTCTCTTGTCTATTGACTATACGCTGACAATGTCGTGGGTCCCAGATGTCAGCAAACCACTAGGAGGAAGCATTTTCTTTTTTGGTTGTAACAATGAGGCACTTGTTTGCGTACGGCCATGGACATGGTGGGTCCCTACTGTCATCCTCTCCACGTACAGTCCTCTCCCGATTCCTCTCGATTGTTGACCATGTTGACAACGCCAGACGGCGGCGATGCGGCGAGCGCACCAAGGCGCGCGGTGGACGATGGCGAGGCCTCGGACGGGAACGAACAGGAGCTGGGGAAGATGCGGCAGTGAAGTTGCGGGCAAAGGGGAGTACGAGGGTTGACTGGTTTGGGTGCGGGGTGGGGCTGACGTCGCCGTTAACGATTTAGGAGATGGTAGGGCGGCGATGCATGCGCGGAGGCGCAACCAGCTGTGGGAGGCGGGAGCAGGCGGCCCCGCCAGCGCTGGTTTGGTTTTGGTGGCTGGAGGAAGAAGAGACTGAAGAAACACGACAGAGTGTACAAGCAGTAGGAGTACTTAATAACGTTAACTGAAAGTAGCAGGAGGACTTAACAACCAGAGCTGAAAGCAGTATGAGTACTTATACAGGTTCAACCGTACAAGGCACGCCTCGAACAGTGCTACTTTGCCTACTGTTAACGGTGAGGCCGCCAAGCCCGAGGACAAGGCCGCAGCGCCACCCCGCGCATCCACAACTTACTGAAAGCGTCTTCTTCTCGCAATGTGGTGAATAAACAGGATATTCGCTTCAGAGCCATGGAAAAGCATGAACATAACCTTCTGTCCTATTCTCCAAGATCGACGGGCCTTCATGATTTGAGACCACCCATGAATAATTATCTTTTCACCTCTAAGGGAAATGGAGTAGGTCGACATAAACATCATGTTGTGACCAAGCGCAAGTCTGAGTCCACCATGGCTAGGCATCTGTATAGGAACAATAAAACTGGGCAGTTTCTGTTTCAAGAAGAAGAACACAGCTGTAAAACTGTGTATAAGCAAGAGTTTATGAACAACATATATAACAGAAAACAGCTCGTACCATCAGTTTCTTGACACAGTTGGACCTATTCAACGTGTGCACCAGTGGCACACATATCCCACGTGGCCTTCCACCATTGAAATGCCCCACAAGGTCCACAAGACGATCAATAAAGTGTAGGAATTGGTGGATGTCGTCCCAGTCGACTTCGGTGCCATCAGTAACCATCGAGTTCTTATCAAATAACAGACGAGTAGTGTCCTGCACTTTGTAATAACCTACGTGTGTCACCAATTATAAGAATTATTAGTTAGAAGTAGCATCATTGTGAGAGAAGGGAATCACAAATTGTTGCTACTTCTAAAGTCAAATTGTGATCAGTTAGACAGAATAGGTGGATTACAAAGTAAAAGAGGCCACATGCAAGAACCAGATACAAAACTAACATGGATGAACCACTACAACGATGTCGGGGTGGAAGGTCACATGGAAGATAAGACCAGGTTCTGCTATTTCCATGAACATTGGTGTGCCAACTTTCAGTCCGTAACACTTGACAAAGTTTATCCAAGTTTCGCCATAAAAAAGGAGCGATTTTCTTGGTTAATGAAGCCAACTGTGAACTTATATCCATGGCATGTCTCCAATGTGACCATTATACTGGTGTATTCAGTTATGGCAAGGCCGACCTTCTTGAGTACATGTGTTCTGGTAGAGCAAGGGATGCACTGCAGGAAAAATAATATGAGAACACAATTTATTCGCTATCCAAATCTAGAAATAATTTCCTCTTTCACGTCAGTGTTCAGCATGGTACTAGTACCTTTTATCCAAATATAGCAATCCAAATTTCCAAATTGGTCGACAGCATGTTCAAAAACCCCAACCCTACCGGATAGAAAAGAGGATTCTAGGAACATACCGTGCGATTTTTGAAATCCTATGTTAGGATGAGAAGGAACAAGTCTGGCGTCTCGCTAAGGGCACAGAAACCTGTAGGGTACTCACACTTTGGGCACTGCAAATGAACCACACTAGATTCAGTACGAAGAAAAATGCATCAACGGCGGCGGTTGCCATCCTAGGATTACCGGCGACAAAGGGACAAGGATTTATCAGGGATGGATGAAGATTTCGTACCTGGTTCTCTATGAGAAAACCCTAAGCAATCGCTGAGAGGTGGTTTTCTCTGAACAAGCAGACGAGGGAGAAGGGGATTCAGTTCGAGTGAAATAATGCTGCTTCGTCCGTTCAGCTTACTGCTAATGCTGGAAAGGTGGGATTTTGTGATTTGATGGCTCATTGAGCATTACTGCGGCGCTACGACCGGGGGGAGTCTACCGTGCAATTGTGCACTCTAATTTGGTGCATGGCACGTGGACCTGGTTGCTGGATGTCCCACATATCAGTGAAATGAAGTAGAAAGGTAGGAGTAACTAGTTACACATAAATATTTTTTTGATAAGAGAGATACTCCCTCTGTAAAGAAATATAAAAATCTTTTATATCACAACTTTATAAATAAGAAAAATCAAGGGGAATATATATACATAAATATGGGGTTCATATATATATATATATATATATATATATATATATATATATATGTGTGTGTGTGTGTGTGTGTGTGTGTGTGTGTGTGTGTGTTTTTAAAATAAAATGCTCAGATAGGCTGACGGCTCTTGACTTTGGGCCATAGGCCGGTGGGCATGCATGTTTGGGGGCCCATGTGTTCTAAGTCAGCGCATTTCAACCCATAAATATTGCATCCGATAGGGATGGCGTTGGTTTTAGATGTTGTCGCAAGGAGAAGACAGAAAATTGAATAAAGCACGGCAGCTGTTAGACTGAAATCGAACGACAGTTCCTAACCAGCAATCGGAGTTGCAATTCTTTCAGGATGTCCAACATGATATACGCTAGTACTACTTATACAAACAGGACACTTGTTTCACCATGGCATATATTACATCAAAAGCTCTCGGAGGATAGATCAGTTCGGCAGTTGTGTGCTGCTACTGAAGAATTTCAAAGTTGATTAGGACTAGATCTCCTTGCAGAGAAACTTCGATTCTGACATCATCCCCAACCGCAAGATTTTATTGAGTTTTGAACCTTGACCATCCTTTAGCATCAATCATCATGCGACCATCCTTTCTACTTACGGTATATTGCGCATGTTCATTCACACCAAAGCTGCGCATAGTAAGAGAAACTTGGCCACGGTCCCCCGGATTATTGAATGACTCCCTCATTGCCCTTGGAATTTTCTATTTGCAAACAAGAGGACATACGCAAACAGTTAGATCAACACGATGAATCATGTGAAACGACATGGAAAGACAAAAGAACAAAGCACTTGGGCTGCCAGTGCTTACCAAAAAGGTGGAGATGTCAGTTTATGTAAGGACTATGGAATATGCAGTGCGAACTGCAGCCCAGTCTGTTGCCGGTGCAAGTGCAAGTTCAAGTGTTGGTGCAGGTGCCGGAGCCATTGCTGGTGCCTGTGTTGGTGCGACTGGTAGTGTCGTTGCTGCTGCCGGAGATGGTGCTCCTTCTGGAGCTGGTGCCGGTGTCGGTGCCCGATCCTCTGGTACATCAGCCTGATCCATTGACGCGGTCAGTGCCCAATCCTCTGCTGGATCAGACTGAGATGCTGCCGCTGTCAGTGCTAGAGCCAGTGTCGGTGTCGGAGCAGGTGCCGGTGCTCGATCCGCTGCGGCTGCCAATGCTGGAGGTGGTACCGATGTGCGAGACAGCAGCGCTCGTCTCTGGTCTGCTTTGATTTCAGACTGCAGCTTTGTAACTTTGCTACGCATCCTTCTTAAGCGAGAGTGCACATGAGCAATTCGAACTTCCTCTGGCTCCGTGACCCAGATCCAGTCCTTTTCTTTCCTTCTTTTAAAGGTGACAAGGACTAATTCTGGCGTGTTTGTTAAAGTAAACTACAGTTGATCAGAGGGCTTCAGATTGTACTCAGACAACAGACGGATCCAATTGTGTCCACTAATATAAGTGATGGACAGTGCCTTCATTATTGACACATCATAAGAAGTGAAACCTGCTAAAATAACCATCATAGAGCAAACCAAACGGTTTATTCTGTAACGAATGTGACATGGCAAAACCTGCATCGTAAAATTGCAGCAAAAGTAAGAAAACATGACAGTTAATCAATGAGATTTACTTTATGTGACACGACTTAATCCTTACCAGGAAATCACTATCTTCAAGTTCTAAATTGAAGGTTGTTCATCCACTTATGGGTGGCATGCAGGGCCCCTCCTTACTCCCACAAGCAGGACAGTCCAAAGGTCGTGACAACTCGTATGGAGCGAACATCCGCGGGAATGGAAATCCTGGTGGGTGCGATAAACCCTACAATGCATACATATATTGGAGTGTAACCATAACTGATGTATACTCCTGCCATCCACAAAAATAAGATGATCTGGATATTTCAAAATATACGGACTGAATTGAGTGGACAAACACACCAAAACGTGTCTAACTCTATATACATCTGATTCGTAAAATTTTTAAACATCTTATGTCTTTGACCAGAGGGAGTATTGTACTGGCATGAAAACACACAGATATCAAACAACCGAAATTGGTATTATAGGTTCACCATCTCTAAAATATTAACATAGAGTGTTCTCAGGATTCACCACAAAACAAAAGCGGCAGTACTAACCCATACAGGGTTCACACACACAAATCAAGTACCGAACAATATTACTTACTGCACACAAGCCAAGTTGCACTAATTAAACTCTACAGACTATTTCTTGCCACCGACCTACGGGATGTGCCCCACATAACTGACCAGGCCATGGACATCGTGAGAGATGTCTATCGGCACCTTCGCCATCCCGTCAACCTTGGAGAACCTAATAGTGTGGTCTTTCCACTCATTAACATGCCGATGAAGACAGGCTGTGTCAGATTTGTTGGGAAGCTTTACAAGAACCACACCCTTCGTAATCGCAGACACAACTATGAAATTATTGTGGTGAAGTACACCCTCGAGAACACGCCTGACAACAATGCCACAGGAAAACACTTGTTCACGACATGTGGCTACAAGGACACGGCAGCTGGATAGTTTAGTAGTGCACATCCTCAGGTCTTCCAGTTCACATGGCATGACTTTGAGAACTTCATCTCCACAGCGGACCTGGTTCTAATTCAAACAGAAACTAATATTTTATTACTGCCTCCGTTCACAAATATAAGATGATTTTCAATATTTTACTCCATATAAGACTATATATAAGCACAGAAATGAGTGAACAAAGACACTAAAACATGTCCACATCAGATACACAAAAAAGTTAGAACATCTTATATCTGTGAACATAGTGATTACTTACAATACCCATAACACAAGTTACTGAGGGTACTATATTCTCTTCCTACAACTAGCGTTGATGTTCATATAGTAGTTGAAAGTAATCTATAAGAAATCTGTGTTATGTGCAAAAATCATATGCATGTCAACCTCTCGCATGTTTTGGTCAAAAGAGACATTTAGAACAGTCATTTGGCACACAAAAACCACATGAAAGATCGCCCAGAAAGTTATACTACTAGTACTATGTGTACATTACACAAACATCGCATATTAGCAAGAACTTTGTAAGTTAGATCAGAAAACACGATCAAGATCGCCAAAAAGATTGTCAACAAGAGATATTACCTCAACCAGCTGAACGAGGGATCCCGGAGAGGTGGCCTTGGCCAAGGCGATGGCCTTGAGCTTGTCTGTGGTCGTCTCAGTGGGGTGCTTGCGCTTCTTCAGACTCTGAGCCTCGACGGTTTTGGCCAGAGCCATAGACATCACTTTGGCCGGTGCTCTAGGGTCCATCAAGAAACTATCAAATAGAAATAAAAGGAAAGAAAATGATAATCAGAAACCCAAAAGAAGAACAGAGAGGGAGTTAGGATCGGTCGCGGGGTTACAAAAGATGACTAGAACAGAAGTATAGCAGCACCATTGATGCGCTCACCTTTCCTTCTTTGGGAGAGAAGAACAATGGCAGAAGCGGGTCGGGGTTTTCTTGAAGAAATGAGGAACAAGATGAGGGAGAAGCGAGTGGGGTTTTCTTGAAGAGAGGTAGATGAGGAAGAAGAGTGAAATGATGGTTGCTTCGTCCGTCCAACTTACTGTTGGAAAGGTGGGGTTTTGTGATTTGACGTCTCATGGGGCATTACTGCGGCGCTATGACTGCGGTAAGTCCACCGTGCAGTTGTGCACTCTAGTGCGGAGTAATTTGGTGCATGGCAAGTGGACCCCGATGCTGGCTGTCCCACACGTCGGCGAAAGTGAGTAGCAAGGTTCCCGACGACCATGGAGGAGGATCCGCGCGGTAGAGCATCTCCACTATTTCTTAAAAAAATATTTTTTGATTACAGCAAGCGTTTCCACTCTTACGACGGAGGAGTGCGAAACACGGCAGCCACTTGAACTTACACTACTAGTACTCCTACTACTAGGCATGTACAGTGGTTCATACAGCAGTCTTATCTTGTTGCCAGTGTAGTAAGATATGATGATAAAAAATGATGTATAGTAAACTGATTATACCACCCAAAGAAATGTAACTGATTATAAATAAATCTGTTGTGAGGGATACTATTGTGAGTGTTTCAGCATATTTTTGGTTTACATCGCGGCTAGTATTCATGAATACGGTCCTGGGTGGATCCCCTGCGTGTACGTGCCTTCTATCTAAGGATGGCAATTTTACCCATGGGTACGGGTACCCGCGGATATCATACACTCATGGGCAGGGTATGGGCACAATTTTATACCCATGGGTAGTACCCATACCCTACCCATTAAATCGTGGGTAGGGCACGGGTATAACCTTGTACCCATGGATATACCCATACCCTACCCATTTATACAGACATGTGGACCTTACCCATGGCGCTCCAACATATGTGCAAGGGTCGGTAGCATCAAAGGAGTTGGGCGACCCAACTACTCATAATTAAGGCCCATACCGTCACATGTAATCCCCCCGTCTCCACAAATTATGGAGAACGAAATCCTAGGAGCCGCTCGTCCCCATAAGTTATTTGTTACTTGTCGGATGTTATTTTGTGAAGTGTGCCGTGAGCTTGTGAACCTATGTTAAAGTTGTCATCAATTGTCAATTTGAATTGAGATAACTGTCATGTACTCATCTATCAATTACTAAGTTGAGATAAATGGTTTTTTTGTCACATGTGCTATCGATGATTGTAAAATTGTGAATAACTTGTGTACTATTTGATCTACCCGTTGGGTACCCAATGGGTATGGGTACCCGTCGGGTATGGGTACGGGTATAGTTTCATACCCATGGGTACGGGTATGGATATAATTTTGTACCCATTGACTACGTGGGTATGGGTATGGTATTGCTCTACCCGCCCTATACCCTACCCATTGCCATCCCTGCTTCTATCCCATGCTACCTCGGCGTACAGTCGACCTGTGGTGGCGTACTAATATTTTTAGCAGACAAGGCAACCGGAAAAGTAGAATCAAGGGATGGAGGCGGCAGCCGCTCCAGAAGGGTGTCTCCGGAGGATTGACATCCAGTGGCATGCTGTGCGCATGTCACCTATGAACAGTAGTGTAACATGCCCATTTTTTTAACGTCCGATCGAGAATGAATGGTGAGATCAATGTCAACAGTACTCGGGGTACAGTGCACGGAGAGTATGCTGCTATAGTGCTCAACCGAACAGGAACCATACGAAGCACGCCTCTATAGTGCTCTGTGCTACAGTGACTATTCTGGACCATCTAAGTTTGATCCAACGGTCATGTTACGCCGTGACATGCCCATGCAGAGGACGCTTAAACAGCACCGAAGTCCCTCTGCTTCTCCAGGCGCACGACGGTGGTGATGCAGGGTGCCACCGCCCGCAGATCCCGCTCCTGGTCGACAGGAGCCAGCTCGTCAAAGACGGCGTCCAATGGCCCAAATGGATTTCGGTGACGTAGCCCAGAGAGGATTCACCCGGCAACAGCGACGGCCGCCTACACCCCCTCCTTGTCCAGCGCCGCCCCCACCACCACGCAGAGATGGTTCACCTCCTCGAAGATATAGGTGAAGAAGAAGACCAGGTCAGGAAGCCGCAACTCATTGAAGTCGATGGGCTGGTCGAACGGGTTTAGCCCGACGGCCGGCATGGTCGTGCTGGCACGACGGTAGGCATCGCACAGCTGCAACACTTGCGTGGCAACATGGTCCAGCAAGTGGTCGAGGCGATCCTGGACCTCGTCACGATCGGCCCGCTCGCGCTCCAGCCGGCTCTCCATCAGGGCAACCTGGCCGCCTAGGGTATCTCCCGCATTCTGCAACAACGCCGCTGACGCCTCAAGCATCTTTGTGGTGGACTCCTGCCGCTTTTGAAGCTCCGTGAACTCCCGCTCATAACGGAGGAGCATGGCACTCTTCTCCTCCCTGAGCTCACGGATCTCCACGTCCTTGGCCCTAAGCTCCGCATCCTTTGCCTGGATCTCCTCTGTCAGGCGCCTCACCTCAAACTCCGTGATCTGGTGCGCCGCCATGGAACCCGGTAAAAGCAATGGGGAAAGGAAGCAAAGGGGGCAAAACGGTTGGAAGGCAATGCAATCTACGGGAAGGCGGAGGGATCGGGGTAAATCTTTTGGTTTTCACCATGGGAAACCCCAGTCGATGCCTTTTCACATCAGGGAGCTGTGGATTTTACTGGCGGAGTCATCATGACTAATTCCTGCCACGCCTGCTCTTGTCAAACAAAAAAAGAATCCTGCCGCGCCCAAGACCAAGGCAACGCAGCGGTGGATAGTATTTTAATTTACCTAGCCGCAAGGAGGGAAAAATGCTTGAAAAAACAAATGTGGCGGCGGCCTAGCTGATCGGTCGCACTAGCCCAACTAGCTAGCCATCGTGCTTGTACTCGACGGGAAAGGTGGGGTTTTGTGATTTGACGACTCATTACTTTGGTGCTACGATAGAGGAGGACCTAGAAACCGCGCGGTAGGGCGTCCCACACTCCCTCCGTCCCATGTCTCAGTAAGGAAGAAAATATGCGTGCACCACCGGGGAGGACCCAGAAACCGCGCGGTAGGGTGTGCCACGTCTCAACACAGAGGAAAATGTGCGTGTAAAAATATATGAGACATAGCTATGGTAAGAACTCGGGACCCAGCCAGTGGGTCAAAAACACCCCACTTGCCACATAGCTTCATCGTGCTAACGTGGCAGGAAGGATAGGTGTGGTTAGCTCCGTCTCAACCAGCCACGAGGTCTCTTGTTCCTAGGTGATTCATCTATTTTCCAAGCATTTTTTTAGTTATAATAACACCACGGCCAGCTCGCGCTCCTCTTCATGTTTGCCCGTGCGTCTAAAGATTGTAGATGGAGAGGAGAGAGAGATCGCAAACATGGGACCAGGCAGTAAGTGAGTCAACATTCATGCACGTGCTAATGAGCCACTCCCTCTACTCTACTCAACGTGATACAGTACAGTATAAAATCAAGTTATGCGACAAAGCCAACAACTGTTGCTATTTCTGGCTATCGACGTATGCTTTGTAGTCCAGGTTGGCGGCTTGAATCTCGTCATTCTAATTTTTTATTTTTAGGTCCAAATTTGTTCCATGATGAGTGGAACCCCCGTGTGTTGTTCCGATATTTCTGTGTACGAGGGATTTTTTGCACAAACACTTTGCGTGGTTAGACAAGTTACGGCACTAGTTGAACGTATTTTACAAGTTTAGGAACAAAAGTGACAGCGGCGGAGAATATCACGTGCTCCCCGCAGCTTAGATGCTATGGTGATATGAGATTCTACGTCGTTGGATCTGATATCCAATGGCATGTGAGTAGTCTTTGTACTTTTATGCAATTCCCAAACTCTTCGAGGGCTTTTTTGCAAAAAAAAACATACAGACCTCTATGAGTCGCTGGATCTTGGATCCAACGGCTCCCAGGAGCTTGTATCACGGTAGCATCTAAGGTGTGGGAGAACCCGATATTCTCACGTACGAGAGAATATAAGGTGCTCCCCGCAGCTTAGCCGCTACGGCGATACGAGCTGCTAGCAGCCGTTGGATCTGAGATCCAATGCCATGTGTGTAGTATTTGTACTTCTGCGCAATTCCCAAACTCTTTGAGGCCTATATTGCAAAAACATTCAGACCTCCTAATGGGAGCCGTTAGATCTCCCGGGAGCTCGTATCACCGTAGTATCTACGGTATGGGAGCACCTCATATTCTCCCGCGCGAGAGAACATCAGGTGCTCTCGCTGCTTGGATGCTATGGTGATACGAGCTTCGAGGCGGTTCGATCTGAGATCCAATGGCATCTGAGTATAGTCTTTGTACTTGTGAGCAATTCCCAAACTCTTTGAGTTTTTTTTTTTGCAAAAACCATTCGGACCTACTAGGAGCTCGTATCACCCCAACATCTAAGGTGTGGTAGCACGTGATATTCTTATACACGAGAGAATATTAGGTGCTCCCGCATCTTAGATGCTACGGTGATACGAGCTTCGAGGCCGTTGGATCTGGGATCCAATGGCATCTAAGTAGTTTTTGTACTAATTGTGTGCAATTCCCAAACTCATTAACGTTTTTTTGCAAAAATATTCAGACCTCATGTGAGCCGTTGGATCTCAGATCTAACGGCACACAAGAACTCGTATCACCATATAGCATGTAAGGTGGGAGCACCTAATATTCTCCCGGGGGGTGGGGGCACAACCCATCGGTGTTTGGAAGGGTGGGGCCAAATGTTTAAAAAATATAATCTAAACCCTCCTAAAAAAAGACCTTCACAATTTTATCTAAGGTTGGGGGTAACTGGGGGGTTACCCCCCCCCCCGACAATCTACATGGCTCCGCCTATGCAAGAGGCATAGAGCGAGCGTCTATGTGTGAGAGAGATGACGCGAGGTCAATCGAGTCATATATAAAGGGTGAGATCGAGTTAGTGTGGGCTAGCGTACACTCGAATGAGAAAGACGATACAGAGAGATATCGTTCGACGAAGCTGTAGTGAGGGCTGGAGGGAGATAGTGACCGAGAGAGTGGCCTAGATAGACTTTGTGTTTGTGCGCGTGGCGTGCATGGAGTTTTTTTACAGAGGCAACATATGTGTCTAGAGGGAGAGAGGGAGGGCGATATAGAGGGAGAGAGAGAGAGCTCATCATGGAGGGCCCGACGAGGTCGTGTGTGAGAAATACATTTGTTGAGAGCGTGAGGGCGGGTGTGAGATAAATGGAGATCGAAACATGAAGAGAAATAATGAGCGTGTGTCGGATACCAATAGCTCTATTAACAAAGAGATGAAGATCGATCGATACAGGAACTATGTGTGGTGAAGGGGGGGCGATGGACATACCTAACACAACATTTGAGTGTACATAGTAGTAGACTTAATATTCACGTTTCAGTTTAGTGTACATTGTAAACAATGAATTGAGGACCATGTATGGCTTACATTTTATTTTTGAATTCGTGCCATACATGCATGGATTGGAAAAGTAGATGCACTATACTGACTCGTTTGTTGTTGTATTTGTGTGTGTGTGGTCATATGCTTGAATACATACAAAGTTTTCTCACCACCATACCGTTCATCTTTTAAATTTGAATTTGCATTAAAAAACCTAGTGTGGATACCATGAAATGTGAAATCCACGTTGAGATCACTATATCACTCATCATAAATCAATTACCGTCCCTTTTGGAAAGACCAATTATTTGCAAGGAAAATACAAGCATTGTAATACATATAGATTCGTTCGCCAATTTTAAAAAAGATTCCTTTCGCATTCTCGAATTGTAGCACCCGACGGCATACCAGCCAGACCGGGCTCGTGTCGTTGTGGTGGCGTGCGTGGTACGCTAGCCAACCCCAACCAAAAGAACCACGATAAAACTTTGCGCCTCCACTCGAGCCTCCGGGTTTCGAATCGAAATATCTGGCGGCCAGAATTCCAGCCCTGTGAAATTCCCCTTATGTCCTCGGTCCATAATGACTACTCCTACTACTACCGATGAACAGTGGAGGGATGCTTTAGTAACTAGCCCACATTACCTACCATGCCGAGCACGTTCAAGTCCCTCGGTCGCCGCTACCCAAGGTCACCCGTCAACTCCATTGCCTACTACACTAGGATGAGTATAGAATGGAGCTTCGTTTGTTCGTGCCTACTACCTCCGTCCTGGTTTATTGGTCCTCTTCGCATTTTGTGCTAAATTTTGACCTTACATTTAACTAACAAAATGTTAATGCATGTAACCAAAAACAATATCACTGGAAACTATGTTCAAATACGAGTCGAACGACATAATTTTTGGTGACATGGTTATTATTAGAGTATGACGCAATGCATTGTTTAAGGTCTAACTAAGCACTGTTTGACCAAATTCTATCTTAAAAAATATGAACATCTACTGCAACACTAAAGATGTATCGCCCGAAAGTTTATTTCATGATGCATGTAATGATACTGTTTCTAATCCTGGTTTTTAAATTCCAGAAAATCCTAAACTCACCTGAAATTCATGAAACTGCGCATGGTCCCGTGATACGGCATAAATAGGCTGTGGTAATTTTTTTGTTCAATTTGAGACAAGCTGCTTATGAAAAGTTGCACACATGAATAGCCAAGGTATTTGGGAACAAAGAGGTGTCACGTTAACGCGAACGGTTCACCAATATATTCAAACCATGGGCGTTAGACCAGCGTGCTGCCATGCGTCCCGCTTCTCATAGGTAGGTGTCGTCCGAGCAAGCGTGTGAGTCGATGCGAGGCATGCGAGCAAGCCGCTGCGCAGGCTCACCGGGAGGCGAGCCCTTTGACCAGCCTCCGCCACCCACCTTCATCCCAACCACACCCACTTTTAAGGGCGCCCACGCCGCAGTTTCAGTCACCGCCGCACTCCCCGCTCTCGCTACAATCTTTTCTCTGCCTCTCCGATTCTCCTGTCGTCTGCCTCCAATCAGCCTGACCTCGCCGTACGCCATGGCACATCACGATGGGCTGCCCCTAGTCTTCCAGTTTCCTAAGGAAGACCCTAATGAGGTTTCGAACGAGCTTGACCTGGCCGTGCGGGAAGTCGCCACGTCTGTTCCCGCGCCCGTTCCAGCGCCCATCGCCACACCAGTGCCAGCGCCCCTCCCCATGGCATTGATGGGCTGGGAGCCGCACACTGTCGCCCAGCTTGAAGCCGTGGGGATCCACGAGGTCCCCGCTGACTTGCACGGGTCCGTGCACCTACCAGCGCATGCGCTTGTACCTGCACTGACGCACACGCCTGTGCCGGTGCACGTGCACACGAATGTGTCCGCCGCACCGTTGCCAGCGCCTGTCCCCGCGCCGGTGCCAGTGCCCCCCTCAGCGGCATGGGTCGCCACCGTCGACCGCTACCTTGCAGCGACGCCAGTCGCCGCCTCCCGCCGGTTGACTAGCTCCTGGAGACCGAAGTCCAGAACATACTGGCCTTCCTTGAAGCTTGGGCCAACGTCCAGGAGTATGCCAACGCCGGCGCAAGGCGCCGCCGTCGCCGCCGGCCAGTGGCCCAACGGCACACAGGGCACGACAGAGGAGCCGCTTCCAGCCGCAAGACGCACCTGCCGCCGCTGCAATTAGTTTTATTCATTTATTTATTTAGTTCGATCATGGTATGAATGTAAAGTCACAGTCAGACTGAATGAAATCTATGGTTTGATCGATTGAGTGTTCTGCTAGAGCCCTATCAAATTAAATAAAAAAATTCATCAAGCGACATGTATTCCTTCTCATCGCAAACATTTCATATTAAATACCTGCGTCAATTCCAAATACTTGTAGGGCGCGAGCAGGTCCCTTCGAGCACTAGGCGATACATACATTTATCCACGCATTTAATTATTACTACTAGTTAAATACACCACAGGTGCCTGAACTTGTCCTTCACGGTCACTTTTTTTCCTATACTTGTAAAATGCTAGTAGTAGGTGAAACTGGTGCCGTAACTTGTGAACGCGTCTAGATACAGTCGACGGCATTGGGCATCTGCCCCGAGTAGCGCGCCATGTTTACTAGCTCGCGCTTTCTTCGTGTTTGCCCGTGCGTCTGCACCCATGGGAGTAGAAGGGGAGGAGGTAGAGAGAGCAGACATGGGACCCACCAGTAAGTGGCTCAACGAAGGGGAGTAGTACGTGCTGACGAGCCGGTCCCACTGATGTACTGAAAGTAATATAAAAACATGTTATCCATTAAAGATACAACAAATGCGACAATCCATTTCCGAGTCCAGGCTCATCTGCACCCACGCTGAAGAACAAAATGAAAACAAATACTAGAAAAATTCAAAAAATTCCATTTTTTCGCATGGTAGACAATTTGGTGCGTGATGTCCGCTCCAATTTTCATATCATTTGGACATCTGAGTAGCTCTCGGCAAAAAAGACAGATTTGGGGTCTGTAAAAGAGTGTACTGTTCATGTACTGTTCTGACCCAATTTGTCTTTTTTGCTGAGAGCTACTAAGATGTTCAAATCCTCTTAAAATTGGAACGGACCTCACGCAACAAATTATCTAGCACGCACAAAAAAATTGGATTTTTTGATTTTTTTTAATTTCTTGTCAAATTTTTGAATTTTTTTTGAACTTTTTGTGAATTTTTTCTTGACCGGGTGCAGATGAGCCTGGGCACCGAATCGCTGACGTGCGCCTGGAAGGACCTGGTCGCCTGTTCGATCCTCGTCCTTTTCATTTTTAATTTATATGGGTCCAAAATTGTTCCATGACAGGTGGGTCCCCCGGTGTGTAGTTTGTAGCATTTTAATTTATGGGGCGAAATTTGTTCCATTACAGGTGGACCCCCGGTGTGTAGTTTGTAGCTTGTTTGTAATAATTAAAGAAAACACGAGAGTTTTTTTGCAAAAATACCATGGTGCGACGGGAAAGGTGAGAAAGAGCATGCGAGAGAGCGGTCACAGAGCTAGAGGGAAATAATTGGGGGAGGGGCAGGGCCACAGGGGGGGCAACGGTGTTTGGAGTGGTTGTGGGCCAAATGCTAGAAAAAAAACTAACCTCAACCCTCCGAAATAAATGCCTTCACAAATTAATCCAAGGGTGGAGGCATAGTCCCGCTGGCAATGTAAATAGCTCCGGCCCTGCGAGAGATGGAGAGGTAGCGTCTATGTGTGGGAGAGACGGCGCGAGAAAGCGAGGTCAATCGATACATAGATAGACAGGGAGATAGGGTGAGTGTGGCCTGACATTCTGTGAAAAGAGAGATATGCTCTGGAGAGATATCGTGCGATCGAGCTTTTGGGGACGGTGAGGGCTGTAAGGGAGATCTTGAGAAATTGACCTACTTAGACAATGTGCGTGACAGAGTATACAGAGTGTGGATCGAGGCCCAGACAGGGAGATATATCGTTTGTGTGTGAGAGAAAGCAAGGTCAATCGAGACATAAATAAAGAGAGAGAGATTGAGCGAGTGTGGGCCGCCATGCGGTCGAAAGACTGGGAAGTACGGGTTGGAGAGAGTGACCTAGATAGATAATGTGCGTTAGAGAGTATATACAATATGTCGAACTAGGCCCAAACAAGGAGATATATCGTTTGTGTGTGAGAGAAAGCGAGGTCAATCGAGACATACATAAATAGAGAGGGAGAGATTGAGCGAGTGTGGGCCGCCAAATGGTTGAAAGAGTGAGACGGTTTGGTGAGAGTGACCTAGATAGATAATCTGCGTGACAGAGTATGTAGTGTGTCGATCGAGGCCCAAACAGGGAAATATAACGTTTGTGTGTGAGAGAAAGCGAGGTTAATCAAGACTTAGATAAAGAGAGAGAGAGAGAGAGAGAGAAAGATTGAGCGAGTGTGGGCTGCCGTGCAGTCGAAAGAGTGAGACGGTGTGGAGAGAGTGACCTAGATAGACAACGTGCGTGCATGTGCGCGAGAGGGGGGGTCTAGAGAGCCAATGTATGTATCTAGCGAGAGATTATGGGAGGGAGAGAGAGCTCGGCATGGAGTGCAATGGCGCGTGTGTGAGAGAAATATGTTTGTTGAGAGAGTGGGGGAAAGGGGTTTGTGTATTTGAGAGAATTAGAGATCGAAACATGGAGAGAAAGAATGAGCGGGTGTCGGAAACCAATAGCTCTATAAGGTGGTTAAGAGTGGAAGATTGATCAATAGAGGAAGTATGTAGTGTGTGTGTTGGGGTGGGGGAGGGGGGCTAAATGCAACATTTAAATGTAGATAGTAATACACTTAATATTGATGTTTCAATTTAGTGCACATTGTAAAATTTGAATTGAGGACCATGCATATGGCTTCTGTAATTATTTCGAATTCGTGACATACATGCATGGTTTTGGAAAAGTTGATGCACTAATATTGACTAGATTGTTGTGGTATTTTGTATGCGTGTGGTCATATGCTTGAATACATCCAAAGTTTTCTCACCGCCATAGTGTTAATCTTATACATATGAATTTGCATTAAAAAACTTAGCGTGGATACCATGAAATGCAAAATTCCACGTTAGAATTGGAGATCGCTATGTCACAAACACACTCTAATTCAAAGAACTCATCATTAATTAATTACTAGTATGTCATTTCGAAGGACTAATTATTTGCAAGGAAAACACGGGCATGGTAATACATACAGATTCATTTGCCAATGAAAAAAAGATTCGTTTGCATTCTCAAATGTAGGCGCACTAGGTAGACCACAGTCGTGTCATGGTGGTGGCGTGTGTTGTACGGACGTTATAAACTGCGCGCCTCCACATTTCAGATTGAAATATCTGGCGGCCCGAATTCCAGCCCTGCAAAATCCCCCTTCTCCCCCACCCCCTTCCATACCCAGAGCACTCAAATCCCTAATTCGCCGCCACCCAAGCAAAATTCGAATCGCCCCTCGTCTCGTCTTGTTCCCCACCTCCGTACCGGACGACGACGACGAAGACGACGGTCGCGCTGCACCACCGCGCCGGAGCTGCCTCATCTATGCCCTCGTCCACCGCACCGGGTGGTCCACCGACAACGTCGGCCACCGCAGCCGACGTGCTTCACAGACACCGACTTCCACCGCATCAAGTCTGTTTCACCGATGCCGTCTTCCACATTACCGGGGCTACTTCACCGAGCACATCATCGCACCTCCACCCCCCCCGCTGGTGCTTCACCAACGGCCTCGTCCACCGCATTGTAGCGCTCTGCCGCCGCTCAAGATCTGCTTCCGTAGGAAGCCAGCCAATGCAAGCGCATCACCCTCAACGACTCTGAAGTGACCTGCACTCTAGGCGAGTATGCCCAAACGCCACCCCGAACTAGGTATCCACATATCACAGTGCTGTGCACTATTCCGACGATGCTTGGATATCCTTTTACTGCTCACTTAGCTTATACACCTATGCAACTCTGACTTCAACTCTTATTTCTTCTGGAGCTATCATCTGAAACAAGCAAATCCATTTTTTAGCGAAGCATGACGGCGCTACGGGATCTGGTACACATCCTGCACGCTCGTATAACCTTGTAAGTACATGTCCTCCGGTACAACAGCAAGGTCGATTCCTCTCATTAGATCTACCATTCGCCGTGCCAAAAATGCAGAGGGGGAAGGAAGGAGTACACGGCCTGCACATCCAAGCAAGTGGTAACATGGACTTCTTCATGGAACATCCCAAGAGCAAGCAGAGCTGTAGTGAGCCTGTACAACGAGCTAGCGTAAGTCCCTGCATTTCATTTAATTCGTACTGTCCTACGTGTATGATTTGCGTGTATGATTGGGGCAGTGAAATGTATTCCAGTGGTGCTTTTGATTTATCCCCATAATGGTTGAATTGCTTGTTTCTATGAACTGAGTTGGCCAATAATGAGAAGGATGTCAGTCTTTTCATCATATTGTAGATTGCTTAGATCTCGATAGGCCAAATATAATCGCATGAATTATACAGTTAAAGCCAGTGTGGTGTGTATTGCTACAACTAGTCTGACAACCTGTCCTCATATAATATAACAAGGTTGCACCATCTTATAAGATTAACCATTCGACTTACCAAAATGCAGTGTGGGAAGGAAGGAGTATTGTGACTGCGTATCCAAGCAAGTGATGTCATGGTCTCCTTCGTAGAACCTCGTTAGCGAAAAAGAAGATGCTGTGTGCCTGTACAAATATCTAGCGTAAGTTCAGTTATCTGCTTCTCGAAATTTTAGTTAGCCACTGATTAAAAAATTGTTCAATTACCTTGCTTGCCTTAATTTAGTTTGCTACTGATTACATAATGCCATAGCCTGTTAATCCTATTATAGACTGCGCCTATCTATGTGTTTGTTACTTACTATTTATAGAACTACTTGTGCCTGAACTTCAATAGCTACTTAAGCTCGTAGATAGCTGGTCATATCTACTTCTAGGGTGCAACAAAATTCATGTGTTATTTACCTTCTGATACCCTGTTTGTTTATCTTGTTTGCTGTTATGACTTCTAGCACTAGTAATGTTTGCATGTTCATGGAGAGACAACTGTCAGGTTTATATGAGGGACAATATCTTTTTAACTTATATATATGTGTCAGAATCATTTTGCTTACATGAATGAAATTTAGAGATGTATGTGTTGCTGGTAAACTCTACCGACTTGTTGCTTTAATACGTTGACAAAAACTTGTTAGTTTTACTAGTTCATGTGTAATTAAATACGTTGCCAAAACTGGTTAGTTTTACTAGTTTGATGTTAGTTTCTTATGGCTCTTGTAACACTTTATTTATGCTTGCTAACTATCTAGTTTTCAGGATCCAATTGAATCTCCGATGGCACAACAGGTATGTTCTTAAAAACTTCCTTGTTTAACTGGTTTGCTGTTGTAACTTGTTGCTCTAATCATGTTACCAACTTCAACTTCTTAGGATCCAATTGGAACTCCAATTGCACAGCAGGTACATTTTCAAAAACTTATTTGTGTAATAGGTTTGCTGTTGTAACTTGTTGCTCTAATCAAGTTACTGACTACTCAACTTTTCAGGATCTAAGAGAAACTCCAATGGCACAACAGGTTGTTTGTTTAACTGGTTTGCTGCTGCAACCGGTTGCTCTAATGATGTTAATAACCTATACTTTTCAGCATCCAATCGTAACTCTTTAAATCCTTGTTTGTTTAACTGGGTTGCTGTTCTAACTCCCAGTTGAGATGTTCTGCTAACTTCAACTTTTCCGAATCCAATCGGAACTGTAATGGCAAAACAGGTTAGCCCAAGATCAAAGAGCGAGGTCCCCATGGACGTTGGATCATATCAGAGCAGTGGCACCGGCCCAATCGTGCATCGTGAATTGCCAACTGCTGATGCTCTAGAGGCTAAACTATTGGTAGAAAGAGAGTCTGCTTCTGCACTTAGAGATGAAGTTGACATGTTGAGGAAGCAAACAGCACAATCAGAAGCAATACTCACGAAATCCATTAAATATTTGGTGGATTTCACAACGAAGCAAGCTGAGACTGACCGCATTGTTAAGGTCCTGGAGGAAAAAAGGAAATTAAAATCCCACTTGGTAAATCATAGGTGAAATGTTTTTTCCATCGTTGAATTGCCTTTGTATTGTTTGTTCATGTAATAGATTGGAACCATTTGTTTTAGAGATCATGTAATAATTGTTTTTTGGTCTATATTTTTTTTAGCACGAGTCTGTAATAATTGATAAGAACATGAGACATTTCATTTTTTTTGTTGAGGCAAAGACATTTCATTTTGTTTGCTATGCCAGGCCTATAAAATATGCTAATCGGGCTGATTGTGCATTCAGCTAAAATAGTAGTATAGATGGGCCTTAAGTGGCACACATCTGAAAGGGCCAAGATGCTATACTAGCTTTGGTACAAAAAAAAGATGTTCTTCTAGCCAAAAACAGTACAGCGGACTGGCTTATATATGTTAGTTCATATTATTGATCCATATACTCTATATGTCGTCATATGTCTGATAGTTTTCTATATTATTGGTTGGTTGGCTCAGTATTTTGAATTTTGAGACATCGCTTGGCTTCTGAAATTCATATCTAAATGGGAGTACACTATATGCTGCTTGTGTCATACATGTTACAATTGAGTTGAACATAAAGTTGTTTCAAATATTTGTATTCACCTTAAACTGGATTCAACCTTCTGAATTCGAGTATCATGGCATTTGTAAATCATATTCATATATAAAGGTGGAATACATCTTTGTTGTGCTTTTGAAGATGTATAAAAAAACATAGAATGATTTATAAAGATTTGTAATCGAATACAAAATGGGTTTGAATTTAGTTGCCAGGGTAAACGTGAATGCTTATTCTCCCAAGATTCGAAAGAAGAGGCAAAACACCCACTCCCACGTCGGTTGCCTGAAACCAGTGTTTGGGAGATGGAAATTACTGTCTACCCCTGACACGCACAACCTATCGGCCTGATTTCCACTACTCTAAATAGGGGTAGGTTTGCAACTTCACTCAGACGTGACACGACTGCCTCTCACCCCATTTAGACACGGTGGGCGCCAAACGTGGGCGGCAAAATACATTTGATTCAAGCTCATCCCAAAGACCTCTCTCTCCCCCTCCATTTCCCCATTCACACACAGTGGGCGGCAAAACAAACTCTCCTCGGCCGAAATCGATCTAGGCAAATATTTTAAGTAGGGGCAAGTTTGTAACTTCACTCATACGTGACACAACCGCCCTACCTGTCAGCCCCGTTCATACACCGTGGGCGCCAACCGTGGGCGCCAAAACACCCTCTCCTCACCCGAAATCGCTCTCGGCAAATATTGGGGAGATGCGAGATTACCGTCCTATCCCCAACCGACGAGACGTCTGAAATTTTAAACGGGGGCTAAGTTGGTAACTTACCCACATTTCAGACAAGCGCTTTGTCCCAAAGACATGGTTCCCCCGACCCCTCTCCCTCCATTTTCCCATTCATACACCGTCGGCACCAGAACACCATCTCCACACCAGCCTCCTCCGTCCGCCACCCCATCCATCGCCGCCCTCCTCCACCATGCCGGAGCGCCTACCCAGACCGCGTCGTCCACTGCAAGAGATCGGCGTTTCTCATCCACGGCACCGGACCAGGAGCCTTGCACCGCGTCCTCTCGCTTCATCCGCGCCGTCGTCCACCTTGCCGGGGCCACTCCGACGACCTTCTCGTCCACCGCAACGGGACTTATCCCCCGATGCCTCCGTCTACCGTCGCAGATCTGCTTCCACGCCGCCGACAGCCATCGCACCCCCGATGCCTACACAGCGCCACAAGAGAGGTGGTACTCTTTCATATTTGCTCAACTTTTTTATCTCAACCAGAAAATAGATCGTCACTTGTTTACTGTACTTTCTTTTCAGCTCTTAGAATCTTAGTTGTTAGTTCAATGCAAACATTGGTTGCTAAGTAGCCTTTGTGAGGTTTGCAGCTTCAGATCTGCCATGGCATAGTCATAATAGGGTTTAATTAATCATGCTTAGGGTTTCCCCGCTTTTATGATCACTATACGATCAGCCTACGTGCTTCATGTCATAATAGCACTGCTCCACCCATCAAGCTAAACAAGCTTAGTTGTTCAAATATGAATCTGATATGATGTTGATATTAGTAAAACAGAGTCATTCAATTGGTCAGCTAAGTGTTCCTAATTTAATTTCGAAATGCATGTGCGCCGCTGGGGCGGATCTATAGGGTGGCCAGCGTGGGCCGCGGCCCACCCTGGGATTTTGGGTCGGCCTGTATACCATAAGAGATTAGAACATGGTCAGCCAGCCAATGCCTTTGCTAAAAAAACAAAAAAAGACAATGCCTCCAGACCCCGATTCCCCTCTATTCTGCTCCGCTTCCAATCTCTACTCGCCGGTAGTCGCCTGCCTCGCTGGCGACTTGCCATCGCCGAACGCCATGACTTTAGGAGGAGACGCCAGACTAACAGGACGTCAGGAGCCGCTCGCCCGACAGCGCCACCGCTGCCCGGCCGCGCTGGCGTGCCCAGCTTCCCAGTCCGCTCAGGGCTCAGGCGTGCATCACCCACTCAGCCAACCCAATTTATCCAGAGATACGCCGTCCTCAACACTCAGCAGCCACTTCCCATCACGCATTTTCTAATTGATTCATCACTCATTAGGCTGGACTCTCATTAGGGTTTTTTGTGTACTGAGTGCTACCTACATTTAATGGTTCATATGTTTCAGTAATCTTTAGCACCTATAGAGTTGATAGGTATTCAAAATTCCTCGCCTAGGAACAAACACTAGTCATGTTGATTGTTGGTCATTGTGACATTGACTCAGATTACTACCGCAGGCCAGGTTTGTTGACAATCTTACTAGTCTTTGTTACTCATTCGATATGATATCCAATTATTCACTTCGATTAATTGCAAACAATAAGTGCTAGCCCAACTTCTTGATTCAGATTTTGGACGGTCTCTTACTGCAGTTACGATTCTGCATACTTGTCCTAGTAAGCTCACAAGTAATGATTGATTCACTAGCTTTATGCTTGCCTTGTCATACTTGTTGTCAATATTTTTTTAGGGTGGACCACCCTGTTTCAAAATCCTGGAACCGCAGACATGAGTGAATAGTATTTCTCTGTGTGATCTCTTCCATCATGTGTGGGCAACGAACACTGCATTGTATAGAAAGAAAAGTGTTATATCCACCTTTTACATAGACTATGATCTTTTAGATGGAATACAATCTGCCTACGTGCTTTGCGTCGCACTACCAGTACTCCACCCTTGAAGCTAAACATTATGCCACTCATAATTCCGAAGTTTATTTGTTCAAATACAAATTTGATATGATGCTAATGTTCCTACTTCAATTTTGAAATGTGTGTCTGCCCCTTATAGAGACATAAGAGGTTTGTATTTATATGTGTGGTATGGTCAGCACGGTTGGGGGATGAACTTTGTATACGCAGGGGTTTGTAGGGAGACACTATTGGAGTAGAATCCGCAGTGCATTCCAAAGATAATCTGACTACTTTTTATGTTTTCGTGAATCTCAGATACTGAACATCATCATAGTGATTATGAGCTTGGGCGCATGAGAAGAATAAAGCAGAACAATGACATGGCTATCAAACTTGGCATTAACGGACTGAGATCCAGTCTGGATGCAATGGAATGCGCACGCTCTCCACCTACAGATTCGTGTTCAGAATATGATCCTAACAATGATTCTGAGCTAGAGGGAGACCTAAGTCAATGTAGCTCCCTAGTGGAGGAGTCAGAGGCAGATGCCCTATCTTATTCACCCATCAAGCTGCTTGCTCTAACTTTGCAAGGTTATATTGGATGCACATATCTTGCAAATGATGCTTTGCATTGCTTCTACTTTCTTACACCGCCATTTGCTTAGTTTACACATCATATATGTGAATATGCCATGCCTATCCATTTTCAGTACATATTCCATCTGTCATCATACCATATTTCTCCATTCAAATGTTGTTCTTGTGTATCAGACGTTCAAAAGGAAGAGGGCGATTGCTGATCGCGATGGAGCACGAACAAAGTATTTGGCAAAGGTAGTGACACCTGATAAATCAAATAGCCATTAGGTGTAGTGGCAATATCACCAGACCCACAAAACACAGCCCCAACTCTAGCAGACTCTACCCCTACCCCACTGGCCATCTCAGATGCCCCAACTCAGCAGACCCCATATGCAGCAAAAAGTATGACAATTCCAATTGACATAGCACCGGCTCTACGACGCAAAACCCCCATTCCAGCAAAGAGTACACCAACTCTAGTTGCCAAATCCCTTTTCGAACTGGAGAGAGCCCCAATTGCAGCAAATAGGACCCCTATTCCACTTCTTCCCAGTTTAGAAGACGACGCTTTTATTGTTGTCAGGAACTTTGTGCGCATCTTTCCTTCACGGAAAGATTATACTACAGACAAACAACAATTTCCAATCTTCCTACGCAACTTACGTGTAAGTAATGTACTAATGTTATTCATGGTAATTAGTGCCTATGTTTCTGCTGATAGAACTCAAAAGATTTCATTCATTTAAATAGGTGAGGACCAAACTGGATAGTCAAGACGAGCAAAGCTTGGTTGCGCTTTTCAAGCACGCTTTGAGGAAGTATAGTTGCTACCTGAGGCAAGCACACTTCGATGGCAAGCCTCTAAACAAAATTTCTGTAAAGTCTCTGGTGCTTCATTTACTAGACAGTGACTGGAATAAGTTTGTTACACACTGGTCTCGTCTGCAGCATAAGGTATTGTCTATGATATCACATCACAATTTGAACTACATTTCTGCATTTGCCTTACCATCTCACTTGTATGAAAACTGTTTGCAGGAGAATATCCATCCTCCAGGGACCACAGGATCTCACAACTATACTGCACACTGCATTGCTCTTGTGAGTACCTCTTGCCCTGTATCACCATACTTACTTTCATAGCTAGTTGATTATGTAGCATGACTGCACATGTTAGCCTCCTTATCCTCCATTTGGTGGACATTATAAGATCCGTATTGACTCTTACATAAATTTAGAATCAACCCAATGCTTCTGAAGAAGTTTAGCTCTGCAGTCCTCTTGTAAGGACCGAACGTCTTGTATCACTGTACTTACATTAACAGCTACTCCATCCGTCCCATAATATAAGAGCGTTTTGTACACTACACTAGTGTACAAAACACTTATATTATGGGACGGAGTGAGTAGTTCATTGTGTTGCATTACTCTTCATCTTGTCTCGCTCGGCCAGCATTTCCTAAAAATTATCAGATCTATACTTAATCTTACCAAAAAGTTGAATACACAGACAATGCCAGTGCAGAAATGTAACCCATTGCTCTTGTCAGTACATTTTGTCCTGTAACGCTGTACTTACATGGATAGGTAGTTGATTATGTAGCACCACTGTGCATCTTATCTTCATTATCCTCTATCCCTTCCAGTATTATCATATCAATAATTACTCTCTACAAAATGTAGAGTACAGGCAATACTTATGAAGAAGTTTCTGTGCTGAAATTCTTGAGTTATCCCTCCTTTGACATGGAGGGCATTATAGAGCCGGTGTTATCTATTAATGTAAGTCCATCCTTCTAAAGCCTTTCTCCTCAACTGCTGTTTAATTTGCTCATACTCCCTATCGTCAACTGCTATTTATTTTGCTGTTTCTATCAAAATGCATGTTCGCAACAACTGCAAGTTTCAAGTTTTAGTCGTAAAACCAAATTGCTTATTCATACCATGCACATTATTCAATACAGATCCATTGATTTTCTTTAGCCCTGCATGTATGCTTGTGTTGTTGATCTGTAATCCAGTGTGTGGTGAAGCTGCGCACATTTGCACCTTGTCATTTCCTGCTTTGTCTTAACTGATCTGGCTGATGATATGAACATGGCATGCACGTTAGCGAAAAGAGATACAATGATTTTCTTTTGCCCTGCATCTATGCTTGTGTTGTTGATCTATAATCCAGTAGTGTGGTGTAGCTCACCGCATTATGAACAATGCCAAATTATGCTCTTGACGTTTTGAATCGTCTCTTTATTTTGTAATATGAAACTGGATGGAATTGACAGTGTAGTTACCATCTTTGTTTATATACGTGCAAAACCTGTCATCTGTGTTGTTGTTTCAGGGTGATATGCCTGATGGCACGCACAAGTCTGCTGAAGACTCTGAGACAAACCCAACGTATATTGCAGCAAAGAAGGCAAAACATCTTGAAGATAGTGAGACAACCCCAAAGTCATGTCTTGATGCAGTGTTCAAGTTACTTGAGACTAGCAGTCACACAAGCTCACAGAAGTCGCTGCCTAAATCAGTTCGACTTCTTCAGTCTCAGCTGCAAGCAGAAAGGCATAGTGCAACTCAACTTCGACTTGAAGTCCAATCTCTAAGGAAGATCGCAGAGAACTCCAATGAGAACCTCATTGCTAAACAGCTAGAGCTGGAAGATATGACCGACATGCTAGGCCATTCTCACTGCCTTGCTCAGCTGCTTGCGCAGCAGCTCCCGCGCAAGGCTAATGTTTCTTGAACTATGTTCAAGTGGTCTTGGTTCAGTATTATTTTGTTGCGCTGCAATGGCAGGGCCTTGGACGCCCAGGTTTTGTAATCTGCTTCTTGGTTGCGCTTTATGATTACTGGTGGCGAACTTTGATGCCCAGTGGATGTAATATGCCCTAATTCTTTTTTTGTACAGTGTAGGTTTATTCTAAGTTACTATGCCGTAATTTCTTTATTGTATAGTGTAGGTTTGTTCTTAATTCATAGTTACCGTATATGTCATCATTCGCTATCAGAAAAAAGGGTGAAAATTTGATTCAGGCGAACGGGCTGAAACATTCGCCTCTAACGGGCCTGCATTTCAGTGGGCCATTAATGGGTTCCACGCAACAGGCTTTTCTCTGGCCTGCGCGGACCTGCCGTAATGGCCCTTCATGGACACGGTATGCCCAGGCCCATAACTCACATGGGCCTCTAGTGGGCCCAAACTTTAGTTGGGCCCATGTAGCTTCGGGCCATTAACAGGCTGAATATTCTGCTGGCCTGTTATGGCCCAGAAGACAGCATGGGCCTTTAGCTGGCTGAAAAGCTTGTTGGGCCTCAATTTTCATTCGTCGACCACGGGCCTTTAGCAGGCTGAAATATACCTCGGACCATTATTGGCCCAGTTACATGACGGGCCGCTACCAGGCAAAAACATATCTCGGGCCTTGGTTGGCCCAATCATATCATGGGCCTTTAGTAGGCCGAAAGCTTAGTAGAGGACCAATGGGCCGAATTGTACGACAGGCCTTTAACAGGCCCAAAGTCAGGTTGGGCTGAAATTTTGCCACCGAGGTCACGGGCCGTTAAGGGGCCGAATGTCGCGTCGGACCATATATGGCCCATGTGTAGCACGTGCCATTAAAAGGCCAAAAGGCACAGCGGGCTGAAATGGGCCCATTTCTATATCGGGCCTTTAACAGGCCGAAAACTCACTGGGCCGTAATGGGGCCCAAAGACTGAGCGAACAATTAACGGGCCCGATCTACCGGTGGGCCGTAAATGGGCCATGTTTAAGCAGGCCGCTAGTGGGCCAGCCCACTAGTACCTGAGTAAATCCTATGGGCCTTTGACTGGGCCGGCCTTTTAAACCTAAATGGGCCACTGTTGGGCCGTGCCACGTGTAACATTTACATAGGCCCGTCTCGTCCATAGGAGGAATGACATCTGTCGCGACGCCCAGCTGACATGTGGTTCCTTCGGCCAATGAGAATTTTACATGTGGAAAATCCTCATTGGTCAGGGCTGTTAACGGGTTATCGGATCCAAAACCAGACCCGATAGCTTAACGGCGACCCGTTACGGTGGAAGCCACATGTCGGTCACCCTTGACGAAAACACTTCCATGACGTGACATTTTTTGTCATGGAAGTGGACACTTCCATGATGATAATTTTAGTATTGTCACGGAACACTTCTACGAGAATATTTTCTCATAACTCTCACTCCACTAACACTCAACGGATCATGATTCCCATAATCATGTGACTATGTAGGTTTGGTAAAACATAGATATGAACGAAACTCCCTTTCGTTCAATGATCGATAGTGGAACCATGGACATTCATATTGATCCCTATTAATACACGAATGATATTCGAGTGAACCTTTAGGTATCATATGCTATTCCCTTTGCTTTACGATACTTTACAAACCCGAGGTGAGATATATCAGTATCCACTTGAGTCATTCTCATGCTCATTATACCAGTCTCCTCGTTATCGGTTTTTTTTCTTCTTTCTCATTCATGTGTTCCGTGATCCCTGTGACCTAGTCACCTGTGTCTGCCCAGACGATGATGGATGCCGTCACACCGAGAGGGACCTAAGAATATCTCTCCATCGTCGGAGGAGCAAATCCTACTCTTGAGCTCTCCAGACCCTCGCTACTATTTATCATTCCACACGTGCTTATGAGTTTTCCTCCGAATCACATATTCTAGAATCATAGCAGTTATAGCATAGAATATATATCTTAATTATAAACGTGGAAATAAATAATACAATATTATTGCCTCTAGGGCATATTTCCACCAACCAAAGTTAACAAATTTGATTTTTTATGCAATAACATCTCTTGTTGTTCTAGCTGTTGTTGATGATGTAGTGTTCGCACACGAACACGTCACCGTGTACCTCCAACGCCGAGGGTGATGCACCGCAGCTCACGTCGAAGGAGACCCGTCCGGAAGCGCGGTATACAAGCAATCTGGCGGGTGCTTTTGAGGACCTGAAACCCCACATGCCCGGGAGGGACCCCGTCTGGACGCACGGCAGCTATGGGATGCCCTAGATCAGTTCGCCCGCCCCTAGAGCCTCGAGGATCGCTGCCCTTCAACACGAAGAATGAACGAAGAACGAGAGAGAAAGAACAAGGCAGAGATGTAAAAATTAGGGTAAAAAATAGTAGATAGGTTTCGATTATGTGTTGTTCAATCGGCCGTCACCTCTCATCTATTTATGAGTCGGTTGGACTTCCCGTACAAGAAAAGGACTCCAATCTCATCCAAATCTTTCCAAAATTAACCGAACTCGGATTTAGGTAAGTATAAGACATCAGTTCGGTTTTTGGGTCTCATAGGCCACAAACGATCTCGGATGAAGATGAGCCCAGAAGCAAATTTAGCTGTTTCGACGAGACCATCTTGAAGGCCGAATAGCTCGCGCAAAACATGTAATTAGTCATGTAACCCATCAGACATAGTCACATGTGTGTCTGGTCCCGGGCCTCATATTTTGCTTACGATAGGGTCGCGCTGTGCGGGCTCTAACTTTTTCATACGACCTCGTATTGAGACAATTTTTATATCAAAATCGACTGATTCGACAAGACGAAGACAATTCGTGTAGAACAGTTTTTCATATGAGGCCGTCTTGGGGGCGTAATCAGCCGAACAGTGATCTGAACACAAAATTTTGGAACTTTGAACACAGTTTCTGTCGTGGTTTTATCACAGCAGATGCGCTTGTGAAAGGACTTAGTGATGAGGCCATTGCACGAAGGTGGAAGCTTAACGGGGTTGATCGAAAAACGAGAGACGCTAGTTTACCCAGATTCAGCCCCTCACGATGGAGGTAAAAGCCTATGTCCTGCTTGATTGTTTATTGCTTTGGATCTCGATTACAAGGATGCGGATTCGCTAACCTAGCTTTCGAGAGATTGCAACTTAGTCTTTCTAACCTAGGTGCTCCCCTTTATATAACAGGTTGAGCCCCTAGGTTTACATCAAAGTCCAGGTCGCACTGCTGACCCGTATCTTATTCTAACTCTATTCATCTTGTTCTCCAAGGCAAACCACCTCTTGACTGATCCTTCCTTTACAAGCCGGCCCATAGGACAAGCCGGCAACCACTCCGGGTCTAACTCCAAGCCGACCCATTATTGATCCTCAAGGCCCGGCGGTGAGATAACCCACTGAGCCTTATGGCTCTATGGCCGGGTCATCTTCCTGCCGGGTCTCCACACTGGGAAACATCCCCAACATTAGCCCCCAGTTTGACTTGGATTTATCCATGTTAAACTCCATCCTGAAAAACAAAAGTAGAGGAATAATTGTGAATAATTTTAATCTCCGAGTCTATTTCCTGAGTCAGCATTTTTCGCATCCTTCCAATTTCGATCCCTTATCCTCAAATATACTTCCCGGGTCAATCATTTTTGCCGGGTCATTTGCTTTCCTCAGATTTAGCACTTTCACACTGCTTCTCTGTATGACATTATATCCACTCCCGCAAAATCCGGGCGTGACATCATAATGCATCTTTGAATGGATTGTGTTGTCTCGTCAGGCACGAAAATCAAGGAGCTCTTTTATCAAAAAATTATTGCGTTCCCTTGGGTTACACGCCTGCCGCTTCGGGTTCCACCCTTCTCTATAAATATCCCACATAGGCCTCTAAATTCACTTTCACTCCTCCTCTCAGGCCCTTCTTCTTCCTCTCGTCCTAATACGTCTCTGTTGTATCTATAATTTTTGATTGTTTCATGCCATTATCCTACAATTTCCACATACTTTTGGCAGTATTTTATAGGGTTTTATACATTTGTGCCCCTAACTCGAACCCAATACTCATATTTGCCCCTAATTTCAAAGCCTGCTCAAATTTGCCCCTCTGCCGTTATGTGCACATATAGAAATGCCCTTCTGTGCCATTACCATCCAGTCAAAGCCGGTCAAAGGGCTTTGACCGTCCTGAAAAAAATAGCAAAAAAAATCTAAAAAATCTGAAATTTTGTGGCATCAAAGATACTCAGGTTCGCAAGGTGCGTGCATATTTTTGTGCTGTTTGGACATTCCAGGAGCTTGTGGCGAAGGAAAAACAGTAAATATGTACGCATGTGAACAGTAAATTCAAAAAAATAGCAAGAAAATTCAAAAAAATATGAAAAATTTTGGCATCAAAGAGGCTCGGGTCTGCAAGGTGCGTGCAAATTTTTGTTGTGTTTGGACATTGTAGGAGCTCGTGGAGAAAAAAACAAAATTTGGCTCGCGAAAAAACTTTGAAAAAAATGACTATTTTGTTTTTTTTGCTAGAGCTCCTCGCATGTCATTTGATCACAAAAACTTGCAAGCACCTTGTGCACCCAAGCCTCTTTGATGCCAAAAAATTTCATATTTTTTTGAATTTTCTTGCTATTTTATTTCAAATTTACTGTTCACAAGCGTACAGATTTACTGTTTTTCCTCGCCACGAGCTCCTGGAATGTCCAAACAGCACGAAAATTTGCACGCACCTTGCGCACATGAGTATCTTCGATCCCACAAAAATTTAGATTTTTTTGCTATTTTTTTCAGGATGGTCAAAGCCCTTTGACCGGACAGTAACGGCACAGAAGGGCATTTCTATATGTGCACATAATGGCAGAGGGGCAAATTTGAGCAGGCTTTGAAATTAGGGGCAAATATGAGTAGGTGGTTCAAGTTAGGGATAGAAATGCAAATGGCCCTATTTTATATGATTTCTTGGACTAACATATTGATCCAGTGCCCAGTGCCAGTTCCTGTTTGTTGCATGTTTTTTGTTTCACAGAAAATCCATATCAAACGAAGTCCAAACGCGATAAATATTTATGGAGATTTATTTTGGAACATATGTGATTTTTGGGAAAAAATAATCAACGCGAGACGATGCTCGAGGGGCCCACAAGCTCGAGGGGCGCGCCCCCCTACCCTGGGCGCGCCGGGCAGGCTTGTGGCGCCCCTGTAAGGCGGTTGGGGCCCTTCCTCTGCCGCAAGAAAGATAATATCCGCAAGAAAATCCCCTCAAAATTTCAGCCCAATCGGAGTTACGGATCTCCGGGAATATAAAAAACGGTTTTCGGCCAGAAAAGAGGAACGCGAAACAGAAGAGAACAGAGAGAGATCCAATCTCGGAGGGGCTCCTCCCCTCCGGGAGCCATGGCAGCCATGTACCAGAGGGAAAACTCTCCTCCCATCTAGGGGGGAGGCCAACGAAGAAGAAGAAGGAGGGGGGCTCTCTCCCCCTCTTTCCCGGTGGCGCCGAAACGACACCGGGGCAACCATCGTGATGGCAATCTGCACCAACAACTTCGCCGCCGTCAACACCAACTCTCTCCCCCTCTATGCATGCAGCGGTGTAACCCCTCTTCTCCCCGCTGTAATCTCTACTTAAACATGGTGCTTAACGCTATATATTATTGTCCAATGATATGTGGCAATCCTATGATGTTTGAGTAGATTCGTTTTGTCCTATGGGTTGATTGATGATCGTGATTGGTTTGAGTTGTATGTTTTATTTTGGTGCTGTCCTATGGTGCCCTCCGTGTTGCGCAAGCGTGTGGAATTACTACTGTAGGGCGTTGCAATACATTCATAATTCGCTTATGGTAGGTTGCGTGAGTGACTGAAACACAAACCCGAGTAAGGGGGTTGTTGCGTATGGGAGTAAAGAGGACTTGTTACTTAATGCTATGGTTGGGTTTTACCTTAATGATCTTTGGTAGTTGCGGATGCTTGCTAGAGTTCCAATCATAAGTGCATATGTTCCAAGTACGGAAAGTATGTTAGCTCATGCCTCTCCCTCATATAAAATTGCAATAATGATTACCGGTCTAGTTATCGATTGCCTAGGGACAAATCCTTCTCTTGTGTTGCAAAAGCTTTCTACTAAACAATTAACTTTTATTATCTTGAAATTTACTCGTAGTTTTATTCTCGCTAAGTACTCCTAGTTTTATTCTTGCAAACTTATCCTTACACCTACAAAGTAGTTTTATTCTTGTTCTAGGTAAAGCGAACGTTAAGTGTGCGTAGAGTTGTATCGGTGGTTGATAGAACTTGAAGGGAATATTAATTCTACCTTTAGCTCCTCATTGGGTTTGACACTCTTATTTATCGAAAAATCTACAATTGATCCACTATACTTGTGGGTTATCAAGACCTTTTTCTGGCGCCGTTGCCGGGGAGCAATAGCGTGGGGTTGATATTCTCGTGTGTGCTTGTTTGCTTTATCACTAAGTAGATTTTATTTTCTATCACTAAGTAGTTTTTATTTTCTGTTCCACTAAGTAGTTTTTATTTTGTGCTCTTGTTTTCTATCTTTAGTTATCGGTAGGAAACGTAAAATACCAAAAAAATTAGTTGTACTTGCTAAACCAATGGTTGAAGAACCACCCAAAATCTATCATACCGCTGAAGCTTTCTACTTGGATCATCTTCGATCCCTTTGTGCTCGTGCTGAAAACTCAACTAGTTTAGTTGAGGGAAAATCATTAGATGAGCATACTTATTTTGTGCGACACCTCTTGTCTAAAAAAGGGAAACTTTTATTGGATCAAATTAATCGTTTGCAATGCTATGCTTGGAATTTATGCGAAATATATGATTTAGTTGTTGTTCTGAAGACCCTAAAATACACCTTCAATACCAATGTGAGTTTAACGATAATGGAATCTTATCTTCTTATGCCAAGGGTGTTTATAGTTACTATGATATTGAACAAATAGAAGAATTTGTTGCTTTTAAGGGTGCATATGAAATTGCTTCTTTGATTGAAAAGTCTGATGCTACTCTTTACAAATCTGAAATTTTTGCCATAGTTAAATATTGCTACGAAAATTATGCTTCTAATTCTTATGTTAAAGAATATATTGAGGACACCTCCGCTGTCCAAGAAGAGACTACTGTTTTGCAGGAGTCTATGGAAGAAGAAATTGCTGAAACTGTGAGCTCATTAGATGAAAAAGATGAGGAGGAGAGCGAAGAACAAAAGGAGGAAGAGCGGATTGATCACCTGTGCCCACCTTCTGATGAGAGTAACTCTTTATCTCATACATTGTTTAATTTCTCTTCGTGCTAATCGAAGGATGATTGCTATGATCCCTTGGATTCGTCTGAAATATCCAGTTTTTGATTAACTTGATGCTTGCTATGCTTGTGGCCAAGATGCCAATATGAATTATGCTTATGGAGATGAACTTGCTATAGTTCCTTATGTTAAGAATGAATTTTTTTTATTGCACCCACACATGATAGTCCTATTATCTTTTTGAATTCTCCAAACTACACTATATCGGAGAAGTTTGTGCTTATTAAGGATTATATTGATGAGTTGCGTTTTACTATTGCACATGATGATTTTGATGGATATAATATGCATGTGCTTGCTGCTCCTACTTGCAATTATTATGAGAGAGGAACTACATCTCCACCTCTCTATGTTTCTAGTACGATAAAATTGCAAGAAACTGTTTATACTATGCATCGGCCTTTACTTGATGTGCATGAATTGTTCTTTTATGACATGCCGATGCATAGGAAGAGAGTTAGACTTCGTCACTGCATGATATATGTTGCTTTGTGCTCACTACTAAATTACAAATCATTGTTAATTAAAATTGGCTTTGATATACCTTGGGATCCGGGTGGATCGATAGCATGAGCACTTTATGCCTAGCTTAATGGCTTTAAAGAAAGCGCTGCCTGGGAGACAACCCGGAACTTTTAGAGAGTCATTTTATTCTATTGAGTGCTTTTAAAAAGTTTAAAAAGAAAAAAATATAGAGGGGAACCTAAAACTTTTCAAAAAGAAAAGTGAAAGTGAGAAAGACGAACACCGTTGAAGTGGTGGACGTCCTTGAACTTTGTTCATGTCCATGGAAACTTTGTGAATCTTGATTACAGAAACTTTTCAAAAAAAATAATTATCCCCTTGTACAAATCCATTGTATTATAAAAATAATGTGCCAAGATTTACCTTTAGAATGTTTAAATTGCTTGTTTGGTGTGTGCTGTGCAAAAACAGAAACTTTTGCTGTAGTGTTTGAATTTCTATATTTTACTGGAACATGCAAAAATTCTTAAATTTTTGCACAGTACTGCTATGCAAATTTTTATTTTTTCCTAATTTTTCAGAATTTTTTGAGTTACAGAAGTATATGTTTCATTTGCATCTTTACAGACTGTCCTATTTTCACAGATTGCTGCTATAGTTTCTTTATTTGCGTATGTTTGAAATCTTGTTGAGCCCCATTGACTTGGGAGCCACAGAATCGTGATAGCATACAGTGGGTAATGATTGATTATAATTATACAATAATGTTACAGCAGGGCATGATGGGATTTGATGTTATATGTACTAACCCCTCTAATAAAAAGTTCGGTTAAGTTTTGTGTGGATGAAGTGTTCGAAGATCGAGGAGGTATCGATATGAGGAGAATAAGGAGAGGCAAGAGTTCAAGCTTGGGGATGCCCAAGGCACCCCAAGTAAATATTCAAGGAGACTGAAGCGTCTAAGCTTGGGGATGCCCCGGAAGGCATCCCATCTTTCTTCGACAATTATCGGTATGTTCGGTTTTTTGTTTTGTTCACATCATATGCGTAAATTCTTGGAGCATCATGTGCTTTTTATTTTTCTTTTAGTTATGCACCATGCTGGTATGAGATAGTCCTTGGTTGATTTATAGAATGCTCTTTGCACTTCACTTATATCTTTTGAGTATGGCTTTATAGAATGCTTCATGTGCTTCACTTATATCATTTGAAGTTTGGATGCATGTTTCACTACATATAGAAAACCGTTATTTGTAGAATGCTCTATTGCTTCACTTATATTTATTAGAGCGTGGGCAAGTATTTTGTAGAAAGAATTAAACTCTCATGCTTCACTTATATCTATTTAGAGAGTCAACAGGAATTGGTCATTCACATGGTTAGTCCTAAAATCCTACATAAAACTTGTAGATCACTGAATATGATATGTTTGATTCCTTGCAATAGTTTTGCGATATTGAGATGGTAATATGTGGGAGGTACTAGTGAATGATTGTGGTTTAGTAAGAATATTGGTGTTAAGGTTTGTGATTCCCCAAGCATGCACGTATAGTCTTTAGTCATGCTCAGAAGTTGGAGCATGATTTATTATTGAGTGTCTTCCTTTGCGCTGAGGTCGGGGGCGCGCGATGTTTAACGCCTACCAACCTCTCCCCTAGGGGCATGCGTAGTAGTACTTTGCTTCGAGGGCTAGTAGACTTTCACAATAAGTATGTGAGTTCTTTATGACTAATGTGAGTCCATGGATTATACGCACTCTCACCTTTCCGCAATTTGCTAGCCTCTTCGGTACCGTGCATTGCCCTTTCTCACCTCGAGAGTTGGTGCAAACTTCGCCGGTGCATCCAAACCCCGTGATATGATACGCTCTATCACACATAAGCCTCCTTATATCTTCCTCAAAACAGCCACCATACCTACCTATCATGGCATTTCCATAGCCATTCCGAGATATATTGCCATGCAACTTCCATCATCATCATATACATGACTTGAGCATTCATTGTCATATTGCTTTGCATGATCGTAAGATAGCTAGCATGATATTTTCATGGCTTGTCCGTTTTTTGATATCTTTGCTACGCTAGATCATTGCACATCCTGGTACACTGCAAGAGGCATTCATATAGAGTCATATTGTTCTAGTATCAAGTTGTAATATTGAGTTGTAAGTAAATAAAAGTGTGATGATCATCATTATTAGAGCATTGTCCTAGTGAGGAAATAAAAAAAGAGGCCAAAAAGAGCCCAACAAAAAAAGAGGCCAAAAAGAGCCCATCAAAAAAAGAGAAAACAAAGAAAATGAGAGAAAAAGAGAGAAGGGGCAATGTTACTATCCTTTTCCACACTTGTGCTTCAGAGTAGCACCATGTTTTTATATAGAGAGTCTCATGAGTTGGCACTTTCATATACTAGTGGGAATTTTTCATTATAGAACTTGGCTTGTATATTCCAATGATGGGCTTCCTCAAATGCCCGAGGTCTTCATGAGCAAGCAAGTTGGATGCACACCCACTTAGTTTTCAGTTTGAGCTTTCATATACTTATAGCTCTTAGTGCATCCGTTGCATGGCAATCCCTACTCCTCGCATTGATATCGATTGATGGGCATCTCCATAGCCCGTTGATCTACCTAGATGATGCGAGACTTTCTCCCTTTTTGACTTCTCCTTATTGATCCCTACCACCGCATTCTATTCTAGCTATAGTGCTATGTCCATGGCTCACGCTCATGTATTGCATGGGGGTTGAAAAAGCAAAAGCGCGTTAAAAAGTATGAACCAATTGCTCGGCTGACATCGGGGTTGTACATGATTTATATTTTGTGTTAAGAAGATGGAGCATGACAAGGCTATACGATTTTGTAGGGATAGCGTTCTTTAGCATTTTTATTTTGAAAGGCATGATTGTTTGTTGGTATGCCTGAGTATTGATGTCATTATATCAAATTATAAACTATTGCTTTGAATCACTCATATCTTAATATTCATGCCATGATTAGATTATATGATCAAGATTATGCTAGGTAGCATTCCACATCAAAAATTATCTTTTTATCATTTACCTACTCGAGAACGAGCATGAATTAAGCTTGGGGATGCTGATACGTCTCCGTCGTATCTATAAATATCCCACATAGGCCTCTAGATTCACTTTCACTCCTCCTCTCAGGCCCTTCTTCTTCCTCTCGTCCTGATAAGTCTCCGTCATATCTATATTTTTTTATTGTTTCATGCCATTATCCTACAATTTCCACATACTTTTGGCAACATTTTATATGATTTCTTGGACTAACATATTGATCCAGTGCCCAGTGCCAGTTCCTGTTTGTTGCATGTTGTTTGCTTTGCAGAAAATCCATATCAAACGAAGTCCAAACGCGATAAAACTTTACGGAGATTTTTTTTTGGAATATATGTGATTTTTGGGAAAAGGAATCAACGCGAGACGATGCTCGAGGGGCCCACAAGCTCGAGGGGTGTGCGCCCCTACCCTGGGCGCGCCAGGCAGGCTTGTGGCGCCCTTGTATGGCAGTTGGGGCCCTTCTTCTGCCGCAAGAAGGATAATATCCAGAAGGAAATCCCCTCAAAATTTCAGCCCAATCTGATTTACGGATCTCCAGGAATATAAGAAACGGTTTTCGGCCAGAAAAGAGGAACGCAAAACAGAAGAGAACAGATAGAGAGATCCAATCTCGGAGGGGCTGCTCCCCTCCGGGAGCCATGGCGGCCATGGACCAGAGGGGAAACTCTCCTCCCATCTAGGGGGGAGGCCAAGGAAGAAGTAGAAGGAGGGGGGCTCTCTCCCCCTCTCTCCCGGTGGCGCCAGAACGCCGCCGGGGCAACCATCGTGACGGCGATCTACACCAACAACTTCGCCGCCGTCAACACCAACTCTCTCCCCCTCTATGCATGCAGCAGTGTAACACCTCTTCTCCCCATTGTAATCTCTACTTAAACATGGTGCTTAACGCTATATATTATTATCCAATGATATGTGGCAATCCTATGATGTTTGAGTAGATTCATTTTGTCCTATGGGTTGATATATGATCGTGATTGGTTTGAGTTGTATGTTTTATTCTGGTGCTGTCCTATGGTGCCCTCTGTGTCGCGCAAGCGTGTGGGATTACCGCTGTAGGGTGTTGCAATGCGTTCATAATTCGCTTATGCTGGGTTGCGTGAGTGACTGAAACACAAACCCGAGTAAGGGGGTTGTTGCGTATGGGAGTAAAGAGGACTTGTTACTTAATGCTATGGTTGGGTTTTACCTTAATGATCTTTGGTAGTTGCGGATGCTTGCTAGAGTTCCAATCATAAGTGCATATGTTCCAAGTACGGAAAGTATGTTAGCTCAGGCCTCTCCCTCATATAAAATTGCAATAATGATTACCGGTTTAGTTATCGATTGCCTAGGGACAAATCATTCTCTTGTGTTACAAAAGCTTTCTACTAAACAATTAACTTTTATGATCTTGCAATTTACTCGTAGTTTTATTCTCGCTAAGTACTCCTAGTTTTATTCTTGCAAATTTATCCTTACACCTACAAAGTAGTTTTATTCTTGTTCTAGGTAAAGCGAACGTTAAGTGTGCGTAGAGTTGTATCGGTGGTCGATAGAACTTGAAGGGAATATTAATTCTACCTTTAGCTCCTCATTGGGTTCGACACTCTTATTTATCGAAAAAGCTACAATTGATCCCCTATACTTGTGGGTTATCATGTCCCGACGCTGTCGCACCTCCTCAAGCTCGCCGCCCCCAAGGTCAGCGACATCTTCCTCATCACCGCCGTCGTCGGAATTCATCAAGAGCACCGCGGCTACTTCTACAATCTCCGCCATTGTCAAACTCGCTTCGCAGATCCGTAAGTTCTTGCTCCTCATATATGCCTTTGCAGTTCATCATAGTTTTCCTAGAAATGAAGACGTAGATCCGATTCAACGATAAACTATTGCCCATAAGGCATTTGAATAGCTCTGCAACATAGCTCCTCATATCGTAGATCTCCTTTGCGGAACCAATAAACTCCACTACCATCTCATATTTTAGCTATTCCGCTGAACTTAGGACTTTTATTTTCCTTTTTCAAGCATTTTTCAGATCCGTAGTCATCTTATAATCTGAACAGTAGTTGTTTGTGACTCCACCTGACTCAACATGTATTCCATATGACTTGTTTAAAATTTCAATCACTTCCATCTATCAATATCGGCTTGACCCATTGTCGGCTTGACCCATTGCTGGCTCGGCCTGCATAACCCTGTAATAAGGCTACGGCATTGCCGGCTTAACCGTACCTTTTCACATTTTGCAGTCTCGCTTTTTCTGTCATAATGGCTCCAAACAACAAAGCAGTCAACTGGATAAAATCCAACATGTCCGAGTTAAGATTGCAAAGCTTAGTAGATTCTGGGTTGCTTCCAGCCAAGGAGGAGATACATTGGTGAGCACCCGAGGAGGAAATCCATCCACAGCCGGCTCAGAACGAAGTCATCATATTTGGTGATCACCTGGAGAGAGGTTTCCGCCCTCCCGGCTCTAAATTCTTTCGAGATGTCCTTCACTACTTCAACATCATGCCCCATGATCTTGGACCGAACTCTGTTCTGAATTTGTGCCAGTTCCATGTTTTTTGCGAAGTGTATCTTCAAATTGAACCGTCTGTCAATCTCTTCCAAGAGTTTTTCTACCTCAATAACCAAACATAACATAAAGGAGGACCAAGCCTTAACTTGGCGGTGTAACTATTCAAAGGAGAAAAAACTCTGCTTTCCCGAAAGTCAAGCTGGCGAGTCATCCTAAAGGATGGGAGCAACATCGATTGCCGGGTTATCGATTGGACTGGCTTGATGCCTCGACAATCTTCCCCAGCTTTGCCTCCAAAGAAGAGAGAGAAGCTCTGCGGCCCTTATATCCCAAGATCAATGCCTTGATCGCCCATGGCTTAACTGGAGTGAATTTAACCCGGATGTGGATAAACTGGCGCATCCAACCTCTGGGTCTGAGGACCAGGCTCATGCACACGTATACAGGTCAGCCGAAAGACGCTCTTCGATTCAGCCGGGTTAACCTCCCCAACAGGGACCTGATCAAATCTGCCAAGAAACTTCTTGGTGAAAACAAGGACGCAATCAGCATTGTAGGGCTGGCTCCTTTCTTTGAAGGGAACCCGGCACCCAATGTAGCCGCCTTTTCATCTTATTGTTTTATAATCACCTTGTTACTTTTCCTAAGGTGCTGACCTTGCCTTTTATCCAGGAAAATGATGAATGGTGGAAGACTGAACCCCGAGTTCCTACTCCTCCCCAAGATTATAATGGAGACGAGCCGTAAGATGAAGAACAGCATGAGGTAGAACTTGACTCCCTTGGTCGTCTTTTTAACCAACTTGCTGATGACGACTCTTCTCAGGAACAAGTTGAAACCAGTCAAGCCGGCGAGGTAGAGGTAACCCTGATTTCCTTAGATTCAGACTCAACAATTCCGGTCCCAAAGAAATTCTGGGTTGCAGTCCGCAAAGTCCCTTTCTCGCATCCAGACGCTCACTTAGATCCATACTTTCTTTTGAAAAAAACTCAGCATGCCAGCACTTCAAAGCGGAACACTAGGTGCAGCGAGGGAGAGCTAAGCGGCGGGTTGACGAACGAGTCGTCTGCACAAAGGGCTCGGACTGAAGTACCACACGGCCCTACTGCTTCTCTTCCACAAGCCAGTCTTTTCAAAGTGCCCCTTCCACGTGATGACTCGGCTTATCTAACCTCCCCTTCATCTGACAAGTCCAGCGCTACTCAGGCGCCAGCTTTTAACATCAACCGCGGGTATAATTCACTACTTGTCTTTCAAGCTTACACTTTGCTTTATCCATCGACTAAATGATTCTTTACTTTTTGCAGCGCCAAAGCAATCAAGAAGAAACCTGCTGCCGTGTCTTCCAACCCCGTTGTTAGGAACAAGGGCCCTTCTCAGGAGGTAGCAGCTACCAACCCGGAGATTCCGGATGAGCCGGTCATCCATGAAAACCCGCCATATCAAGACACAATAGTCAGCCCCGCTCACCCTTCCTCTCCTCCCCCTGTTGAACAAGAGAAGGAAGATCTGACAAAGGAACAATCTGTTGAGAAGGCTCAGGACGAGGAGGTGGTGATTGGTGAAAACCAGAACCCTCTACCAGAAAGTTCCACCGCCTTGGCAAAAATCCCCGCCAAGGCCGAGTCGCCAATTAAAGATAAAGGGAAGGCGGCTCTTAGTTTTCACTTATTTGAAGATCGAGATGTCAATTCTCTGCATCAAACTTTACTGACCCGGCCGTCTGAAAGCCGGGATACTGAGGCAGCTATCATGAATAGCTTGAAGAGAAAATATGAGGTAACAAATTACGCCCTCATTTGTTCATATACATAGCCCTCCAAAGCATAAGTAGAAAGTAACTGACTGCTTGAGATTTGCTTAAACTTAGCTATAAAATTATTTGTATCGTACTCAGGTGTAGCCCCCAAGGGCCGGGTCATTATGCAATAATAACCTGGAACTTCCATGTAGCTGTAGTATACTTATTTGAGCAAACTGTAGCCCCCAAGAGCCGGCTCATCATCATATGATGGGCTGGGTCTCTACATGTATTGATGAAATGACTACACATTAGCCCCCAAGTGCCATGTTGGATGCTTGCACCTTCATGGGACTTGTTATAAGTAGAAAAGAACTTCATTGATGGAGCTCCCAAGCGCCGGCTCAATCACATGTGGCGGCTCAGGACTTTCGAAACACATGACCGACCATTGATTTGATATGCAGGACATGCTGAATCAAGCCAAGTCACAGGCAGCCTGCTTCCAAAGGGAGATGAAAAAAGAGAGGAAACTTCGGGAGAAAGTCAAATGCTTATCCTCTGATTTTCACAAGTCCTTGCTCACCGTGACAGACACACTAAGGAAGACTGAGGCTGCATTTGAAGAAGAGAAGGCCGGCTTGACCAAACGTGCTGAAGAGGCCAAAGCGAAGCTTGAGCCTGTGACTAAAGAATTGTCCACCTTGAAAGGCCATATAACAACTATGTGCAATGCCATCTTTGGTAAGCATAAAACCGTGCAAGTCCCCACATGTACCGGCTTAACCTGTTGAGCTGGCTTACTGATACTTGTTGATCTGTGTTTGCAGGCAGAAGGAATCATAACCTTGTTGAACTTCCTCTGGTGAAGTTGAAGGCCCTTTATACCTTTCTAGAGCAGCTGTATATAGGCGGCTAACACTGTATTATGGCCGTGAAGAACACGACGGCACAGCCTCAACACATCCTGGACATGCTGAAAGAATTATCAGTGGTACCCCAATGGTTCCAGGAATGGAAAAAAGGCGGCTTGTCGTCACGGAGCTCTAACTGCCCTTGCACGTGCCAAGGTGTATGCACCAGAATTGGATCCGGCTCAACTGGTAGATGGATATCCTGAATTCAACACTGATGACCAGCCATTTACCAAGAAGGATTTTCTGCAGTGTGTGAAAGAAACCCGGGTTGCTGCAATGGCAATGACGGAAGAAATAGACCTCACCAAGTATCAAGCCGGCTATTCTGAAGCCGGTGAGCGCATTGAGCCGCCCAACCCGAAGCCTACGAATCTGACATGCCCTCGCAAGCAAAATTTCGCTCCTGACATCGACCCTTCAACTGTGATAATGGCCGACTCAGTTTTTGAAGCTTTACGATCCATCCAGTGGCTGAAGGACGACCCCCAGACCGCAGGGGCAGAAGAGTCGGCGCATGACGACCAGGAAGCACCAGCGCAGACTTGATTCAACATCTAGTACCAGGAACATCAATCCGGCGTTTCGTACTGCCGGCTTGCAGCCGTAAAACTTTATGGCATTTGGCCCTGTGGTGGCATTTGTAATAGCTTTAGGCATAAAACTTCTTCTGCTAGTGCTAGTGCCATCGTGCACTTATTCCTGTGCTTTGTAAAACCTTTGGTATTTGCAAGTTTACGACAATCTTTTGCTGCCTGGAAAACCAAATATCAATCTTGTGTTTGAAGTGCATGATAGATAACTCGGCTTCTGGAGCCAATCTGGCAATACTGATCACTATGTGATATGCCATTGATAACGCCTGGGCTAATATCTGAGACCCGGCTATGCTGGCGACTTAACTCAAACACCAGTGGTGCTGATTGTTATGACAGAAATCTTGGTTGTAGGGCAACCCAGCAAATCATGTTGCCGACTTGATAAACAAGAAAAACTTAGTACAGAAGTTATGCAATATATGGATGTATGCACGCAAGGTATAAAGATAATGCAGATATATAAAAAAAGGAAAAGTCGGCTTTCAAGGCATGACATAAAGACCGGCTTTCGAGGCTCGAGTCTGATTCGCTTCTGTAAAGCAGGCTTTTTGGCCTCTTTTGGTTTGTCCTAGCTTTCTGAAAGCCGGCTCTCACGTGACTTAACCAGTGTTTTAACTTTGATGAGTTCAGGGTCACCTCTATGATTGATTCATCAGAATTACACTGGGTCACCTTTTTGGAGTAGCATCTTACTAACAGGCAGGTTTAACCAAGTAAATTGTGGCATTTTTCTGGGTTAAGAGGGATGTTAATAGCTAAACTCAATGAGTTGGAAGCCCCCAAGTAACCAATGATCAAAGAATAAAGACTCAACACACAATTTTGAGGCGAAACGACAAAACTCTCTTATACAGATATGCCGGCTTTATTTCATTGATCATAATATTTATATACATGATAAAGGTATGTAAAAAGATACCACCAAGTCTGTGACTTAGCTATAGTATGGCCAGAGATGTGCAATATTCCAGGGTCGGCTGCCCTCCTCCTCAGAGGTGCGTGACTTATTTGCTTCACGTATGTCAACAAGGTAATATGACCCATTGTTGAGATTCTTGCTGATGATGAAGGGTCCTTCCCAAGGAGGTGAAAGCTTATGCATGCATGTCTGATCTTGTATCAGACGGAGCACTAAGTCGCCTTCATGAAAGGTACGACTTCAAACTCTACTGTTGTGATAGCGACGTAGGTCTTGCTGATATATGGCAGATCTAGACGCGGCAAGTTCACATTTTCTTCCAAAGCATCAAGAGCATCTTTGCGAGCTTGTTCGTTATCAGCCTCCACATAAGCTGTGACTCGGGGAGAATCGTGATGAATATCACTTGGAAGCACAGCCTCTGCACCATAGACCAGGGAAAACGACGTATAGCATGTCGACCTGTTGGGAGTAGTCCGTATGCTCCAAAGCACTGCAGGTAATTCCTCTTCCCAGCAACCAGGGGTACATTATAGAGGCACCATGAGCCTTGGTTTTATTCCTCGTAGCAGCTCCTGATTAGCTTGCTCGGTCTGTCCATTGGACCAAGGATGCACGACAAATGTTAAATCAAGCCGGATATGCTCCTGTTGACAGAACTGCTTCATGACCCCCTTGGAGAGATTGGTGCCATTGTCCGTAATGATGCTATGTGGATAGCCAAAACGAAAAATCAGCTTTTTTAGGAATTTGACAACCGTAGCAGCATCACAACGGCTGACTAGCTCTGCTTCAACCCACTTGGTGAATTTGTCAACTGCAACCAACAAATGAGTATGTTTATTCTTGGATCTCTTGAAAGGTCCGACCATATCAAGCCCCCAGACTGCAAAGGGCCAGGTTATTGGAATCATCCTCAACTCTTGAGCCGGCACGTGTGCCTGATGAGCAAATTTCTAACAACCATCACATTTGCGAACAATATCCTCTGCATCTGCATGAGTTGTGAGCCAGTAAAAATCATGTCGGAAAGCTTTCGCGACCAAGGATCTTGAGCCGGCATGATGTCCACAATCGCCAAAGTGGATTTCATTGAGAATTGCATGACCCTCTTCAGGAGAAACACAACGTTGAAAAACACCTGTGATGCTTCATCTATGTAACTCTCCATTGACTATGGTCATGGACTTGGATCTCCTGATAATCTGCCGAGCGATGATTTCCTCTGCTGGGAGCTCACCACGGCTTAAATATGCCAGGTAAGGTACTGTCCAATCTGGTATAGCATGAACAGCGGCCACCAATGCCACCTCTGGATCAGGAATAGCAAGGTCCTCCTCCGTCGATAATTTGACTGACGGGTTGCGTAGAACATCGAGGAAAACATTGGGTGGAACAGGCTTCCGCTGAGACCCCAAACGAGACAATGCATCTGCTGCCTCGTTAAGCCGGCGATCAATATGATCAACCTGATATCCCTTGATGCGCCCAGCAATGTTGGTAACTGTGTGTCTATAAGCTGCCATGAGGGGATCCTTGGAATCCCAAGTTCAAGAAACTTGCTGAGCCACCAAATTTGAGTGGCCCAGGCACCTGACTCGGCTTAAGTTCATCTCCTTAGCCATACAGAGGCCATGAAGCAAAGCCACATATTCAGCTTCATTGTTAGTACAGGGAAACATAAGCCTCAAAACATAACAAAACTTATCACCTCGCGGAGAAGTTATCACAACTCCAGCCCCCGAGCCTTCCAATTGCCTGGAGCCGTCAAAATGAGTTGACCAATATGTAGTATCCGGCTTCTCCTCTGGAGCTTGCAACTCAGTCCAGTCATTGATGAAGTCCACCAAAGCTTGAGATTTAATAGCAGTCTATGGCATATATTTGATATGATGCGGGCCAAGCTCAATAGCCCACTTTGCCAGTAGCTTCCCTGTTCTGAATTATATCTCCAAGAGGTGCTGAACTGACCACAGCAATTGGGTGCTCATGGAAGTAATGTTTCAATTTGCGACTTGCCATGAACACGTCGTATACCAGCTTTTGCCAATGCGGATACCGCTACTTGGACTCTGTTAGAACTTCACTGATATAATACACAGGGCGCTGAACTGGGTACTCTTTACCTTCTTCCTTGCGCTCCACAACAACTGCAACACTAACGGCTTTGCTGTTGGCTGCAATGTATAGCAGCATTGGCTCCTTCTCCTGAGGGGTAGCAAGGATAGGCAGCTAAGACAACTGCTTCTTTAGAGACTCAAAGGCTTGATCCGCGGCATCACTCCAAGTAAAATTATCTGACTTCCGGAGCAATTGGTAAAGTGAAATCGCTTTTTCCCCAAGCCGGCTGATGAACCGGCTCAACGCCGCGACCTGCCCCGCCAGCTTCTGTACAGTGTTAAGATTGGCCAGTGTCAGTGTGAAAACCGACAGACCTTGGGGTAGGGGGTCCCGAGCTGTGGATCTAGGATCGGTGGTAACAAGGGCAAGGGAGACGATGTTTACCCTTGTTCGGGCCCTCTTGATGGAGGTAAAACCCTATGTCCTGCTTCTATTTATATTAATGGAGATGTATCGAATACAGAGTTGATCCACCTCGAGATCGTAATGTGTGTCTAACTTCTAGGGCTAGGTGAGTGATATTGTGTTGATGTCCCCTACGGGCTAAACCCTATGGCTTATATACATGCCAAGGAGGGTATCTAGGGTTACAAGGTCGGTATCTAGGAGTAAGGTAGCTGGAAAGATCTTGGAGTATACGTCAAGTCTTCAGTAGAGACAGTCCCGATCACGCTTCCTGTGTGCGGCCTCCGGAGTCCATCTTGATCACGTACGAGGGCCCATCGGCCCAACCGAGGAGATGGGCCGGCTAGGTTGGCACCCGCTAATCTAGGACACCGTCAGTAGTCCCTGAACTGGTCTTCTATGCCGAGGATGACTTTTAACAAACATCACCTCAGATCCGGAGTCCTTGGCTTGACAGACGAGTTCGCCTTTATATTTCAACTTCTCTTAATGGAGTATTGACATCCGAGGTCCAACCAAGCTTGCACCCCGCCCGAAGGGGGTAGATATCTTAGCCTCGAAGGCTCGTTGCTCAGGTATGAACGGTCCAATCCGGCCTGACAACTTTATCGAAGAGGCTTGCCCCACGACGGGTTGAGCAGTCACTGCCTCTCCCTTAAATTGTGGTTCGAGGCAGCCTTTTACTGGCACGTCCCCTCGAGGCAGAGATCGTGCCCGTTTTCTTAGGGATATCATCAAGATTTTGTTTCCCCCCATATGCTCAACGGCATTTTTGATGGGAATGGCAAGTTTATCGGCGCGGCGAGGGGGGCTCTTGGCCTTTCACAGGCTTATAAAAGCAAAAAGGAGGATAGCACAATCAACCACGCTCTCATTCTTCCCCTCCACTGTTTCGTCTAGCTCTAGTGCCCAGATCCATCCTGCCCGCCTTTCCCTTTCGCGAGCCCAACCTCCATCACCAGCCATGGCCGACACCCTCAAGGGGCACTGGGGCGGCTCCGTCGTGACAGCCGCGACCATCTCGGAGCTGCGCAGCGCGGGGTACCTGACCCCCACCACCATCGCCCGTGCCCTAGTGGCAGGCCAGCTGGTGCCCTTTCCCAACGCCGGGGAGTGGGTAGTCTTCGTCCCCCACCTCATCCGAGGTCTGGGGTTCCCGTTGCATCCCTTCGTGCGCGGAGTGATGTACTACTATGGGCTGGACTTCCACCACATGGCCCCCAACTCCGTTCTTCACCTCGCCTCCTTCATCACGGTTTGCGAGGCTTTTCTCCGCTGCGAGCCGCACTTCGGCTTGTGGCTGAAGCTCTTCAGGATAAAACCGAAGTCCAGCGGCTCGGATCTCGTGGAGTGCGGAGGTGCCATGATCAGCAAAAACTAGGGGGCCACCTGGTTCAAGGGCACCTTCATCGAAACGGTGAAGGAGTGGTAGAGAGAGTGATTTTACATCACTGAGCCTCTCGCCCTTGGTCAGACCGAGGTCCCGGCTTTCTCAGCCGGGCCTCCCAAGAAGCTCAAATCCTGGAAGGAGAAGGGCGTCACCTGGGGGAACCCAGAAGAGGTGGAGACCCTGATCGATAGGATCCTGTGGTGGTCCACCGAGGGGAAGGTTGAGGTTGCTGACGTCATCAACGTCATGCTCAACTGCCGCATACTCCCTCTCCAACTTCGGGCTACCCCGATGTGGGCACAAAAGCCCGAGGACATGGACACCATCACCGCCTTCTTCCGCTCTACGTTGGCCGCCATGTGGACAAGACTCATGAAGTTGGCCAAGGAAAAGATCCCCAAGGAAGGGGAGGACCGCGGCCTCGAACACGGCTACGTTGCCCCCCCCCCCGGTGAGTGGTCCTGTCCCTCAATCGTTACTCTTTACCCATCGTGCCAAGGAGTAAAGTTTTGCTTGAATCGTCGTGTTTAATGTTTTGCAGAAGTGGTTGGCCTGGGTGCAAGGTCTGCAATGCCCGGCCCCACTGCCAGAGGAGCCCTAGACCCCCCTGCTCTCGGCGCTCCTGACCGAGGAACCGCACGTGGTGGCCCCAAAGGGGCGAAGTCCCAGAGGGGGAGGTCAAGTGCTCAGACTCGGGGCACTTCGGTCACCCGGTCCGAAGATACCCACACCTCCGCTGCCCAAGACGGCGATGCAGAGGAGGGTGATGTAGGGGAACGCAGCAGAAAACAAAATTTTTCCGACCTATGCACCAGCCCAGGACCACTATGAAGACTGCATACAAGGTTTTGATCTGATCGTTACCGACTCGTAGCGCAGCGGAAGTATAGTCGATGTAGATCGTTGGTGCAGATCCCCGCAGCTAGGATTTACAACCTCCCAACCGCGAGGATGTACTCCCTCAACTGCCCCTCGGACAGCCCTCCGGGAGGCGGTCGGACAGTCCCTCAGACGGTGTCGCGGACAGCCCTTCGGTAGGACCCTCAAAACTCGGACGGTCACTCGGATAGCCCTTCGGGAGGCACTCATGAACAGCCCCTCGGGCAAAAAGATCAAACCTACGACCTCTCTATGGGGTTGCACACATACGGTGTCATCTATCCGGAAGGGCTACGCCGTCCAGAACTAGTTCCCACCGGAACCCAGACAGCCTTTCGGCTCTACGAAACTATTTCGTGGGGAGGGAGAGAAGAAGCCAGATCATTGCAATGGCATGTGTATGTGAGAAAGAGTGAGTCTTTAGGCTGCCCCCTCCACCCCTATTTATAGGCCAAGCCCAAGGGTGGCTTCTCCAAGAAGCCAAGGGGAAAAATACCAAAAGGCCCTCAAGGTGGCTTCTCCAAGAAGCCACCCAAAAAGCACTTTGACTATTCACGGAAACATTTTTCCGCGACCGTTAAATCCGAAAAAAATTCTGTGGATCTTAGAATAATTCCAGTCCCCACTAAAATGATTTTGGACGCGTTCCGAAACAATTCCGGATTAGTGATTTTCATCTGCGAAAAGCAACCAAACCGGTTCTGGCAGCTCCGGAACATTTCCGGTTTTTATCCCGGAAAAATCCCAGAAGTTTCCAGAACAATTCTGGCACCCTCCAAGAATTTCCAGACGTGTGCCGAAACCAATTTGACTCAATGGTATACCCTGAAACAACTTTTTAGTTTTACCGAAACTATTCCGGTGTTCTCCCTCCGGAACTTTTCCGCTGTCTCCGAAACTTTTCCGGTGACTTTCTCTCAGACTCCCTGTCTAGTATTCAGCAGATAGATGACCCTTAACTGTGTGACCCTATAGGTTCGGTGAAGCATAGACATGACCGGAACTCTTTCTGATCAATGATCAACATCGGAGCCGTGGACACCCATATTGACCCCTATACCCACACGAATAAATATTCGAGTGAACCTCCAGTTGTCGTGTGCTATTCCAGTTGCTTCGCGATATGTTACAAATAGCCGAGGTGAGATTTATTGGCATCCCCGTGGATCAACAACTTGTCCACTATGCCAGTTACCTCGTTACCGGTTTTGTTCTCTTTTCTCGTTCCCGTGTTCCGGTACCCCTGTGATCAAATCACATTGTGTCTGGCCAGACGATGATGGATACCGTAACACCGAGAGGGCCTAGAGATATCTCTCCATCGTCGGAGGAGCAAATACCAATCTTGAGCTATCAAGTTACTTGACATACTTTTCCATGAACCCGTAAGCCGCCGTAATAGCCACCCATTTACGGATGACGTTTAACAAACCCCAAAGTTCATGAAGCAAGCATGAAGAAACTCGATACTCTCATGGTCTAAGGAATTATGCAAACGTTAACTTTCTCTGTGTTATTAACCATTAACTTGTGACGAATGTATCTCTTAGCATAACATCAATTCGGGTCGATTCAACCACAAGGTTCTACTAACATTGTGCCCTCAAAGTTGCTGGCATAGTCATGCCCATGATCAGGAAAACAGAACCATCATGCAACACTTGAGCTAGTCTTAGAGGCCAGACTAGGAATACATTTTACCGTTTATTATTCCACACGTGCATATGAGTCTTCCTCCAAGCCTCGTGGTTATTGTAGACTTGAGAACCATAGCAATTATAGCATGGAATATAAACTTAATTACGAACATGGGGATAAATAATAACATTTATTATTGCATCTAGGGCATATCTCCTACAGACTCCCACTTGCACTAGAGTCAATAATCTAGCCAATGCTAAAACACTTTACACCTATGGCATACCGGTGTAAAATATGCTTCGCTTGTGGTATAGCCTGATGTCCAACGGATCTAACAACTTCAGTTCCATGTGTATCTTTGCATATCCTCGCGTTTTCACGTTTTCACAAAATTCATATTTTGTGTGGACTTGGCTTTGTATATATGTGAATCATAGGTCAAACCTTGATTCCTCAGACTGAGCTATGGAGCAACTATCTACAATAGTGTCCCATTGACCAAAGCCATCTTGGAACCATACTAAGTTCATGAATGAACTATATGATTCAACATCTTCTTTGTCGCTTCTAGAGCGTCAACATACTTAGCCTTTGTTATAGAATTCGCCACAGTAACCTGTTTGGAACAATTCCAACTTACTGTGTCACCATATCGTGTATTACACAAAAAACCTTAACTTAAATCGAAAATCGCATGGAGCATTGATGAAGACTGTATCGATGTAACCTTTTACAACGAACTCTTCATAATCTTCGCTTGCGAGAAAACATGTCATCAGTGCTACTCTAGTACTCAATGACATCTTTCACTGTTGTCCCATGATCCGTACTTTGATCACTTGGGTATCTATACTCGCAACTGCTTGGGAGTACCGGACATATCTGGTTGTTTTACATACCATGGAATACATGATTAATCCAAACACAAAGGTGTGTGGAATATCCATCATGTATATTGCTCATCAGTGTTTTAGGACACCGAGTCTTGCAAAACTCTTTCCATGTGACTTCGGCAAGAATCACTCCTTGGCGTTCTTATGCTAAACTGTTTTAGCATCTTGTCAATATGTATTTTTGGCTTAGCCTATTAGGCAATTCTATCTCGTAGATAAATATGCCTAATATCAAGGCTATTTAGCCCAAGCACTTCATCAAAAAACTATTTTCAATGAAGTCCTAATTCGTGTCAAGAAATTTATATTATTTCCAATCAACAATGTGTCAAGCACACAAAGTTTTTAGAAATATTATTATGCTCCCACTTACTTTCTTGTAACCACAAGCATCTTCGTTATCCATTGATGAAATCAAACTCTTTTGACTATTTCATCAAAACAAAGATTCCAACTCCATTTTGCTCTCTTCTGTCCATTGCTGGAACTCTGAAGTTTGCATACTTACTAGCATCCTCTGGATTGACAAAATACTTCGGACTGTATTACATGCAAGTCCTAGGTTGCATTTCCATCACATGGAAATCCTTTTGGCATCCATGTATCATATCTCAAGATTGAAATATGTATTAATTGCTAGTTTAACCCGATCTGACTTTAAGCATCGCTACGGTGAGACAATCTCATCATAGTCAACTCCTTGAATTTGTTATTGCAACAAGTCGAGCTTTATGGATAAAACATTTTATCCACATCAGTTTATAGTTCCATTAATGTTCGTTAGACTCTAAGTTTTCTGAAGGGTTTATCAAGATATAATCTTGAATCATTTATATGGAAACTATCTCCGATTATATTGGCATTTAGCCAATTCCGGAGTCAGGGCCCATCAATGCTTCCTTGTGTATCGTAGGTATACTGTTGTCTAACAACAATATCTTGCTTGCACACCTGAGAGGTTTGCACGAGTTTTGCCTACGTGGTTCAGTTGCAAGTTTGACCGAAGTCCATACATCTCATGTAGAGGCTTCCGTATCAGTCGCAGTAGGAAACTCTGGAATTACTTCCAAGGTTTCTTTTCTTTGAACTGATGACGAAGATACTGTTATCTCATCGAGTTGAACTGTCCTCCCACTCACCTTTTTGCAAGAAACATTTTTCTTCAAAATCATACCGTTCTTTGTGGCAAACCTTTTGCCTCGGTATAGTGATGGAGGAATACCCAATAAATTAGGATAACCTACAAAGTAGCACTTGTCTGATTTGGAATAGGTTTGTAAACATTTTACACAAGCCCCATATTCCAAATGTTAAGAAAAGACATAACATGGTTGGGGTTACCATACCATGGCGTCATTTCAACAGATCTGATGGTGCTCTTTTCTGTGTAAAAGCCGCAGTCTCTAAAGCATTACTTTTAAAAGGGATAATGGCAAATTGATTTATGTCATCTTTGATCTTACCATGTCATAAATGGTTTGATTACATCTTCACAGACATTCCACTCACAGTGGTGTTCCGAGAGGTGTAAGTTATGAAACTCTTTTCACAACTCATCAGACAATCGCTAAACTTGTAACTCAAATATTCCTTTCCGCAATCTAATTGCAGAAACATAATTTTCTTGTTACAATAATTCCTACTTCATTTTGAAAACCTTTTGAATGATTTCAAAAGATCCAGACTTACGTCTCATCAAGTAAATATCCATATATCCACTTGAGTCATTTCTGAAGATAGATAAATCCACTACTAGCAACAACATTTATTGGAGTTTAAAAAAAACATTTATTGGACTACACACATCATAATCTATGATCACCAATAAGTTCGTTGCTCGTTCCTTATGGCCTGTGAACGGTATTTCAGTCACTTTACTTTTCGGAGGAAAATTGCAAGTGTCAGATGATTCATAATCAAAAGACTTCAAAATCCATCATTATGGAATTTCTCCATGCGGATTTCTCCAATGTGACCAAATGCAGTGCCATACATGTGTGGTATTCTTTTAGTCTTGCGACATTAATCGTCAGTGCTATGGATGTATCATATTACCATCAATATTCATAACATACATCCCATCCATGATGGAAGCATGGCCCTTATGTTATTCATGATACCGAACAACAATTGTTCTTTCATGAACAACCCTCTTGCAACAAACATTGTGCAATAGGCTAGAGTGTATAAAACTCTAAAATGAATTATGAAAGTAAACGCAGAGGTAATATATTATTATCAATATTCATAACATACATCCCATCCATGATGGAAGCATGGCCCTTATGTTATTCATAACACCGAACATCAAAAGTTCTCTTATGAACAACCTTCTTGCAAGATACTTTATGCAATGGGCTAGAGTGTATAAAAACTCTAAAATGAATTATGAAAATAAATACATAGGTAATGTACCAAGTATAGCAACTTTTACTATGTTCCCAGTGCATATCTAAACCTCACTCCGGCAAGTCTTTTAGGCCGTAGTAGTTCTTGCATCGAGTCGCAGTAGAATGCAATCGAGCGGGTATCTTTTGTGATCAACTCACAATACCCAAGAATTAGTGACTAACAATTTAATCACAATTCCCAAGAACTATTTCTTTGACCAGCCTTCTATACATCAATAGCTTGTATGACTTTCATACATGAGCTGGACATTCCAGTCTTCTCTCTTTTTGCCTTTATACTTCTAACAGTTTAACTTTCAGTATTTCTCCTACTCTCGGAAGAAGCACTCAACTTAAGAGTGGCATTAGCCCCGGACTTCCTAGGTGTGTAAGTCACACTAACACCCTTTGGACATTTCCTTTCTCTTTAAGTTGTTGTTTTATTCACCTTCATCATATGATAGGCGTTCTTCTGGATCCCTCTCGTATTAGTCAAATGCATAGTAAACACTTTTACTAATAGTTTGCAAACAAACATTTCTTTGGATATCTCATATCTTTTAGCCTTTGTTTGTATCTGAAACTAATTTTCAGTTCCATGAATATCACATAGCTATCCCAAACTTTTGAAGTTCGGGTCTCATGGAAGCAAACATATTGCACTTGACCGTAACGGAATTCTAGCTTTTGGATCGAAGGACGAGAGTCACATCATCCATAGCATTAACGGGAGAATACCGAAAGCATGCGATAGGACAAAGTCCTTCTCGGAACTCTTGAGGACAATCCTCACATTATGTTACCAACCGTAAAGTTTTAACCAGATATTTAACAGCAATTCAATTTTAACAGGGAAGGTGGAAACGCGAACCATTATTCTATAACTATTATGCAATTTTCACTTAGACAAAGTTCATAATTAATTTGCACTAGTGAATAAACAATTTTATTCTAAAGTGCGCTCCCACTCAAATCAATATCTCTCATAATTGATTGTGAGTGATTCAAGATCCACATTTCAATTCGACGCCATTGACGGGTTCATCACTGATGACGCGAATTTCAATCGGTAGGCCAACTTGCCAATCACATCTCTATGTGACTCTTGTCCATCTTTCGATGCGCGTGTTCCGAGCTCGGGACTGTCTTGCCTGAATGTCAAGACAACCAAGTGATCACGCAGTGAGGTCTGACCTTCACCCGCCTTACACCTCTCTAATCGTTCGTGCTCATGTGTACATGGCGCACCCCGAAAAGATACGTGTTGTAGACGGTGCTACACTTGGGAGAACACTAACTACTTGATATTTTAAGTGAGAGATCACTCTAATAAAAGCGACTACCGCGCAATCAAAAGGGTGCATCATAAGGGATAAACATCTCAGGCAATTCATAATAGCATGATATGGTATAGCCCTTTCTGATGGAGAAGTCTTTAATTTCTTCGTCTTCGGCATTCGCGTCGGTGTTCACCTTCACGAAGATTGCCACCACCTTGTCGATGCACCAGATAATATTGCTATCTCTATAGCTAATAAAATAAGTGCATTACTTAAGGTTGACACGCAGGTCATTAAAGTGACAATCATATGGCTCCAGCCATCATGCCGAATCATGACACGCAGGTCATGTTAGTAAATTTACATCATATAGTCATCTCATACATAATCAAATTAATATGAGCATTGCTATACCACATCACATGCACATCCAGCAAAACCAAGTTAGACGCCTCTAATTGGTTTATGCAAAAATTTATTTTACGTGGCTTCTAAGGTTTCAAAACAAACCGAAGCTACCAACGTCCATCATCAGGTATGATTATTCAAGTCGCTAGATTAACTTTGCGGGGTGTATGAAACACGAGATAATAAAATCTCGAGCCCCACACTGAACTTCATCATACGCATGACCCCCGTGCAGATCATATCTGCATTGCCCTTTCGTCTGCGAAATTTCATCTTTCTTTAACTATGGTGGAATTCAATGAACTGTTAGCACTTCGTTGATCAATCAGGATGGCGGATTGCCAGAACTTTGAAACTCCACGATGCCGTTATCAAGATCAGAAATACGCAAATTTTAGGGAAGCAATAAGAACATCGGGTAACAGATTTCATCTGCTACCCGCACAAATGATTTTCAGTAATAGAACTCATCTACTACAAATTATATTGTGCAACACCCATACATCTCTATGTATTCTAGATCGTAACCTGCATCTACGCATAGCACGGCTCATGATGCCACTGTAGGGGAACACAGCAGAAAACAAAAAAATTCTGACCTACGCACCAGCCCAGGACCACTACGAAGACTGCATACAAGGTTTTGATCTGATTGTTACCGACTCGTAGTGCAGCGGAAGTAGAGTCGATGTAGATCGTTGGTGCAAATCCCCGCAGCTAGGATTTACAACCTCCCAACCGCGAGGATGTACTCCCTCGACTGCCCCTCGGACAGCCCTCCGGGAGGCGGTCGGACAGTCCCTCGGACGGTGTCGCGGACAGCCCTTCGGGAGGACCCTCAAAACTCGGACGGTCACTCGGACAGCCCTTCGGGAGGCACTCACGAACAGCCCCTCGGGCAAAAAGATCGAACCTATGACCTCTCTATGCGGTTGCACACATACAGTGTCATCTATCCGGCAGGGCTTCACCGTCCAGAACTAGTTCCCACCGGAACCCAGACAGCCTTTCGGCTCTACGAAACTATTTCGTGGGGAGGGAGAGAGGAAGCCAGATCATTGCAATGGCATGTGTATGTGAGAAAGAGTGAGTCTTTAGGCAGCCCCCTCCACCCCTATTTATAGGCCAAGCCCAAGGGTGGCTTCTCCAAGAAGCCAAGGGGAAAAATACCAAAAGGCCCTCAAGGTGGCTTCTCCAAGAAGCCACCCAAAAAGCACTTTCACTATTCACAGAAACATTTTTCCGCGACCGTTAAATCCGAAAATATTTCTGTGGGTCTTAGAATAATTCCAGTACCCACTAAAATGATTTTGGTCGCGTTCTAAAACAATTCCGGATTAGTGATTTTCATCTGCGAAAAGCAACCAAACCGGTTCCGGCAGGTCCGGAACATTTCCGGTTTTAATCCCGGAAAAATCCCAGAAGTTTCCAGAACAATTCTGGCACCCTCCAAGAATTTCCAGACGTGTGACGAAACCAATTTGACTCAATGGTATACCCTGAAACAACTTTTCAGTTTTGCCGAAACTATTCCGTTGTTCTCTCTCCGGAACTTTTCCGTTGTCTCCGAAACTTTTCCGGTGACTTTCTCTCAGACTCCCTGTCTAGTATTCAGCAGATAGATGACCCTTAAGCGTGTGACCCTATAGGTTCAGTGAAGCATAGACATGACCGGAACTCTTTCCGATCAATGATCAACATCGGAGTCGTGGACACCCATATTGACCCCTATACCCACACGAATAAATATTCGAGTGAACCTCCAGTTGTCGTGTGCTATTCCTGTTGCTTCGCGATATGTTACAAATACCCGAGGTGAGATTTATTGGCATCCCCGTGGATCAACAACTTGTCGACTATGCCAGTTACCTCGTTACCGGTTTTGTTCTCTTTTCTTGTTCCCATGTTCCGGTACCCCTGTGATCAAATCACATTGTGTCTGGCCAGATGATGATGGATACCGTAACACCGAGAGGGCCCAGAGATATCTCTCCATCGTCGGAGGAGCAAATCCCAATCTTGAGCTATCAAGTTACTTGACATACTTTTCCATGAACCCGTAAGCCCCCGTAATAGCCACCCTTTTACGGATGACGTTTAACAAACCCCAAAGTTCATGAAGCAAGCATGAAGAAACTCGATACTCTCATGGTCTAAGGAATTATGCAAACGTTAACTTTCTCTGTGTTATTAACCATTAACTTGTGACGAATGTATCTCATAGCATAACATCAATTCGGGTCGATTCAACCATAAGGTTCTACTAACATTGTGCCCTCAAAGTTGCTGGCATAGTCATGCCCATGATCAGGAAAACAGAACCATCATGCAACACTGGAGCTAGTCTTAGAGGCCAGACTAGGAATACATTTTACCGTTTATTATTCCACACGTGCATATGAGTCTTCCTCCGAGCCTCGTGGTTATTGTAGACTCGAGAACCATAGCAGTTATAGCATGGAATATAAACTTCATTACGAACATGGGGCTAAATAATAACATTTATTATTGCCTCTAGGGCATATCTCCTACAGGTGAGGAGGAGGAGGTCCCCCCCCCGAAGCGGAAGAGGTCGGTGTTAGAAGACGCCGACGTGGTCTTGCCGCCGAAGGGCCCAAAGAGGCCGAGGCGAACCTCTTCCGGGGCTGCCAACAAGTTGTCGGAGAGAGCCGAACTCTCTGGTGAGTTAGAAGAAGACCTCCTCGCCATGGGGAGGAAGAAGCCAGCGCCTCGAGGGTAAGCCGTCATCTTTGCATCCCGTCTTTTAATTTGACAAGTTATTTCTAGGCAAGGGGAAATTACAAAGGCGTCTTTTCTTATGTAGTCCACCAAGGGTAATCCCTAGTGGTTCCTCAAGCGGGCTGCCATCCGCCAGCTGGACTCCAGAGCCCGCTGATCCTCCCCCGACGCATGACGGTCTAGGGGAGGCAACGTCCACCTTGGTCCCTGACGTTAACACGACAGGGGCCAATGAGGCAGTCATCATGGCCGAGGTCGACACCTCGGCCCAACAGGAGACGGGGGCGAAGCGCCCCGTGGTCATCGAAGAAGGGCTGGGCCAGTCAGCAGCCCAGCCGACATCTACCTCGGCGCCGCCGCCCCAGGTGGAGGCTACCCGGATAGATGTATGCGAGGTTCTCCCTCCACCCCAGCCAACTGCCCAAGGACGGGCTGGCACGGGGTGGACCGAGGAGATGGAGGACGCCCTGAAGGGCTCCTCCATCAAGGAAGAGCACCGTGCCTTGATAGGCACGGCGCTGCAGAGCTACCAGTCCGCAGGGGCCGGCCTGCATGACCTTTTCAAGAACCTCATAGCTGGTTTCGAGGTACGCTTTCTATCTGTGCGTCAAGTCTAATTTGTTTATTTGAGCTTTTTTTGAGTTATGAGTTTGTCCGAGGACTTAAGAGTACAGCCTGCTAAACGGCTTAGTGAGTGAGTAGCCCCTGAGCCTGAAGTCGGTTTCAAGAAACCGGCATTGGGGTCGTTTTGATTAAGTAGGAGCCCGTTGAGTAGCCCCCAGGGCGCTGCTTGAGGCAGCCATCCTGGAATCTTTTAGTGATTTTAACTGTTCCCTTTATAAATAAGAATATTTTTTGTGGCAGGTTTTGACCTCAGTTCCAGACTCCGTCTCCGAGGAGATTGCGGAGATGAACTGGAAACTCGAGCAGTCTCAAGGTAAGCAAGTTTAAACTTGCCCTGTACTTTGGACGAAAGAGGTATGATGTGTTTTGTTAAAGAAAACGACTAAGGCCGAACTGTTTTGACAACAGCAATGTTAATAGAGCTGGAGACGCTCAAGGCCGAGCTCGAAAGGGCTCGGCAGGAGGTGCGGCAGCAGGAAGCTGCTGCTGCAGCAGCAGAGAAGGCCCGGGCCGCCGAGAAGGCGGCTGGGGAGAAGCACCAAGCGCGGGTGCTGGAGGTTGAGGAGACCCTGAAGGGCATGTTTGGAGCATGCGACAAGCTTCAGGAGGAGGGGCGACGAACAAAGGAGGAGCTTGAGAAGCTTCAACTTGCCCATTCCGAGCTCAAGACCTCGGCCCAAGCTGACCGCGAGGTGCTCCAGCAAGTGGAGCAAATTGCCTCGGGTAAGCTATTTTTGCTGCAGTGTTCGTTTGGCAGCAAAGGGTGTGTCGAGCTCACCCAGTTATGGCGTTCCATAGAGGTCTTTGTGGATCTTCCGCAGAGCGCGGCGGATGCGGTGGCGTACTTCGGCCAGCTAGCAGGCCACGAGGCGGAGAAGGCCTTCTGGGGGCAGTTCCCGGGGTCGCCGTCCGCACAGCTGCTGAATCATCGAGTGAAGCAGCTGGTGGAGTTGTTTCGTATGACGAGACCGGTGCTCCAGGACCTCTGCATCGCGCTGTGGCCTGCCGAAGCCATGCCGAAGAGCCTCTTCGGCCTTACGGCCCGTCTCCAAGACACCGTGCCTTGCGTGAACCACTGGAAGAGGTCCGCGTGCTTTGAAGGAGCGCGGAGGGCGTACGCCTGCGTGAAGACGCACTTCCGAAAGGTTGATGCGGTTACATGTGCCGCGAGCCCTCCTGCCGACAAGCCGCGCACCGCCGAGCAGTTCTTCACCGAGGTGGAGGCGGGGGCTCGGACCACAGAAGCCATGTGTCCAAAGGACACTATGTATTTTTAGACAGTACTTCGGAATGCCGAAGTGTATGATGTATAAAACTTTATCTTTTGATTGAATAAAGATGGCTTTAAATTCCATGTGTGTTGTTTTATAATTAATTTTTCCTCCGATGTGACTGTTTTAAAATGAGAGTAGCCAGTCGTCAACTTCAGCCCCAGTGTAGGTCATACAACAGGGTGTTCCTTAAGGCATACTTGACCCTTAGCCGACGTCTCGGTACCCAGAGGCGGTCGGTGCTTTATAGGAACGAGGAAACCAGACTATAGTGGCTTTATACCTTCCACTTAGTCATAGGAGTTTGACTGTGGGGGCTGTTGACCAGCCCCCGGTGTGGGAAGTGTTCGGCCAGGTCGACCGAGGTCTAGGCCATGACACACTTCGGCTAAGAATAAAAGCCCTTCGTTTGACACGGGTGATCTCTATTGTCACATCGCTTAACGCGGTCTACGGATGGCGGACCAGTTTACGCATACCTAGATAGTCAGTTTTCGGCTTTCTCCACTGAGGCGCTAAGCCAATTGACCTGGCAGTGCAATCGTAGTGGTTCTCCCATTACGCCCTTAGCCGAATTCATCGGGAATGTAAGGGGTACACATAGGAGCAGGGCAACCCAACTATTGACCAAAATCTAGGTTCGAAACTGATGCATATAAGGCCAAAATCCGAGACGCCGAGTACTTCGGACTTGTTATACAATTGTATCCTTTTTAGAGAACTTCTTCGTCCCACAAGGGTCATGCTGATAAATAAATATGATGGAGACCTTGAAAGGGCACACTTTCTTTATTTCATAATTTCAAGCGTGTACATGCCCAAGCTGCGGTGAGAGGAATTGAAAGAATACAATGTAAAAAGTAAAGGAGAAAAGGAAGAAACAGGGCGGATATTTGTTAACGGATTCTAAAGAATCCGGGCCGCTACCTGCCGCACGTCTGCGTTTCCGAGCTGTTTTCCAGATGCTCACCATTGATGGTGAGGAATTTGTGGAGGTTGATGCCTTTTTGGTCCTTTATACGCTTCAAGCGTTTGATTGACCGAGCCCCTTTAGAGGAGATATTGCCGAAGTCCATTCTGTGGTTAAAACCATATGGACGTTAGTCATGTTTGGCTATTTCTTTTATAGAGACTTGCATGTGCAGGGGCTTGAAGCCACGTCTTTGCTAGGTTGAACCGTGCCGACGTTTGAGTGTATGGCTCCTCGACGGCCCAGGGAATCTTCAGTGTGAAATTATGCACCCTGGGGACGTAGTGCCCACTCCAGAGAGGGCACGCAAGGAGCCCGTATCCCTATTTCGGGTGCGGGGGTACCTGGCCGAGGTCGATCTGTGCAGCCAGGGCGCGCTTCAAAGAGCGGGCGGCGCGTTTATCGCTGCGAGCTGCCTTCTCGGACGCCTGTACCTCGGTTGCGAAAGCCGCAGTCTGTTCCTCTGTCTGAAGTGATCGTTCGGTGTTACCATTGACTATGATAACACCGTTAGGTCCCGGCATTTTGAGCTTGAGGTAGGCATAATGCGGGACTGCGTTGAAGCGTGCAAAGGCCGTGCGCCCTAGGAGCGCGTGGTATCCACTTCGGAATGGGACAATATCAAAGATTAACTCCTCGCTTCTGAAGTTCTCGGGCGAGCCGAAGACTACCTGTAGGGTGACCGTTCCGGTACAGCAGGCTTCGACACCCGGAATAACACCGTTAAAGGTGGTGGAGCTCGGCTTGATCCGAGATGAGTCAATGCCCATCTTCCGAACTGTGTCCTCATAGATGAGGTTGAGGCTGCTTCCTCCGTCCATCAGGATGCATGTTAGATGATAACCATCAACAATAGGGTCCAGGACGAGTGCCGCCGATCCGCCATGCCTGATGCTGGTCGGATGATCGTGCTTGTCAAACGTGATCGGGTAAGCCGACCATGGGTTATACATCGGGGCGACGGGCTCCAGTGTGTATACGTCCCGAAGCACACGCTTCCTCTCCCTTTTAGGGATGTGGGTGACATAGATCATATTGACCTCTGTTACCTCGTCAGGAAACTTCTTTTGGCCTCCATTATTGGGCCGCCGAGGTTCATCCTCGTCTTCACTGAGGTGTTGGGTTTTACTCTGACCCTCTGCCGCTATCTTGCCGGCTTGTTTAAAGACCCAGCAATTCCTGTTAGTGTGGGTTGCTGGTTTTTCCTGAGTGCCGTGAATTCCGCATGGGCGGTCCAGGAGCCTATCAAGCTGGCTAGGTCCATCTTTGTTCCCTTTAAAGGGTTTTCTTTTCTGCCCGGATTTAGGCCCGGTGAACCCTGCGTTGACCGCAGCGTCTTCAGTGTCGCTTCCGCCATTTTTATACCTGCGCTTGTTTTTGTTGCGCTTGGGTTTTCCATTGGCGTCGTGAGTTTCCGAGGTGACTGCCTCGCCGTTATGAGTACTACGGGTGAGCCAGCTATCTTCTCCCGCACAAAAGCGAGTCATCAGTGAGGTCAGAGCCGACATAGTCCTCGGCTTATCCTGGCCGAGTTGACGAGCCAACCATTCATCTCGGATATTATTTTTAAATGCGGCGATGGCCTCGGCTTCGGAGCAGTCTATTATCTGGTTCTTCTTGGTGAGGAACCTGTTCTAGAATTTCCGGGCTGATTCGCCTGGCTGCTGGGTGACACGGCTGAGGTCATCAGCGTCCGGAGGTCGGACATATGTGCCCTAGAAGTTTGCTCGAAAAGCGTCTTCTAGGGCCTCCCAGCTGCCGATAGAGTGAGGAGGGAGGCTGTTAAGCCAATGCCTCGCCGGCCCCTTTAGCTTGAGCGGCAGATATTTAATGGCGTGGAGGTCATCTCCGTTGGCCATGTGTATGTGTAGGAGGAAATCCTCGATCCAAACTGCTAGGTCCGTGGTGCCATCGTTTGACTCTATATTGATGGGCTTAAATCCTTCCGGGAATTGATGTTCCATTACCCTGTCTGTGAAGCAGATTGGGTGTGCCGGACCTCGGAACCGAGGAGCATCTCGTCGGAGGTCGGGAGAAAGCCGTGAGTAGGCTTGATCTTGGGCACGGTCGTTCCTATCCACCCAGGCATCGTAGCCGTCGAGCCCAGCGGGCGCGCGTCCCCTTGATCCATAGATGGACCGAGGGGGAGCCCTATTTTCCTCAATGCGACGTCTAGCATCGTGAGGATCTAAGTAATCCACGGGGTCCTTCCCATAACGGCGTGGAGGTGGCCGTTCACCGAGGTGTTCTCGTCTTGGCCTGTCCCGGCCTCTAGGGGGTCGGTCGAGGTCGTCGGCGAGCTCCTCATCGAACTCTGGCAAGAGATGCCTACGTGGGTATGATTTTGGCGCACTATTGCACCGGTTCTCCATGTCTTGCTCGGCGGAGAGCACTTCGATCCACTTTTCATTTAGTGCATCGATATTGCCCTGCAGCTGCTGCTGCTTGCGTTTCATGCTCCGGGCGGTCGCAACAAGGCGCCGCCGGAAGCGCTCTTGTTCAAAAGGGTCTTCGGGGACGATGTAGTCCTCGGTACCGAGGCTCTCGTCTTCCTCGGATTCTGGCATGTAGTTGTCGTCAGCCCCTTCAAAGAGGTCATAGGGATCTGAGTCCCTGAGAAGTCGGTCCGGTGTGCTGTCCCTTACTAGTGAGGCTTGAATGTCGTCTTCATGGTTACGGGCATCGCCGTCCTCCGCGTCGCCGTTATTGGTAGTTGCGTCATTGCCACTGGGTTCCCCGTTAGGACCCCTTCGGCGTCTTCGCCGACGTCTTGGAGGGGATTTAGGGGTGTCCACCATGTAAACATCATAGGTGGATGTGGTAGTCCACTTGCCCGCGTTTATCGGGGGCAAGGCATTCTCGATGGGGCCATCAGCATCTTCCTCCATGTCTGAGGCCTCGCATAGTCCAGCACATCGGTTAAGTCGTCGACCGTGGCGACTAGGTGGGTGGTGGGTGGGATGTAAATTTCCCTATCGTCGGCTTTAAGTCCGATCTGATTGTAAACCGAAGTCCTTCCGTCCGAGATGGACATGCTCCGGATGCGGTCAAGCATCTCATCGAGGTGAGATAACTCTTCGGGATTCATTGATGCACCATAGGCAGGGCTGACCCGAAGTATGCCCGGCATATAACCGGATGCGTTTTCGGTGCGAAGGGAATCCGGACATAATTCCGAGTTCTGCGCCGGAGTCAGTTGTAGCACTGAAGTAATTTCGGGAGTGGGAGCCGGATCTATCTCCGGACTGGCGATCGAAAGGAAACTGACCGGAGCGGTGGCGTCAGGGGTCTCAAGAGGCGCCGTGACAGAGTTCGGTTCCAGGGTCGAGCCTCCGGAACCGGTCGAGCTCTTAATCTGGCCGGGAGTCCATCCCAATAGGATGAGTTCACCACGGGAATCCGCAGTGTATTCGAGGCCACCGAAGGTCACGATCCGGCCTGGGGCGTAATTCTTGACAGAGGTCAGATGACACGTCGAGTCGACGCAAAATACCATACTGCCGAAGACAAAAAGCTGGCCGGGGGCGTAAACGTCCCCGTGGCCGTTGGCGCAGTTGATCTGCAGGTGAGCCATCGATCCCTCTGGTGATCGCGCAGTGGAACTCTCAATGAAAGCACCAGTGTCGGTGTGAAAACCGGCAGACCTCGGGGTAGGGGGTCCCGAGTTGTGGATCTCGGATCGGTGGTAACAAGGGCAAGGGAGACGATGTTTACCCAGGTTCGGGCCCTCTTGATGGAGGTAAAACCCTACGTCCTGCTTCTGTTTATATTAATGGAGATGTATCGAATACAGAGTTGATCCACCTTGAGATCGTAATGTGTGTCTAACTTCTAGGGCTAGGTGAGCGATATTGCGTTGATGTCCCCTACGGGCTAAACCCTATGGCTTATATACACGCCAAGGAGGGTATCTAGGGTTACAAGGTCGGTATCTAGGAGTAAGGCGGCTGGAAAGATCTTGGAGTATACGTCAAGTCTTCATTAGAGACAGTCCCGATCATGCCTCCCGTGTGCGGCCTCCGGAGTCCATCTTGATCATGTACGAGGGCCCATCGGCCCAACCAAGGAGATGGGCCGGCTAGGTTGGCACCCCCTAATCCAGGACACCGTCAGCCGGCTTGGCTAGGGTCGTGATGGCTTTCATTTTTTCTAGGTTGGCCTCAATTGCACGCTTTGAAACTAGGAAGCCCAGTAACTTCCCAGCAGGAACACCAAAGACACATTTTTTCGGGTTGAGCTTCATCTGGTAAACTCTGAGGTTATCAAACGTCTCCTTGAGATCATCCAGCAAAGTCTCTTTCTTCCGCGATTTGACCACGATGTCATCAATATATGCATGAATGTTACGCCCAATCTTCTTGTGGAAACAATTTTGGATACAGTGCTGATAAGTCGCCTGTTCACACTTCAAACAAACGGCATGGATGTATAGCAGAAAGCTCCAAAGGGCGTGATAAAAGCTGTCTTTTCCTGGACCTCCTGCTTCATCTTGATCTGATGATAACCGGAGTAAGCATCCAGAAAACATAAACACTCGCAACCCGCCGTGGCATCAATGATCTGGTCAATACGGGGCAGAGCAAAAGAATCACTGAGACAAGCTTTATTCAGGTCCGTGTAATCGACACACATCCGCCAGGTCCCATTTTTCTTCAGAACAAGCACTGGGTTAGGCAACCACTCTGGATGGAAAACTTCAACAATGAACCCGGCAGCTAGGAGCCGAGCCACTTCTTCACCAATAGCTTTCCACCTCTCCTCATTAAAGCGACGGAGATACTGGCGAACAGGTTTAAACTTAGGATCCACATTAAGGGAGTGCTCAGCGAGTTCTCTCGGTACACCTGGCATGTCAGAAGGTTTCCATGCAAAAATGTACGGGTTCTCACTAATGAACGCGATGAGCGCGCTTTCCTATTTAGGGTCCATATTCACCCCAATGGTGAACTGCTTAGATGGATCTCTAGGGGTGAAATCAACTTGCTTTGTATCACGAGCTGACTTGAATTTGAGTAAAGGGTCAGACTCAGTTGTCGGTTTCTTTAGAGGAGTCATGTCAGCCGGGTCTACATTATCCCTGTAATATTTCAACTCCTCAGCAGCGCAAGCCGACTCAGCATAAGCTGCATCTCCTTCCTCACACTCCAATGCAATTTTCCGGTTACCCTCAATAGTAATGGTTCCTTTAGGCTCAGGCATTTTCAACTTCAGATAAACATAGCAGGGACGTGCCATGAACCGCGCATAAGCCAGCCTGCCGAATAAAGCATGATACGGACGTTTAAGTTTGACCACCTCAAAAGGCAAGAACTCGGAACGATAGTTATATTCTGTACCAAAAGCCACTTCCAGAGAGATTCTGCCAATGGGGTAAGCCGACTTGCCAGCAACAATGCCGTGGAAGACTGTAGAGGACAGAGTCAACTGCTTCTCAGACAGATTCATCCTTTTGAAAGTGTCATAATAAAGTATGTTGATACTGCTTCCTCCATCCATGAGCACTTTGGTTAACGTATAGCCACCGACTTGCGGGGCAACCACCAAAGCAACATGGTCGGGGTGATCAATAATTTCAGGATGATCTGCCCGACTCCAAGTGACCGGCTGTTCTGACCAGTTGAGGTAATAAGGTACTGCCGGCTCAACCATGTTAATAGCTCTCCGCTGAACTTTGCGATCACGCTTACATGTACTGGTGGTGAAGACCTGGTACTGACCACTATTCAGCTGCTTAGGATTGCTCTAAAATCCAGGCTGACCTCCCTGATTCTGATTTCCTTGGTTATTACGCTGGTTGTTGCCTCCGCCATTGCCAGCCCCCTAAAACCCAGAATTCTAGCCACTGTTCCCTTGGAACCCGGGGCCTGCAAAGTGCCCCTGTGAGCCGGCCCCCTAAAAGCCGGCTCCCTGGTTGCCGGGTCCTGGATTGCCGGGGTGTCCACCATTGCCGTGTCCATTGTGATGATTCTGAAACAGCCTCTTGGAGAATTCTTGCATGATGAAACAATTTTCCCATGAATGGCTAGATGGCTTACCATCAAAACTATGTTTTGGACATGGACCCTTGAGAGCCTCCGCGAAACTACGAGGGCGATTACCAGAAAAGGGTTTCCTGGAGCCATTGTTCTGACGGTGGTTTTTACTTCCATTATTGGTGTTTGCCACCAGATCAGAGTTTCCCTCATAATTCTTACGTTTGTTGTTGTTATTGGCATGCCCATTGCCATTGTTCTGCTGGTGACTCTTGCCACCGTTTTTCTTGCCCTTGCCTGACTTTTCATCATCAGAGGTTGGATCCTTTGTGCTATTAGACTCGGCATATAGAGTCAAGACATCCATGAGATCACCCATGTCTCTGACCTTCCTATTGAGACGCCCTAATTTCTGGACCAACGGTTGAAACTTGCAATTCCTTTCTAGGACAAGGCCCCCTGCTGAGCCGTGATGCTATCCGAAGAGTGGATGACTTCTGCAATTTGGCGAGACCAATGGTGTGCTGACTCATCATTTGCAAGTCCCTTGGAAATTCTTGATGAAGCGCTCCTTCAACTCCTGCCATGTGTTGATGGAATTCACAGGTCAATTTTTCAACCAAGTACGCGCTGGTCCTTCCAAGATGAGAGGGATATAACGAGCACAAACAGCCTCACTATCCTCCATCATGTCCATAGCCAGCTCCTAGCTTTTGATCCACTCGGCCAGCTCCAGATCGGCAGTATAATTAGGAACCTTGCGTGGTCCCTTAAAATCTGGGGGTATCCGCGCATCTCGTAATGCCGGGAACAAACACGGAGTCCCAATGATCCGGCTTGTGAGACCGCCGCTGCGGGCTGCCGGCTAGGCTGAGGCGGGCGGGTCCTGCACAGTAGGCTGAACATATGCTGCCCCTGTGTTTCTTGCCTCTAACCCGCACAAAGCATGAGCTACATTGACGATTGCCTATGCGTTCAGGATTTCAGGCTGTAGCTGATTTTGAGGTGAGTGCTGGGCCCTTCTCCATTGTGCACTGCTGGAAACCACCGGTGACTCGGCATGCCGACTCCTACTGCGGCTTGGATGAGGGGTAGAGTGCTGCCGGTGCTGATTGTGGGAGTAATTTGCCTGCTGAGTTACTGCCGTCTTCAGCATCTCAATGGTGTTCCTGGCCTCAATCTGAACAGGACTGTTTCCTTCAATCGGAATTGCCGCTAAGTTATGGGTTGCTGCTAATACATTATCCACCGGGTTAGAGTAATGTCCAATTGGGGTTTGGAAATGATGAGGCGGCAACTGCTATGGCTGTTGAACTGGCGGCTGAACCTGCGACTGCTGCTGGATCTGTGGCTGCTGCTGAGCCGGCTACTGCAGCGGGGGTCCATCTAGGGTCATCACGCCAGCCCCCGGGTTCACTGGAGCAGATGGATCACGCGGTGTGCAAAACAGCTGAGTTGGCACAATGTGGGCTAGAAGCCGGCTCTGGTGCCTTCTCTGGTGAACCACATCCGACTCGCTCCGACGGCGGCTAAGATAGAGGGCCTCCTCCTCCAAGCGCTTTGTTTCCTCGATGAGCCGAGCCTGTGTTTCCGCCATGCGGATGTTCTCTACGTTGATATCCTCCTGGATCTTGGCTAGCTGCTCGCGACACTTTGTAATTTCTATGTTACGTGCAACGGCGTTCTCCGCAGTCACCGGCTCGGCCAACAGAGCTCCAAGAGTAGCCATCATCTCGGTGAGTGCCTGCGCCCCAGTCCTTTGAGAGCCGGCGGCGGCTATGCCAGCTCCTTCTGAGCCGGCAATGGTGAGGTTCTGCCCTGCCGCCGGATCTACCGGGTCGCGAAGGGGATTCTGGTTCCCTGTCATGTAGACCGCAATGAATCGAGGTGGCTCTAGGGCTTCAGGAAAGACTTCATCAGTGTAACCTCCAAGCCTTCCATCATACAACGGCCGGATCGACTCAGTTTCTCCTACCGATGACTCGCCGTCAGATTGAACAAGCGTGTCATCTCCCAACAAAGAATTTCCTGACAAGGCCACCCCCTGGGTGAAACCAACAAAGGCATGCGTCCGGCCGGCTCTCGGCGGGCCGGGTCTTGCCTGGCGGCGACTGGCGCGGTGGGCCGACTCGGTGTTGGGGACGACATCCAACCCGGCGGCTGATTCGCCGATGACGCCGATGAAGACATGGATCTTAACGAAGGGGATCCGGTACCCATAATCGATTGAGTCGGCCTCGGGGCCCCAGCCAGAATCGTCGATGTAGAGCGTGCCATGGCGACTCTTGGTCATCTGACCGATCGTGTATCCCTCGATCCCTGAAGGAGCTCCCGCCAAGAACTCAACTCCACCGTGCGCAGGCCCCACGATGGGCGCCAACGGCCGTGGTTTTGTCACGGCAGATACCCTTGTGAAAGGACTTAGTGATGAGGCTATTGCACGAAGGTGGTGAAAGCACATTTGCTCCCTTGGTGGTTTTGGTAATTCATAACAACATATATCTCATTGAACTAATGTCCATTCAAGATTAAGATTTCAGGATGTTCAATGATTGGCATGGCATGGACTAGAGACGTGGACCCCTCAAAATGCTAAGGACAAGGATTGGCAAAAGATCAAGACTCTACATTTTTGGTTTAGTGATCCAAGATCACATTGAGTCCATAGGAAAGCCAATACTATTAAAAGGGGATGAGGTGTTGCTTAATGATCGTTTTGCTCAAGTGCTTAGTGGCAGTATTCCTAAACCCTCAACCACTCTCTCTACCTAAATATGTCCTAAACCTAAAGTCCAACTCGCCCCCACCGATATTTCCTACCCGGCCCCACCGAGTTCATCCAAGACTTAGCCACTGCCAAAACCCTAACAAATCGGATCCACCGAAATGGATCTCGGTCTCACCGAGATGGCCTTGCCAACTCTCTGTAATCATTTGCACTTACTTCGGTGTCACCGAGTTTGCAAATCGGTCTCACCGAGATGGCTTGCCAACTCTCTGTTGCCTTATTGCTTCACTTCGGTCCTACCGAGTTGATGCAATCGGTGCCACCGAGATGAGGTTTGCCCTAAGCCATTGCACTTCGGTCCATCCGAGTTGTTCGTATCGGTCCCACCGAGATTCCTAACGTTCATATCTTTTACACAGTTCGGTGCTACCGAGATGATTGTTTCGGTGCCACCGAGTTGGATCAAAAGTGTGTAACGGTTGGATTTTGTGTGGAGGCTATATATACCCCTCCACCCCATCCTTCTCAGTAAGGAGAGCCATCAGAACATGCCTACACTTCCACCATATATTTTCTGAGAAAGAACCACCTGCTCATGTGTCGAGATCAAGCCATTCCATTCCTACCATTTGAATCTAGATTTCTAGCCTTTCCCAAGTTGCTTTCCACTCAAATCCCTCTTCCACTATAGCCAAATCTGTGAGGAGTTGATTGAGTGCTGGGAAAACTATCATTTGAAGCACAAGAGCAAGGAGTTCATCAACAACACACCGTCTATTACCTTTTGGAGAGTGGTGTCTCCTAGATTGGTTAGGTGTCGCTTGGGAGCCTCCAACCAGATGTGGAGTTGAACCAAGGAGTTTGTAAGGGCAAGGAGATCGCCTACTTCGTGAAGATCTACCCCGAGTGAGGCTAGTCCTTCGTGGACGTAAGCCATGGTGGAATATACAAGGTTGCTTCTTCGTGGACCCTTCGTGGGTGGAGCCCTCCGTGGACTCGCGCAGCCGTTACCCTTCGTGGGTTGAAGTCTCCATCAACGTGGACGTACGATAGCACCACCTATCGGAACCACGCCAAAAATCACCGTGTCTTCATTGCGTTTGAAATCTCCAATCCCTCCTTTACATACATATGCAATTGCTTACATTCCGCTGCTATACTCTTAGAATTGTATGTGTAGGGTGATGCTTGACATGTACTATTGCTAAAATCTGCCTACAACTAAAATCTAGGAAAAGGTTAAGTTTTATTTGGTCAAGTAGTCTAATCACCCCCCCTCTAGACATACTTTCGATCCTACAAGTGGTATCAGAGCTTTGGTCTCCGTAAGCCTTGATTTCCATAGCTTTGGTGATCATAGCCTTGGTTTCACAACCTAGGAGAGTATGGCGTCTAGTGAGGGTAACTATCACCGTAGAGGTCCATATTTTGATGGTACAAACTTTGCTAGTTGGAAACATAAGATGAAAATGCATATTCTTGGTCATAACCCCGCCGTTTGGGCTGTTGTTCGTGTTGGCTTGCAAGGTGACTTCTTTGAGGATGGCAAGGAACCGGATCGTGAAGCAACCCCGGAAGAATTGAAGATGTTGCAATACAATGCTCAAGCTTGTGCCATTCTATTCAACGGTTTATGTCCCGAAGAATTCAACAAAATCAGCCGCCTCGAGAATGCAAAGGAAATTTGGGATACTTTGGTTGATATGCATGAGGGTACCGAGTCTGTCAAGGAATCTAAGTTGGATGTGCTTCAAAGCCAACTTGACAAGTTCAAGATGAAGGATGGTGAAGGAGTCGCAGAGATGTACTCTAGGCTTGCTCTCATCACAAATGAGATTGCCGGCTTAGGAAGTGAAGAGATGACCGACAAATTCATCATCAAAAAGATACTTAGAGCTTTGGATGGAAAATATGATACCGTCTGCACATTGATCCAAATGATGCCAAATTACAAAGATCTCAAACCCACGGAAGTCATTGGAAGGATCGTTGCTCATGAAATGTCGCTCAAGGACAAAGAGGAGCTGCACAACAAGTCAAGTGGTGCTTACAAAGCCTCAATCGATGCTCCAACAACTCCAAGTGACAAGCTAGTATCCAATGAAGAGATAAGCCTAATGGTGAAAAGGTTCAACAAGTTCTACAAGAACAAAGGGAAAGAAAGAAGCTCTAGCTCAAGACACTATGAGAAAAGATCATCAAGTCGTGACCGTAATTGTTCCAATTGTGGAAAGCCCGGACACTACTCAAATGAGTGTACGGCTCCCTACAAGAAAAGAGACGAATCACCAAGAGGAAGACATAGAAGAGATGAATCACCTCATAAAGAGAGAAGGAGTAGAGATGATTATCATGAACGAAGAAACTCTCGAAGAAGTAAGGATTCGGAGAGGAAGGACAAGTCATCAAGGAGCTACACAAGAAGAAGACATCAAGCTCATGTTGGTGAATGGGTTTCCGGCTCCGACTCCGACAACCAATCCGAGAGAAGTTATCACGCCAACTCCGACTATAGTCAAGATGAAGGTGTTGCCGGACTTGCACTTGTGTCATCCAACTCCTATGATCTATTTGACTCACCAAATGAAGGAATTGGAAGATGCTTCATGGCAAAAGGCCCTAAGGTATCACACCCCGAGTATCTTGATTTTAATAGTGATGAAGATGATTTGCTTGGTGATGATGATTTACTTGTTGATAGGGCTAGTGATGTGAGCTATAATGAAAATGCTAGTAATCATGATAGTCAAGAGGAAACGAGTGACAATGCTATGAAGGAGATTGAGCGTCTAACTAAAGAACTAAATGCTCTTAAGTTAGCTCATGAAACAACTCAAGAGGATCATAGAGAACTTCTAAGAACTCATGAGAAGCTACGCTTCGAGAAGCTAAATTTAGAGCAAGAGCATGAGTTTCTTAAAGCTATCAATGACGATCTTCAAAAGAAGAGTTCTTCATATCTTGCCAAACGTTTACTCTTGTCTACCTTTATGCCACAAGTTAAACCTAAGCAAACTAGCAACAAGGGTAAAAATGGTTCTACCTCTAGTAGTAACGATAACAATGCTAAATCCAGTATTGTTGCTTCTAGTAGTTATGTTGATTCCACTAATGATTCTCTTAGCCAAGTTACACTTGAGCAAGAAAATATGCTATTGAAAGGAATTATAGAAAAAGGTGTCTACAAGAGTCTTGCCGGGAGTAAACAATTTGAGGAAATTGTACGCAAGCAAGGAAGGCACCGGAAGAACCAAGGTGTTGGTTTTGAACGAAAGTTCAATGCCGATGGAGTTGAGTGGGAAGAAGGTCAATACCCCAAGACGAAGTTTGTTCCTCAACAAGAGAAGTATGATCCTACTTCCTTCAAGGGAACACAAGCTCAAGAAGACCTTCCACCACAAGACCACAAGCTAAAAGGCAAGGACAAGCTTCTAGAAGAGATTGATTCATTTGAAGAAGCTCCTCAAGCCATGGTCAAGTGGGTTCCCAAGACTTCACCAAGTTCTACTTCATCAAGTGCTACTACAACTCCAAGGATTCCCATCAAGTTGATGTGGGTCCAAAAGAAGAAGAACTAGAGAGTTCTTGAGGGTGACTCCGCCAACAAACTTCACTCATATTCTTTATGGCAAGGACTTGTGCAACCAACTTCCACATTTTGCACTAGTTCATGGAGTCACAAACCCTCTTGTTGGTAAGGCAAGGGACAAGGTAATCAATGCATTCATGGACATCATCATATGTGTATTTCACTCTATGTCTATGGATATCCTTGTATGTTCCTTGTGTGGGACTAACCCATGTAGGTATTGAAAGCACAAAACTCCAAAGGATTGCTCCCAACTCTTGATGGTCTACATCAACATTGAGCATCCACATCTTCAACATCTACATGAAGTCATCATCTACAAAACCCAAGGTTAGTTCAACCCTCTTAGGGGGGATATCGCATCTAGGGGGAGCTTTGCTCTAAAAATTGAGCTAAAGCAACTCTAATGGTGTGAACACATTAATGCTTTATGTAAAAGTGGCAACCCCACTTGTGCTTAAACGATGAGTATGACCTATGATCAAATGTTCTCATTTGGCTCCTATGTCAATATACTCATATATATATGACCTAGTCATCGCCATTGCTTGATAGATGCTAGAATTGATTGTGCATGTTTGACACATATTTCTTTTGCTATCTTATTGTGTGAGCATGTTGATTTGCATGTTTTCATCATTCGAGGACATCCATTTGTTGTTTTGATTGTCTTGGTTTTTCTGGCCAAATGGATGAACAAGAATGCCTAAGTACCTTCTCTAGCTATCTATGCTTTCTTGTCTCAAATTCTATTCTTGCTGCATCACAAAAATTGAACAAGTCATTTTCGGACCCTCTGGGTGAGGAGCACTCGGAGCCACCGATCTGAAAGGGCTGAACCTCCAAAACCTTCTAATTGATTTCGGTCAGACCAACCTACTCAAACTCGGTCGAACCGAAAGCATTTAGACTGATCTAGGTTTTCATCTCGGTGCTACCGATTAGACCAACTCGGTTGGACCGAGTTGCTGTAACTACAAGCAGTTGCACGTCTCGGTGCTACCGATTTGTTCCACTCGCTGCCACCGAGAGCGAGTGGGTATATATTCCCAGTGAACCGTGCGGTTGAAAATTTCTTCAAACGTCACGAGCCCGCGCCCCATTGCTGCCGCCCCTTTGGTCTTCGGATCGTCGCCTTCGTCTCCAGCGCGCCCTCGCCGCAGGATTCCGTCGCCGTCAACGGTAATCTCCACCGCCGTTGCCGCCGTAGAGAAACTCCACCGAGTTAGGGTGAGTTTCGATCCCTTTCATGCTTCCCTTTTCCGATTCAATGCACGATTGGATTGCCTGTAATCTTGCCACGAATGCAATCCTCTTTCCACCAGAATAGTTCGTTTGAACGAGATTCGAGTAAAAATTTTAGGGTTTGGTTTCCGCCGAACGCATCTCGGACCGACCGAATAGGAATTTTCGGTCCCACCGATTTGGCCCTGGCCATAGCACTAGTACATCTCGGTGCCACCGAGTTGTGCGAATTGGTAAGACCGAAAGGAACGTCTCAGTGAAACCCTAGCATCTCGGAGCCACCGAAACCCATCTCGGTCTGACCGAAATGGCGTGCCATGTCTCTGTAGTGTGCTTTGGTGTCACCGAGATTACCAACTCGGTCCATCCGAACTGCATTCTGTGAAAACCTAGAACTAAAGTTTGAACTCATGTTTATGAAAACTATCTGCTTTTTGTGATGACTCATCTACTCTACCCATACCCATCTATTCACAGGGTCAGCTCAGCAAGATGTCTAGTGGCAGTGACAGTCAGAACAGGTCTGAACAGTAGGCAGAGATGAGTGAAGGATCAAGCCATAATGAGAGTTTCTATGAGGGAGAGAGAAGCTCCCCAGATCTTCCTAAAGCTGCAACCAGAACAAGGAAGAAGAAAACCTCAGACAGTGAGGATGAGAATTTTGTTGACAGTGAGACAGCAACCAAGAAGAAGAGAGTAGTGCTAGCTAAAGAATACAGCTCCAGGCCTACATCTGTCAAAGAAAGAACAGTTGTAAGGAAAGTGCCAAAACAGTCCATACAATTCACTCTTGAAGAGCCTAGTGAGGCAGCTGCAGGTGCTAAGAAGAAGAGGATAAGAAAAACTACTGCCCGTGTGATTGGCAGACCCTCCATGATGATTGAAGAGGAGGAAGAGGAGGAGGATGAGCCAGCTGCTGCACCTCCTGCAAAAGCTCAGAAGCTCATGTCTGATGCAATCAAGACTGCTGCACCTCCCAAGTCAAAGCCTAAGGCACCAGCACTCAAGAGATCAACCAGAAACATATCAGCTACAGAGAAGAACAAGGCCCCAGTGCCTGAATCAAATGTTGATGAAGAGTCTCTAGTGCTCAGAAAGTTGAAGCCAAAGATACCAGACCATGACAACGCACACCCAGTAGCAGAAAACATGATGTTGAGAAAGGACAAAGGACTGCGTCAATGGAGATTGTCAGATCCTTATGCTATCAGAAGAAGGACTGCTTGTGATTATCGTTTTCACACCCGTGAACAACAGGACTTTTATGAGACAGTATTGCTTGACAAGAAGCCCATAGTCAGTGACATGAAGTGGGTGGATTGGGAATACATCGATGAGAACGAGGATTATTTCCCCCATGTCCATGAAAGCTTCAGAATTGCAGGAGTTGACGAGTTTGTTGGAAAGAAGTTGACAAAGTGGAATGACGAGATGATCATGCAATTTTACTCTACTACTCATTTCTATCCAGATGGCAGAATAGTGTGGATGATTGAGGGTATAAGATACTAGTCTACCATCTCTGAGTGGGCAAGTCTTCTTGGTGCACCCAAGGAAGAGGAGGATGATATTGACATTTATGCCAAGCTCAAGATGGATCACAACTCCATGGCCAACATGTACACTGCAATTCCTCAGAAGGACCTTGAAACACATAAGCTGGGATTAGTGAAGCATTTGCTACCAGGTCTGGCCACCTCAAACACAATCTTGCGGTACACCTTGTTACCCAAGTCAGGCGATGATAAGATGATTCGTGGCCACTCCATCAACTTGCTGCACTTATTTGATACTCCTCAGAAATTCAAGGTGATGAGCTTGATAGTTGAGACTATCAAGAGGACAACAGCAGATCAGAAGAGATCGTGTGGTTATGCTCCACATATTCAGTTGTTGATCAATTCCAAGGTTGGAACCAGAACGTATCTTCTTGATCGAGAGCATTTGCCACTCCGTCCAGAGTTTGAGGACAACGTTATAGTGATGGATCCTTCGCATCCCACTTCTGCACAAGCTCAAGAGGAAATCCGCAAGGCACAAGAAGCTAAAGCAGCTCAGGAAGCAGCAGCTCCCAATGCCCCAATTGCGAATATCAAGACACCAAATGATCAAATGCAATATCTGCTTGAAGCCACTCTGAGGATTGAGCGAAGTCTGGCCAACCTCACCCAGACCCAGGCTAGTTTTGAGCGGATCATTGAGACCAAATTTCATGATTTGGATGTCAAGGTGACTGAGATTCAGACCACAGTGGAACAGCTGCAAGGAGATGTAGATGCTATCAAGCAAGCCAGATCAGATGACAGTGAAGATGAAAGACCAACCACAGAGCAGTTTCAGCAAGTGCCTAGGGCTGCCAGGTCAGCTGCAGTGCCAGTAGTGGATCCACGGACCACAGTATCTGCACCAGCCGCCACAGCCACAGTGCCACAGCAGGTCTCCACTCCTCCAGTCCAGCAGTCATCAGCAGAAGCATTCCCGGACGCTCTTATCTCAACGCCGTCTACGCACACCGGAGCAGCCAGCAGAAGGTCGCCTTCAGGAGCTTCGGAGGACCGTGCCTAGAGAGCCGACTAGTGCTATACGATTCGAACTTTTTGGTACTTGTTGCCAAAGGGGGAGACTTTGTATAGATCATAGGCTTCGAGAGAGAGTGTTTCGTTGTTTTTTTTCTTCAGAGTTCATTTGCTACTTGTTTGCTTGTTCGTTGATACTTTGTTATGTGTGTGATTGCTACAGTGTCTGTGAGATATTTTGTTTACGCTTATCATGATGTTTGATCATACTATGCCTATTGTGATGATCCATGTTTATCCCTGTCATTATATGTATGATCATTCATTTATGTATCATTCCTTTATGTTGGTGATGCGTGCTTACTATTTCAATCATATCATTTTGCGCGCTCCACCAAGATGTATGTGACATGGAAGAGTAACCCATGAGCCTAATCGATTGTGCATTTGCATTCAAACGCAAATTTTTAATAATGCACAAATTTAGGGGGAGCTCTTGCTTATCACATACTTCTCAAAGCGATGATGTATTTCATTCACTTAATCATCTGTCGAAGCTTTGATCTATATGTTGTCATCAATTACCAAAAAGGGGGAGATTGAAAGCACATTTGCTCCCTTGGTGGTTTTGGTAATTCATAACAACAAGTGCTTAATGATCGTTTTGCTCAAGTGCTTAGTGACAGTATTCCTAAACCCTCAACCACTCTCTCTACCCAAATATGTCCTAAACCTAAAGTCCAACTCGGCCCCACCGATATTTCCTACCCGGCCCCACCGAGTTCATCCAAGACTTAGCCACTGCCAAAACCCTAACAAATCGGATCCACCGAAATGGATCTCGGTCTCACCGAGATGGCCTTGCCAACTCTCTGTAATCGTTTGCACTTACTTCGGTGTCACCGAGTTTGCAAATCGGTCTCACCGAGATGGCTTGCCAACTCTCTGTTGCCTTATTGCTTCACTTCGGTCCTACCGAGTTGATGCAATCGGTGCCACCGAGATGAGGTTTGCCCTAAGCCATTGCACTTCGGTCCATCCGAGTTGTTCGTATCGGTCCCACCGAGATTCCTAACGTTCATATCTTTTACACAGTTCGGTGCTACCGAGATGATTGTTTCGGTGCCACCGAGTTGGGTCAAAAGTGTGTAACGGTTGGATTTTGTGTAGAGGCTATATATACCCCTCCACCCCATCCTTCTCAGTAAGGAGAGCCATCAGAACGTGCCTACACTTCCACCATATATTTTCTGAGAAAGAACCACCTGCTCATGTGTTGAGATCAAGCCATTCCATTCCTACCATTTGAATCTTGATTTCTAGCCTTTCCCAAGTTGCTTTCCACTCAAATCCCTCTTCCACCATAGCCAAATCTGTGAGGAGTTGATTGAGTGCTGGGAAGACTATCATTTGAAGCACAAGAGCAAGGAGTTCATTAACAACACACCGTCTATTACCTTTTGGAGAGTGGTGTCTCCTAGATTGGTTAGGTGTCGCTTGGGAGCCTCCAACCAGATGTGGAGTTGAACCAAGAAGTTTATAAGGGCAAGGAGATCGCCTACTTCGTGAAGATCTACCCCGAGTGAGGCTAGTCCTTCGTGGACGTAAGCCATGGTGGAATAGACAAGGTTGCTTCTTCGTGGACCCTTCGTGGGTGGAGCCCTCCGTGGACTCGCGCAGCCGTTACCCTTCGTGGGTTGAAGTCTCCATCAACGTGGACGTACGATAGCACCACCTATCAGAACCACGCCAAAAACCACCGTGTCTTCATTTCGTTTGAAATCTCCAATCCCTCCTTTACATACATATGCAATTGCTTACATTCCGCTGCTATACTCTTAGAATTGCATGTGTAGGGTGATGCTTGACATGTACTATTGCTAAAATCTGCCTACAACTAAAATCTGGGAAAAGGTTAAGTTTTATTTGGTCAAGTAGTTTAATCACACCCCCTCTAGACATACTTTCGATCCTACAGGTGGAAACTTAATGGGGTTGATCGAAAAACGAGAGATGCGAGTTTACCCAGGTTCAACCCCTCACGACGGAGGTAAAAGCCTATGTCCTGCTTGATTGTTTACTGCTTTGGATCTCGATTACAAGGATGTGGATTCGCTAACCTAGCTTTCGAGAGATTGCAACTTAGTCTATCTAACCTAGGTGCTCCCTTTTATATAACAGGTTGAGCCCCTAGGTTTACATCAAAGTCCGGGTCGCACTGCTGACCCGTATCTTATTCTAACTCTATTCATCTTGTTCTCCAAGGAAAACCACCTCTTGACTGATCCTTCCTTTACAAGCTGGCCCATAGGACAAGCCAGCAACCACTCCGGGTCTAACTCCAAGCCGGCCCATTATTGATCCTCAAAGCCCGGCAGTGAGATAACCCACTGAGCCTTATGGCTCTATGGCCGGGTCATCTTCCTGCCGGGTCTCCACACTGGGAAACATCCCCAACAGTTTCAGCTCCTAAGATGAGGTCAGATGGTGATGACCAAATATCAAAGTTCCTCAATTTGATGATACAAAACTTTTTCATGTTGAAAACCTTTTCATTTGAGGCCATCTTAATTGCGTTTTGTACCATGCCAAAATCTTGTGTCAACACATGCCCCCCTATTTTTCGGCAAAGCTTACGCGCCGAAAAATAACTTGCAAGACTTTGGTCTAAGGACGATGTCAACACTCCATCGGCCATTTATATGTGCTTAGGGCGATAATTATATATCGGCCATTTCTTTGCTGTAACACCCCGATTTTTGGCCCTTTCATTTTCTTTTGGATTTCTTCGAATTTTTATTTGGAGTTCCTTTTTCCGTGGCTATGTGGTCTTGAAACCTGGGAAGATCTTCTCTCCTGCCACTTCCAAGTGGCTTGTCACTCTCAAATCTATCCCAAGGCCATGTCATTTCCATCTTAGCCAACCCCAAATTTTTATTCCTTGGGAATATTCCTTTTTCAATTAAAGGAATAACCCTGTTTGCTCTAGGTTGTGAAGCAACCTATATTTCTGTCTTCCACAAAATTCTCATAAATTATTTGGATCATATCTTCCACAAATATGCCAAAACCCATCCTTACCCAGTTCAAAAATAATTCAGGAATATTCATTTCCGATTCTGTCCAGCAGGGCACTTTGTGAAGGAAGTCCTATTTATATTTTCTTGATTGCCCTAAAAAATTTTTGGCACTCTTTCCTATCCAAATTATTGCCACATGCCAAAATTCAACTTCATTTGCCTAGTAAATCTTCCTCAGAAAATTTCTAAGGTTTCTGTCCAGAGAGAAGCTTTGTGAAGGAAGTACTAGCTAGGCATATCCAAATAAGTTAAAATTTTGGTAGATCATTTATATGGTCAAATAATTGCTATCCACAAAATTTCATATCCATCCAACTATCTATGTGAGCACACCTTCAAATCTTGGTTTCTGGTCACAATTTCAGTTTGTGAAGCAACTATATTTTATATTGCTTCAAAAATTCTGAAATTAATCCATGACCTAAATATCCATAAATAATGTGAGAATGCCAAAATTCACATTATTTTGCCAAGCCATTTTCTCCACAAAATTCCCCCAAGTTTCTGTCCAGTGTGGATCATTGTGAAGGAAGTACCATTTTTATTTATCCAAATGGGATGAAATTTTTATGGTACCTTCATATGCCCAAATGATCATGCTCCACCAATTTTCAGCCCAATCCCACCCACCATGTGAGTGCTACTTCCTGATCTTCTTTCTGGACCAGAATATGTGGTTGCGAAGCAACTATATTAAATACTGGTCCAAATCATTTCATTTTTCACAGTATCATAGTCCTTCCTACCCCTAACCACTGTGACATCTTGTTCCTCTCTTTTACCAAGCCAATTTACCTCAGCTTCTGGATCAAGTTTGCAACAACAATCTTTCCCTAAGATCTCCTATCAACCCACAGTGCTTTTCTTTGAGCCATCACCTCAGGTAGGACCCATTTAGGAGAGACAACACGTTAGACATAGTGTGGGTGGCCCTAAAGTCGCGCGTGCACCAGTGCACGCGGTGACCATGCGGTCTGGGACATCGAAAGCGCGCTCTGGCCGTCAGGGCCCTCTGTCGCCGCCCAAACGCCGCGCTCCCGCCACCGCACCATGTCCACAGCATTGCTCTCGCTCTCCTGCATCCGCGTGTCCTCTCTGGACCCCTCCCCCTCTCCTCTTTCCTCTCCGGCGAACCATGCCGCAGCGCGTGCCCGCGGCCGTCGTCGGTTTGCCGTTGTCCTCTTCCTCCCCGCGATAACTTTGCGCCGTATGAGCCTCCCCTGGACCTCTCTCCCCCTCCGCGCGTGCGCTCGTGCACCCGGTCGTGCCAGAGAGCATCGTCCGCAAGTTTCCGTCGGCATCCGAGAACGGCATCGTAGCCGTGGCTATTTAAAGCCACCCCGGGGCCTCCCGAGCTCATCCACCACCTCACCTCCCTCCTAGTAACTCCCCTGCCCAGTCAAATGAGCTCGAGGAGCTCTATTTCCTCCGCATTGCCGCCATGGTCACCTTCGGCCTCCTCCTAAATTCCGGCTGCCCGAGCTCTCCCTCTCCCACGTGACCTCACCCGTGAGCTCCCATAGCCACCCTGATCCTCCCCATGGCCGCAGAAACTCCTCTCCGCCACCGTACTGCCCTCCCCCAAAACTGCCCGAGCCGCCGTCCGCCTCAGTCGTTGCCCTGCTCATCTCAGTCCTCCTCGGCATCCGTGCTATGCGGGGACGGGTGCGGCTCGGTCCCACGAGCTCGCCGGTGGTCGGAGCACGGCGAATGGTGGCCGGAGCCGCCGGCGGCCGTCGCCGGAGTCTGCCTCTGCTCCGGTCGAGCGTGGGCAGGAGGAAGACGAAGACAGCGACTCCTGCAGCTGGCCGTTGACCCCGCGGACCCCACCCGTCATCCTCTAAAGTCCCGGGCCCGCGCGGTTAAGTGGAAGCGTATTCCACTGGAATACGTTTTCTATTTCAGAAAGCGCATTTTGCCTCGGTTCTGGAGTTGAGTGCGCTTTCACTGCTTCGAAAGCGTATTTTCCTGGAATGCGCTTTCTATTTCCAGCAGCCGACCGAAAGTATTAAATAGCGGACGTTCGTCCGTTAAGGCCAGAAATGAATATTTTTATTTAAATTTCTGCCTAACGAACGAACGGCCGTAACTCGGCAACCGTAACTCCGATTCAGCTCCGCCGAGAGGGAAACTTTTCCGGCGTTTCTTTCCGCGAGTTCATCGCACCTATCCCCGGTGACTCCTTCATACCCAGGCAAGCCACAACAGCCACTTGCATGATGGCCTTGCAGTAGCCATGGTTTCCACTTGAATATTTAAATGATTGTTTGCTCATTTAATTATTTCGTGAATAATATATGCTTGTGAGTCCATGCTCGTTCTTATGCCTTGTTCATTTGCATCTAGTAAGTTAAATGATTATTTGCTAGTATTATTATTGTCATGTTAGATTTTTTTTCCGATGCTAGTGATAACGATATGCTCATTTGAATAGTTAGGGTTTGTTATGAAAATACTTGTTATATTCATGATCATCATTATGCCATGTGCATTTGCATCCCGTAGAATAGATGACTTATCATTGTTGATGTTATGTTGTTAAATAATTATGTTGCCCATCCATGGTTACACTGATATCATGCTCATGTGCATTGTTATTTCATCATGTTATTATGACTCAGCTCATCACCATTCAAGTTGAACCTGACATTAATCGAACTTGAACAAATCTGTTGGCTGAGTCATGGTGCCACCGAATCGAGCTAACCAGTGCAGCCACACTTGCCAGGATGGGTAGGCCCTAATGCGGTCTATTGTCATGCCTCTCGCCAGTGCCTCCAACTAGGGAAGGTTATGTGCGCGCGCTACCCTGGCCTGGTGGGCGGCCATAAGCCTTGAGTGCCCGAGTTGTAAGGATATCCGAGGTCCCCGTTTGGGACAATGTTATGTTTTGGCCACGACGGTGGCAGCCAGAAAGGTGGCGGATGTCACGAGTTGACATCAGGGGCAACCCAGGACATAGCCCAAAGGGGAGTTTGTCGGGACTGGCCGGGAGAGTGTCATGCAATAGACTGGTTTTGTCGGAACGTCGTTGGTCCACCTGAATGGGAGCACGAGGCCATGAGTTCCGTAGTGTGGGTACAATGTACTAACCTCTGCAGAGTGTATAATCTATCGATAGCCGCGTCCTCGGTCATGGACACAGTTCGTAGTAGGTCACACTATGGGTCAACAGTAATAATGATCTGAATAATGACAACCCCGGTTCGATGAGTAAAGAAGTTGGTTGATCTTTACGTGGTCATGCGATGATCACAGGTAGAGATCAAGCTCCGTGTGGTCATGAGATGATCACGATGGTATAATTGATACCGAGCTTGGTTGATCCTGAGGTGATCGTGTGATGATCACGATGGTAAGTTGGTGGTTACGAGATAACCTCCAAGCAGAGTAAGTTGGTCCATGAGACCTTAAACGTCGACCCCCCCTGCATGCTAGTGCTAGTATCATCCTATTCATATCATGAACTATACATGCCATGATCATGTTGTTCCCATGCTCATGTTGCTGCCATGCTCATGTTGTTGTTATGCTCATGATGTTGCCATGCTCATGTTGTTGCCATGCTCATGTTATTCTAGTAGTATCGTGTTCATCATTGATGGTTAACCTGTAAATGCCATGCTGTTGTATGTCTTGATTGCTTTGGTTGCTGTGAGCTTGCGAGTACATTCAAAGTACTCACCTGGCGTGTCATGCCAGATTGCAGGTGATGCCGTGATTGCTTGTTTGTCGAGGACCCCGAGGTTGCACTCTAGGATACGTCCAAGCCAGAGTCCCTGCGGAGTGGAGTTCATCACCGTCGTCGTTGTTCCGCTGTTAGAAGTTATTCCGCTTCGAGATGTCTCGCTGCTAGCATAGAGCTATCTGAGCAGGCGAAGTGTCGCCGTGCCCCTGTAACCTTCGTGCCTTCAGAACCTTTGTACCCGTTATATTTGTAATAAAGAGCTGATTTGTTCTATGCCAAGTATTGCCTTATTCCAGAAGACTTGATCTCTGGGCTGGAATACGGGGTGTTCCGGTCTCTCTGAGCCGGGGTGCCACAGCGATTGGTATCAGAGCAGGTCTGGCTGTAGTATGCCCTAGTTAGCGCGAGCATTAGAAACCGGTAGTTCAGAGTCTAGCTTGCTTGTTGCATTTGGTTGTTGCATTTGTTTGCTGCATAGCATGCATATAGACTTATTATATTGTCTCTAACGGCTGATCTTGTGAGTGTAGGTGGCATCGGTTTCGATCCACTACCTGCACCCTCTAGTTTTGCATTGTTGCTAGTTGGTGTTTGGTGTCATCTCTGTCCCAGCGGAGTGATGCCGAGGTACCTAGTGGTGTCGATCACTTTGCAGGATTGATGCACATGTGTCACACCAATATCTTTCCACCAGCCACCTATCATTTCGGTGGTAGACATGCTTCTACCCCGGATCTTGCCATGCAACCCGCCGTTTGGCAACCCACACTGGTCTTTGTTACCAGAAAAGGGCAATGCTGCAGACCCTGCTTTCCACCGCTATCCCACCCATTCCCTGGACGAGAACGGTCCCCTTCCGTCTGCTTGATGATGATGTGGCCGTGACCTCCGTGTTCCGCTACATGATCACTGAGTCCGTCCTCACCGCTAAGCCTGTCCAGACGCAATTGGTGCTGAGCCAGCTCTTGGTGTAGCTCTGTTTACACCAACCGCTCCACACGTTGATCCACTATCGTGCACACCGCCACAGCATGTTAGATCGTAGTACTGGAGTTTCCTCGAGAATTGTGTGCTTAAGTAGGCATACATAGTGAGGAGAATAGCAGTAAAATGTGATATTGATTGTATGTAATCTTAATGCTGTGTGTGCTTTTGTTTTAGTCGTTTCTTTTGACTTCTTTCTTTGGGCCCTCAGTGTTACCATATTTCCCCTTATGAAAAGTTGCTCATCAACCGACACCGGACTCGAAGAATCAGTGAGGAGTTCAAATATTTGGAAGCTCAGCTAAACAGTATGAAATTATCAGCGGACTGCATTATATTGGGAATATCTGGTTTGAATACAAATGATATTCTGGAATAACTATCAGCATCAAGACTGACTCAGTATGCAACCATCACAATCGTAATGAACCAGCTGGAAGACAATTTGTGTGCAAGACAACAGTACATTTCCAGTCAAAGGAATATTCAGGGTATGCATATATAAATATGGCTTTCAGTTCACACACTACAGAGAAAAGCTTCTGGAGCAAGCAACACAGTATTCCTCCGCACGCTACCAGAGATGCTTACGATGCAAGGTTCCGCAGTCTTCCTCGGCACGATGTGTGGATAACTTCTTGTGTAAGATACTCAGTCTTCTTCAGTAAGCTAGCGCAGAAAGCTTCCGGCATAAGGCACCGAATTTTCCCCAGCAAGCAACCAGGAGGAGAAGCTTCTGAAGCACGGTACCCAGTCTTTTTCAGCACGCTATCCCGGCGAAAGCTTCGAGCATAAGATATCCAGTCTTCCTCAGCACGCTACTCACGATGGCTTCCAACACAAGCTATCTAGTCTTCATCAGTAGGGCACTACCAACAGTCATCGTCATTGGTACAAGTAATTATACAGTAAGTTGGCAGTGCATCTCAAGAATCAGATCCGCAACAGTTGGGTCAGAAACATGAGCTAGTCAGGACACAAGTCTGCTTCAGGAATCAAATGCTCAATTACCCATGTTTCCATATATATATTGTGAGCATGCTGCCAAGGTCATGCAAGTCACTCGTACGATGATGCAAGCACGGTGAGAATCCGACAACCACAGGAAGAGGAAGAAAGTCAGTGATATACCTCAGTGTGATGCAATGTCTGATAAGTTATGAAGCAAGACAATGTTGGGACGACAATCCTAACAGTGGATATCAAGGCCAGTTTCCTCACACCCGACAAAGTGATATCATGTATGATTGACCACAGCAGTGAGCTCTACACAAGTAACTGTGAACCTGGTATATGATCATGATGAACCCTTGCCTACCTTTTTCTTGGTAACGGCACCACGCCTGTGTTCTGAGCTGCGTTCGGCCGTCCAGGGTGGATGCCGGTTTTCTATTTCTCTTGTCAACAACTGGTCCGTGTTCTGAGCTGATTTTCGGCCGTCTCGGGCAGCTGTTGAGTTTCTTTTTGTAGCAGCGACCCTATGCTCTGAGCTGTTCTTCGGCCGTCTTAGGGAACTGCTACATTCTTCTTATCAACCCTGCCTCATGCTCTGAGCTGCTTTTCAGCCGTCGTGAGCCATGGTTGAGTTATTTCAGTAATGTCCCAGATCTGAGTTGTAAAGACCGTTCTGGTGGCTACTGATTTATTTCTCGATTTCTTGCAAAGGTTCGGATGATCACTGCCCTACAGTTAGAGCTTGAGAGATGATAAACTTGCCAGTTAAATGTTGCTGCACTACCTGAGGATAAGGATAAGGTATGCTTGCCGGAATATTGCACCTAACAGCACCTATGGTCACACAAAGAATTAAAGATATTTATGGCCAAGCTCTTTCAGCAAAAGATTCGAACAAAAGAAAACGATAATGAAGGAAGAAGACGGGCAACACAGGTACGATAATTTTGGCATGAACAACATGGTACGGATACCCAAGACAGGCTGATTCTGTATTGATCACCATGAACACACACCCAAGGGGCCTACTCTGTTTGTAAGGACCTCATATCAAGGTGACAGCTGAATCGTTAGTACGGATCTGAGACAAATAAGTCAGCAAGATTCAGAACTACCCGCAAGCAGTCAGATTCCACCAAGAGAACGATAATGATTCCCAGCATTGTTTTGAACCCGGAGGACATGCATCTACTCGAGTAACCCGATGCAATGATTAAATGATCCATGTCCATCGAGGAAATTTATGCACAACTCCATTGATACTATCAGTGTTGGATAAAAGAATGTCACGTCAATCACTCCCGGACTGATGATAACAGATAAGCCAGTAGACATAAAAGAAAGTCAGAGTAAGGATGAACAGATGAAGGAAGACCTGTCAGAATGCTGGATACGGTGAAGCAAACCACCCCAAAGCAAGGCAGTCAGTCAGATGCAATTCAGAGGGAACATCAAGGAAAAGGATACCCGAGTTGGAAACGGTTTCCTTAAGTCAGAATATTCATACTTGTTCCCTGAGCAACCAAATCTCGAGGACGAGATTTATCGTAAGGGGGGTAGGTTTGTAACACCCCGATTTTTGGCCCTTTCTTTTTCTTTTGGATTTCTTCGAATTTTTATTTGGAGTTCCTTTTTCCGTGGCTATGTGGTCTTGAAACCTGGGAAGATCTTCTCTCCTGCCACTTCCAAGTGGCTTGTCACTCCCAAATCTATCCCAATGCCATGTCATTTCCATCTTAGCCAACCCCAAATTTTTATTCCTTGGGAATATTCCTTTTTCTATTAAAGGAATAACCCTGTTTGCTCTAGGTTGTGAAGCAACCTATATTTCTGTCTTCCACAAAATTCCCACAAAATTCTCATAAACTCTTTGGATCATATCTTCCACAAATATGCCAAAACCCATCCTTGCCCAGTTCAAAAATAATTCAGGAATATTCATTTCCGATTCTGTCCAGCAGGGCACTTTGTGAAGGAAGTGCTATTTATATTTTCTTGATTGCCCTCAAAATTTTTGGGCACTCTTTCCTATCCAAATTATTGCCACATGCCAAAATTCAACTTCATTTGCCTAGTAAATCTTCCTCAGAAAATTTCCAAAGTTTCTATCCAGAGAGAAGCTTTGTGAAGGAAGTACTTGATAGGCTTATCCAAATAAGTTAAAATTTTGGTAGATTATTTATATGGTCAAATAATTGCTCTCCACCAAATTTCATATCCATCCAACTATCTATGTGAGCACACCTTCAAATCTTGGTTTCTGGTGACAATTTCAGTTTGTGAAGCAACTATATTTTATATTGCTTCAAAAATTCTGAAATTAATCCAGGACCTAAATATCCATAAATAATGTGAGAATGCCAAAATTCACATTATTTTGCCAAGCCATTTTCTCCATAAAATTCCCCCAAGTTTCTGTCCAGTGTGGATTATTGTGAAGGAAGTACCATTTTTATTTATCCAAATGCGATGAAATTTTTATGGTACCTTCATATGCCCAAATGATAATGCTCCACCAATTTTCAGCCCAATCCCACCCACCATGTGAGTGCTACTTCCTGATCTTCTTTCTGGACCAGAATATGTGGTTGCGAAGCAACTATATTAAATACTGGTCCAAATCATTTCATTTTTCACAGTATCATAGTCCTTCCTACCCCTAACCACTGTGACATCTTGTTCCTCTCTTTTACCAAGCCAATTTACCTCAGCTTCTGGATCAAGTTTGCAACAGCAATCTTTCCCTGAGATCTCCTATCAACCCACAGTGCTTTTCTTTGAGCCATCACCTCAGGTAGGACCCATTTAGGAGAGACAACACGTTAGACATAGTGTGGGTGGCCCTAAAGTCCCGCATGCACCAGTGCACGCGGTGACCACGCGGTCTGGGACGCCGAAAGCGCGCTCTGGCCGTCGGGGCCCTCTGCCGCCGCCCAAACGCCGAGCTCCCGCCACCGCACCATGTCCACAGCATTGCTCTCGCTCTCCTGCATCCGCGTGTCCTCTCTGGACCCCTCCCCCTCTCCTCTTTCCTCTCCGGTGAACCATGCCGCAGCGCGTGCCCGCGGCCGTCGTCAGTTTGCCGTTGTTCTCTTCTTCCCCGCGATAACTTTGCGCCGTATGAGCCTCCCCTGGACCTCTCTCCCCCTCCGCGCGTGCACTCGTGCACGCGGTCGTGCCAGAGAGCATCGTCCGCAAGTTTCCGTTGGCATCCGAGAACGGCATCGTAGCCGTGGCTATTTAAAGCCACCCCGGGGCCTCCCGAGCTCATCCACCACCTCACCTCCCTCCTAGTAACTCCCCTGCCCAGTCAAACGAGCTCGAGGAGCTCTATTTCCTCCGCATTGCCGCCATGGTCACCTTCGGCCTCCTCCTAAATTCCGGCTGCCCGAGCTCTCCCTCTCCCACCTGACCTCACCCGTGAGCTCCCCTAGCCACCCCGATCCTCCCCATGGCCGCAGAAACTCCTCTCCGCCACCGTACTGCCCTCCCCCAAAACTTCCCGAGCCGCCGTCCGCCTCAGTCGTTGCCCTGCTCATCTTAGTCCTCCTCGGCATCCGTGCTATGCGGGGACGGGTGCGGCTCGGTCCCACGAGCTCGCCGGTGGTCGGAGCGCGGCGAATGGTGGCCGGAGCCGCCGGCGGCCGTCGCCGGAGTCCGCCTCTGCTCCGGTCGAGCGTGGGCAGGAGGAAGACGAAGACAGCGACTCCTCCAGCTGGCCGTTGACCCCGCGGACCCCACCCGTCATCCTCTAAAGACCCGGGCCCGCGCGGTTAAGTGGAAGCGTATTCCACTGGAATACGTTTTCTGTTTTAGAAAGCGCATTTTGCCTCTGTTCTGGAGTTGAGTGCGTTTTCACTGCTTCGAAAGCGTATTTTCCTGGAATGCGCTTTCTATTTCCAGCAGCCGGTCGAAAGTATTAAATAGCGGACGTTCGTCCGTTAAGGCCAGAAATGAATATTTTTATTTAAATTTCTGCCTAACGAACGAACGGCCGTAACTCGGCAACCGTAACTCCGATTCAGCTCCGCCGAGAGGGAAACTTTTCCGGCGTTTCTTTCCGCGAGTTCATCGCACCTATCCCCGGTGACTCCTTCATACCCAGGCAAGCCACAATAGCCACTTGCATGATGGCCTTGCAGTAGCCATGGTTTCCACTTGAATATTTAAATGATTGTTTGCTCATTTAATTATTTCGTGAATAATATATGCTTGTGAGTCCATGCTCGTTCTTATGCCTTGTTCATTTGCATCTAGTAAGTTAAATGATTATTTGCTAGTATCATTATTGTCATGTTAGATTTATTTTCCGATGCTAGTGATAACGATATGCTCATTTGAATAGTTAGGGTTTGTTATGAAAATACTTGTTATATTCATGATCATCATTATGCCATGTGCATTTGCATCCCGTAGAATAGATGACTTATCATTGTTGATGTTATGATGTTAAATAATTATGTTGCCCATCCATGGTTACACTGATATCATGCTCATGTGCATTGTTATTTCATCATGTTATTATGACTCAGCTCATCACCATTCAAGTTGAACCTGACATTAATCGAACTTGAACAAATCTGTTGGCTAAGTCATGGTGCCACCGAATCGAGCTAACCAGTGCAGCCACACTTGCCTGGATGGGGAGGCCCTAATGCGGTCTATTGTCATGCCTCTCGTCGGTGCCTCCAACTAGGGAAGGTTATGTGTGCGCGCTACCCTGGCCCGGTGGGCGGCCATAAGCCTTGAGTGTCCGAGTTGTAAGGATATCCGAGGTCCCCGTTTGGGACAATGTTATGTTTTGGCCACGACGGTGGCAGCCACAAAGGTGGCGGATGTCACGAGTTGACATCAGGGGCAACCCAGTACATAGCCCAAAGGGGAGTTTGTCGGGAGTGGCCGGGAGAGTGTCATGCAATAGACTGGTTTTGTCGGAACGTCGTTGGTCCACCCGAATGGGAGCACGAGGCCATGAGTTCCGTAGTGTGGGTACAGTGTACTAACCTCTGCAGAGTGTATAATCTATCGATAGCCGCGTCCTCGGTCATGGACACAGTTCGTAGTAGGTCACACTATGGGTCAACAGTAATAATAATCTGAATAATGACAACCCCGGTTTGATGAGTAAAGAAGTTGGTTGATCTTTACGTGGTCATGCGATGATCACAGGTAGAGATCAAGCTCCGTGTGGTCATGAGATGATCACGATGGTATAGTTGATACCGAGCTTGGTTGATCCTGAGGTGATCGTGTGATGATCACGATGGTAAGTTGGTGGTTACGAGATAACCTCCAAGCAGAGTAAGTTGGTCCATGAGACCTTAAATGTCGACCCCCCTTGCATGCTAGTGCTAGTATCATCCTGTTCATATCATGAACTATACATGCCATGCTCATGTTGTTCCCATGCTCATGTTGCTGCCATGCTCATGTTGTTGTTATGCTCATGATGTTGCCATGCTCATGTTGTTACCATGCTCATGTTATTCTAGTAGTATCGTGTTCATCATTGATGGTTAACCTGTAAATGCCATGCTGTTGTATGTCTTGATTGCTTTTGTTGCTGTGAGCTTGCAAGTACATTCAAAGTACTCACCTGGCGTGTCATGCCAGATTGCAGGTGATGCCGTGATTGCTTGTTTGTCGGGGACCCCGAGGTTGCGCTCTAGGATACGTCCAAGCCAGAGTCCCTGCGGAGTGGAGTTCATCACCGTCGTCGTTGTTCCGCTGTTAGAATTTATTCCGCTTCGAGATGTCTCGCTGCTAGCATAGAGCTATCTGAGCAGGCGAAGTGTCGCCGTGCCCCTATAACCTTCGTGCCTTCAGAACCTTTGTACCCGTTATATTTGTAATAAAGAGCTGATTTGTTCTATGCCAAGCAGTGCCGTATTCCAGAAGACTTGATCTCTGGGCTGGAATACGGGGTGTTCCGGTCTCTCTGAGCCTGGGTGCCACATTTGCTTAGGGCGATAGTTATATATCGGCCACTTTGATTAGCAACAAAATACAGCTAATTGAATGTATGGTGATGTGGTAAAACCCTTGCATGATGTAAGAAGTTGTATTGCGTCCATGGATCAAAATAAGTCCATGGAGGGTAACCAATCATACCTGACGATGAATTCCATGTCATCGGCATCAATGGCATAGTTGGAGAATGTGGATAATTTGTGGACCGAAGATGTTGAAACCTTCGGCTTGGTCGTTCATAGTTTGCACTCTTTTCCTTCTTCACCTTTGCCACACTTCTTGCAATGGAAGCTTGCACATCATTCTTGTTTGAGTACTTCCTTTGGGAACCCATGCCATGTTTCTCTTTTCAAGTTCTTGTGCACTAAATTTTTGTAATTTCTTCTTCTGCCAATATGATAAGCCGAGTGGGCGCCCCGGCTGTGATTTTGTTTGAACTAATGACAATTCTTGTTTTACCTTGTGCACTTTCAACTTCTTCTCTTCAGATTTGGCACTTGATTGACTCATCTCATTATCTTTAGAAGCCAATGTCAACACTTTAATTGCTTTTTATCCTTTAAGATCAATTGTGAAGTAGCCCACTTACGACCATCTTTTTAACGCGATACTCTCAACCACCTCCTTATTCTTCCTTGTGCTCTGGACCGATTCTTTTGGAGTGAAACGGTATTTAACATATGATTGTTTATTGAATGTGGGCCTTTTTGGAGCTGCATGATCTTTGTGAGATGGTCTAAAATATGATGGAGAATGTGCACTTGAATCATACCTGTCCCATGATGAATATGGATAAAAATTAGCATAGGGAGGTATCCATGGCATTCACATTGGCGGCCCAAAATATGGATATGAATATGATTCATTGAAATTTCCCCTTTGCCAATGCCGGTCCTCAGATTTGCGCCTATGGGGTGATCTTGATGCTTTTGAATTACTTGGCCGATAAGCAATCTTCTCCTTACTTATCTTTTGATATTTTTCCAATAGCTGCGCGAAAGTGCCTTTCGGCTTTTTACCTTTGTGCTTACCTCCATCTTTGCTTTCTTTGGTTGTGCTTGCATCGATCTTTGGATTTTTCTTGGTGCCCCCTAGTACTTGGCGTCTTCATTGCAACTTTGATGGAATGTTTTCCCTCAAGAATATTATCATTGTGCTCTTGACCAACTTCCTTACTTGAAAGTTTGATCCCAATATCCGCAGTTTTTACCTTCTCATGTTTAAATGGATCAGCTTGAAGCAGCCGATGCAAAAATCGTTTGCCATCAGGATCAATCGGAATAGACTGGTCATCTCTTGGTGTCTCAACAAATTTCAATCGTCCTTTATCAATGGCCGATTTAACTAGTTGATGAAACATATTGCAATCCTCAAAATAATGTTTGAACGAATGATGCAACCTACAATTCACTCATCCTGGAATTGATTTCTTGACATGGTGATCAAGAATTCTTATGTAATTATTTTTCAGCAACAAATCAAATATTTGATCACACATGCTTGAATTGAAGGAAAACTTTTTATTTTCTAGCCGATCTTGCTGTGAGAACGGCTTTGGACTTAAGCAAAAGAATGGTTCAGATTTTGCATCACCCCATTTCGCTATGCATTGTGTTTTGCAATCTATCTCCAATGTCTTTGAAAAACAAATTATACTATCATCGGTTTTCTCAACAGAGTATAACCTTGGCTTTAAATTTTTGAAATCAAAATAGTTAGAACATACACGTCTCAATTGAGACCATGTGTAAGCCAGATATGAAACAAGCAAAGCTACCCAATTAGATGTGAACTTTAAATAAAGCAATGGCAAAAGCTATGGTTACAATAAGTCACCATCGATCTCTATGAATGGTACAATGTGCTGACCGATATGCTCTATAATGGTTTTATTACTAACAAATAAATTACCCTTCTTCATTGGTCTTTCAAAACTACTTATGAGAATTTTTCTAATAGAAGCATCAACAATAAAGTTGCGACCAAATCAGAAAATAGGTAAATCACTTGCTAGGCATACCTCTTCAAATATGTTGGGAGAGCATGATGGTTGTGTGATATGAACAATAGCTTGATCCACTTTTCGATAACTCTCCAATGCCTTGGCATCCTCTTTTTCTTCAATAGATTTGGTACACATACTATTTGATTCGGCTTTTTCAATAACTGAATTTTCTTTGTTGCCTAAATCAATACTTTTCTCTTTTTGAATTTGCAAGGCTTTCCGTTCTTGTCTAATTTTAGCCCACATCTCAGCTTGGCGAGCTTTAAACCTTTTCATCTCAATTTCCATCCATTCCTCATGAGATTGCCCCCCCCCCCCAATACTTTGAGACTCTTTCGGCAATGAGGTGCCGAAACTTTGCAATTGTTTAGGGGGTACACTGGATGCTACATCACTGGGTGAATGCGTCATTTGCACAACTCTAGCTTTTACAGCAGCAAAATCATGGGGCTTCCCACCTTCTATTTGTTCCTGGCGAATAGAGTTGCACAAATCCTAAGAGAATGTAAGCTTGTTCTCAATTACCCTGTCTGGATATGGTTGGCCCCCGATGCTTTTAGACTCTTTCAGCAATGAGATGTTGTCGAAATTCTGTAATTGTGTAGGGATAACATTGTATGCTACGATACTAGGTGAAGACACATGTGATCCTATAGAATTTTCATTTATTCGGCTATTAGCATGAAGGTGCGAAGCCGAATTATAAATACCTACAGTTGCATATGGTGCCAAAAAATTAGTAGCATGAGGTGTAGCATATCATGGTTGAGGGTAATTGGCTGGATAACTAGCAGTAGCATGGCCAATTCCCTTATCCACCGGCATGTTTGGATTAACATATTGGAAGTTAGTTGCCGATGAATAAAAAGGTGAAACACTTTATTGCATACTATTGGAAGTCCCTATGTGAGGTGTTTCAACTTGATTAACCGAAGTCATCATGTTGTTCATCGGCATATAGATTTGTGGGGTTGCCGGTGCATGGGAGTTGGAATACATATGTTGCATGTTGCTAAAATTATATGAGGTAGAAGCATGGAGATTTTGTTTCATCGGCTCTTGCACATAATTAGATGCATGATTGATAAAGCTAGGGTTAGGCGATACATTATACTCATTAAACGATCCAGTAACAACATATGCATTATTTGCATCTACATAATTTAATTGGGTATTCATATTACCTTCGTAGATTGCAAACCCTAGATGACGATCTCTTCATAGCAAGAACGGGCTGGAGACCATTCAAAGCTTCGTCCCCAGCGAAGTCACCAAAAATTGTGTTCGCACACGAACACGTCACCGTGTACCTCCAACGCCGAGGGTGATGCACCGCAGCTCACGTCGAAGGAGACCCGTCCGGAAGCGCGGTACGCAAGCAATCCGGCGGGTGCTTTTGAGGACCCGAAACCCCACATGCCCAAGAGGGACCCTGTCTGGACGCACGGCGGCTATGGGCTGCCCTAGGTCACTTCGCCTGCCCCTAGGGCCTCGAGGATCGCTGCCCTTCAACACGAAGAACGAACAAAGAACGAGAGAGAAAGAACAAGGGAGAGATGTAAAAATTAGGGTAAAAAATAGTAGATAGGTTTTGATTGTGTGTTGTTCAATCGGCCATCACCTCTCATCTATTTATGAGGCGGTTGGACTTCCCGTACAAGAAAAGGACTCAAAATCTCGTCCAAATATTTCCGAAATTAATCGAACTCGGATTTAGGTAAGTCTAAGACATCAGTTTGGTTTTTGGGTCTCACAGGACACAAACGACCTCGGATGAAGATGAGCCCAAATGAAAATTTAACTGTTTTGACAAGACGAACAACTTTCGTGTTGAACGTTTTTTGATTCGAGGCCGTCTTGAAGGCCGAATAGCTTGCGCAAAACAGGCAATTACTCACGCAACCCATCAGACATAGTCACATGTGTGTCTGGTCCTGGGCGTCATATTTTGCTTACGATAGGGTCACGCTGTGCGGGCTCTAACTTTTACATACGCCTCGGATTGAGACATTTATATCAAAATCGACTGATTCGACGAGACAAAGACAATTTGTGTAGAACAGTTTTTCATATGAGGCCATCTTGGGGGTGTAATCAGCCGAACAGTGATCTGAACATAAAATTTTGGAACTTTGAACACAGTTTCGGCTCCTAAGATGAGGTCAGATGGTGATGACCCAAATATCAAAGTTGCTCAATTTGATGATACGAAACTTTTCATGTTGAAAACCTTTTCATTTGAGGCCATCTTAATTGCGTTTTGTACCATGCCAAAATCTGGTGTCAACATGTAGCTGTTGTTGCCGCCGGCTACTCTGCTCGTTTTTCGCTGCTCTGTGTTGGCTACAACTACGCTGGTGTGCCCCTCCTACTCTGCTGCTGCTACTGATGGTTGTTGCTACTGTTGGCTGCTCCGTTCTTAGGTAGTGGCGAATATGTAGGCTATAGTTCTTGGATGCTGCTATGTTGTTATGCTGTGCTTTGCTTTGCTATGCTGCTGCTTTGCTTTGTTGTGTTGTTGCTTTACAGTTGCTCTAGTTGCTGCTGTTTTGTTGCTTTGCTGCTGCTAGAGCTGCTGTTGCTTGCCACTATGGCTATTGCTAGAGCTGTTGCTGCTAGACTGTGGCTTGTTATGTTAACCCTAGATGCTGCTAGATTTGGCTCATGTTGATATTCTTCTATGTATAGTTCATTTGCTAGCACTACAAAATCTCGGCTATTTTGTGACGTTTCACTTGTGTCACGTAAAACCGTTTTTCATCACGAAAAATGTCCTGTTGACGTTTTTCGGCAGTCACCGCCATCATCACTGAAGCGCTGTCATAGAAAATAAAATCTTGACAGTACCACTTCCTCTGTCACGCAAGGTCGTGTCTTAGGTGACGAACCCAAATTCATCACCGAAGCTATCTTCTGCGATGACGAGAAAATGTCACTAGAACTATCACCGTATACGACCTGCCATCCTTCATCATAGTTTTCGGTGACAATACATCCGTCACTAACAACCGACTCACCATGTTTGACCAGTCAATGTTTCTAACATACGTGCCCATAATATGCTGACGTGGCAACTTACAGCTGGACACAGTCAAGGTTTTATCACTGACGGTGGCTGTTAGTAACAATCAGATTTGACCAGTCAAAGATCCAGCCATGTGGGCTCATGGGATGCTGATGTGGTTGCTTACATGTGGGTCCGGAAGTTGGTGATGGCACGCATTTCCATCACTATTACCATCACAATTTGATAAGTGTTGCAACTGGCAACCAAATTTAAATTTGAATTTAAATTTTAAAATTACTAGAATTTAAAAAATGAGAATGAAATGACTTTCATTAACCTCAAAACAGACATGCTTAACACAATTGTAATAATGATTAGCCAACTGAGGAAGTATCACACATGACATAAAAGGAAACAGACAGAGTACCACACATTACAAAATATAATAAGAGACGACCAATGTTTCCGGACAAAGAAGACCACCATCAGGGTTGCGACATGTTGTTATAGCCTCCCAAAGTGGGCTGTGACATGCTGTTATCAGAGCCGCCGTGCATCTGCCTTAAGACAAAACCTAAAGCTCCTTCTAGTTCTGATTGCTTATTTTCCATAGAAGCAGTTTTCTCCTGTTATTCCTTCTTAAGAGCTGCAATTTCAACTTGCTACTTTGTTTTCATCTCTTTGACTTCTTGTTGCTGCGTTTCTATTCTTGCATTTAGCTCTTCTTGATACATGCCAGCTGCTGATCTCGCAGCTAGCTCCTAAGTTGCAAGCCTCTCTTCAAGATCTCTCATGCGTTCAGTTCTTGGGGTAGTGAGGGAGGGGGAGATGATTGCTACCTGTTCGTTTACGATTAGTTCTTGGGTTCAACGTCACAGGATCCTTGCGGACCTTGCCGCTTCAAAGGTTTCTATATCGTCATGTCGCTCGACAATGTCGGTGAGGGAAACCGATGGCAATGGTGAGGGAAACCAACGGCGTCGGGAGGGTTTGAGGTCTAGAGGAGAAGTGCGGGAGGAGCGAGCGGTGGGAAATTATGAGTGCGGTTCATTGATAGCAACAAACGAGTTATTTATTGATGACAGGGAAAATTTAGCGCGCCCTTTTGGAAATGATGGCGGGAAGGAAAAAAGTCAGGTAGCAAAAAAGCGGAGGGAACCAAAAAAGTTGACTGTACAAACTATTTTTGTAACAGAGACAAGACAACTTTCAGAAAGAACGTGAACACTTTTAGAAAGAATGTGAACAGTTTTAGAAATACGATTCAGGCACTTGTACACGCATATGTTTTTTTTCCTGATCAGCTTGTGCACGCATGTGTGGGTTTGATGCACCATGTTGTTTTGGTGAAGAAGCCTCAAGTGGTATGGGCATTGTTTGGTTGTACTTTGATTTGGATCCGGACATGTCGATCCATGCATATATGTGTGTGTTTTGCACAAGCCAACCCTCAATTTTTTGTAGTGAGTAGCCACTTGCCTTGACCATGTCACATCAAGAATGGTTAAGGCTAAACATGTCTTGTGCTCTGGGTACAATATGTTGTTTTGGTGAACAAGTCTCAAATTGAATTGAGCATTGTTTGGTTGTACTTTGATTTGAATCCAAACATGTTGATTGATGCATACATGTGTGCATTTTGCACAGGCCACCCCTCAATTTGTAGTGATCAGCCACTTGCCTTGTCCATGTCCCTACAAGAATTGTTAAGTCTAGACATGTCTTGTCATGGGTACGACATGTCGTTTTGGTGAAGAAGTCTCAAATTGAATTGGGGAATGTTTGGTTGTACTACGATTGGAATCCGGACATGTTGATCCATGCATATATGCGTGCGTTACGCACAAAGCCTATCCTCAATTTTTTTTGAAGTGAACAGCCACTTGCCTTGACCAGGTCACTTCGAGAATGGTTAAGGCTAGACATGTCTTGTCATGGGTATGACATGTTGTTTTGGTGAAGAAGTCTCAATTTGAAATGGGGAATGTTTGGTTGCACTATGATTGGAATCCGGACATGTCGATCCATACATGCGTGTACAATGCACAAGTCAGGAGGTGAGCAACCATTTACACTTGTGCACCATGCCACATGAACAACTATGATTTAATAGATACACAATGTCATGGTGTCGTGTTATGGGTGCATTCACACATAGCTTTCTTTGATTGTACTTTGCTTTGAAACCCGGCATGCCGATCCATGCATATATTTCTAGTGAGGCGCAAAAGACAGCCAACAAAATATGTGACATTGTGCATGTCAATTGAACAATGGTGTGCATCATGTATTATACCATAGATTTCACACATTACAAAATTTACATTACTCCTCAAAAAGCTTATGAAAAAGTGATCAAAAGTGAACTAATGAAAATAAATTATGGCCCTATGAATTCGAATCCAGGATCATTTCCGGATTGGAAAGTAATTCACTACACTTTCCACCATCCGATGGAAGATGGACAGCCTAGCCTCTGTCTACCTCCTCGCATCCTTCCAACGTCAAACTCGACTGCGTTCCCACAGTTCAAGTTCCCACCACTCCACACTATGCCACCGCTCTTTAAAGGAGAGGTTCCATGTCATTAACCATCGAACCCAAGAAAACCCTCAATCCCCTTTCCGGCGACGGTGGTGCACACGACTCCCTCCTTCCCCCCCCCCCCCCCACATCTCTATGGCTGGCCGGTGGCCGCATCGGTCACCTCCGTCCCCCAATGGTGGCCTTGCCTGAACCAACCCCCCTCCTCCCTCTGACCCGGCACCAGATGGTGCTTCGTCAAATCCGCCCTCCTCAATAACGGCAATGGTTCAGGCACTCGGCTCTCCCTCGCGGAAGAGAAAGTTCGTGGCCGAGGAGATGGAGGTCACCGGCCGTGAACCTGTCACACAGCAGCAGCGCCTCATCGATACAGTCAAGGCGCCCACCGAGGAGTTCCTCCGTCAAGCAGAGGAGGTAGGCCGCGACTACGACCGCCTCTTGGCTAGATTCGTCGGGCTCCAGGAGAGAGCCTGCCGCCATGTCATGCAATGCGAGGTCGAATGCGTCTGCCTGATATCATCAGAGCTCTTCCGCCCCGTGGATGAAGCAGAGTTAGAGGAGGCATACTATATCTCCAACGCGATGGCGTGCACCGAGGAAATCATCTGCGAGGCCGAACGCACCGCCGACAAGGCTGTCATGGCGGCAGACATCAAGATGTCGGCGGCCACGTCATATTCGAAAGACGTGGTCCACCAGGCATTCACCGAAGTAGTCGCCGTGAATGGAGCACGCTACGCCAGCGGAGAGGATGACGATGGCGAGGAGGAGGACGGCGGCAAGGAGGAGGACGGGGTGGTGATGAGGAGGATGGTGGTGGTGATGAGGATGGCAGCGGCGATGAGGATGACGGCGGCGACGATGAGGATTAATTTCAGGTAGTTCTGTTAGGTTTCTAGTAATATACTTGTTATTTATGCAAGTACTTATGCTAATATTGTAATGACATTAGCTATTATCTAGTATCTTAGCGGGAGGAAAATATTTAGCAATAAAGGCATCTTTACACTTTGACCATGAATCAATGCTACTTTTTGGTAAAGATGAAGACCATGCTTTAGCTCGATCTCTAAGAGAGAAAGGAAATAATTTTAATGTCACAATATCATTATCCACATCTTTCATTTTTTTCAAGCCACATAATTCAACGAAAGTATTAAGATGGGATGCAACATCTTCATTAGGATTTGCAGCAAATTGCTCTGTCATAACAAGATTTAACAGGGCAGCTTTTATATCATAAGACTCCGCACTAGTGGTGGGAGGAGCAATTGGTGTACTAATAAAATCATTATTACACATGTGTGATGTCACACAATATCACAAACGGTGCGACCGAGCTAGATGTTTGTGATAGTCTCTTTATCATGCATGCTTTACAATCATGAACTGTTTGTGATGTCGCGCGCATCATAAACGTTGCACCATAGAATAGTGTGTGCGATAGTTATGCCATCCCACACGAGTACGACAGTTGGAGCATTTGGGAAACTTGATATATTATAAACGGTGCGGGAGAACAAAATGTTTGTGATAGTCTCCTTATCATACACGCTTTACAATCATGAACTTTTTATGATGCAGCGCACATTGTAAACGTTGCACCATGGAATAGCGTGTGCGATAGTAATGCCATCCTGATACGTCTCCAACGTATCTATAATTTTTGATTGTTTCATGCTATTATATTATCAATCTTGGATGCTTTATATGCAATTATATGCTATTTTATATTATTTTTTGGGACTAACCTATTAACTCAGTGCCCAGTGCCAGTTCCTATTTTTTTGCTTGTTTTAGGCTTTTCAGAAAATAAATATCAAATAAAGTCCAAACGGAAAAAATCTTTAGGTTAATTTTTTCTGGACCAGAAGGGACCCTACAAGCTTCGGGAGGAGACTAGACGAGATATTAGAGAGCCACAAGCTCGAGGGGCGCACCCCCTGAGCTTATGGGCCCCACGCAGCTCTGTTTGACCTAATTCCAGGCCTATAAATTCCCATATATTCCAAACCAACAAAGAGCCACCCAAAATAATTTTTCCGCTGCCACAAGCTTCTGTTCTTCCATGATCCCATCTGGAGGCCTTTTCTGGTACTCTGCCAGAGGGGGAATCGATCACGGCGGGCTTCTACATCAACCTTGCTGCCCTGTCGATGATGTGTGACTAGTTCACCACAGACCTACGGGTCCATAGCTAGTAGCTAGATGGCTTCTTCTCTCTCTTTGATCTTCAATACCATGTTCTCCTCGTTCTTCTTGGAGTTCTATCCGATGTAATCTTCTTTTGCGGTGTGTTTGTTGGGATCCGATGAATTGTGGGTTTGTGATCAGATTATTCATTGAAAGTAATTGAGTCTTTTCTGAACTTTATTATGCATGATTGTTATAGCTTTGTAATTCTCTCCGATCTATCCGTTTGGTTTGGCCAACTAGACTAATTTATCTTCAGTGGGAGAGGTGCCTTGTAATGGGTTTAATCTTGCGGTGCTCTATATCCCAGTGACAAAGTAGGGGACAAGACACGTATTTGTATTGTTGCCATTAAGGATAAAACGAAGGGGTTTATTCATATTGATTGAGTTTACTTTGTCTACATCATGTCATCTTGCTTAAAGCGTTACTCTGTTTGCTATGAACTTATACAATAGATGCATGCTGGATAGCGGTCGATTGGTGGAGTAATAGTAGTAGATGCAGGCAGGAGTCGGTCTACTTGTCTCGGACGTGATGTCTATATACATGATCATTGTCGTGAATAACGTCATAACTATGCGCTTTTTGTAGGATCGAAAGTATCTCTAGAGGGGGGTGATTAGACTACTTGACCAATAAAAACTTATCATTTTCCCAATTTTAGTTGTAGGCAAGTTTTAGCAATTCTACCAAGTCAAGTACACCCTACACATCCAAGTCTAAGAGTTGTGCAGTGGAAAATAATGACTTTGCATATGAATGTAAAGGAGGGGTTGGAGATTTCAAACGCAATGAAGACATGATGATTTTTTGCGTGGTTCCGATAGGTGGTGCTATCGTACGTCCATGTTGATGGAGACTTCAACCCATGAAGGGTAACGGTTGCGCGAGTTCACGGAGGGCTCCACCCCCGAAGGGTCCACGAAGAAGCAACCTTGCCTATTCCACCATGGCTTCCGTCCACGAAGGAGTAGCCTCACTCGGGGTAGATCTTCACGAAGTAGGCGATCTCCTTGCCCTTACAAACTCCTTGGTTCAACTCCACATGATCTTGGAGGCTCCCAAGTGACACCAAACCAATCTGGTGTGTTGATGATGAACTCCTTGCTCTTGTGCTTCAAATGATAGTCTCCTCAACACTCAATCTCTCTCTCACAGATTTGGCTTGGGTAGGAGAAGGATTGGAGTGGAAAGCAACTTGAAGAGGCTAGAAATCAAGGTTCAAATGGTAGGATTGGAATCTCTTGATCTCAACACATGAGTAGGTGGTTCTCTCTCAGAAAATGAATGGTGGAAGTGTAGGTATGTTCTGATGGCTCTCTTTTAGAGTAAGTGGGGGTGGAGGGGTATAAATAGCCTTCACCCAAAATCCAACCGTTACACACTTTTGACCCAAATCGGTGAGACTGAATATAAACTCGGTGAGACCGATTAGTGTAAAAGATATGAACGTTGGGCTTTTCGATGGGACCGAAGTGGAACAACTCGGTGGGACCAAAGTGCAATGGCTAGGGCAAAACCCAGTCTCGGAATTTCCCATTGTTTCAACTCGGTGATTCCGAAGTGAAACAAAGTCATCACAGAAACTTGGCAATGCCATCTCGGTGGGACCGAGATCCATTTCGGTCAAACCGAATTGCTAGGGTTTGGCAGTGGCAATGGGAGTGGTCATCTCGGTGGGTCCAGATGGGATAGTTTCCATGGGACCGAGATGGACATTTAGGGTTTGGACAGATGTGTTTTTGAGAAAATGACCGAGGGTTTTTGGAGCAATATCGCTAAGCACTTGAGCAACAACCTCATCATCAATACGTCATCCCCTTTTAATAGTATTGGATTTCCTAAGGGACTCAATGTGATCTTGGATCACTAAACCAAACATGTAGAGTCTTGGAGTTGCCAATTCTTGTCCTTGACATTTTGAGGGGTCCACATCCATTAGTCCTTGCCATGCCAATCATTGATCTTTTCTAAAATCTATTAGCAATGAGTATTAGATCAATGATATATATGTTGTTATTAATTACCAAAACCACCCAGGGATTAGTTGCACTTTCAATCTTCCCCTTTTTGGTAATTGATGACAACATATAGATCAAAGCTTCGACAAATAATATAATCAATGAAATACATCGTCGCTTTGAGAAGTATGTGATAAGTAAGAGCTACCCCTAAATTTGTGCATTATTTAAAATTTGCATTTGAATGCAAATGCACAATCGATTAGGATCATGGGTCACTCTTCCATATCACATACATCTTGGTGGAGCGCACAAAATGATAAGATTGCAATGTAATAAGCACTCATCACCAAAAAACCAATTGAATGATCATACAAAGAGCATATGAATAGATATATAAACATAGCATCATCAAAGTACGGTATGATCAACCACAAACACATGTAGTACCAAACGAGCAACGAACAAAAGTAGCACAGAAGGTAGCACACAAATGAAAATCAAACGAGAAAAAACAAAACACTCACTCTCTCGAAGCCCTAATGATCTATACTAATTCTCCCCCTTTGGCAACAAGTACCAAAAAGTTCGAAGAAGTACAGAGCAAGACGTCGCTTATCGTGGGAAACGATTATCTATGGGACCGAACGGGTCCCTTTGCGATTCGGCTCAGGGGACATGCATGGAACAAAGAGCAGATTTTTAGTAGGTGCAAGAACACGCGGGGGATTTATCCAGGTTCGGGCCTCTATGAGCGTAAAACCCTACTCCTGCTCTGTGTTTGATCATGTATGAACTCTGGTTACAGGGAGCGCAGTTTTCCGGCAAGGTGCACGGGAAAATGCAGCTACGGCGTGTAATTGAGCTGGGTGTCGACCGTTCTACCTGTAGCCGTGGGCCTCCTTTTATAGGCCAAGGGGTTACCACAATGGCTAATACGGTCATTACAAAGTATGAACGATGACTTGCACCGTCATCACTTCTATCTTCCAACGGGTTAAGACAAACGTATTTAATGCACCATTAGGTGCTACGTTGGGGACGCGAGGCCTTGGGCAAAAGATCTGTACCACCGGTCCTGGCGCCCTCCAGTAATCTCGACACGTCCCAGGGACGGCTGTCATTAAAGTTAATCTTGGCGTGGTGTGCTGACACGTGCCTTGGCCGGCTATGTTGACTGCCTGCCCTCTCGACACCTAGCCTACGAGCCTATCTGGTCGATGGTGAGGTGGAGTGGTAACGGGACAGAACAAACCTGCTGGCACGGAGCTTGCCGGCAAGGGAGCTTGCCGGCAACCATAGTCTTGGTCTTCACCTTGCCAGGGTGGAGCTTGCCGGCAAGGGCAGCGTCGATCTTCAGTACTAGAATAGTACTTCTCGATGACCTGCCTTGAGGTCTTCTTCACGGTCTTGGTGTTGAGTCTTAAGGTGTAGTTATCCTCTACCAAGCCCTTGCCGGAAGGGAGGCTACAACTGCCTGTGCACAAGTTTGGGTACGAGGGCACCCATGTCTGAGTACACCGACAGGAGCCCCTGGGCCTGGGCCACACGCGCATGCGAGGCGTCGTTGGGCTAGGCCCAAACAGTGCACAGGTGGCGCGTGGCAGAGGATAACTGCCATAATCTTCTCTTTTACCGCACCCGCCCACGATGCGCATTAAATGCGGGCGTGGGAGAGGTGGAGCGAAGCGGCGGCGGGAGGTGCTGCGTCTAAAAAGCGTAGCCACGTAGGACAAAAAAGAGCCAGCCCTCGCGCCTTCCCCATAAAAAGGAAAAACGTGGAGGGCGCAGCTCATTTCGCCTGACTTCTCGCATCTCCTTCCTCAATTTCTGCCATTAAGGGAGGCGAGGCGGCAGGGAGAGTAATCCCCCTAGGGTGCTATAAAAGAGGGCGGGGGGAGTGGCAATCTTCCCCACCCATCTTCTGCCTTTGCCATTCTCCTCCTCCAACCTTTCATTCATCCTTGCTTTCCTTGAGGTCTACCGCTGCAATGGCGAGGGGTGGAGGTCGGGCCCTCGCATCTGCTTCCGCCTCAAGGGTCCCCTCTCGGGGTCGGACGCGTTCCTCTGTGGTCGTCGTGAGTGCCAGCCCTAGCGCCCATAGAAGAGCCGCCCCCCGCGGCCGCGGAGGGCGCGGTACTCATGGATGAGGCGGGCGTGGCGGATGTGGCGGGGTGGCTGCCCTTCCCCCTCAGGCGGAAACGCGCACGGCGGTGACGGCGCACGAGTCCCACATGGCGGTGGCAGTGGACGAGTTTGTCGTGGGGTTGCACCGCCAGCTTCGCAGTTGGCTCCGGCTCCCGGACCCCTTTGCGAGGGTGATGGAGAACAGCAGGCCCTCGGGCCTGTGGCAACAGGCGGATGGCTGCTGCAATGGCCTGGGTGGTGGCCGAGTTCTCCACCACCGGCTCTCTGTTCTTGACGCGGGGGTGGAAGTCGTTCGCCCACTCCCGTGGTCTATGGAAGGGGCAGCTTCTCCAGTTTAGGTACGACGGAGCTGCCACACTCTTCGTGAAGTTCTTCGGGGTCTCCGGCAGCCGCATCGAATGCTGCGCAGAAAGTGAGAGCAGCAGCGGCACCGACTCCACCAGCGAGAGCGAGAGCGACGAAAGCTCCTCGCGTATCAAGAGCGAAGGCGACGACTCCGACTAGGCGCATAGAATTGCCCCAGTGGAATCTTGAAGATGAGCTGTGCTCCGCCTAGGCTCCTCTCCTTAGCTCCTGTATCAAAACCAATGTAGCCCAGTGGGGGCATGGAAGATAACTTTCACATCTAAACGTTTAACAGTTGCTGTAGTTCATATTTTGAATGGACGTATGCATGTTGTTCTCCTTATTCTATTCTGCCTTTGCATGATTTTTGTACCCTACGCTTGCTGGAAACTTAACGGTGCGCACACCCTTGCCGCAAGTGCTTGAGGAACAGGTCCTTAGCAGCTTGCCGAAAGTGTCGCTGCCGGCAAGGTCATGCTTGATGGTCACAACGCGGCTGCTTAGGTTGCCGAGCGGACTCGAAGCAAAGTAAGAGCGCAGTCGATCACGAGAAGGTTCCTTAGCATGCAGGTTTCTCATACAAAGGCCAAAGCCGTTCAAGGAGAAACACAACTACAACAAAGAATTTATTTCAAAGTTTCGCAACTTAGCACATTCCTTGCTATACTTCTTGCCGTAGGGTGATATCTTGAACGCGTCCTTTGGTATCCATACCGTCAATCCCCCCGGGAAACTTGTACGCGAGGAATCCTTCCTTCCTTTAAGAAAAAGAAAGAAGAGAAAAGAGGAGGCTGGAACCTTGACGGTTCGTTAATCACCTTATGCAAGGCAAAATGTAACACAAGACTGCCTGCAACACATAAATAAATATGTACTTGACAAAGAATGGTGAAACATCTAACTTTTATTTAATATGCACGGGATCTGCGCCCGGCTTTGTACAAAGGATTACAAGCCTTGACGGCAAACTTGTACAAAAGAGGTTGCCGGGCAGCCCAGCAACCGCGCCTTACGGGTAAAACTTATGAAGATGCTCAATATTTCATGAGTTTAGCACCGGAGTGCCATCTTCAGTTTCTAGGTGGACTGTGCCGGGCCTAGTGACTCGTATTACCCGGTAAGGGCCTTCCCACTTCGGCGTCTACTTGTTTTTTATCCTTCGTGGATCGAATCCGACGAGGAACAAGGTCGCCTTTCTCAAGGTCCCTGGCCTTCACTTTGCGGCTAAGGTAGCGGTGCAAAGCTTGCTGGTACCATGCAACACGGGCAGCAACCTGGAAACGATCTTCCTCAAGGAGTGTGGCATCGTCATGCCGCAGCTCATCTTGGTCCTCCTCATTGGTGGCCAAGACTCGAGGTGACCCATATTTGAGTTCCGTGGGGAGTATTGTTTCTGCACCAAGACTAGCTTCCTGACCTTCTGCTTGAGGGGTCTCGCATGAGGGCAGACAACAAGGTGGTGCTCAGTTGCCCTCCTAAGAACTTCGGGGATGTCAGGTGCTTGCCGGGCAAGCACACTGGCATTCACCCATAGGAAGGCAACGAGCTCGACCTCCTATTTGTTGCCGAGAGTGGCACATTCAGAAAAAGTGCCACTCGTCCCATCCCCCTTCGCAGAAACTTGTTTGGTCGTGGATGCGGAAGCCTTGGTTCTCTTGCTCTTGCTGGTAGAGCTCTCTGGTGTATCCTCGACAGGCATGCTGCACTCTAAAGTGCGCTTCCCGGAGTCCTTCCCAGAGGCCTTGCCGGTCTTCTTCTTCTTTCCTTCCCCGGGAGCTTTGACGGCAGGGGTGAGTGCCTCAATGGCAGCCGCTGCCGCCGCCTCCCGGTAGAGCTTGTCAGCACAGATGATTGCGTCCTTGTGGTTTGACTTGATGGTGAGGACCCCCATCGGCCCCGGCATCTTGATGACGTTGTACGCATAGTGCGACGCGGCCATAAACTTTGCCAGGGCTTGGCGGCCCAGAATTCCATTATACGGCAGCGGCATCTCGACGACGTCGAAGGTAATCTTTTCCGTCCGATGGTTGAGCTCGCTGCCGAACATGACCGGCAACGTGACTTGGCCCTTCGGCTTGTTCCTCCTCGGACTGATCCCTTGGAAACTGCCTGTCTCCTCGAGATCCTTGTCGGGGATCTGTAGCCTCTTGATCACATCTGGGGAGATCAAGTTCAAGCCAGCCCCACCGTCGACCAGCATTTTTGTCACCTTGAGGTTGCGAATTGTTGGTGAGACCAACAACGGCAAACACCCGACCGCAGTGGTGCGATCAGGGTGGTCCTCGGCGTCAAAGAAGATGGGCGAGTGTGACCACTTGAGTGGCTTCTGCGCCTCCATCACCGGCTCTGCTGCATTGACTTCGCGGATCCACTGCTTTAGTTGCCGGTGCGAGGAGTGCAAAGATGCGCCTCCGTCAACACACATGGCATCCACCGCATTCTGGAACTCCTTGTCGGACCCGCCTCCGTCCTCATCACTATCATCCTCTTCTTGCTGGCCCTGAGCAGCCTTCTCTTTTGGCTGCTTGGCCTTGCCACGGCGGCCTCCGCGGCCACCATGGTCTTGCTTACCAGACCCACCAGAACCATCTTGGGCCTTCTCCTTGTCACACTTCTCGTACTCTTGCTTCTGCTTTTCGGCAAGTTGCTCTACTTGCCGGCATTGCTGGAGGTCGTGGCCCTTGGTGCGGTGGATCTTGCAGTACGGCCCGCCGGTCTTGCCGGCCTTCTCGCCTGCAGCAGCTTCTCGGCAAGCATCGCACCCGGCAACCTCCTTGCCGGGGATGTCTGCCTTCGACTTCTTGGGGGCGTTGGTGTCGCCGGAGCTCTCGACAGCCAGTACAGTCTTGTTCTTGTGCTTCATGTTCTTCTTCTGTGGGGTTGATGCGTCGTCGTCCTCTGAATCGACGTCTGCACCGGCATCTTCCCCGGGGAGTCGCCTCCCTTCCTCAGCACGTGCACACCTATCCGCCAAGGCGTACAGATCATTGATGGTCTTGACCTGCTCAACATTCATCTCAGACCGCATCCTGCGGTTGCGCACATTCGTGTGGAACGCAGCAAAGACAACTGCGGGATGGATGTCGGGGATGTTGTGGTGCACACGGCTGAACCGTTGTATGTACTTGCGGAGGTTCTCTCCACCCCTTTGGGGGATCACCTGCAAATCACTGGGCTGACCCAGGAGCTTGTGGCCACCCTGGTATGCGCCAACGAAATGATGGCACAGATCCGCCCAAGAAGAGAAGGAGCCCTCAGGCAGGTTCATCAACCATGACCTGACGTTGGGCCGAAGCGCCAACGGGAAGTAGTTGGCGAGTACTTTCTCGTCCCATCCCCCGGCAGCTTCCACCGTGATGGTGTAGATGCCAAGGAACTCGGCTGGGTTGAGCGTGCCATCATACTTATCGAGCAGCTCCGGCTTGAAGGCTCGGGTGGACGGCCAGCGAACTTGCCGCAGCTCATGAGTAAACGTTGGCCATCCCACATTGTAGGGCAAGTACCCAGCGGCTACTGGAGCGAGCACGTTCACTGCCGGCCTGGCACGGTCGTCGGATTGACGGTGGGCTTCCCGGCGCCGCTCGATCTTCATGCGGGTGTCTTCGTCACACCGCTCGCGGAGCACTTAGAAATTATCTTGGCGGCACCGCGGATCTGACGAGGCCATAGACAGCACGTCATGGTCGTCTGATCGGCGGGCTGGCCGTTGTGACGGTGGGGGGTGCCGAGGCGACTGCACCATTTGCGCGGCGTCTCCGGCAAGGTAGCCGGATGGTCCCGCCAACATGGTGGTTGGTGGCCGCGAGGGCCCCATGTCTTGTGTTTTATCGGGATCGGCAAAACTGATGAGACTGTGAATGGTGGCTTTCCATTCGTCCATCTTGTCAGGGCTTGGCGGGAAGTTCAAAAGTATTTGAACCCGCGCCATGGCCTCCGCCGCCGTGGTTGGCATGGCTGGGAGCACAAAACGAGGCGTCGCTCGACTCCTGGTAGACCCAGAAGGAGCTTCATTATGTCCGTGCCGCCGCGGCTCATGCTCGCCAACAGGCGGACGTGGTGGTCACGGTGGCGCTCCGTGAGCAATCGGAAGTTGCTGCATAGGGATCTCCCCTTGCGGTCGCCTGGGACCGCCAGCAACGTGGGGAAGCATGTCGTGCCCATCTTGCGATGGCCGCGGCATACGCCTCACCGCGCCATTGTTGGACGTCGTCACTACATTCTGGGATGTTGCGGCGGCTGGGTTCTGGGTCGCAGCATTATGAACTATATTACTATGATGACTGTGCTCACCAGATTGTCTTGGAAGTTGACCGGCTGCGACGTCACCGGTCCTGTGGCTAGGCTCAGCAGCGTGGCGAGGGTGCTGGGCACCCGCACCACTCGCACCTCCTGCCCCGCCCGTCCCAACCGTAGTGCCCGTGCCGGCTACGCCACCTGCAGTCGCCTTGGAAGGTGGCTTGGACGCGGTAGGAGCCGTCGTGGCTCCACCCTTCTTCTTCGGCGCCATCAACGAAGATGATGAAGTTGGTACTTACACTACCAAAAAGCTGATTTGTGACACACAATCCCGCTACCTGGCACGCCAAAGATGTCGTGGGAAACGACTATCTATGGGACCGAACGGGTCCCTTTGCGATTCGGCTCAGGGGACATGCATGGGACAAAGAGCAGATTTTTAGTAGGTGCAAGAACACGCGGGGGATTTATCCAGGTTCAGGCCGCTATGAGCATAAAACCCTACTCCTGCTCTGTGTTTGATCGTGTATGAACTCTGGTTACAGGGAGCACAGTTTTTCGGCAAGGTGCACGCGAAAATGCAGCTACGGCGTGTAATTGAGCTGGGTGTCGACCGTTCTACCTGTAGCCGTGGGCCTCCTTTTATAGGCCAAGGGGTTACCACAATGGCTAATACGGTCATTACAGAGTATGAATAGTGACTTGCACCGTCATCACGTCTATCTTCCAACGGGGTAAGACAAACGCATTTAATGCACCGTTAGGTGCTACGTCGGGGAGGCGAGGCCTTGGGCAAAAGATCTGTACCACCAGTCCTGGCGCCCTCCTGTAATCTCGACACGTCCCAAGGACGGGTGTCACTAAAGTTAATCTTGGCGTGGCGTGCTGGCACGTGCCTTGGCCGGCTATGTTGACTGCCTGCCCGCTCGACACCTAGCCTACGAGCCTATCGGGTCGATGGTGAGGTGGAGCGGTAACGGGACAGAACAAACCTACTGGCACGGAGCTTGACGGGCCTTGCTTGCCGGCAAGGGAGCTTGCCTGCAACCATAGTCTTGGTCTTCACCTTGCCGGGGCGGAGCTTGCCGGCAAGGGCAGCGTCGATCTTCATTACTAGAATAGTACTTCTCGATGTCCTGCCTTGAGGTCTTCTTCACGGTCTTGGTGTTGACTCTTAAGCTGTACTTATCCTCTACCAAGCCCTTGCCGGAAGGGAGGCTACAACTGCCTATGCACAAGTCTGGGTACGAGGGCACCCATGTCTGAGTACACCGACATCGCTCTTGGCTCGATCTCCAGCAACTCCTGGTGGTGAAGTCCTCTGACTTGCAGTGCCGGTGTGCGTCGATGTCGGAGTAGAGAGAAGTGCATCTGCAAATGCCTCGGAAGAAGTCTGTGGAACTGGTGGAGGAGTGGCAACGGTTGGAGCAACTGACGGAGCAACTGAGGTTGCAGCAGCTGGAGCTGAAACTGTGGCTCTAGAAGTGTCTGGAACTGCTGCTGACCTGAGCTGGGTCCGGAACTGAGTAGTCGTGGGAAGTACTGAACCACGATGCTCGTCATCATCACTGCTAGCAAGCTTTGCCTCATCCACCTCTTTCTTCAGACTCTCAACTATAGTTTGCATCTTTGTCACCTTGACATCCAGATCATAGAATTTCGTCTCAACGATCCTCTCAAGACTCTTCTGGTTCTCAGCAATGTTGGCCAGACTCTACTCGATCCTCTAAGTAGCTCGAAGAAGATAGTTTATCTGATCGGCCTTGGTCTTCAGTGATGGAGTAGGTGTGGCTCTGGGATCTGTAGACTTAGCAGCCTCCGCTCGTGCTTCCTTCTCTGCATGTGCTCCGGCCGAAGTGGGATGGGATGGATCCATCATCACTGTGTTATCCTCAAACTCCGGCTTAAGCGGCAAATGCTCACGGTCAAGCAGATATGTCTTGTTACCAACATTGGAGTTGATAAGCACCTGAATGTGTGGAGCAAATCCACATGACCTCTTCTGATCCGCGGTAGTCCTCGTGATAGTCTCTACAATGAGATCCATGACCTTGAATCTCTCAGATTGATCAATGTGATGAAGCATATTGATGGAATGTCCTCTGGTCATCCTCTCATCTCCTGACTTGGGCATCAAAGTATGCCTTATGATCGTGTTGGAGGTAGCAAGTCCTGCCAACAGATGATAAACTGAGCCTAGCTTGTGAGTCTCAAGGTCATCCAAAGGAATTTCCTTATAAATATTGGCCATGGAATTGTGATCCATCTTGCGCTTAGCATACACATCAATGTCATTTTCCTCGGGCTCGGGTACATCTAGCAAAGTTGCCCATTCTTCAACAGTGGACTCATATCGAACACCTTCTGTCATCCACACAATCCTGTCATCGGAATAGAAATGAGCTGTGGAGTAGAATTGCATGATCATCTCGTCATTCCAAGAAGTCAATTTCTTCCCTATGAACTCGTCAATGCCTATCATCTTGAAGCTCTCATGCACATGAGGAAAGTGGTCTTCATTATCATTGATTAATTCCCAGTCCACCCATCTCATATCGCTGACTATAGGCTTCTTGTCAAGCAACACAATCTCATGGAAGTCATGTTGTTCCTTGGTGTGAAAGCAGTAGTCTACAGCAGTTCTCCTTCTCACTGAGTAAGGATCAGACTCTCTCCATTTCCTCAGTCCCTTGTCCTTTCTCTCCTTCATGTTCTCTGTTATGGGATGTGTGTCATTGTGTTCAGGCAATCTGGGTCTTAGCTACCTTAGCACTGGGGCTTCTTCTTCATCATCATTTCTCTGAGGCACTGGGGCCTTGTTCTTCTTTGCAGCAGGGACATCTCTGGTAGTCCTCTTGGGTTTGGCAGCAGCTGGCTTGGTCTTTGAAGAAGTAGCAGACTTCATAGCATCACCCATGAGTTTTTCCTGTTTAGGAGGAGGTGGATTTGTAGCTTGCTCTTCCTCGTCTGTGGCATCATCTCTCCTCATTGATGTGGGTTTGAACACCACATGAGCAACTTGTTTTCTGTCCCTCTTCTTGCATGCAGCCTTTGGCTTAGACTTGGTTGGCACTGGCTGAGATCTTCCTGGATTTTCTGAGGTAATGCCTCTCTTGGCAGCTGTAGATGCAGAGATTTTCCTAGAGACTCCTCTCTCCTTGTGAGTGCCTGCATACTCTTTTTGAATAGTAACCTAGTTCTTCTTGGAGGTGACCTCTTCTAACTGGAAGTCCTCATCCTCATCATCAGAATTTTTCCTCTTCCTAGTCCTTGTAGCTGCTTTAGGCAAGTCTGGAGAACTTCTTTCTCCCTCATGGTAACTCTCCTCTGGACTAGATCCTGCATCAAGATCAACACTTTGCTCTTCAGATCTGTTCTGGCTATCACTGAGGTCTGACATGCTGACACCTGCACCTGTGAAGTAGATGGGGTAGAGTGGAATAGATGAGAATCACAAAAACACAGCATTTTGACAAAAATTTGAGTTAAAACTTCAGTTTTAGGTTTTCACAGAAATGATTTTGGAAATTCCGAGTAGATCATCTTGGTAGCACCGAAGCTGTCACAGAGACTCGTCAACACAGTCTCGGTCTGACCGAAATGCGTTTCGGTCTCTCCGACATGCTAGGGTTCTACTGAAATTTTAGATTCGGATCCACCGATTCGTACCACTCGGTGACACCAAGATGTACAATGTGCAATGGCCAGAGGCCAAATCGGTGAGTCCGATTCTTTCTATTCGGTCTGTCCGAGATGAGTTCTGCGCAAACCTAACCCTAAAATTTTCGCTCAAATCTACTTCTACGGAATATTGTTGGAATAGAAATCGCAAATAGTGGGAACATTGCGGGCACAATTGCTCTAGTGCATTGAATCAGCTAGTTGAAGCACTAGGGGATCGAATCTCACTCTAACTCGGTGAAGATCCTCTACGGCGGTGATGAATACCATTGACGGCGACGGAATCCGGCGGCGAGGGCATGCTGGAGACAAGTAGATGATCCGGAGATCACGGGCGATGGCAGTGATGGGGTGCGGGGGCGACGTAACTGTTCAGAAATTTCAACGTACGGTCCGCGCAATATATACACCCGTGAGCTGTCGGTGAGACCGAGTGAAATGGATCGGTGGCACCGAGATGAGTAACTGCTATGAGCACATCAACTCTGTGGCGCCGAGAATTTCAAATCGGTTTCTCCGAGATAGAAAATCAGACCAGTCCAAGTGATTTTGGTGAGACCGAATGGTTATGAGTTGGTCCATCCGAAAGTCACTTAGAGGGTTTTGGAGGTCAGCCCTAGTCGGATCGGTGGCTCCGAGTGCTCCCCACCCGAAGGGTCCGAAAGGAACTTGTTCAAAGTTTTGTGATATAGCAAGAATGAATTGAGACAAGTTGAGATAGATAGCTAAGGAAAGTTCTTAGGCATTCTTGTACATCCATTTGGCCAAATAAAACCAAATCAATCAAACTACAAATGGATGTCCTCGAATGAGAAATATGCATAACAACATGCTCACACAATAAGATAGCAAATAAAATATGTGGCAAACATGCACAAACAATTCTAGCATCTATCACACAATGGGCGATGACATAGTCATCTATATATGAGTATATCGACTTAGGAGCCAAATGAGAACATTTGATCATAGGTCATACTCATCGTTTAAGGATAAGTGGAGTTGCCACTTTTACATAAAGCATTAATGTGTTCACACCATTAGAGTTGCTTTAGCTCAAGTCTTAGAGCAAAGCTCCCCCTAGATGTGATATCCCCCAAAGAGGGATGAACTAACCTTGGGTTTTGTCGATGTTGACTTCATGTAGATGTTGTAGATGTGGATGCTCAATGTTGACGTAGAGCATCAAGAGTTGGGAGCAATCGATCCTTTGAATGATGCACTTTCAATACCTACATGGGTTAGTCCCGCAAGGAACAAACAAGGATATCCATAGACATAGAATGAAATGCACAACATATGATGTCCATGAATGCATAGAATACCTTGTCCCTTGACTTACCAACAAGAGGGTTTGTGACTCCATGAACTAGTGCAAGATGTTGAAGTTGGTTGCACAAGTCCTTGCCATGAATGAATATGAGTGAAGTTGTTGGCGGAGTCACCCTCAAGAACTCTCTAGTTCTTCTTCTTTGGGACCCACATCAATTTGATGGGAATCCTTGGAGTTGTAGTAGTACTTGATGAAGTGGAACTTGATGAGGTCTTGGGAACCCACTTGACCATGGCTTGAGGTGGTTCTTCAAATGAGTCAATCTCCTCTTGAAGCTTGTCCTTGCCTTTTAGCTTGTGGTCTTGTGGTGGAAGATCATCTTGAGCTTTTGTTCGCTTAAAGGAAGTAGGATCATACTTCTCTTGTTGAGGAACAAACTTCATCTTGGGGTATTGATCTTCTTCCCACTCAACTCCATTGGCATTGAACTTTCATTCAAAACCAACACCTTGGTTCTTCCGGTGCCTTCCTTGCTTGCGTACAATTTCCTCAAATTGCTTACTCCCAGCAAGGCTCTTGTAGACACCCTTTTCTATAACTCCTTTCAACACATTGTTTTCTTGCTCAAGTGTAACTTGGCTAAGAGAATCATTAGTGGAATCAATAGAACTACTAGAAGTAACAACATTGGATTTAGCATTGTTATTGTTACTACCAGAGGTAGAACCCTTTTTACCCTTGTTACTAGTTTGCTTAGATTTAACTTGTGGCACAAAAGTAGACACGAGTAAATGTTTGGCAATGTAGGAGGAACTCTTCTTTCGAAGATCGTCATTGATAGCTTTTAGAAACTCATGCTCATGCTCTAAATTTAGCTTCTCGAAGCGTAGCTTCTCATGAGTTCTTAGAAGCTCTCTATGATCATCTTGAGTTGCTTCATGAGCTAACTTAAGAGTGTTTAGTTCTTTAGTTTGACGCTCAATCCCCTTCATAGCATTGTCATTCGTTTCCTCTTGACTATCATGATTACTAGCAAGTTCATTATAGCTTGCATTACTAGCCTTATCAACAAGCAAATCATCACCAAGTAATTCATGCTCATCACTATCAAAGTCAAGTTATTCGGGGTGTGATACCTTGGGGCCTTTTGCCATGAAGCATCCAATTCCATCATTTGGTGAATAAAATAGGTCATAGGAGTTGGAGGATATGAGAGCAAGTCCGGCAACACCTTCATCTTGACTATAGTCGAAGTCGGAGTGATAAATTCTCTCGGATTGGTTGTCGGAGTCGGAGCCGGAAATCCATTCACCAACATGAGCTTGATGTCTTCTTCTAGTGTAGCTCTTGGATGACTTGTCCTTCCTTTCCGAATCCTTGATTCTCCGAGAAGGTCTTCGTTCATAACGATCATCTCTACTCCTTCTCTCCTTATGAGGCGATTCATCTTGTGGGATCGAGGAGATAGGTCTAGAGGGGGGGTGAATAGACTCCTAACCAGCCAAATTAGCAGTTTTTAATTTCTCTTGGAACTTAGGCAGATTTTGGCACAAGTTAAGATCACTCCAATACTTTCTACACATGCATATCTAGAGATTGAGCAGCGGAAATAGTAAAGCATGCAATAGTATGGAAAGTAAAGGGGTAGAGTATGGAAGATCAAACGCAACGAAGACACGGTGGATTTTTGGCGTGGTTCCGATAGGTGGTGCTATCGTACGTCCACGTTGATGGAGGCTTCAACCCACGAAGGGTAACGGCTGCGCGAGTCCACGAAGGGCTCCACACAGGAAGGGTCCACGAAGAAGCTGTTGGGGAACGTTGCATGGGAAACAAAAATTTTCCTACGCACACATAAGATCTATCCATGGTGATGAGCATCGACGAGAGGGAGAGTGAATCTACATACCCTTGTAGATCGCTAAGCGGAAGCGTTAATAAACGCGGTTGATGTAGTCGAACGTCTTCGCGATCCAAATCGCCGAGCGTCCCGCGATCCAATCACGATCCTTCCGATCTAGTGCCGAACGGACGGCACCTCCGCGTTCAACACACGTACGGCTTGATGACGCCTTCACCTCCTCGATCCAGCGAGCGATGATGAAGTAGTGGTTGAGTTCCAGCAGCACGACGGCGTGGTGATGGTGGTGAGGAACAATCTCTGCAGGGCTTCGCCAAGCACTACGGAGATTATGACGGAGGAACTAGAGGGTTAGGGTTGCCGCACACGGCTTGGGGAAATCTTGATGTGTCCCGTGTGCTAGCCCTGCCCCTCTATTTATATGTTGAGCCTTGGGGTCTAAACTTGGAGTAAAAGCCTCCTCCGGGTCGGTTTTGCCCGCACAAGGTCGGTTTGGCCCGCAGGAAAAGAGTCCAACTCGGATCCCTGCCGAACCGTGCACAGCCGCGCACAAGCGGTAGTACCGCTTCACACAAGCGGTAGTACCGCTTGGGCGGTAGTACCGCTTCACACAAGCGGTAGTACCGCTCCGGCGGTAGTACCGCTTCACCAAGCGGTAGTACCGCTTACGCGGCAGCAAAACTACTTTTGCACTTTCCAATACCTTGTGGTCTTTATCCCTTTGGCTCATATAAAGTGTTGCTGCACCCGAACACTTCGGTAAACATCCGGAATCCCTTTCGGTGAACTCCGGAACCCTTCCAGAGATCAAAACACTATTATCACATATATCAATCTTTACCTCCGGACTATTCCGGAGATCCTCGTCATGTCCGGGATCTTATCCGGGACTCCGAACAACTTTCGGTCACCAACATAATAACTCAATTATACTAATCGTCACCAAACGTTAAGTGTGTAGACCCTGCGGGTTCGAGAACTATGTAGACATGACCGAGACACCTCTACGGCCAATAACCAATAGCGGGACCTGGATGCCCATATTGGCTCCTACATATTCTACGAAGATCTTTATCGGTCGAACCTCTATGTCAAGGATTCAGTTAATCCCGTATGCTGTTCCCTTTGTTCTTCGGTATGTTACTTGCCCGAGATTCGATCGTCGGTATCACTATACCTAGTTCAATCTCGTTACCGGCAAGTCTCTTTACTCGTTCCGTAATACAAGATCCTGTGGCTAACTCTTTAGTCACTTTGCTTGCAAGGCTCAATGTGATGTTGTATTACCGAGTGGGCCCTGAGATACCTCTCCGTCATACGGAGTAACAAATCCCAGTCTTGATCCATGCCAACCCAACAGACACCCTCGGAGATACCTGTAGATCACCTTTATAGTCACCCAGTTACGTTGCGACGTTTGATACACACAAGGTATTCCTCCGGTGTCAGTGAGTTGCATGATCTCATGGTCAAAGGAACAGATACTTGACATGCAGAAAACAATAGCAATAAACTGACACGATCAAATGCTACGTTTACAGTTTGGGTCTTGTCCATCACATCATTCTCCTAATGATGTGATCCCGTTATCAAATGACATCTCATGTCAATGGCTAGGAAACCTTAACCATCTTTGATCAATGAGCTAGTCAACTAGAGGCTTACTAGGGACACAGTGTTGTCTATGTACCCACACATGTATTTGAGTTTCCAATCAATACAATTATAGCATGGATAATAAACGATTATCATTAACAAGGAAATATAATAATAACCAATTTATTATTGCCTCTAGGGCATATTTCCAACAGTCTCCCACTTGCACTAGAGTCAATAATCTAGTTCACATCACTATGTGATTTACATTGTAATGAATCGAACACCCATGCAGTTCTGGTGTTGTTCATGTTTAGCCCTTGGAAGAGGTTTAGTCATCGGATCTGCAACATTTAGATCCGTGTGTACTTTGCAAATATTTATGTCGTCCTCCTTGATGTAATCGAGGATGAAATTGAAACGTCGCTTTATGTGTCTGGTCCTCTTGTGAAATCTTGGTTCCTTGGCTAGAGCAATGGCACCAGTATTATCACAAAACAGAGTCATTGGGTTAAGTGCACTAGGCACTACTCCAAGATCTGTCATGAACTCCTTCATCCAGACACCTTCCTTCGCCGCCTCCGAGGCAGCGATGTACTCCGCTTCGCATGTAGAATCTGCTACCACGCTTTGCTTGGAACTGCACCAGCTAACCGCACCCCCATTAAGAATAAATACGTATCCGGTTTGCGACTTAGAGTCATCCGGATCAGTGTCAAAGCTTGCATCGACGTAACCCTTTACGACGAGCTCTTGATCACCTCCATAAACGAGAAACATGTCCTTAGTCCTTTTCAGGTACTTCAGGATATTCTTGACCGCCGTCCAGTGTTCCATTCCTGGATCACTTTGAAACCTTCCGACCATACTTATGGCAAGGCTGACATCGGGTCTTGTGCACAGCATTGCATACATGATAGAGCCTATGGCCGAAGCATAGGGGATGACACTCATCTTTTCTCTATCTTCTGCAGTCACTGGGCATTGAGTCTTACTCAACTTCACACCTTGCAAAACAGGCAAGAACCCCTTCTTGGACTGATCCATTTTGAACTTCTTCAAAATCTTATCAAGGTATGTGCTTTGTGAAAGTCCTATTAAGCGTCTTGATCTATCTCTATAGATCTTGATGCCTAATATGAAAGCAGCTTCTCCTAGGTCCTTCATTGAAAAACTCTTGTTCAAATATTCCTTTACGCTTTCCAGCATTTCTATATTGTTTCCAATCAGCAATATGTCATCCACATATAATATTAGAAACGCTATAGAGCTCCCACTCACTTTCTTGTAAATACAAGCTTCTCCGTAAACTTGTATAAACTCGAACGCTTTGATCACCTCATCAAAACAAAGATTCCAACTCCGAGATGCTTGCACCAGTCCATAAATGGATCGCTGGAGTTTGCAAACTTTGTCAGCATTCTCTGGATCGACAAAACCTTCTGGTTGCATCATATACAACTCTTCCTTAAGGTAACCGTTAAGGAACGCTGTTTTGACATCCATCTGCCAAATTTCATAATCGAAAAAGGCAGCTATTGCTAACATGATTCTGACGGACTTAAGCATCGCTACGGGTGAGAAGGTCTCATCGTAGTCAACTCCTTGAACTTGTGAAAAACCCTTTGCCACAAGTCGAGCTTTATAGACGGTGACATTGCCGTCCGCGTCCGTCTTCCTCTTAAAGATCCATTTGTTCTGAATGGCCTTACGCCCTTCAGGTAATACTTCCAAAGTCCATACTTTGTTTTCATACATGGATCCCATCTCGGATTTCATGGCCTCTAACCACTTCTCGGAATCCGGGCTCATCATCGCTTCTCCATAGCTCGTAGGTTCATCGTTGTCTAACAACATGATGTCTAAGACAGGGTTGCCGTACCACTCGGGAGCAGTACGCGTCCTTGTCGACCTACGAGGTTTGATAGCAACTTGATCCAAAGCTTCATGATCATCATCATTAACTTCCTCTTCAGCTAATGTAGGCTCCACAGAAACAACTTTCTGCGCTGCGCTACTCTCAGGTTGAAGTAAAGGTTCAACAACCTCATCAAGTTCTATCTTCCTCCCACTCAATTCTTTCGAGAGAAACTCTTTCTCAAGAAATGTTCCGTTTTTAGCGACAAACACTTTGCCTTCGGATCTGAGGTAGAAGGTATACCCAACTGTCTCTTTTGGGTATCCTATGAAGACGCATTTCTCCGCTTTGGGTTCCAGCTTTTCAGGCTGAAGCTTTTTGACATAAGCATCACATCCCCAAACTTTAAGAAACGACAGCTTTGGCTTCTTGCCAAACCAAAGTTCATATGGCGTCGTCTCAACGGATTTCGATGGTGCCCTATTTAAAGTGAATGCAGCTGTCTCTAATGCATAACCCCAAAACGATAGTGGCAAATCGGCAAGAGACATCATAGATCGCACCATATCCAATAAAGTTCGATTACGACGTTCGGACACACCATTACGCTGTGGTGTTCCAGGCGGTGTCAATTGTGAAACAATTCCACACTGTCTTAAGTGACTGCCAAACTCATAACTCAGATATTCTCCTCCTCGATCAGATCGTAGGAATTTAATCTTCTTGTTACGATGATTCTCAACTTCACTCTGAAATTGTTTGAACTTTTCAAATGTTTCAGACTTGTGTTTCATTAAGTAAATATACCCATATCTACTTAAGTCATCAGTGAAGGTGAGAAAGTAACGATAACCACTGCGCGCTTCAATACTCATCGGACCGCACACATCAGTATGTATGATTTCCAATAAGTCACTTGCCCGTTCCATTGTTCCAGAGAACGGCGTTTTAGTCATCTTGCCCATGAGGCATGGCTCACATGTGTCAAGTGATTCAAAATCAAGTGACTCCAAAATTCCATCAGCATGGAGCTTCTTCATGCGTTTTACGCCAATATGACCTAAACGGCAGTGCCACAAGAAAGTGGTATTATCATTATCAATTCTATATCTTTTGGCATCAATGTTATGAACATGTGTATCATTACTATCGAGATTCAACAAGAATAAACCCCTCACATTGGGTGCATGACCATAAAAGATATTACTCATATAAATAGAACAACCATTATTCTCTGATTTAAATGAGTAACCGTCTCGCAATAAACAAGATCCAGATATAATGTTCATGCTTAACGCAGGCACCAAATAACACTTATTTAGGTTCATCACTAATCCCGACGGTAATCGAAGAGCGAGCGTGCCAACGGCGATCACATCAACCTTGGAACCATTTCCCACGCGCATCGTCACTTCGTCCTTTGCCAGCCTCCGTCTATTCCGCAGTTCCTGTTTTGAGTTGCAAATATGAGCAACCGCACCGGTATCAAATACCCAGGCACTACAACGAGAGTTGGTAAGGTACACATCAATAACATGTATATCATATATACCTTGTTTGTTGTTGGCCGCCTTCTTGTCAGCCAAATACTTGGGGCAATTCCGCTTCCAGTGTCCAGTTCCCTTGCAATGAAAACACACAGTTTCTGGTTTGGGTCCAGCCTTGGGTTTCTTCACGAGAGGAGCAACTGCTTTGCCACTCTGCTTGGAGTTACCCTTCTTACCCTTGCCATTTTTCTTGAAACTAGTGGTTTTATTGACCATCAACACTTGATGCTCCTTCTGAATTTCAGACTCAGCGGCTTTCAGCATCGCAAACAGCTCGGCGACTGACTTGTTCATCCCGTGCATGTTATAGTTCAACACGAAGCTCTTGTAGCTAGGTGGCAATGATTGAAGAACTCTGTCAGTGATAGCCTCTGGCGGAAGGGGCATCCCTAACTCAGCCAGACGGGTGGAGTACCCAGCCATTCTGAGCACGTGATCACTGATAGACCCGTTCTCCTCCATCTTGCAAGCATAGAACTTATCGGAGATCTCATATCTCTCGATCCGGGCATTCTTCTGAAAGATAAACTTCAACTCCTGGAACATCTCATATGCTCCATGACGTTCAAAACGTCTTTGAAGTCCCGGTTCTAAGCCATACAACATTGCACATTGAACTATTGAGTAATCATCAGAACGAGCCTGCCAGGCGTTCACAACGTCTAGAGACTCAACTGGAGCGGGTGGATCACCAAGCGGTGCATCAAGGACATAAGCCTTCTGGGAAGCCGTAAGGATAACCCTTAGATTACGGGCCCAGTCCACAAAGTTACTTCCATCATCTTTCAACTTAGCTTTCTCTAGGAACGCATTAAAATTCAGGGGTGCTACTGCGCGAGCCATGATCTACAACATAAATATAGCAAAGACAACTTAGACTATTGTTCTAGATAATGAGTTTAGTTAATCATATTACTTAAAAACTCCCACTCAAATTGACATCCCTCCGATCATTCGAGTGTTACATGATCCAAATCCACCAACTCAAGTCCGATCATCATGTGAGTTGAGGTGGTTTCAATGGTGAACATCTTCATGTTGATCATATCTACTATATGACTCATGTTCGACCTTTCGGTCTCTTGTGTTCCGAGGCCATGTCTGTACATGCTAGGCTCGTCAAGTTTAACCCAAGTGTTCCGCACGTGCAACATGGCTTGCACCCGTTGTATGCGAACGTAGAGTCTATCACACCCGATCATCACGGCGTGTCTCGAAACGACGAACTTTCGCAACGGTGCACACTTGGGGAGAACACAATTTATCTTGAAATTTAAGTGAGGGATCACCTTATAATGCTACCGTCGTCCTAAGCAAAATAAGATGCATAAAAGGATTAACATCACATGCAAATCATAAGTGACATGATATGGCCATGAACTTGTGCTTTTGATCTCCATCTCCAAAGCACCGGCATGATCTCCATCGTCACCGGCATGACACCATGATCTCCATCATCTTGATCTCCATCAACGTGTCGCCATAAGGTTGTCGCGCCGACTGTTGCTTCCACGACTATAGCTAACGTTTAGCGATAAAGTAAAGCATTACATAGCGCTTAATGATTGACACGCAGGTCATACAATAATTAAAGACAACTCTATGGCTCCTGCCAGTTGCCGTACTCATCGACATGCAAGTCGTGATATTCTATACAAAACATGATCATCTCATACATCACATATATCTCATCATGTAATTGGCCATATCACATCACAACATACCCTGCAAAAACAAGTTAGACGTCCTCTAATTGTTGTTGCAAATTTTACGTGGCTGCTACGGGTTTGCAAGAACCGTTCTTACCTACGCAAAACCACAACGTGGTGTAGTGATTGCTTTTTGATCTTCTAAAAGAACCCTCTTCATTGAACCGATTCAACTAAAGTGAGAGAGACAGACACCTGCCAGTCACCTTTATGCAACAAGTGCACGCAGCGGTGAAACCAGTCTCGCGTAAGCGTACGCGTAATGTCGGTCCAGGCCGCTTCATCTCACAATACCGCGGAATCAAGCATCAACTAGTAACGGCAAGCAATATGTATACATCCACGCCCACAACTCGTTTGTGTTCTACTCGAGATCTCATCTACGCATAGACCTGGCTCATGATGCCACTGTTGGGGAACGTTGCATGGGAAACAAAAATTTTCCTACGCACACATAAGATCTATCCATGGTGATGAGCATCTATGAGAGGTAGAGTGAATCTACATACCCTTGTAGATCGCTAAGCGGAAGCGTTAATAAACGCGGTTGATGTAGTCGAACGTCTTCGCGATCCAAATCGCCGAGCGTCCCGCGATCCAATCACGATCCTTCCGATCTAGTGCCGAACGGACGGCACCTCCGCGTTCAACACACGTACGGCTTGATGACGCCTTCACCTCCTCGATCCAGCGAGCGATGATGAAGTAGTGGTTGAGTTCCAGCAGCACGACGGCGTGGTGATGGTGGTGAGGAACAATCTCTGCAGGGCTTCGCCAAGCACTACGGAGATTATGACGGAGGAACTAGAGGGTTAGGGTTGCCGCACACGGCTTGGGGAAATCTTGATGTGTCCCGTGTGCTAGCCCTGCCCCTCTATTTATATGTTGAGCCTTGGGGTCTAAACTTGGAGTAAAAGCCTCCTCCGGGTCGGTTTTGCCCGCACAAGGTCGGTTTGGCCCGCAGGAAAAGAGTCCAACTCGGATCCCTGCCGAACCGTGCACAGCCGCGCACAAGCGGTAGTACCGCTTCACACAAGCGGTAGTACCGCTTGGGCGGTAGTACCGCTTCACACAAGCGGTAGTACCGCTCCGGCGGTAGTACCGCTTCACCAAGCGGTAGTACCGCTTACGCGGCAGCAAAACTACTTTTGCACTTTCCAATACCTTGTGGTCTTTATCCCTTTGGCTCATATAAAGTGTTGCTGCACCCGAACACTTCGGTAAACATCCGGAATCCCTTCCGGTGAACTCCGGAACCCTTCCAGAGATCAAAACACTATTATCACATATATCAATCTTTACCTCCGGACTATTCCGGAGATCCTCGTCATGTCCGGGATCTTATCCGGGACTCCGAACAACTTTCGGTCACCAACATAATAACTCAATTATACTAATCGTCACCAAACGTTAAGTGTGTAGACCCTGCGGGTTCGAGAACTATGTAGACATGACCGAGACACCTCTACGGCCAATAACCAATAGCGGGACCTGGATGCCCATATTGGCTCCTACATATTCTACGAAGATCTTTATCGGTCGAACCTCTATGTCAAGGATTCAGTTAATCCCATATGCTGTTCCCTTTGTTCTTCGGTATGTTACTTGCCCGAGATTCGATCGTCGGTATCACTATACCTAGTTCAATCTCGTTACCGGCAAGTCTCTTTACTCGTTCCGTAATACAAGATCCTGTGGCTAACTCTTTAGTCACTTTGCTTGCAAGGCTCAATGTGATGTTGTATTACCGAGTGGGCCCTGAGATACCTCTCCGTCATACGGAGTAACAAATCCCAGTCTTGATCCATGCCAACCCAACAGACACCCTCGGAGATACCTGTAGAGCACCTTTATAGTCACCCAGTTACGTTGCGACGTTTGATACACACAAGGTATTCCTCCGGTGTCAGTGAGTTGCATGATCTCATGGTCAAAGGAACAGATACTTGACATGCAGAAAACAATAGCAATAAACTGACACGATCAAATGCTACGTTTACAGTTTGGGTCTTGTCCATCACATCATTCTCCTAATGATGTGATCCCGTTATCAAATGACATCTCATGTCAATGGCTAGGAAACCTTAACCATCTTTGATCAACGAGCTAGTCAACTAGAGGCTTACTAGGGACACAGTGTTGTCTATGTACCCACACATGTATTTGAGTTTCCAATCAATACAATTATAGCATGGATAATAAACGATTATCATTAACAAGGAAATATAATAATAACCAATTTATTATTGCCTCTAGGGCATATTTCCAACAGAAGCAACCTTGCCTATTCCACCATGGCTTACGTCCACGAAGGACTAGCCTCACTCGGGGTAGATCTTCACGAAGTAGGCGATCTCCTTGCCCTTACAAACTTCTTGGTTCAACTCCACATCTGGTTGGAGGCTCCCAAGTGACACCTAACCAATCTAGGAGACACCACTCTCCAAAAGGTAATAGATGGTGTGTTGTTGATGAACTCCTTGCTCTTGTGCTTCAAATGATAGTCTTCCCAGCACTCAATCAACTTCTCACAGATTTGGCTATGGTGGAAAAGAGATTTGAGTGGAAAGCAACTTGGGAAAGGCTAGAGATCAAGGTTCAAATGGTAGGAATGGAATATCTTGATCTCAACACATGAGTAGGTGGTTCTCTCTCAGAAAATGTATGGTGGAAGTGTAGGCACGTTCTGATGGCTCTCCTTACTGAGAAGGATGGGGTGGAGAGGTATATATAGCCTCCACACAAAATCCAACCGCTACACACTTTTGACCCAACTCGGTGGCACCGAAACGATAATCTCGGTAGCACCGAACTGTGTAAAAGATATGAACTTTAGGAATCTCGGTGGGACCGATACGAACAACTCGGATGGACCGAAGTGCAATGGCTTAGGGCAATCCTCATCTTGGTGGCACCGATTGCATCAACTCGGTAGGACTGAAGTGAAGCAATAAGGCAACAGAGAGTTGGCAAGCCATCTCGGTGAGACCGATTTGCAAACTCGGTGAGACCGAAGTAAATGCAAACGATTACAGAGAGTTGGCAAGGCCATCTCGGTGGGACCGAGATCCATTTCGGTGGATCCGATTTGTTAGGGTTTGGCAGTGGCTAAGTCTTGGATGAACTCGGTGGGGCCGGATTGGAAATTTCGGTGGGGCCGAGTTGGACTTTGGGTTTAGGACATATTTGGGTAGAGTGAGTGGTTGAGGGTTTAGGAATACTGTCACTAAGCACTTTGAGCAAAAAGACCATTAAGCAACACCTCATCCCCTTTTAATAGTATTGGCTTTCCTATGGACTCAATGTGATCTTGGATCACTAAACCAAAAATGTAGAGTCTTGATCTTTTGCCAATCCTTGTCCTTACCACTTTGAAGGGGTTCCACGTCCTCTTGTCCATGCCACGCCATTGTTGAACTTGTCTGAAATTCACTAGATAAAAGCATTAATCCAACAACATGTATGTTGGCATAAATTACCAAAACCACCAAGGGAGCAAATGTGCTTTCAATCTCCCCCTTTTTGGTAATTGATGACAACATACATCAAAGCTTCAAATACAGATTTAGCAGAGATATGTATGAAAGCTTTGAAGGAAACATGTAACATGTATGAGCTCCCTTGAACTCCCCCTGAAGATGTGCATATCATGATGATATCTTATGGGAAATATACATGCAACATGTATCTTGGCTATATGCATCAGAGCAATATATATATGACATTAGAGTATCCGCATGTACAAGATTTTCTCCTTGCAAACAATATATACTTAGCAAGTGGTCAACCATGTACATGAGTGTGATGCATATACTTACCTTGAAGTGCTTGATCAAGTACCTGAAGAAATACACTTGAGAAAACAGGGTTAGATAACACAAGATAATTTCTTCAAGAAAAAGACACAAGATCAACAAGAAACCAAGATTGGGATGACATGTAGAAGAGAGTATCACTAGGTGAATACTTCTTTGAAGCAGACATGTCCCCAAAAGAAATAGCTGTCTCCCCTTAAAGAACTTCCTCTCCCCCTGAATCTGACATGGATATTGGGAGTAGGTAGGGGAGAATGAGAAAACTAGAACAACCAAAGAACAAACTTATCATGTTTCTCTCCCCCTTAAAGAAACATGTAACATTCTCTCCTCTTGTAAGGTGCATCTTTTGGTTTGAATAGATAAGCTTAAGCTTTGATGTATTCCTCTCTCCCCCTTTGACATCAATTTCCAAGAAGGGTCTTCAAGGTTATTGATTAAGTGGGTTTGGTCCTTGAGAATCACATCTAGATGCAAGTAGAGGATAAGAATCATCGAGTGGAGCTGGAGCAGATAAACTCAGGGAAAATTGGACAGAAAATTCCTTAGAGCAGTCAAAATCGGTGACACCGAGTTGAGACAATTCGGTGGAACCGAGTTTGATGCAATGGAATATTTGTCAACTCAGCTCACTAGGCAAGGAATGAACACAAGGATTTGCAATGAATTAACTGCGAATCAAGCTAAAAGAGAAGAAATAGAAAAGAAGCAAAGAAACGTCTAGATGAAGTTTTTTTTATATATATAAAACTTCATCTAGATGGGTCGGCGACTAGGTCACCTATGTTAGAGTATTTTGACTTAGGAGTCAAGTGAGAACACTTGATCATAGGTCATACTCATCATTAAGCTCAAAATGGGGTTGCCATTTTTCCTTTAAGCATTTCAATGTATTCACATCTTGTTGAGATGCTTTAGCTCATGTCTTTGAGTAAAGCTTCTCTAAGATGTGACAACTTACATTGGTATTCGGTGAAGTGGATGCTCATGAATTGAAGTTTGGAGCTATCCTATCATTTGTAGTTCATCTTCCTACATGGGTTAGATTTGCAAGGAACAACATGTGTATCCAAATTGACAAGAATGAAGCATAACTCAAATGTTGTCAAAGGATATGTTTAGGTTGTCTTGTTCCTTGTTCCACCATCAATTGTCGATACCTGGGTTGTACAAGATTGCTCAAGATGAGAGTGAGATGCAATCTTGTGACATGAAGCTTGTCCAAGTACCTACAAAAGGTTAGATACCATACAAGGGAGCAAAATATCCAAGATATAATATGATCAAGGAAGTATCATGGATTAGTCAAAAATGCTCATGCCCTTGTATGCATCCACATGAACCTCTAGTTCATGTTTGAAGCATCAATGATGTTCAATTCACTTCTCAAGTGACAAAACACTTTCTCGTCAAGGGGTTTGGTAAAGATGTCCGCCAATTGTTTGTCAGTACGAACATGTTTAAGGTCAATATCACCTTTCTCAACATGACCTCGAATGAAATGGTGACGAACCTCAATATGCTTAGTTCGAGAATGTTGCTCGGGATTGTGTGCTATCTTAATAGCATTCTCATTGTCACAAAGTAATGGTACATGTCTCACATGCACACCATAATCTTTAAGAGTTTGTGTCATCCATAATAATTGAGCATAACATGATCCCGCGGCAATGTATTCTGCTTCGGCAGTAGATAGAGATACGGAATTTTGTTTCTTGGAGGACCAAGACACAAGAGATCTACCAAGAAATTGACATGTACCCGAAGTGGATTTTCTGTCAACCTTGTCTCCGGCATAGTCCGAATCGGAGTAGCCAACAAGATTGAAAGAAGATCCTTTTGGATACCATATGCCAAAGTTTGGTGTATGTATCAAGTATCTCACAATTCTTTTCACCGCCTTAAGGTGACACTCTTTTGGTGCCGCTTGGTATCGTGCACACATGCACACACTTAGCATAATGTCGGGACGAGAGGCACATAGATATAGTAATGAACCAATCATAGATCGATAAACCTTTTGATCAACTGGTTTGCCATCCTTGGTCAAGTCAAGATGTCCACTCGTGGGCATGGGAGTTTTCATACCTTTACTCTCTTGCATGTTGAACTTTTTGAATAAGTCCTTAGTATACTTTGTTTGAGAGACAAAGGTACCTTCCCTAGTTTGCTTGATTTGCAAACCAAGAAAGAATTTGAGTTCACTCATCATAGACATCTCAAACTTCTCCGACATCAACCTTCCAAACTTTTCACTAAAAGAGGGGTTAGTAGATCCAAAGATAATATCATCAACATAAATTTGGCATACAAATAATTCTCCATTAACCCTCTTAGTGAACAAAGTTGAATCAATCTTCCCAATTTCAAAACCTTTTTCAAGAAGAAACTTTGTCAAGCATTTGTACCAAGCTCTAGGGGCTTGCTTGAGACCATAAAGAGCTTTACGAAGTTTGTACACATGATTAGGTTTCTTGGGATTCTCAAAGCCGGGAGGTTGTTTAACATACACTTCCTCCTCAATTTCACCATTTAAGAAGGCACTTTTAATATCCATTTGGTAAAGAGTGATATCATGGTGATTGGCATAAGCAAGTAAAATACGAATGAATTCAAGTCTTGCAACGGGGGCATAGGTCTCACCATAGTCCATACCTTCGACTTGTGTGTAACCTTGTGCTACGAGACGAGCCTTGTTGCATACAACTTGTCCATCTTCATCTTGCTTGTTCCGAAACACCCATTTGGTTCCAATGATGTTTTGATCTTCCTTAGGCTTCTCAACCAATGTCCAAACTTGGTTCCTCTCAAAGTTGTGTAGCTCCTCGTGCATTGCATTCACCCAATCGGGGTCCTTGAGAGCATATTCTATCTTCAAGGGTTCAACACTAGAGATAAATGAGTAATGCTCACAAAAGTTAGCTAAACGAGATTTAGAGCGAGTAATTCTCCCGGTTTGGATATCTCGAAGTATTTGTTCGACAGGATGATCCTTGTCGATTCTTGCTCTAACTCGAGGTAGCTTTTTCTTGGGTTATGGTGAGGCTTCCTCATCATCATCTTCTTCTTCTTCTTCGTTCATGTTGTCGTTGTTTGTTTGTGGAGGTGGAGAAGGAGGTTGAGGTGGATCATCTTGTTGCACTTCCTCATTCCCATCGTCTTGACGTGTTCCACTTGTGGATGCCTCCATATCAGCTTGTCGTTCACCTTGATGTGAGGTTGGGACTTCCACTTGAATAGACGAGGTACTCTCCTTTACTTCCACGGGGCGAATCTTGCCAATGGGCAAGTCTTGGATTGCTTCCGATGGTTCTTTATCTCCTACATCAAGTGGCAATTGCTCGACTTGCGAGCCGTTAGTCTCATCAAACTTCACATCTACCGTCTCTTCAACTTTTCGAGTGAAGTTGTTGTAGACACGGTAAGTGTGAGAGTTCGATCCATAACCAAGTAGGAAACCTTCATGAGATTTAGGAGCAAATTTTGAACGACGATGCTTATCAAGAATGTAACATTTTGAGCCAAATACTCGAAAGTATCCAACTTGTGGTTTGTTACCAGTGAGCAGTTCATACGCCGTTTTACCAAGAAGCTTGTGAAGATAGAGTCGGTTTGTTGCATGACAAGCTGTTTCAACCGCTTCTGCCCAAAAGTGTCTTGGCGTCTTGTATTCATCAAGCATTGTTCTTGCCATCTCAATAAGTGTCGGTTCTTCCTCTCAACAACTCCATTTTGTTGAGGCGTGTACGTAGCCGAGAACTCATGTGAAATACCCTCCTCATCAAGAAAGGTGTCCACATTGGCGTTCTTGAACTCCGTTCCGTTGTCACTCCGAACCTTCTTGATCTTCACTTCAAATTGGTTTTGAGCCTTTCTTGCGAAGTTCTTGAAGATCTTTTGTACCTGCGATTTGTCATCAAGAAAGAACACCCACGTAAATCTGGAAAAATCATCAACAATGACCAAACTGAAAGAGTTACCACCAAGACTCTTATAGGCGTTGGGACCAAACAGATCCATATGAAGTAGCTCGAGTGGTCTCCTCGTGGTCATAATGTTCTTTACGGGATGGCTTCCTCCAACTTGTTTTCCTGCTTGGCAAGCACTACAAAGTCGATCTTTGTCAAATATAACATCTTTTACTCCAAGAATGTGATCTGCTTTAACAAGTTTATCTAGGTTACGCATACCAACATGTCTAAGTCTTCTATGCCATAACCAACCTTTAGAAGATTTTGCAATTAAACAAGTATGAGGTTGGGCTCTCTTAGTGAAATCAACAATGTAAAGATCACCTCTACGAATGCCGGTAAAGACTATATTATGATTATCTTGGCGAAACACTTGGCAATCTACTTTGGTAAATAGAACATTAAAGCCAAAATCAGCTAGTCTAGATACGGAAAGAAGATTGTAGCCAAGAGATTCAACAAGCATAATATTTTGTATGGAGCTATCATTGGATATGGCCACCTTACCAAGGCCAAGTACCTTACCCTTGGAGTTGTCTCCAAAAGTCACATACTTGCGTGGACCATCATTTTTAGTAAGCTCACGAAACATGTCTCTATCTCCGGTCATGTGATCGGTACATCCACTATCAAGAATCCACTCTTTTCCTCCGGCCATATAATCTCGAAGATTTGCCATAAGACTGAGATTCCTCATGGTCTTCTCAAATTCATTATCAAAGTCTTCGTCTTCATCATAATAGCCGTGCTCAACATCATCATCATGCATGTGATTAACAGATTCATTAGTTTCATGATCATGACAATATTCAAGTTTATGAATTCTAACAGTTTCCATGATAATATTGCTAATAGTTCTAACATCTCCTTTGTCACGCATGAGATCACGAAGCTCAAACAAGCAATCATCAAACTTAGGATCACTTGGACTCATCTTGTGAAAAACAACAGCCTTATGAAGAATCTTATCAAGACTCTTTAAGGAATAATCGGGATATCGCTTTTCTAAATCATGCCATAGAGCATAAGCACATGCAAAGTTTCGCATACAACCAAGCACAATCTTAGGTAATCCTCTAATGATAAGATTGACGGTTCTAAGATTACGAAGCATGTCAATTTCCTCTTCATGAGTAGGATGCAAGGGATCAATAGGGGGCACATAAGGATTATGAATATACTTGCTCAAGTTAAACTCATCAAAGATATCAAGAATTTCATCCCTCCAAAGGTTGTAATACTCCCCATTTAGAATAGGCACACTACATCTCATACTCCCGAACGTAGACATATCCATCTCCCTCCAATGGTGATGAAACCAAAGCAATGGAGACCAAAGCTCTGATACCAATTGTGGGATCGAGGAGATAGGTCTAGAGGGGGGGTGAATAGCCTCCTAACCAGCCAAATTAGCAGTTTTTAATTTCTCTTGGAACTTAGGCAGATTTTGGCACAAGTTAAGATCACTCCAATACTTTCTACACATGCATATCTAGAGATTGAGCAGCGGAAATAGTAAAGCATGCAATAGTACGGAAAGTAAAGGGGTAGAGTATGGAAGATCAAACGCAATGAAGACACGGTGGATTTTTGGCGTGGTTCCGATAGGTGGTGCTATCGTACGTCCACGTTGATGGAGGCTTCAACCCACGAAGGGTAACGGCTGCGCGAGTCCACGGAGGGCTCCACCCACGAAGGGTCCACAAAGAAGCAACCTTCCCTATTCCACCATGGCTTACGTCCACGAAGGACTAGCCTCACTCGGGGTAGATCTTCACGAAGTAGGCGATCTCCTTGCCCTTACAAACTTCTTGGTTCAACTCCACATCTGGTTGGAGGCTCCCAAGTGACACCTAACCAATCTAGGAGACACCACTCTCCAAAAGGTAATAGACGGTGTATTGTTGATGAACTCCTTGCTCTTGTGCTTCAAATGATAGTCTTCCCAGCACTCAATCAACTCCTCACAGATTTGGCTATGGTGGAAAAGAGATTTGAGTGGAAAGCAACTTGGGAAAGGCTAGAGATCAAGGTTCAAATGGTAGGAATGGAATATCTTGATCTCAACACATGAGTAGGTGGTTCTCTCTCAGAAAATGTATGGTGGAAGTATAGGCACGTTCTGATGGCTCTCCTTACTGAGAAGGATGGGGTGGAGGGGTATATATAGCCTCCACACAAAATCCAACCGTTACACACTTTTGACCCAACTCGGTGGCACCGAAACGATAATCTCGGTAGCACTGAACTGTGTAAAAGATATGAACTTTAGGAATCTCGGTGGGACCGATACGAACAACTCGGATGGACCGAAGTGCAATGGCTTAGGGCAATCCTCATCTCGGTGGCACCGATTGCATCAACTCGGTAGGACCGAAGTGAAGCAATAAGGCAACAGAGAGTTGTCAAGCCATCTCGGTGAGACCAATTGGCAAACTCGGTGAGACCGAAGGAAATGCAAACTATTACAGAGAGTTGGCAAGGCCATCTCGGTGGGACCGAGATCCATTTCGGTGGATCCGATTTGTTAGGGTTTGGCAGTGGCTAAGTCTTGGATGAACTCGGTGGGGCCGGATTGGAAATTTCGGTGGGGCCGAGTTGGACTTTGGGTTTAGGACATATTTGGGTAGAGTGAGTGGTTGAGGGTTTAGGAATACTTTCACTAAGCACTTTGAGCAAAAAGACCATTAAGCAACACCTCATCCCCTTTTAATAGTATTGGCTTTCCTATGGACTCAATGTGATCTTGGATCACTAAACCAAAAATGTAGAGTCTTGATCTTTTGCCAATCCTTGTCCTTACCACTTTGAAGGGGTTCCACGTCCTCTTGTCCATGCCACGCCATTGTTGAACTTGTCTGAAATTCACTAGATAAAAGCATTAATCCAACAACATGTATGTTGGCATAAATTACCAAAACCACCAAGGGAGCAAATGTGCTTTCACATCTCTTCTATACTTTCCTCTTGGTGATTCGTCTCTTTTCTTGTGAGGTGCCGTACACTCATTGGAGTAGTGTCCGGGTCTTCCACAATTGTAGCAATTAAGGTCATGACTTGATGATCTTTGCTCATATTTTTTTGAGTTTGCACTAGTACAGCGAGCTGCTATACAAACGGTTTTTACCCCCTTTCAGCGACGAAGTTTAAACCATCGCCTTGCCTGTGTGTGCGATAGGGAGATCCTTTCCACACGACCCAGAAACTGTCCGCGATAGGGCCTCTGGTCACACATGCGGGGCAAAAAGAGCTCGTGTGCGATCGGGTGAGCCATCGCAGACAATTATACTGGCCCAATCATTTCCGTTCGTATGTACATCCCACACAGTGAATCCAAGATAAACGTTTCCGTTCGTATATACATCCCACACAGTGAATCCCAAACAAACGTTTTCGTTCGTATATACAAAGCACACAGTTTTCCGCATCACATCGTCTGTGATAGCGTTGCCATTGCAGACGATAGTAATAATTTTATCATTTGTGTTATTGAATGCATCACGCACGGTGTCTAGAAGAAACTGTGTGGCATAGGCTGTCCATCACACACACTTTTTATGTGGAAAACGTTTGTGCAAGGTGGCCTAACGCAAACAGTTGTCAAGAGGAAGTCGTGTGTGATTGTTCATTGATCCAACATGTTTACTTCCTATAAACTGTGTGGGTTGTCTGAGATCATCGCCCACGGTGTTGTCTCAATAACTGTTTGCACTAGAAAAACCCAATAAGCAGGCTAATTGGCCTATTATTAATCCATTTAGTAATCAAATTTACATTTCACAATAAACACACAATATATTTCATTTTCGTATTACGGAACCAGGATTTCATAATTGAAATACATCAGAGTACAACATCTTATAGCTTCAGCACTCACTCACACCATATAGGCATATAGCTAGCTACCCCATTACACAACAGCACCAAGTTTCACATGCAACATCTAAAACCTTTGGCAATTAGCATCATAGATGGTAGATAGACAGATGAATCTCATCTGGAAAACTGCTGAAGCGGAAGGTGAATATTGAGCCTTCAGTGATGTTGAATGTCCTTGCAACTTTAGGCCAGTGCCTGTGGATGATTGACCGCCCATCCTTCGTCCTCTTGAGGAAGACTTCAATATTGTACTATGGGTGTTGTATGAACACCTTCCTCGCCTCTTGACCATACAGGTGGTTTGAGAGGTAATCATCTGTGAACTGCTTTGGAAAGGCCTGAAAACAAAGATATGTATAAATATCTTCTCTGAATTTTGAACTGGCGCAAAGGAATAAAAAAACAAGGTACTCCCTCCAGTCCTTTTTACTTCGCGCATTAGATTTGTATCAAGTCAAACTTTGTAAAGTTTCACCAAATTTATTTTAAAAAATATCAGCATCCATGATACCAAATATGTATACTATAAAATTGTATTTCATAATGCATCTAAAAATAATGATTTTGCAGTTTGAATGTTGATACTTTTTTCTATAACTTTGGTCAAAGTAGAGATACTTTGACTTCGGACAAAACTTATATGCATACTAAAAAGTACCGGAGGGAGTATAAGAGTTAGTACCATCCTGTAGTTCCCTGATGTCGTCTTCATTGTGCAGACAAAGATCTTGTTGTTTTTCATCGCTAGTTTCTTTATCCTCACAATCTTTCTGAGTTTCTTGACTTGACTGATATTCATGGACATCTCATTTCCCCATATGCAAAATGGGTCGAACAGTGGGTCAAAACCTCTGACAGCAGGACCTACATGTGCAAGACCAAATTGTTAAAAACCTAAATACTAGAATGGTTTCTGCAATTGCACAATAATGTGCTATTAGACAAAGGACCATGCATGTGCGAACCTCGATGGTAAACCTCAGTGCCTCCCATTGTTTCCCAGCAACACATATAAGGTAGTTATTGATCAGGTTAAGTGAGGGATGGCATACTATCAGTAAAATATGTTGATGAAAAATAAACACATTGCAGATTCAGTAGATTAATTCGAGCCACATGGAAAAGCCATTTATCCAAACCAAGCATGCTTAAGAACTAGGAAATATAGCAATTGTAAATGTTTCTCATGTATTTAGTACAGCCGAATTCGATTTATTTCTCACATGCATAACAATACAAAATTGTACCCACGACAATTGAACATCGCATTGCAGAATTGAACCAAATAGTTAACTAAGCACCACAACAAATGAACCAAACAGTTAACTAAGCACCACATTGCACAAGAGAACATACTACAAGATCAGACAGTTAACCAAACCTAGTATGCTTTACAACTTGGAAATATAGCAATTATATTTGTATCTCATGTATTTTGTACAGCCAAATTCGATTATTTCTCACATGCAAGAGAATACAAAATTGCACCCACAAGAATTGAGCATCACATTGCAGAATTGAACTAAATAGTTAACTGAACATGACAAAAAAAATAACCAAACAGTTAACTCAGCACCACATTGCACAATATATAGAACATATATACTAGAGGATCAGATTGCATAGTAAGAGTACATAGGACAATTCACTAGAATTTGCAAAGGGAAGGTAGGAGCAGCACATGCAACAGGTAAACCGAACATGCTTAACCGGCGTAGCTAGCTAGCTGAACATAGGTCCTTGTAGTGAGCTAAAAAGGCAAGCTACTCCTCATCGTCGGAGATATCGATGACGATGGGCTCCTTAGACTTGGAAGAGGGTGAGGCCTCCACATCATGGGTGCCCTCCTCTTAGCGGTGAGTCGCCTGAGCCGCTCTGGGCACCAACCTGCTGGCTCTGGAGTTGAGGTAAGCATGGGCACGCTGAGAAAACACCTCGTAGTCTTCGTCGAAGGCACCGACGGTGGCCTCGAGAAAACGCCATGAACTGTCGTTTAAAGCAGCCAACCGCATGGCGGCATCCACGCGCGAGGCGTCGACGGTGGCCTCGACGGCGATGTACTCCTCCAAGATCTAGGGGTCGGCACGCATGGCAGCCATCGCGACCTCATCCGCGCGTGCGGCCGTGATTTGCTTCTCCGCTGCCAGATGCTTCTTGAGCTCCTGGCTATACTGCGTGCACCATGGCTTAGGGCGGTGCTTATTTGGAGGATGGGTCGGTGATTTGGGTGGAAGGTGTCGCGCCGGCAGTCGGGGCATGTGGGATGTAGAAGGAGGTGGAGGATGGGGGTCGAGTGTGGATTACCTGACTAGATCGACGAGGCCGAGCAGCAGGAAGGAGCGTCGCCGGCAAGGCGGCGGCGCTGCAAGCAAGCAATGAAGGTTTGAACTTGGAATGGAAGGCGGAAACAGGGGAAATGTGGCTTTTGGTAAGGAGGAGGGGGGCATGGGAGGTAGATATTTCCGCGGATGCCGATTTTTTTTGCTCCGTGCAGTGAAAAACTGGCGCACGAAGTGTCATCGGACGTGGTCCCTTATTCAGCACTGTGTACGATATCTGAACATCACAAATGATTCATATGGCTTACCCCGTGTGTGATGAGTTTGAACGTGCAAATTTTGGTTCGAATTTCCCTGGTTAAAGTGGTCATCCACGTCATTGCATAATTTGGGTACACAAAAGACCCTACAGCACACCCACACTTCTTAATCGAGCAAGTTCAGCAAAAATAGAGCTAGCTGACCTAAACATTACTCTAACAAAAGACCGGCGCTCTAAACAAAGACTACTACTCCGCCAGGCACTCGTCGATCTCCGCCGCATCCTCCATGTCCAGCTCGCGCCCGACGATCTCCTGGGAAAGGGGCTCCATGGCATCCATTGCACCATACTCGGCAAGCATCTTGCCATCCACGTCCGCCATCTCTTTGGAAAAGGCCGCCACAAGCTTGGCGTGGGCGGCCGCGGTCTGGGCTTGGACGGGCTCCATCGCGGCAAGGTATGCCGTGAACGAATGGACGGCTGCTCGAACGCTCTCGGCGATTGCCAACTCTTCGGCCATGGGTTGCCGACCGTTGTCGGGGAAGCTTCGTGTGATTTGTGTGGTGACCGCCAGGAGCTGGGCGTGGGCGGCCTCGACATGGTTGCGGGCGGCCTCCATCAGGGCTAAGGCGGCCACCGCGGAATGGACAACTGCTGTCCCGCTCTGGCCTTTTGCTATCCCTATCGCAGATGTTGCCGCCGCCATTTGAGCTGCAGTAGCGGCCGTTCCGGCTGCCGAAGCCGCCCGGTCGCAGATTGCGGCTGTGCTCACGCAGGTTGTGAGCACGCTCATGGAGGCTGCGGCCGCGCTCTCGCCGGAGTGGGCCGCCGAAGTTGCCCTCACGATGCGGGTCCACGTCCCCATCATTGACCGGCGACGATTGAACAGTGAAATGATATTTGCGGAGCTAGTTTGCTTGACGCGTTGGCTGTGGACTGTAGCCGACGAACCTTCTCACGTAAGCCATATATGACGGTGCACCAAGATATTTTGTACTGCATCTCACACGGTTGGTGATAATAAACTGTGTGTGATGTACTTGATTTTTCGTCTTGATTTAAAATACGGAATGGGGTCACAGCGGAAAGGATGGTGTTTGAATTGCTAGAACATTTGTCTGTAATGAACATAAAACTATACGAGTGTCGTGTTAAAATTTGGAATTATTCGGGGTTCGTTTGGACATTTTTATACATTAACTGAGTTTTCTAGGCATTTTATGTGCATAATTCAAATTTGAACTACATGCACATGCTCCGGTGCACCAAAATGGGTTGAAAAATCATATGTGTGTCCTTGGGTCATGCTTAGGTCCCATGCAAGAAATGGGAATGAATTTCAAACACCTCGGCATCGTGGCTCGGCCGCAAATGCTGAGATACTTGGTTTTGAAATTCTAGTAAATCCAAAACTCGTCTGAAATTCATGAAACTTGGCATGCTATCATGGAATGGTACCAACATGCTGTGGTAAAATTTTTGTCCCATTTGGGGCAGGTTTTGGTATAAGCTTCTCACAAACCAGAGCTTCTCACAAGAAGCCTCATGGTTCTGGTAGGGAACGTGTCACCTTTGTGGACGAAACGACATTCGTTGCCTCTTCTTGCCTTGATTTTTTTTCTAGAGGTAACATAGACCAATAGGAGTGTCGTGTTAAATTTTGGAATTATTCAGGGTTCGTTTGGACATTTTTTATACATTAACTGAGTATTCTAGGCCTTTTATGTGCATAATTCAAATTTGAACTACAGGCACATGCTCTGGTGCACCAAAATGGGTTGAAAAATCATATATGTGTCCTTGGGTGCAGGCTTAGGTCCCATGCAAGAAATGGGAATGAATTTCAAACACCTCGGCATCGTGGCTCCACCGCAAACGTTGAGATACTTAGTTTTGAAATTCTAGTAAATCCAAAACTCGTCAGAAATTCATGAAACTTGGCATGCTATCATGGAATGGCACCAACATGTTGTGGTAAAAAAATTGTCCCATTTGGGGCAGGTTTTGGTATAAGCTTCTCACAAACCAGAGCTTCTCACAAGAAGCCTCATGGTTCCGGTAGGGAACGTGTCACCTTTGTGGACGAAACGACATTCGTTCCTCTTCTTGCCTTGATTTTTTTGTAGAGGTAACATAGACCAATAGGAGTGTCGAGTTAAATTTTGGAATTATTCGTGGTTCATTTGGACATTTTTATTCTTTAACTGAGTTTTCTAGGCATTTTATGTGCATAATTCAAATTTGAACTACAGGCACATGCTCCGGTGCACCAAAATGGGTTGAAAAATCATATATGTGTCCTTGGGTGCAGGCTTAGGTCCCATGCAAGAAATGGGAATGAATTTCAAACACCTAGGCTCTTCGTGGCTTGGCCGCAAACTTGAGAACTTGGTTTTGAAATTCTAGTAAATCCAAAACTCGTCTGAAATTCATGAGACTTGGCATGGTGTCATGGAATAGCACCAACATGCTGTGGTAAAATTTTGTCCCATTTGGGGCAGGTTTTGGTATAACCTTCTCAGAAACCAGAGCTTGTCACAAGAAGCCTCGTGGTTTCGGTAGGGAACGTGTGTCACCTTTGTGGACGAAACGACATTTGTTGCCTGTTCTCGCCTTGATTTTTTTTCTAGATGCAACATAGACCAATTGGAGTGTCGTGTTGAAATTTGGAATTATTCGGGGTTGGTTTGGACATTTTTATACATTAACTGAGTTTTCTAGGCATTTTATGTGCATAATTCAAATTTGAACTGCATGCACATTCTCCTGTGCACCGAAATGGGTTGAAAAATCATATATGTGTCCTTGGGTGCATGTTTAGGTCCCATACAAGAAATGGGAATGAATTTCAAACACCCAGGCTTCATGGCTCGGCCACAAACAATGAGAAACTTGGTTTTTAAATTCCTGTAAATTCAAAACTCCTCTGAAATTCATGAGACTTGGCATGGTGTCACGAAATGGCACCAACATGCTGTGGTAAATTTTTTGTCCAATATGAGAGAAGGCGCACACATTAACAGCCAACAAATAGCTATCACGTTATCATCACAAATGGTTGTACAATATTATTTCAATCGTGGGCGTTCTACTGGCCATTTATGTGCCGCCACGCGTCCCACTTTTTTAATGGCATGGAGGTGCCGTCTGGGTAGCTGTTTGAGTAGACGGGAGGCGTGTGAGCGAAGTCCATGGCTCAGGCTGACCGGGAGGCGTGCGACCAGTCCTGCGCTGCGCAGGCTGACTGGGAGTCGTGCGACCAGTCCTCCGCTACGCAGGCTCACCGGGAGGCGTGCGAGCAGTATGCTGCACAGGCTCACCGGGAAGTGAGCCCTTTGACCTCCATCGCCGCCCGCCTCGCTCTCAACTTCTCCATTAATGGCGCTTGAGCCGCTGTTTAATAGGCGGCCTTACTGATCTCTCTTTGCCTCCCATTCCCCTCTCGCCCGAATCCTATCTTCCAGAGCTCCACCTACTCCATGGCGCACAAGGATCATCTGCTACTAGTCTTCCGGTTTGGTGAAGTCGACTCCGAGCCGGAGGAGATAGAAAATAAGGAGGAATGGGACCTTAGGGACATGGCCCTGAACGAGCTGGCCGCGGCGGATACTGCCCCCGCGCCCGTCCCAACTCCTGTCCCCGCACCCGCGCCAGCGACCATGCCCGTGGCATTGACGGGCTGGTCGCCGAGCACCATCGCAGAGCTGGAAGCCGCGAGCGTCAGTGAGGTCCCCGCGGACCCACGCGAGCTCGTGTATGTACCAGCGCCAGCGCCCCCGCCTGTGCTCGTGCGCGCCCCAGCACCCACTGCGGCGCCGGTCCCCGTGCGCTTTCCTGCACCAGCCACGCCTGTGCCCGTGCACGTGCCTGCACCCGCCACGCCCCCCTCAGCATCATGGGACGCCACCATCGACCGCTACCTCGTAGCGCCGCGAGTCGCCGTCCCCCCGCGCCCCTCCCGTCAATCGCACGACGAACGGCTCTTGGATTTGGAAGTCCAGAACATTCTGGGATGGCTTGAAGACTTGAATAACGGTGTCCCGGACGACAACAACACTGACGCAGCACGCCGCCGCCGCCGTCGCTGCAATTAGTTTTTTGTTTAATATTGTATCCCGATCGTATGAATGTAAAACCATAGTGTCACTGAATGAAATCTATGGTTTTGATCAACTTAGCGTTTTTTCTCTGAATGTACAAACTTACCAAAGTAAAAAAAAAACATCAATGTCTTTCTCTGAATAAAACACTCATCGCAAATGTTTCAGACTGAACACCCATATGCAAAGCGATTGCTGGGTTCCTTCGCAGCTAAGCCAAGGGAAAAATGTGGCGCGCAGGTTTTGTGCATCTCTTCATCACAAACGTTTTAGACTGAACACCCGTATGCAAAGCGAGAGCTGGGTTCCTTCGCAGCTAAGCCAAGGGAAATTGTGGCGCACAAGTTTTGTGCATCTCTTCATCGCAAACGATTTTGCATGATTACCCGTGTGCAATGACGTACAAACAATGTGGTAATATTTGCATCTGTCATATTTGGTATATTTGCCATTTGTCAAAATGGAAAATTTGGTATTTATCAATCTAGTAACATTGCCATTTGTGAACCTAGTAACATTGCCATTTGTCAACCTAGTAACACTGCCATTTGTGATCCTCAGAAGAAAAAAACACTGCCATTTGTCAAATTTTGCAGCTAAAAATCACTAGTACTGTAATTTTTGCAAATGAAATTCAGTAAGCATAGATTTCATTCATAGATTAAGCAGTCATTCTTTATACAAACAGTTCAACTCGACAGCTGAACCGAACAAACTTTTACCCAGTTGTTGCCAACCACGTACTGAAATAGCTAGTTCAACTATATATACTAGCTAAATTTAAGTACGTAGTACAGTTCAACCATATCTATAGTCAGATGAACTGAACAAAATAGCCCCTAAATAATACTACTACGGAGGGGCTTTGTACTACTTCCAGCAGCCTCTCCTCTGCCGAGCGCGCTCAGTAAGAGCCTGAGGATGAGGAGCCTACCGACGAGCTAGAGAAGCGGAATCCAGCGCTTGCCGCTGCTGTACCTTTAGTGACGCCCAGCTCGAACGCCCTCTGCCGCTCCAGATGATCCCGCTCGAAGCGGTGGGACTCCTCGTATATCTCCACATTCCGCGCCACAGCGGCGGCTTCTGCTGCAGCCATGGCAGCGGTATGACGCTTTGCGTGCTCGACCAGGCGCTCCTTCTCCTCCCGCAGGAACTCGATGTAGTGCACGGCAAGGTCGCTGATGCTCGTGCGGGCCTCCACATCCCGCCTCCGGGCCGCAGTGGTGGAGCGGGTGATGACCCCGGCGGTCGACGGTGGGGTGGCGGCCATGGCGGCCGACGGTGGGGTGGCGGCCACCTCCCGCCTTTGGGCCGCGGTGGCGGAGCGGGTGATGGCCACGGCGGCCGACGTTGGGGTGGCGGCCACGACGGCCACCACCCATCTTCGGGCCGCGGTGGCGGAGCGGTCGATGGCCCTGGCGGGCTTTGGTGGTGTGGCGGCCACGGCGGCCGACGGTGGGGTGGCAGCAATGGCTGCCGGCAACAGCTGCCGTCGGGCAGCAGCAGCGGAGCATGTGGTGGGTGTTATGCGCACACCCAACAGGGACGCCACGGGCAGTACACACCATCGGGGACTGCGCCGCCGCCGCGGTGTAGCCTCCCACTGGAGCTGTCCTCACACGATGGAGGAGTGGCTGAGCGACGACGACGGACCGGTGCCATTGGTGATGGTGGGAGAAGCAGACGAGATAAGCTACGGGGAGGGACGGGGAAAATGCAATGCCGACTCGTCGGCCATGACTGTTTATATAGCAGGCCGGTAAGGACTGGGGTTTTTTGGGATTTCGCCGAGTCGGGCGGGAAGCTTGCGCGGTTCCGCGAGGGAACCTGTGCGGTTGCACGGGAACGGGCTCACCGACGATTCATTGGCACCTCTTCGAGCTAACGTTTGGCCAAAAAAACGCCTTTGCGGTGCTCAAGATTGCGCTCGAAGCCTTCTGCGGCAGCGCGGTGACAAGACGTGCGAGAGGAGGACGAAATGACATGTACACAAACGGTTAATAAAAAAAATGTTTGCGATTTAATTACCTAGCACACGGCCGCTCTCTATGCAGCGTCGCGAACGATTGTTCGCCCACTGTGTGATGTGGAACGCGACGTAGCTTCACTTCACGCCGCCGGCTCGCAACTGCCGGCCGGCTTGTAGACGGCCATTCCCTGCGTGTTCAATTGCTCTATGCGTGTGGTTGCTCGCGGTTGAGGCGGCCACGGCGAACTCTGCTCGCGTCACGCCGCGCGCGCTCTACTCGCGTCCCTCCGCGCGCTCTGCCCGCTTCCCTCTGCGCGCGCTGCAAGCGTTTTGGGCCAGCGCACGATCACGTATGTTTGGCGTGCCTTATGCATGCGGTTACGCCGGACACGGCGCCACGACGCAGTTATGTGCGGCAAAAACTGCCTTGCGGACGTGCGGAAAATCCCGGCCGCCCGGCCCTCATTTATTCCCGTGACCATTTAACTTCATCTCTCATGCTCCACTACACAATAAGCACACCCACGACGACACATACAGAGAGGATATCCAGTGGCTCCAATGGCACTCCCAGCGGCTGACGACGACGACGGGTGGCACTTCACCACGCCTCACGTAGTGTACACTCATGTGATGGGGAAGGACCTCTCGGTGGTGTACACCAACGAGCCGGTCTCGGTGGAGAGCTCCATCCACACTATGGAGCAGTTGCTTGCTAAGGACGAGTACCAAGTGGTCGGCTTCGACCTCGAGTTCACCGGCGGTCGTGCCGGGTATGATCAGAAGGTTGCCGTCGCCCAGTTGTGCATTTCGCCAGGTTTATCAACAGCCCCGACTACAGGTTCACTATGGTGGACACCGTGAACGATCTAAAGGTGCTTGAGACTACGGGCTTAGCCTGCCAGAATCTTGTCGACATCCAAGGCCAGTACAGGGCCTGGGGTAGAAAGAAGGAGAAGGACTCCCTGGTTGACCTAGCCATGGCCATCATCGACCCCTACTACAGAGGCATCAAAGATGAATGCAAAAAGAACAAGGATGCCTGGCACGAGGCCTGGGTGCAGAGACTGGATGAAGAACACATCAAGTACGCGGCCAAGGACGCGTACACAAGCTACGAGATGTACAGGCGGATCGTTGACATGAGGGAGTGCCTCCTTCCTGTGGACGATGAGGGATCGAGCCACAAGTAGAGTAGTGGCGGCAGCGTCACAAGAAGTAGATGATTAGATGATTGTTTCTCCTAGTTTAGAATGCATGTAATTGTTTATTGAGGTGTGTGCGAATGTTTTGTATAGTCACCTATGTAATTGGATGTTTAATTTGGTTATATATGTTGTTCTTCTGTAGACTGAGCAAATTACATCACAGACGGACTAAACTAGGGAACCCGTCGGTGATGATTTCATCAATCGCTGACAATTGTATACCAGCAAGCGTTTGCCCACAACACACACGGGTTATTAGCAGGAATCGTCCGTGTTGTTATCCGTCTTCCCACACATTTTGGATTACTCACCTGTTTGCCGCGTATAACGCACATCTTGTTAAGTTGAACCGTTTCTGTTGTGTTGGGTAATCGCAAACAGTTCATCCGAGTGAACCGCATGCCGTATATCGCACACACCTTGATCTGCCTGACCGTTTCTGTTGTGTTGGGTAATCACAAACAGTTCATCCGAGTGAACTGTATGCCGTGTATCGCACACACCACGAACTGGCTGACCGTGTTTGTTATTCTGGCTTATCGCAAATAGTTCATATGGATCAACTATATGCCACGTATCGCACACGCGTCTCTAATCTAAATCGTGCTTGATGTCTCCGGCATCGCAAACAGTTCATCTTATTGGAGATGATTTTTTTACGACACCGTTTGCGATTCATGCATTGCACACAGTTTGGTCGCGGGGTCTCTGATTCATGTGTCGCGTTAGCGGTCGCCTACAGTAGTGTTGAGCTCCTTTCTTTTCCTCTACTCTTGTAGAACTTGTTGAATCTTTTCACCATTAGGCTTATCTCTTCATTGGATACTAGCTTGTCACTTGATGTTGTAGGAGCATCGCTTGAGGCTTTGTAAGCACCACTTGACTTATTGTGTAGCTCCTCTTTGTCCTTGAGTGACATCTCATGAGCAACAATCCTTCCAATGACTTCCGTGGGCTTGAGATCTTTGTAATTTGGCATCATTTGGATCAATGTGCACACGGTATCATATTTTCCATCCAAGGCTCTAAGGAACTTCTTGATGATGAATTTGTCGGTCATCTCTTCACTTCCTAAGCCGGCAATCTCATTTGTGATGAGAGCAAGCCTAGAGTACATCTTGGCGACTCCGTCACAATCCTTCATCTTGAACTTGTCAAGTTGACTTTGAAGCGCATCCAACTTGGATTCCTTGACGGACTCGGTACCCTCGTGCATATCAACCAAAGTATCCCAAATTTCCTTGGCATTCTTGAGGCGGCTGATCTTGTTGAACTCCTCGGGGCACAAAACATTGAAGAGAATGTCACATGCTTGAGCATTGTATTGCAACATCTTTAATTCTTCTGCAGTTGCTTCACGATCCGGTTCCTTTCCATCCTCAAAGAATTCACCTTGCAAGCCAACACAAACAATAGCCCAAACAGCGGGGTTATGACCAAGAATATGCATTTTCATCTTATGCTTCCGACTAGCAAAGTTTGTACCATCAAAATATGGACCTCTACGGTGGTAATTTCCCTCACTAGATGCCATACTCTCCTAGGTTGTGAAACCAATGCAATGGAGACCAAAGCTCTGATACCACTTGTAGGATCGAAAGTATGTCTAGAGGGGGGGTGATTAGACTACTTGACCAATAAAAACTTATCCTTTTCCAAATTTTAGTTGTATGCGAGTTTTAGCAATTCTACCAAGTCAAGTACACCCTACACATGCAAGTCTAAGAGTTCTGCTGCGGAAAATAATGACATTGCATATGAATGTATAGGAGGGGTTGGAGATTTCAAACGCAATGAAGACACGATGATTTTTGGCGTGGTTCCGATAGGTGGCGATATCGTACGTCCACGTTGATGGAGACTTCAACCAACGAAGGGTAACGATTGCGCGAGTCCACGGAGGGCTCCACCCACGAAGGGTCCATGAAGAAGCAACCTTGCCTATTCCACCATGGCTTCCGTCCATGAAGGACTAGCCTCACTCGGGGTAGATCTTCACGAAGTAGGCGATCTCCTTGCCCTTACAAACTCCTTGGTTCAACTCCACATGATCTTGCAGGCTCCCAAGTGACACCTAACCAATCTAGGAGACACCACTCTCCAAAAGGTAATAGATGGTGTGTTGATGATGAACTCCTTTCTCTTGTGCTTCAAATGATAGTCTCCTCAACACTCAATCTCTCTCTCACAGATTTGGCTTGGGTAGGAGAAGGATTGGAGTGGAAAGCAACTTGAAGAGGCTAGAAATCAAGGTTCAAATGGTAGGATTGGAATCTCTTGATCTCAACACATGACTAGGTGGTTCTCTCTCAGAAAATGAATGGTGGAAGTGTAGGTACGTTCTGATGGCTCTCTTTTAGAGTAAGTGGGGTGGAGGGGTATAAATAGCCTTCACCCAAAATCCAACCGTTACACACTTTTGACCAAAATCGGTGAGGCCGAATATAAACTCGGTGGGACCGATTAGTGTAAAAGATATGAATGTTGGGCTTTTCGGTGCGACCGAAGTGGAACAACTCGGTGGGACCGAAGTGCAATGGCTAGGGCAAAACCCAGTCTCAGAATTTCTGATTGTTTCAACTCGGTGATTCCGAAGTGAAACAATGTCATCACAGAAACTTGGCAATGCCATCTCGGTGGGACCGAGATCCATTTCGGTCAAACCAAATTGCTAGGGTTTGGCAGTGGCAATGGGAGTGGTCATCTCGGTGGGTCCGGATGGGATAGTTTCGGTGGGACCGAGATGGACATTTAGGGTTTGGACAGATGTGTTTTTGAGAAAATGACCGAGGGTTTTTGGAGCAATATCGCTAAGCACTTGATCAACAACCTCATCATCAATACCTCAGCCCCTTTTAATAGTATTGGCTTTCCTAAGGGACTCAATGTGATCTTGGATCACTAAACCAAAAATGTAGAGTGTTGGAGTTGCCAATTCTTGTCCTTGACATTTTGAGGGGTCCACATCCATTAGTCCTTGACATGCCAATCATTGATCTTTTCTGAAATCTATTAGCAATGAGTGTTAGATCAATGATATATATGTTGTTATTAATTACCAAAACCACCCGGGGATTAGTTGCACTTTCAATCTCCCCCTTTTTGGTAATTGATGACAACATATAGATCAAAGCTTCGACAAATAATATAATCAATGAAATACATCATCGCTTTGAGCAGTATGTGATAAGTAAGAGCTACCCCTAAATTTGTGCATTATTTAAAATTTGCGTTTGAATGCAAATGCACAATCGATTAGGATCATGGGTCACTCTTCCATGTCACATACATCTGGGTGGAGCGCACAAAATGATAAGATTGCAATGTAATAAGAACTCATCACCAAACAACCAAGTGCATGATCATACAAAGAGCATATGAATAGATATATAAGCATAGCATCATCAAAGTACGGTATTGTCGGTGTAAAAACCGGCAGACCTTGGGGTAGGGGGTCCTGAGCTGTGGATCTCTGATCGATGGTAACAGAGACAATAGAGACGATGTTTACCCAGGTTCGGGCCCTCTTGATGGAGGTAAAACTCTACGTCCTGCTTCTTTTATATTGATAGAGATGTATCGAGTACAGAGTTGATCTACCTCGAGATCGTAATGTGTCTAACTTCTATGGCTAGGTGAGCAATGTTGCATTTTTATATCCCCTACGGGCTAAACCCTATGGCTTATATACACGCCAGGGAGGGTATCTAAGGTTACAAGGTCAGTATCTTGGAGTAAGGCGGCTGGAGCAATCTTGAAGTGTACTGCAAGTCTTCGATAGAGGTAGCCTTGATCACGTCTCCCATGTGCGGCTTCCGGAGTCCATCTTGACTACGTACGGGGGCATATCGGCCCATCCGAGGAAACGGGCCGGCTAGGTTGGCACCCCCTAATCCAGGACACCGTCAGTAGCCCCTGAACTGGTCTTCTACGCCGAGGACGACCTTGAAACGTCACTTCAGATCCGGAGTCTCCGGCTTGACAGACGAGTTCCACTTTACGTTTCGGATTCTTCTGATAGAGCATTGACATCCGTGGTCCAATCCGAGCTTGTACCTCATCCGAGGTGAACAAGTATCTTAGCCTCGAAGGCTTTCTGTGCAGGTATGAACAGTCCAATCCGGCCTGACAGCTTTATCGGAGAGGCTCGCCCCGCGACATGTCGAGCAGTTACTGCTTTCCCCTTAAATCGCGTTTCGAGGCGGCTCTTTTACTGGCACACCTTGTTGAGGCAGAGATCGTGCCCGCTTTCTCAGGGATATCATAAAGATTTTTTTCCCCCATATGTTTCAACGGCATTTTTGACATCAATCACGAATTGATCGGCGCAGCAAAGGGGGCTTTTGGTCTTTCACAGGCTTTATAAAAGCAAAGGGGAGAACGGCGCGACAGCCTACGCTCCCATTCCTCCCTCGCAGCTGCTTCGTCTAGCTCTAGTGCCCAGATCCAGCTTACACGCCTTCCTCTTTCGTGAGCTTAACTCCCTCACCAGCCATGGCCGATACCCTTAAGGGGCACTGGGGCGGCTCCACCGTGACGGCAGTGACCATCGCTGAGCTACGCGACGCGGGGTACCTAGCCCCTACCATCGCCGCCCGTGCCCCAGCGGCCGACGAGCTGGTACCCGCTCCCAACGCTGGGGAGCGGGTGGTCTTTGTCCCCCACCTCATCCGAGGCCTGGTGTTCCCGCTGCACCCTTTCGTGCGCGGGATCATGTTTTACTATAGGTTAGATTTCCATCACCTAGCCCCCAACTCCATTCTCCACCTCGCTTTCATAACAGTCTGCGAGGCCTTCCTCCGCTGTGAGCCACACTTTGGCCTATGGCTGAAGCTCTTCGGGATCAAACCGAAGTCAAGCGGCTCCAAACTCGCGGAGTGCGGAGGGGCCATGATCATCAAGAACCAGGGGGCCACCTGGTTCAAAGGCACCTTCATCGAAACGGTGAAGGAATGGCAAAAGGAGTGGTTCTACATCACCGAGCCCCTTGCCGATGGTCAAACCGAGGTCCCGGTCTTCTCAGCCGGGCCTCCCAAGAAACTCAAATCTTGGAAGGAAAAGGGCGTCGCCTGGGGGAAACCCGAAGAGGTAGAGAACCTGGTCGAGAGGATCGTGTGGTGGACCACCACAGGGAAGGCTGAGCTGGCCGATGTCATCAACGTCATGCTCAACCGCCGCATCCTTCCTCTCCAATTTCGGGCCACCCCGATGTGGGCACAGAAGCCCGAGGACATGGACACCATCAACACCTTTTTCCGCTCCACTTTGGCCACTATGTGGACAAAGCTCATGAAGCTGGCCAAGGACAAGATTCCCGTGGAGGGAGAGGACCATGGCCTCGAGCACGGCTACGAGGCCCCCCCGGTGAGTGGTTCCGTCCTTCAATCTTCATTCTTTGCTCATTGCTCCGAAGAGTAAAATTTCTATCTGAGCCGTCGTGTTTTGACATTTCCCAGAAGTGGTCAGCCTGGGTAAAAGGGGTACGATGCCCCTCCCCACTGCCGGAAAAACCCCCAACTCCCCTGCTCTCGGCACTTCTGACCGAGGAGCCACACGTAGTGGCCTCCAAAGGGACGAAGTCCCAGACGGGGAAGTCCAGTGCTCGGACCCAGGGGACCTCGGTCACCCGGTCAGAAGAGATCCACACCTCCGCCGCTCAAGACAGCGGCGCCGAGGAGGACGAGGGGGAGATTCCCCCCCCCCTCCCCCGAAGGGGAAGAGGTCGATGTCAGAAGACGCCGACGTGGCCATGCCACCCAAGGGCAAAAAGAGGCCGAGGCGAGCCTCATCCGAGGCCGCCAACAAGTTATCGGAGAGAGCCGAGCTCTCCGAGGACTCAGAGGAAGACCCCCTCGCAACGGGGAGGAAGAAGCCAGCACCTCGAGGGTAAGCCCTTGTCCTTGTCTTCCTCATTTGAGTCATTGTTTCATCAAGGGAAATTTTACAGAAGCAACTTTTCATACACAGTCCACCGAAGGTGATCCCCAGCGGCTCCTCGAGCGGGTTGCCGTCCGCCAGCGGGACTCCAGAGCCCGCTGCTTCTCCCCCGATGCAAGTAGGTCTGGGGGAGGCAACATCCACCCTGGCCCCCGAGGTCAACACGGCGGGGGCCGACGAGGCGGTGGTCATGGGCGAGGTCGAAACCTCGATCCAACAAGACCCGGGGACGAAGCGCCCCGAGGTCATCGAAGAATTGCTGGGCCAGAGATCGGCCTAGGCGGAGTCAACCTTGGCGCCACCTCCACAGACGGAGGCTCCTCAGGTGAATCCATCCGAGGTCATCCCTCCACCCCAGCCTGCCGTCCGAGGACGGACCGGCGCGGGGTGGGCCGAGGAGGTGGAGGAGGCCCTAAAGGGCTGCTCCCTCAAGGAGGAGGACTGTGCCTTGATAGGTATGGCGCTAGAAGGCTACCGGTCCGCTGAGGCCGGCCTGCATGAGGTTTTCAAGAACCTCGTGGCAGGTTTCGAGCTACGTCTTCTGCGCATTTGGTTTGCTTTGTTTTCATGAATTTTGTCCGAGGACATAAAAGTGTAGCCTGCTAAATGGCGTAATGAGTGAGTAGCCCCCGAGCCTGAAGTCGGTTTCGAGAAACCGTCATCGGGGTCAGTTGACAAAATAGGAGCCTGCGGGGTAGCCCCCAGGGCGCTACTCGAAGCAGCTGTCCTCGAGCATGTTGATGGCCTAAACCGTTTTCTTTCTAACAAGGACCTGTGCTGTTCCAGGTTTCGACCTTGGTTCCGGACTCTGGCTCCGAAGAGATGGCGGAGATGAACCGGAGACTTGAGCGATCTCAAGGTAAGCAAGGTTAAACTTCCATTGTATGTTTATGTTTAAAGGAAACAACTAAGACTTAAATATGTTGACAGCGGAATTGGAGACGCTCAAGGCCGAGCTTGAAAGGGCTCGGAAGGAAGTGCGGCAGCAGAAGGCTACTGTCGCCACGGCCGAGAAGCCGCGGGCCGCCGAGAAGGCGGCCGGAGAGAAGCACCAGGCACGGGTGCTAGAGGTGGAGGAGACCCTGAAGGGCGTGTTTGAAACACGCGACAAACTTCAGGAGGAGGGGCGGCGGACGAAGGAGGAGCTCGAGAAGCTGCAGCATGCCCACTCCGAGCTCAAGACCTCGGCCCGAGCGGATCGCGAGGTGCTCCAGCAAGTGGAGCAAATCGCCTCCGGTAAGAAATTTTTGCTGCAGTGTACGTTTGGCAGCAAAGGGTGTGTTGAGCTCACCCAATTATGGCATTCCGCAGAGGTCTTCGAGGATCTCCCACAGAGCACGGAGGATGCGGTGGCCTACTTCGGCCAACTGGCGGACCATGAGGCGGAGAAAGCCTTCTAGGGTCAATTCCCGGGGTCGCCGTCTGCGCAGCTGCTGAATCATCGAGTGAAGCAGCTGGTCGAGCTATTCCGCATGACAAGGCCAGCGCTCCAGGACCTCTGCGTCACTCTGTGGCCGGCCGAAGCCATGCCGAGGAGCCTCTTTGGCCTGACGGCACGTCTCCGAGATGCCGTACCCTGCGTGGACCGTTGGAAGAGGTTCGCGTGCTTCGAAGGGGCTCAGAGGGCATACGCTTGCGTGAAGACGCACTTCCGCAAAGTTGATGCGGAGACGTGTGCTGCTGGTCCGCCTGCCGACAAGCCGCGGACCGCCGAGCAGTTCTTCACCGAGGTGGAGGCAGGAGCTCGGACCACCGAGGCCATGTGCCCTAAGGACACCTTGTTGTTTTAGGTACTCCGGAATGCCGGAGTGTATGATGTAAAAACTTTATCGTTTGTTAAATGAAAATGGCTTGAAATTCCATATGTGTTTATTTAGTAATTCGATTATTCCTCCGATATGACTTTTTAAAATGAGAGTGGCCAGTCGTCGGCTTCAGCCCCAGTGTAGGTCATACAGAGGGTGTTCCCTAAGCCATACTTTACCTTAGCCGACGTCTCGGCACCCATGGGCGGTCGATGACTTAGAGGAACGAGGCAATCGGACTATAGTGGCTTGATGTCTGTCACTTAGTCATAGGAGTTTGACTGTGGGGGTGATGACCAGCCCCCAGCGTGGGAAGTGTTCGGCCTAATTGGCCGAGGTCTAGGCCATAGCACACTTCGGCTAAAAAATAAAAGCCCTTCGTTTAACACGGGTGATCTCTATGATCACATCGCTTGACGCGGTCTCCGGATGGCGGACCAGTTTACGCATACCTAGATAGTCAGTTTTCGGCTTTCTCCACTGAGGCGCCACGCCAATTAACCTGACGGCGCAATCGCAGTGGTTCTCCCGTTACGCCCTTAGCCAAATTTATCGGAAACATAAGGGGTACACATAGGAGCCGGGCAACCCAACTATTGACCGAAATCTAGGTTCGAAACTGATGCATATAAGGCCAAAAATCCGGGATGCCGAATACATCGGACTTTCATATACAATTGCATCTTGTTAAAGTACTTCATCGTCCCGAAGCTGTGCTTGATAAAGAAATATAATAAAGACCTTGAAAGGGCATGGTTTTCTTTATTTCATAACATCAATCGTGTACATGCCCAGGTGGGACGAGAGTAATTGAAAGAGTACAACGTAAATAGTAAGGAGGGGAGGGAAAAAACAGGTTGGATAATTGCTGACGGATTTTAAAGGATCCGGACCGAAGCCTGCCGCACGTCTGCGTTTCTGAACTGTTGACCAGATCGTCCCGATTGACGACGAAGGATTTGCAAAGGTCGATGCCCTACCGGCCCTTTACACACTCGAAGTGTTTGATTGACCGAGTTCCTCAAAGGGAGGTGTTTGCCGGAGTCATTCTGTAGTTAAGGCTACAGAGACGTAAATATGCTCGGCTATTTCTTTTACGGATACCTGTATGTGCAGGGGCTCGAAGCCTCGTTTTCGCGTGGTTAATCCGCGCCCAACGTGTGGGTAGTTGTGGCTCCTCGGCGTCCCAGGGAATTTTGAGTGCGAAGTTATGTACCCTGGGGACGTAGTGCCCGCAGTTGGGGCACGCGAGGAGCCCGCATCCCTATTTCGGGTGCGGGGGTAGCTGGCCGAGGTCGACTTGTGCAGCCCGGGCTCGCTTCAAAGAGCGAGCGGCGCGTTTATCGCTGCGGGCTGCCTTCTCGGACGCTTGGACCTCGGCTGCAAAAGCCGCGGTCTGTTCCTCTGTCCGGATGGAACGCTCGGTGTTACCATTGACTGTGATAACACCGTTGGGTCTCGGCATTTTGAGCTTGAGGTAGGCATAATGCGGGACCGCGTTGAAGCGTGCCAAGGCTGTGCACCCTAGGAGGGCGTGGTATCCACTCCGGAAGGGTACGATGTCGAAGATTAACTCCTCGCTTCTGAAGTTCTCGGGCGAACCGAAGACTACCTCGAGGGTGACTATCCCGGTACAACGGGCCTCGATGCCCGGAATGACACCTTTAAAGGTGGTAGAGCTCGGCTTTATCCGAGATGAGTCAATGCTCATCTTCCGAACTGTGTCCTCGTAAATGAGGTTAAGACTGCTTCCCCCGTCCATCAGGACGCGTGTTAGATGTAACCATCAACAATAGGGTCCAGAACGAGCGCCGCAGATCCGCCATGCCTTATGCTGGTCGGATGGTCGTGCTTGTCGAAAGTGATCGGATAAGCCGACCATGGGTTATACTTCGGGGCGACTGGCTCCAGCGCGTATACGTCCCGAAGCACACGTTTTCTCTCCCGTTTAGGGATATGGGTGACATAGATCATATTGACCTCTGTTACCTCATTGGGAAATTTCTTTTGCCCTCCATTATTGGGCTGCCGAGGTTCATCCTCGTCATCGCTGCGGTGTTGGGTTTTATTCTGACCCTCTGCCGCTATCTTGCCGGCTTGTTTGAAGACCCAGCAATTCCTATTAGTGTGTGTTGCTGGCTTTTCCTGAGTACCATGAATCCCGCATGGGCGGTCCAGGAGCTTGTCAAGCTGGCTAGGTCCATCTTTGTTCCCCTTATAGGGCTTTCTTTTCTGCCCGGATTTGGGTCCGGTGAATCCTGCGTTGACCGTGGCGTCTTCAGCATCGCTTCCGCCATTTTTATACCTGCGCTTATTTTTGTTACGCTTTGGTTTTCCATTGGCGTCGCGAGTTTCCGAGGTGCCAGCCTCACCGTTGTGAGTACTTCGGGCGAGCCAGCTATCTTCTCCCGCGCAAAAGCGGGTCATCAGTGAGGTCAGGGCAGCCATAGTTCTCGGCTTGTCCTGGCCGAGTTGTCGAGCCAACCATTCATCTCGAATATTATTTTTAAACGCAGCGATGGCCTCGGCTTTGGAGCAGTCTATGATCTGGTTCTTCTTGGTGAGAAACCTGTTCCAGAACTTCCGAGCTGATTCGCCGGGCTGCTGGGTAACACGGCTGAGTTCATCGGCGTCCGGGGGTCGAACATACGTGCCCTGGATGTTCGCTCGAAAAGCATCTTCTAGGGCTTCCCAGCTGCCGATAGAATTAGGTGGGAGGCTGTTGAGCCAATGCCTCGCCGGCCCCTTGAGCTTGAGAGGCAGGTATTTAATGGCATGGAGATCATCTCCTTTGGCCATATGTATATATAAGAGAAAATCCTCGATCCAAACTGTTGGGTCCGTGGTGCCATCGTATGAATCTATATTGATGGGTTTAAACCCTTCCGGGAATTGATGTTCCATTACCCTGTCTGTGAAGCAGATTGGGTGAGCTGGACCTCGGGACCGAAGAGCATCTTGTCGGAGGTCGGGAGAAAATCGTGAGTAGGCTTGATCGCGGGCGCGGCCGTTCCTGTCCATCCAGGCATCGTAGCCGTCCGGCCCGGCGGGCGCACGTCCCCTTGACCCGTAGATGGACCGAGGGGGAGCCCGGTTTTCCTCAATACGACGTCTCGCGTCGTGAGGATCTATGTAATCCACGGGGTCCTTGCCATGACGGCGTGCAGGTGGCCGTTCCTCGGGGTCTTCTCGTCTTGGCCTGTCCCGGCCTCTACGGGGCCGATCGAGGTCGTCAGCGAGTTCTTCATCAAATTCTGGTAGGAGGCGCCTGCGTGGGTAAGACTTCGGCACACTATGGCGTCGGTTCTCCATATCCTGCTCGGCGGAGAGCACTTCAACCCACTTTTCATTTAGCGCGTCGGTATTTTCCTGCAGCTGCTGCTGCTTGCGTTTTAAGCTCCGGGCCATCGCAACAAGGCGTCGCCGGAAGCGTTCTTGTTCGAAGGGGTCCTCGGGGACGATAAAGTCCTCGGCACCGAGGCTGTCATCCTCCTCGGACTCCGGCATGTAATTGTCATCGGCCCCTTCGAAGAGGTCATCGGGATCGGAGTCCACAAGAGGTCGGTCTGGTGTGCCGTTCCTTAGTGGAGAGGCTTGAATGTCCTCCTCATTGTTATCGGCGTCGCCGTCCTCCTCATTGCCGTTATTGGCTGTTGCGTCATTGCCACTGGGTTCCCCATTATTACCCCTTCGGCGCCGTCACCGGCGTCTTGGAGGGGATTTGGGGGTGTCCACCATATAGACATCATAGGTGGATGTGGCGGTCCACTTGCCCTCTGCCCGTGTTGACCGAGGGCAAGGTGTTCACGATGGGGCCGTCGGCGTCCTCTTCCATGTCTGAGGGTTTGCCGTAGTCCAACACGTCGGTTAAATCATCGATCGTGGCGACTAGGTGGGTGGTGGGTGGGATGTAAATTTCCCTATTATCGGCTTTAAGTCCGATCTGGTCGTAAACCGAAGTCTTGCCGTCCGAGATGGACATGCTCTGGATGCAACAAAGCATCTCATCAAGGTGAGATAACTCTTCGGGATCCATGGAAACACCGTAGGCAGGGCTGATTCGAAGCACATCCGGTGTGTGACCAGGTGCGTCTTCGGAGCGAAGGAAATCTGAACATACTTCGGAGTCTTGATTCGAAATCAACTCCAGCATCGATATCTCTTCGGGAGTGGGAGCCGGATCTCTTTCCGGACTAGTGGTCAGGGAGAGATCAGCCGGAGTGGCGGCGTCAGTAATCTCAAAGGATGTCATGACAAAGTTCGGCTCCGGAGTCGAGCCTCCAGAACTGGCCGAGCTTTCGATCAGGCCGGGCGTCCATCCCGATAGGATGAGTTCGCCGTGGGAATCGGCAGTGTACTCAAGGCCACCGAAACTTACGATCCGTCCCGGGGCGTAGTTCTCGACGGAAGTCAGGTGTCCCGTTGAATCGGCGCAGAATACCATGCTGCCGAAGACGAAAAGCTGTCCGGGGACGTAGACGTCCCCAGAGCTGTTGGCATGATTGATCTGTAGATGAGCCATCGACCCTTATGGTGATCGCACAGCGGAACTCTCAATGAAAGCACCAGTGTCTGTGTAAAAACCGGCAGACCTCGGGGTAGGGGGTCCCGAGCTGTGGATCTCGGATCGATGGTAACAGAGACAATAGAGACGATGTTTACCCAGGTTCGGGCCCTCTTGATGGAGGTAAAACCCTACATCCTGCTTCTTTTATATTGATAGAGATGTATCGAGTACAGAGTTGATCTACCTCGAGATCGTAATGTGTCTAACTTCTATGGCTAGGTGAGCAATGTTGCGTTTTATATCCCCTACGGGCTAAACCCTATGGCTTATATAAACGCCAGGGAGGGTATCTAGGGTTACAAGGTCGGTATCTTGGAGTAAGGCGGCTGGAGCAATCTTGAAGTGTACTGCAAGTCTTCGATAGAGGTAGCCTTGATCACGTCTCCCATGTGCGGCTTCCGGAGTCCATCTTGACTACGTACGGGGGCATATCGGCCCATCCGAGGAAACGGGCCGGCTAGGTTGGCACCCCCTAATCCAGGACACAATCAGGTATGATCAACCACAAACACATGTAGTACCAAACGAGCAACGAACAAAAGTAGCACACAAGGTAGCACACAAATGAAAATCAAACGAGAAAAAGCAAAACACTCACTCTTTCGAAGCCCTAATGATCTATACTAATTCTCCCCCTTTGGCAACAAGTACCAAAAAGTTTTAAGAAGTACAGAGCTAGACGTCGCTCTTGGCTCGATCTCCGGCAATTCCTGGTGGTGAAGTCCTCTGACTTCCAGCGCCGGTGTGTGTCGATGTCGGAGTAGAGAGAAGTTCATCTGCAAATGCCTCAGAAGAAGTCTGCGGAACCGGTGGAGGAGTGGCAACGGTTGGAGGAACTGACGAAACAACCAAGGGTGCAGCAGCTGGAGCTGAAACTGTGGCTCTGGAAGTGTCTGGAACTGCTGCTGACCTGAGCTGGGTCCGGAACTGAGTAGTCGTGGGAAGTACTGAACCACGATGCTCGTCATCTACTTGCTGGCGCTATTGCCGGGGAGACATCATCAAATCCTATCAAGTACCTTCACTCAAACTGTCATCTACTTGCTCAACTTTTTATTTGCCTTTTTACTTTCCTCTCTTTTTCATCTCCCCCACTTCTCTAAAAAAATCAAAAAACACAAAAATATTTCTGTTTGCTCATTTGCTTGCTTGCAATAATTGTGTGACTCAATGAAAATAAAAATATAGACATATGGATCCTCATCCACTTGCTAATCTTTTCAAACAATCCAATTATGATGAACCAATTGCTAGTGAGTTAAGTGCACTTGATTATCTTTATGAAGTTTTGCTTGAAAATCATGAATCTAAAAATTGTGATGACACTACTAGGAAATAGCTTATAGGTAGAATATTACTAGTAGCACTTGTTAGGAGCACCGCGCTACTATTAAGTACCAGTAGCGCTGGGCAGAACAAGCGCTACTAGTACAAATTAGCAGCAGTGTCGGGTAGAACAGAACACGTACGCTACTGTTAAGTGGGCCACACCGCTCCCCCAGGTCAGGGGATACTAGCAGCGCCTGGGCCCTACCCGGCGCTACAACTACAAACATATCTATGGCGCGTTTTATCTAGTAGGCGCTACCGGTACGGGTAAGTTGGTGGGGCCCAGTTACCAGCAGCGCTCTTTCCTTGCCAGCGCTACAGCTAGGTTAACTAGCAGTAGCGCGTTTTTTCTAACGGGCGCTACCGCTATTTTTCTACGGGTAAGTTCGTGGGGCCCAGTTACCAGCAGCGCTCTTTCCTTGCCAGCACTAGAGCTAGGTTAACTAGCAGTAGCGCGTTTTTGTGTCCAGCGCTGCTGTTATGGTCGCCAGCCATAATATCTTTTTCCCCTTCTTCTCCCCCCCCCCTTCCTTTCTCCCCCTCCTCTTCCACTTGCTTGTTGCTTCTTCCTTCAATTCTCCCCCTCCCTCTTTCTTTTTTGCCCCTCCACCACCTCCATTAATGCCCTCCCTCCTCCCTCTCTCTTTCTTTGCCCCTCTCCACCACCACCTCCTCCTCCCTCTCTTTAATTAATTTCTTTGCCCATCCACCCATGTCCACTAGCTAGTTCTCTCTTTCTCCCTAGTTAGAGCTATCTAGGTACCTCACTATCTAGATCTACTAGCTAATTAAGAAGGTGAGCAAAAAGAAGAGTTGTGCAAGAATGGAAATATGTGTGCATGTGTGGGTGTGTGTTTGTGCGCGCATGATAGGACCGAACTATGCGCGATATGATACCGAATTGTGTGTGGCATGTGACTTGCCTATATTATGTGTATTTGTTGAAATGTGCGTGAAATGAGTTGCCTATGTTTTGCCGAAATGTCGATTCATTTCCGTTTCAGCGAATTTCGGGCAAACTCGATATGTCCTATATGTTTAGGGAAGGTCATGTTGAATTTTTGTATGAATTTGATGCATGCATGCATGCGTACGTGGTTATAATTCTTTTGCTCCGCACAGGCGATCATGAAGGTCAATGGAAGGATGGTGGAAAGATACTGGCAATCTGCGGTGGACGACATGTATGAAAAAAAATAGAAGGAGGTTTTATGTCCGTGTCGAAGATGCAGAGGAGGAGTCTGGCTCGACCCCTTTAAGGGTGGCCGATTCAAGGCGCACCTTCTCATGCATGGTTTCATGGATGGCCATACTCGGTGGATAAGTGAAGATCATGATGATGAGGACGTCGACGGGCAGGCAATAACGACATGGGGCTAGACGAAGAGATGACCGATAATGGGCCCGAAGAAGAGGGCCTCGGAAATGGTGATGGTGAAGAGGCCGGACATGGCGGAGAAGAGACCGGACCAGGCGGAGAAGAGGCCGTACATGACGGAGAAGACGCGAACACGACGCAGTCTTCGTCTCTACAAAGTTCAGCCATGCGGGACCCGCATGTTCGAGACCTGCTTCGTAAGAAGACGACTAGCGACAGAGCTGCTTCTAGAGAGGAGGCCAAACTGGCGCAACTGGAGCTAGACTCGAAGACTCCATTGTATGATGGTTGCGATCCTGAGGTGACCCGCTTGAGTTTCACGCTAGAACTTCTAAAGACAAAGGCTAAAAACAAATGGACGGACGCAAGTGTGGCACCCCGGCTCAGAGGAACCGGAACACCCCGTATTCCAGCCCAGAGATCAAGTCTTCTGGAATACGGCACTGCTTGGCATAGAACAAATCAGCTCTTTATTACGAATGATCGGGGTACAAGGGTCCGATATTACAAAGGTTACAGGGGCACGGCGACACTTCGCCTGCTCAGATAGCTCTATGCTAGCAGCGAGACAACTCGTAACAGAATAACTCCTAGCAGCGGAACAGCGACAACGGTGATGGACTCCACTCCGCAGGGACTCTGGCTGGGACGCATCCTAGAGCGCAACCTCGGGGTCCTCAACAAACAAGCAATCACGGCATCACCTGCAATCTGGCATGACACGCCAGGTGAGTACTTTGAATGTACTCGCAAGCTCACAGCAACCAAAGCAATCAAGACATACAACAGCATGGCATTTACAGGTTAATCATCAAGGATGAACACTATATTACTAGAACAACATGAGCATGGCAACAACATGAGCATGGCATATACATATAATTCATGATATGAACAGGATGATACTAGCATGCAAGGGGGTCGACGTTTAAGGTCTCATGGACCAACTTACTCTGCTCGGGGGTTATCTCGTAACCACCAACTTACCATCGTGATCATCACATGACCACACGGATCTTGATCTCTACCTGTGATCATCGCATGACCACATAAAGATCAACCAACTTCTTTCCTCATGGAACCGGGGTTGTTATTATTCAGATTTTTATTACTGTTGACCCACAGTGTGACCTACTACGAACTGTGTCCATGACCGAGGACGCGGCTATCGATAGATTATACACTCTGCAGAGGTTAGTACACTGTACCCACACTACGGAACTCATGGCCTCGTGCTCCCATTCGGGTGGACCAACGACGTTCCGACAAAACCAGTCTATTGCATGACACTCTCCCGGCCACTCCGACAAACTCCCCTTTGGGCTATGTCCTGGGTTACCCTGATGTCAACATGTGACATCCGCCACCTCTGTGGCTGCCACCGTCGTGGCCAAACCAAAACTGTCCCAAACGGGGACCTGAGCTCAATACCAAAACTGGGTACTCAAGGCTTATGGCCGCCTACCTGATCAGGGTAGCGTGCGCACATAACCTTCCCTAGTATGAGGCACCGGCGAGAGGCATGACAATAGACCGCATTAGGGCCTCCCCATCCAGGCAAGTGTGGCTGCACTGGTTAGCCCGATTCGGTGGCACCATGACTCAGCCAACAGATTTGTTCAAGTTCAATTAATGTCAGGTTCAACTTGAATGGTGATGAGCTGAGTCACAACAACATAACGAAACAGCAATGCATATGAGCATGATACCAGTGTAACCATGGATGGGCAACATAACCATTTAACATCATGACATGAATGAAGATAAATCATTTATGCTACGGAATGCAAATGAGCATGGCATAACGATGATCATGACTATGACAAGTATTTTCATATCAAATCGTAACTACTCATGTGAGCATAACATTATTACTAGCATCGGAAATAATTGCAAGAATAAAACATGATAAGAATATCCTTAGCAATTAATCATAGCACTTACTAGATGAAAATGAACATGGCATAAGGAATGAGCATGGATTCACAAGCATATTCGAAGTATTCACAAAATAATTAAATGCGCAAACAATTATTAAATATTCAAGTGGAAACCATGGCTACTGCAATGCCATCATGCAAGTGGCTGTTGTGGCTTGCCTGGGGATGGAGGAACCATCGGGGAGAGGTGCGATGAACCCGCGGAAAGAATCGCCGGAAAAGTTTCCCTCTCGGAGGGGGCTGAATAAGGGCAGGGGCAAAATGGTCATTTTCACAGTGTGACAACATCATGAAAATGGTACCATCGGAACGGACTCGACGAACTGAGATCGTGGGCTTTGGAATCACCTGATTCGGAGTTACGGTTGAAAAGTTACGGCCGTTCGTTCGTTAGGCAGAAAAAGAATTAAAAACTGTCCATTTTTGCTGCTAACGGACGAACGTCCGCTATTTAACTGTTTCGGCCGGCTGTTAAAATAGAAGGCGTACTTCGCTGAATACGCTTTCAGAAAGTGAAAACGCACTTTGCTCCAGAACAGAGGCAAAATACGCTTTTAGAAACAGAAAACGTATTCAAGTGGAATACGCTTTCACTTAACCGCGCGGGCCCGGGGTTGACTCCGTTATTTCGCCAACAGGTGGGGCTGCTGGGTGGTGGGGCCCGCCTGCCCAGTCAGCGTCTTCAACCTCCGTCGCCCGCTCCTAGCCGTGGACAGGGCCGGCCCCGACGGCGATAGCCGGCGGCACAGGCCACCGTTGGCGGCGCCCGGCCTACCGGCGTGATCAGCGGACCGAGGCTGTCCCGTATAGGCAGGGCACGGCCGCCGAGGAGCTGAGGAGCGCGGAGAGGCTCGGCCGTGGCGGACGTGGCTTCGGCCGGAGATGAACCCGAGCGACTAGGCATCCCGGAGATGAGCTGCGGTAGTGGTATGGTTCGCCGGGCTCCGCTAGTTCCATTGGTGAAGAAAGGAGGGGAAGATGGGCTCAGGCTCGCCGGAATTTAAGCCGGAGATGGCGGCGGCCGAGGCGGCAATGGTGGCCGGGGAGAGGTGCTCGAGCTCGGGCGAGTGGTCGGGGAGGGCTAGTGGAGGGAGGGAGAGAGGTTGGCGAGGTCGATGGGTCTCGGGGAGGGCTTATATAGCCGCGGTGGTGATGCCCTCGCCGGATGCCGACGGGAGCGCGCGGACGATTCCTCTGGCACGACCGCGTGCACGAGCGCACGCGCGGAGGGGAAGAGAGGGCTAGGTGAGGTGCATTCGGTGGAGAGATGCCTCGGGGGAGCAAGCGGACAAAGGCAAGGCGACGACGGCCGTGGGCATCCCGGGACGGCGTGCTCGCCGAACAGGAAAGAGGAGAGGGGGAGGAGTCCAGAGAGTACACGCGGACGCAGGAGAGTGGTGGCGACGCAGAGGACATGGTGCGGTGGCGGGAGCTCGGCGTTTGGGCGGCGGCAGAGGGCCCCGATTGCCCAGAGCACACTTTCGGCGTGCCAGACCGCGTGGTCACCGCGTGCACAGGCGCACGCGGTGCACTCTGGCCAATCAAACGATGTCTAGCGTGTTGTCTCTCTTAAGTGGGTCCTACCTGAGGTGATGGCTCAAATAAAGGCACTGTATGTTGATGGGAGGGATCAGAGAAAGATTGCTGTTGCAAACTTAGGCATGATGCTGTGATCAAATGGGATGGGTAACGGGCTAACCAGAATGTCTTAGGGGCTTAGGGTAGGAAGGACTATGGGACTGTGAGTTTTGAAGGGATTTGGACCAGAATTTAATATAGTTGCTTTACAACTGCCAAATCTGGTCCAGAAGCTAGATTAGGAAGTAGCACTCACATAGATGCTTGGATTGAGCTGAAAATGTGTTAAGTGTGATAATTTGGGCATATGAAGGTTTCATAACAATTTCATCCCATTTGGATGAATAAAAATGGTACTTCCTTCACAATGCTTTCTACTGAACAGAAACTTGGGGTAATTTTGCAGAGAAAATGGCTTGGCAAAATAATGTGAGTTTTGGCATGCTCACATTATTTAGGGATATTTAGGTCCTGGATTAATTTCAGAATTTTTGAAGCAATATAAAATATAGTTGCTTCACAAACTGAAATTGTGACCAGAAACCAAGATTGGATGGTGTGCTCACATAGATTGTTGGATGGAGGTGAAATTTGGTGGAGTGTCATGATTTTACCATATGGAGGATCTCCAAAAATTTCAACTCATTTGGATAAGCGTAGCTAGTACTTCCTTCACAAAGCTTCTCTCTGGACAGAAACTTTGGGAATTTTCTGAGGAAGATGTACTAGGCAAATGAAGTTGAATTTTGGCATGTGGCAATAATTTGGATGTGAAAGAGTGCCCAAAAATTTTTAGGGCAATCAAGAAAAGATAAATAGCACTTCCTTCACAAAGTGCCAATCTGGACAGAATAGGAAATGAATATTCCTGAATTATTTTTGAACTAGGCAAGGATGGATTTTGGCATATTAGTGGAAGATATGATCCAAATAATTTATGAGAATTTTGTGGGAATTTATGGAATGGCAGAAATATAGATTGCTTCACAACCTATGGCAAACAGGGTTATTCCTTTAATAGAAAAAGGAATATTCCCAATAAATAAAAGTTGGGATTGGGCTAAGATGGAAATGACATGTCCTTGGGATAGATTTGAGAGTTACAGACCACTTGGAAGTGGCAGGGGAGAAGATCTTCCCAGGTTTCAAGACCACATAGCCACGGAAAAAGGAACTCCAAATAGAAATTCGAAGAAATCCAAAAGAAAAAGAAAGGGCCAAAAATCGGGGTGTTACAGCAAGCCTGGATGAGCTTTTGAAGTATCTAAAGAGGGTTCTTCCCGTGGGAAGCCTGTGTCGTACTAGTGTCGAGGAGGCCAAGAAAATCGTGTGCCCTGTTGATCTGCCGCACATTAGATACCATGCATGCATCAACAATTGCATCATATATCGGAATGAGCACGCGGAAAAAACCATCTGTCCAAAGTGCAATGCTTCACGATATAAGAAGGCCAGAAAGAAAGCTCCACAGAAAGTTGTATGGTACTTTCCGATCACTCCCCGTCTGCAACGGTATTTCGTAGATCCTAAGGAAGCAAAGCTCATGCGCTGGCACGCGGAGAGGGTGAAGCCAGATGATGGAGATGATCCGAAGCTGAGACACCTCGCAGATGCTAGCCAGTGGAGAGCATTAAACGCTGAATATAAATATTTCACATATGATCCAAGGAACATCATGCTTGGCGCTAGTACTGATGGCATGAATCCGTTTGGTAATCAGAACACCAATCATAGCACATGGCCCATGTTTGTATGGATGTACAACCTCCCCCCTGGAAGTGCATGAAGGCAAAATACATACACATGACTATGCTTATTCAAGGGCCGAGACAACCAGGAAATGATATTAATCTGTATCTCGGGTTACTGAAAGAGGAGCTACACACGTTATGGACAACCCCGGCCAAGACATGAGATGCCAGCACAGGAGAGAGTATTTCAACATGAGAGCCGCGCTGATCACGACAGTGCACGACTATCTCGGTTATGGATATGTCTCGGGCCAGCTCACCGGCCTAAACGACGAGCAAACACTCAAACATGAGAGCAAGGGATCACCCAACGAATGGACGAGCTCCAAGGAGGGAGGAGAGAGTGAGGCAAGAACCATGCTTTCAGAGAAGTGGCGGTCTGAATCCACTCTGACAAAATAAAATAATAGACTAAGTCGTGCCGTAAGGGGGGGGTGTTCGCAAGAATGGATTCCTCGTCAAGTCAGCGGGTGTGCCACGGATATTGCGGATGCACCAGGTGCATCGATGATACAACTTATCAGCAGCTATCGAAAGATGGCGGGTCTTCAAAAATCGTATACATGGGGCATCGAAGATGTCTCGAGAAGGATGACCCATGGAGAAAGCGTGGAGATCTATTCAATGGTAAGGCTGAGCATCGAGGACCTCCACGTAAGCGGAGCGGCGTCGAAATCTATGAGTTGGTGAAGAACTGGGAAGAGTGCTCCTCGCCGGGAAAGACGAAGAAAAAGGCGCCGGAGCCGCTGCTGAAGGTATGGAAAACGAGGTCTGTTTTCTGGGACTTGGAGTACTGGTCCAAACTCGACACGCCTCATAGCCTTGATCAAATGCATATCACGAAGAATATCCTCGAGAGCTTGCTTGGAACATTGATGAACATGCCGGAGAAGACCAAGGATGGGTCGAAGGCAAGAAAAGACTTGGAATTTTTAGATATCAGGAAAGATCTCCAAATGCCTGGTAAAAAGTCATCCGAGGAGATAGAGACGGAAGATAGGGGTAAAAAAGTAAACAAGAAGGAAGAACAGTATTACCCCCCCCCCTCTTGCTTCACCTTAGATCCGAAGGACGTCGATCAATTGTTCAAGTGCCTTGCCGGAATCAAAGTTAGTTCCGTATACTGTGGGAAGATAAGCAGATATTTGGACACCAAGAAAAAAAGGTTCAGCGGGATGAAGTCTCACGACTGTCACGTGATGATGACGTAGTTACTCCCAGTTGCACTTAGAGGGATTATGGACACACACGTCCATGATGCGCTTACTGACCTATGCCACTTTCTCGACGCTATCTCTCGAAAGTCGATCGGTGTGAAGCAACTCCAAAGGCTACCGGAAGAGATCGTTGTCATACTAAATGAGCTAGAGATGTACTTTCCGCCCGCGTTCTTTGATGTCATGGTGCATCTGTGTGTCCACATCGTGGACGACATCATCGACCTAGGGCCGACATTCCTGCACAGCATGATGCCGTTCGAGAGGATGAATGGGGTCATCAAAGGATTCATTCGTAACATGTCCCGTCTGGATGGAAGCATCGCCCAGGGCTATCTGACCCAAGAGTGCATCTCCTTCTGCGAGAATTATCTAGGCGACGGAGACCCTGTTGTTGGTTTGCACGTCAACAAGCACCGTGGAAGGCTCGAAGGAGAAGGTCACATCAACGGCTGGAGGGAATTGAATGTGGACCGCTCAGGACGACATAACGACTTTGACAAAGCAAACTTAGTAGTGCTACAACACCTAGATGTGCTAGAAGATTTCGTGACACTGCACAAAGAGACCATCACAAAAAACTACCATGACCGTGGGCTCCAGAGCACGGACGCTGAAGTTATTAGAGAGCACAACTCCACTTTCTTGCGTTGGTTCAAAGAACGAGTTCTGGCTAATCCCCCGGAAGAGGGCTGTCCGGACGGATGTTCATATACGCCTTAGCACATGGCCCGTCGGTCAACCTCGCGAGTTATCAGGCATACGATATCAACGGATACACGTTTTACACGGAGGCCAAAGATATAAACAGTGATAACCAGAACTCAGGGGTGACGATGGAAGCCATGACCGGTGATGTAGCTGAAAGATACTACGGAAGGGTCGAAGAGATCTGGGAGCTTGACTACTCTGGAGTGCATAGCGCGATGATGTTCCGTGTCAGATGGGCTAAGAACGTACACAGAGAAAACAGACATTTCACTACCATGTGTATACCCGACGCCAATAGCGCCACCGCCAAAAATGAGCCATGAGTACACGCTAAGCACGTGACACAATGCTTCTTCATAACCGACCCGAGCAATCCCAACCGTGTTATCGTGAGGAGAGGTAAAAGGAGCATCGTCGGAATGGATGGAGTCGCAAATGAGGAAGACTACGACCAGTACGGTGACCCAATGAGGGAAGATGATGATGACGATGAACCATACGTCAAAAGAAGAAGGAAGACAACATTACCTAAGAAAGATCGTACTCCATGGAAAAGGAAAAGTCACGACAAGGGGCTCAATTATTCGACAACGAACAAAAGAGGAAAGAAGAAGATCAGTCTGAAGCGTCATCGCCCACGCTGACAAACTATCATAATTTGTGTGTTTCAATTTTGTATACGTACTTAACACCGTTATCGGTCATATGATGTAATATATATTATGCATTAATTATTCCGTCCGAGGCGTTCCCGTAAACAAAATAATTAAAAAATAAAACAAAATAATTAAAAAAATAAAACAAAAGAATTAAAAAAATAAAACAAAATAATTAAAAAATAAAACAAAATAATTTAAAAAATAAAACAAAATAATTTAAAAAATAAAATAATAAATTAAAAAATAAAACAAAAGAATTAAAACAATAAAACAAAAGAATTAAAATAAAACAAAATAATTAAAAAAATAAAACTAAGGAACTAAAAAAAATAAAACAAAATAATTAAAAAAATAAAACAAAACAATTAAAACAATAAAACAAAAAAAATTTAAAAATAGAACAAAAGAAATAAAACAAAAGAATTTAAAAAATAAAACAAAAGAATTAAAAAATAAAACTAAATAATTTAAAATTAAAACAAAAGAATTAAAATAATAAAACAAAATAATTTTAGAAATAAAACAAAAAAAATAAAATAATAAAACAAAAGAATTTAAAAAAATAAAACAAAATAATAAAAAAATAAAAAAAGAATTAAAAAATAAAACAAAAAATTTAAAAATAAAACAAAATAATTTAAAAAATAAAACAAAATAATTAAAAAATAAAACAAAAGAATTAAAACAATAAAACAAAAGAATTAAAAAAATAAAACAAAAGAAATAAAAAAGTAAAACAAAAGAATTAAAAAAACGTAGCAGTAGCGCTCTTTTGACAGAAACGCGCTATAGCTAAAGTAGCTATAGCGCGTGTTAAGAAACGCGCTGTAGCTAAGTTGAACGTGTCAGTAGCGCTTGGTCGAAGAAACGCGCTATAGCAAACTTACCTATAGCGCGTATTCCTAACCCGCGATGTAGCTAAGTTGGTGGGGCCCAGTTACCAGCACTCCACTCCTCTAGCCATTCCCCACCCCCACTCCACTCTCCTCTCTGTCTCACTCACTCCCACAGCGCACGCCGCCGCCGACGCCGACGCCGCCAATCCCTCTCGCTCCTTCACGCCCTCACCTCCCGTCACCGCACCACCGGCCGCCACCAGCCCGTCGCCACCGCGCGCCAACCCCGACGCCGACCCGCCCTCAACCCCGCCGCCGACGCCGACCCGCGCCCTCAACCCTGCCGCTGACGCCGACCCGCCCTCAACCCCGACACCGACACCGGCCGGCTTCCTCAACGCCGACCCTGACGCCGACCCCCTAAACCCCGACACCGACGCCGGCCGGCCTCCTCAATGCCGACCCCGACGCCGGACCCCTCAACCCCGACGCCTACCCCATCTGCCCCGGCGACCCCGACCCCGGCCGCGACGGTGCGCCACCCCCTCTGCCCTCCCTCCTCTTCTTGTTAAATTATTAGGTTTTCAACATACATAGCTCACTGCCATGGCCGTGGTTGTAGCTTAGGTTCAGGTTCAGGTTGTAGCTTATTGTAGATTCAGGTTGTAGCTTATGTTCAGGTTGTAGCTTAGGTTTTCAACATTAACTATACAGATCTGGCACTCAATTTTGTGTTTAGACGATGGCTTGTGATGCTCTGATCTACTGCTTTAATTTGCTTGTGTGAAGTGAATAAGTGACAGCTCAAGAACCTTTGTAAAGAGAATGAAGGGTGTTAATTATTTGTCATGTAAGTTTAACAGAGAGTTAATTTGAAGTGTATTGTGTTTGATGCCATGCCACTATCTCTTGTAATATATTTATATTGCATATGTAAGAGAATCTCATCCAAAAAAATAAGAGAAAAACCTCCTGATGTTATGGTTGCGGGACTTAATTATTAGATCTCAATCCAACAATTATCTCTTAATGTATAATTGTAGAATGCTCTTAGTAACTCATTTCACATTGATTTAATTTGTGTATATATATATATATATATATATATCTATTTGAAAATGAGGATTTTTAAATGAAATCAAAAAGTAAATGAAAATGAAAATTAGGATTTTTAATTTGGAGCTGCTGTCTAATTTGATGCACAAATTCAAATTCAAATGAATTAATTAATTGCTGTCCATTAGCTATGTTTTATTAGGCAGATTGTAGATAATGATGGATAGAAAACATACTAGGTCTTGTTCAATATATCTATGTGTGTCTACAATTGAACTTGTGAATGCTTGACGCACAGGTAGATCACCGACGTGCCGCTCGACGACGCCGAGGAGATCATCGACACGACACCCGCATCCTCGACACTAGCTAGTGAGCATCCCAAAACCCACACTATAGCTCTCTCCATCTAGATGCTAGAGGAGAGTGATGAAATGTGGGCCTATTGTTGTTGTTGTAGAGTATGATAGAATGTGGGCCTATTGTTGTGCTGCTCTTGTTGTGCCAGAATATTGTTTTTTGCAGGGAAACCGATTCCGAGTGGCCTATGTTTTGCCGGAATGTTGATTCATTTCTGTTCTGGCAAATTTCAGGCGCTCGATATGTGCACTTTTTAGCATAGGTCATGCCAAAAAAATTCGTGAATTTTGGCATTACTTGTGCTAGAAAGTAGGACATATCGAGTGCGCGAGATTTGCCGGGACGGGAATGAAATGACATACAGGTAAAACATAGGCCATTTTTTATGTCATTATTCATTTTATATTATATAAAGCTCGAGAATTAAATGACTCGATTGAACCCTAGGAAACATGGCCGACAATGATGAGGCCGGAGGTTCTCGCACCCAATTAGAAGTACAAGGACACGCCTACCTCGACTTTCTAGCGGATCAGGAGAAACAAGGGTGGCGGGATCCCCTTGTCATGACGGACGACGGTGGTGGTGGCGCCGACGCCGACACTGATGCCACCAACATCGGCACTGAGACTGGAACTGATGATGTTGATAACGAGACCACGAAAGGTGGTACCTCCCAAGCCAGTGAAGGAAAGAAGGCAAAGAGGGCACGACGCCCAAATCAGCTCGGCACCGGAAGGCTGGTGGTCACGGAGGTGCACCCCGGCGAGTTTGAGCCAACACATATGCGGAAAGTGGCAGCAACCTACGGCAACCAACTAGCATGCATCCTATGGGATACCGCTAACATCAACGACACAAGAATACAGAAGAATGAACATTTGAAGCACCTGCTCCTAACTAGGTTGCACGCAAGATTCCTGTTCCCCGGTCGGAATGACGACGTCGAGCCGTGGAAAGATGCTGCCATGAAAAAATATAAACAACAAAGCCCTAGGAAAGTTCAGCAACTCATTGAGCGCCTGGAAAACTAGGTTGAAAAAGGCGATTGAAGTAGACCATCAAACCTACGCTGAGATTGTTGCAGACAATCCAAGAATTAAGGAAGAGGACTATGAAAAGTTCAAGGTGACTTGCGATGAAGAAGCTGCCAAGGCCAGGTCGGAGAGAGGCAAGCAGATTTAGGCAAAGAACATGGGGAACCACCGCCTCGGAAGCCGTGGTTACATGGGCAAGAGGCCCGTGTGGGCTAAGGAGGACGCGGAACGTGAATTTCTGGGGCTCCCAGACCCCTTGGCTGAGTTCACCGACTAGCAGGAGCATGACTTCATCAGGGCCCAGTTCTCGTGGGACCCCATAAAAAGGTTTTTTTCACGGACGGGTCGACGAGGGAATTCATGAGAATACTGGTAATTATCATTTTACCACCTTATATTAGCTTCTGATCAAGTCGACTATGTTCTAGTCACATTCGTAAATGATTCACGCTCATTTTGCAGAGAGAGCAACACAAGCTTGCAACTGAAAGCGACTCGTAGGCTCAGTCGACTCAGTCGTCGGCGAGGTACAAGTGGGACACCCCTTTCAACCGGGCCATGAACATAATGATGGGACACCCGAGGGACCAGCGGCCGCAATATGGACGTGTGCACGGCACCGGAGACGGCGCCACGTGGAAGTTCTACTACAACGAGGACCCCGAGGCCAAAAGGCAGAGAAAGAAGTTTAGTCAAGTGACTATCGACGAGAAGGTGGTGCGGGCGGTCGAGAAAACCAAAGCTGAGGCAATCCGGGAAGCGGTAGCTGTCTGCAGAAGTGATATGGCAGCTGCGTTTACAAGCTTGATTCCAAGTATGGTCAGCTGGGTGCAACAAAATCCAAACGCGGCCACAACTGATTTTCCCATGCCCAGCTTCACCGGGAGCAACTCGATGAACACTTCACCCGCACCCGTACCTGCTATGGCAACCGCACCCGCACCTACTCCAGCACCTGCTCCCGCACCTACACCTGCTCCCACACCCTCTCATAGCAGCCCGTGCTCCGTCTCTGGCTTGAATGTCGGGCCGTCGACATTGGATGAGCTCGACGCCCTCACGGTAAATACGCGTCGCACCCTCATCAACATAATTAATTAATCTTCAGTTCTCATTGCCTTTCTGATCTCTGACGCCGCACACATATCTTCGCAGGCCGACTCCACTCCGTGCACCCTCCTCTACCACATGAACGGCAGGTTGGTGGATGTGGGGAAGGGTACTATAATGAAGTCCAAGGATCGCTCATTCCATCGCCGGCAGATGCCCGATAACGCCTTAAGGGCCTCTGTGGCGAGTGTGAAAGCGGGCTACAAGGGTTTTCCTCCTACCATACAAACCGGTGAAGAGGACCACGAGACCCCGACGCAGCTTGGCCAATGCAAAAATTGGGTGATCCTGTGGCCGAAGAATCTTCTTCGTGTGGAGGTGGCCGGGAGCACACCAACGGGACCTCAGCAAGGTAAGACCACAACCCCACCTACACAACTACAACCACCGTCTGTGGTGCTGGGTGAGAGCGATCGATACGAGGAAGGGGGTCCACCCGTTCCGGTGGCTCATGACGTCGCCCCCATGGAAGAGGATATGGATCATGACATGGAGGACGACCCTCTCCAGTATCTCAATACCGGCTTTGACAACGAAGTAACGATGAGTCAGCCATATGAATATGAGCGTCAAGAGGAGATGCATGATGTACTGGAGCAGGAACGTCCTCGGGAGTGCAAGAAGTCTTTGTTCATGCAATCCTCGCAGGACACGCCTCCAGATGCCGCCTCAACCCAAGCTTAACTAAGCCAAGGTCGTGCAATGCTGAGCCCAACAACACTGGGGGCGGGGGTCAGGCAGGGTCTGACAGACCCACCAGCACCTGAGCCCACCAAGAAGAAGCATAGGAAGAGACCGGCGAAAGGCTCTACTGCTGCCAAAGTTGCTTCTAGCAGCCAGCCGCCTCCGCAGACCCGGGTTGCGGATAGTGTACCGATGAAAGATGCGCCGTTACTCCATGTCGCGGGAAAGCCAATGGTACCGGCGGATGCGCTAGTGCTACTTGTGAGCTGCGTTGGTAATTCCCAGAAGAGGAAGGGAGATGCAGTACAGTAGAGATAAGTATTTCCTTCGGTTATGAAACCAAGGTTATCAATCCAGTAGGAAAATCACGCAACACCTCGTTAGCAGCACCTGCACACAAAACAACAAATCCTTGCACCCAACGCAAACAAGGGGTTGTCAATCCCTCGGCAGTAAATTGCAAGTTTAAATTGTATGTGATAGATAGATAGATAGAAACAAAAATACAAAATAGAATAAATAAAAGAAAAGTGCAGCAAGGTATTTTTAGGGTTTCTAATATATGATTTAGATAGACCCGGGGTCCATAGTTTTCACTAGAGGCTTCTCTCATAAAAATAGCATACGGTGGGTAGACAAATTACTGTTGGGCAATTGATAGAAAAGTAAATAATCATGACGATATTCAAGGCAATGATCATGTATATAGGCATCACGTCCGAGACAAGTAGACCAACTCCTGCCTGCATCTACTACTATTACTCCACACATCGACCGCTATCCAGCATGCATCTAGTGTATTAAGTCCATAAAGAACGGAGTAACACCTTAAGCAAGATGACATGATGTAGACAAAGTAAACTCACGCATGAATAAACCCCATCTTTTTACCCTTGATAGCAACGATACATACGTGTCATGTCCCTTTCTATCACTGGGATTGAGCACCGCAAGATCGAACCCATTACAAAGCACCTCTTCCCATGGCAAGATAAATCAATCTAGTTGGCCAAACCAAATCAATAGATCGGAGAAGAAATACGAAGCTATAACAATCATGCATAAAAGAGTTTAGAGAAGACTCAAATAATATTCATGGATAATCTGATCATAAACTCACAATTCATCGGATCCCAACAAACACACCGCAAAAAGTGATTACATCGGATAGAACTCCAAGAACATCGAGGAGAACATTGTATTGAAGATCAAAAAGAGAGAAGAAGCCATCTAGCTACTAACTATGGACCCGAAGGTCTGTGGTAAACTACTCACGCATCATCGGAAGGGCAGCAAGGTTGATGTAGAGCCCCTCCGTGATCGATTCCCCCTCCGGCGGAGTACCAGAGAAGGCCTCCAGATGGGATCTCTCGAGAACAGAAGCTTGCGGCAGCGGAAAAAGTATTTCGTGGACTCCTCTGTTGGTTTCCCGATTTTAGAGAATTTATAGTGGTGTAATTAGGTCAAAGGGAGCTATGTGGGCCCCACAAGCTACCAGGGCGCGCCCCCCCTGGGGCGCGCCCTGGTGCCTCGTGGGCCACTGCTCCATCTTCTGGCCCTCTCCCGAAGCTTCCAGTACTTGTTATGTCCAAAAAAAAATCTCCAAAAAGTTTCGTGGCATTTGGACTTCGTTTGGTACTGATATTCTGGAAAACCAAAAACAAGCAAAAAAACAGCAACTGGCACTGGGCACTAAGTTAATAGGTTAGTCCCAAAAAATGATATATAATTGCTGTAAATGTATATAAAAACATCCAAGATTGATAATATAACAGCATGGAACAATCAAAAATTATAGATACGTTGGAGACGTATCAGCTAGCCGCCATAACAGGGGATCTCAGGAGACTTCATGACCATGTGCTGTCGACAGAGAGAAGCCTTCTCGCCTCAAATGATCTAGGATACCCGCTTTATACGGTTCATGTGCCGAGCAGTGGCAACATGTACGTCCACAAATGCCCCACGGACCTGTTCTTCCTGCGATTTGATTACATCTTCGAGATGTTTCAAATGAAGCGGCTCGATTTTACGTTCGTCCGCCTTTATGCACTGCATATGAACTACATCGTCAGAAGAGAGCAAATCACTGGTCTTGTGGTCGTGGACCCGTACTACATGCATGAGGGTTTCTTGTCAATCAATGAAGCCAACCGTCAATATGCGAAGGAGTACATCGAAGAATTCTTGGTCATCAATAAGTACAAGGAAACGATTCTCCTACCTTATCATCTCGGGTAAGTCATCCGCTGTGACGCCCCCAACTCGACCGTGCACTAATCATACACGCAAATGCGCACAATCAAGCCTAGAGACTCACGGGAAGATATCACAGCACAACTCTAGACACAAAATAAAATAATACAAGCTTTATATTACAAGCCAGGGGCCTCGAGGGCTCGAATACATAAGCTCGAATACACAAGAGTCAGCGAAAGCATCAGTATCTGAGTACAGACATAATTAGACAAAGGTTGCCTTATGAAGGCAGAGCAAAACAACGACAACTAGATAGAAGAGGCGCAGGCCTCCTGCCTGGGAGCCTCCGAACTACTCCTCGTCGTCGGTCTCCACATAGTAGTAGCTCCGTCGGTGTGGTAGTAGTAGTCATTGACGGGGTCGGCTGGCTCCGGGGCTCCGTCCTCTGATCGCAGCAACCGGGTAGGGGAAAAGAGGTAGCAAAGCAACAGTGAGTACTCATCCAAAGTACTCGCAAGAATTACATCAGAACTATGCTAGATATGCATCGGTATCAAAAGAGGGGGCTGTATCTATGGACTGGACTGCAGAAATGCCAGAATAGAGGGGAAGCTTAGCCTATCAAAGACTACCATCTTGCAGCGTCTTGAAGCATCAGAAGAGAGTAGAGTAACATAACATGTAGTAACAAGTATATATATTAGCCATGCCCAGAGATCCTTCCTCGACTACCCCGCGAGGAAGCGATCCCGGAGCCATCATATCAATTTAGTGTCACATGTATCCAGTTCTAGTTGTAGTAGATCGGGATACAACTCCGAGCGTCCGTTACCGTGGACACGGCTATTCGAATAGATAACTTCCCTGCAGGGGTGCACCAACTTACCCAACACGCTCGATTAACTCCAGCCAGACACACTTTTCCAGGTCATGCCCGGCCTTGGCTGATCGACACGCCGTAGTCCTACCTAGGCTAAACAGAGAGGTCAGCACGCCGGTCTACATCCTAAGTGCGAAGGGGTCATGGGCCAATCATCCTAAGCACTCCTCAGCGTTGCGCGACTGGCCGGGGACCAGACCCACCTCCTTATACAAGCGCAGGCAGTTACTGTCCACCCCAACAATCAGCCCACATTTCTGAACTGTGACATCTGAAGAGCTTTTGGGAGAATCGTACGACACCGAGTGCCCATAACTTATCCCGCGTGGTGGTTAGTGCGAAAAGGCCAGAGGCCTACTCAGATCACATATCCAAACCCATTAGTGTGTTGGGAGCTCGCAGTGACGATCAGTGATCATGTCACCCTGTCTCACGAACTTACGACAAGGGCCAGGCCCATCCCTCTCTAGGGCGGTCTGTCTGCCCGGTCGTGCCGCGTCATTATCTCACGGGTACCCTCCTGGTCAACCCGACTTATCAAGAGACTGTCAGGAACTCAGGTCCACCTCTACCGGGGTGGTACCGCCTGTCCCTTCAGTCCCGCAGTAACAAAAACGGGAACGGTGTAAAGGTAACCATGTGTCCGTAACATCAAGGGGGAATCTGAGGAATCACCCTCGATGGATTCCTACTCGACGTATCCATCAAGGTGAACTAGGAGGAATCACCCTCGATGGGTTCACACTTGAGGGGTTGCACGACAGAGTCATCATCAGAGGTGGTGAAAGAGGAATCACTCTCGGTAATCCACAACCGATTAGCTACACTACAGAGGTAACATCAGGAGTGAGGTAAGAGGTATTACCCTCGGCAGTCGTTAGTAGCTCTGCAGAGTCGTACAACTAAGGGGTGTGCGGTGATGTGTCGGTCTCTGCACCTCGATCTCATAGATCGAAACATCTGGAAGCAAGGCGACACGGATAAGGGTGCGGGGCCACTGATGGATCACTAACTAACTTATACTAAGCATTTAGGATAGCATGTAAGGTATCAATAGGAGTTACAAAAACAGGCTATGCATCAGAATAGGAGCTATCGGACAATAGTAGCAAATTCTAATGCAAGCACGGGAGAGAAAAAATTGGGCGATATTGAAATGATCAAGGGGGTTTTGCTTGCCTGGAAGCTCTGCTGAAAGAGGCTGGGCGTCTGCGATGTAGTCGTACTCAGGCGCCACGTCGGTCTCGGGGTCTACCGGAGAGAAGAGGGGGAGGAAACAAATAAATACAAGTTCACCTACTTAGAGGATTCTAACATGAATGCAGAAGCATACAAATGAAATCATAGAGCATGACAGGGCAAAATGCAATGCATGGGTGACCTAATGCATCTCTAAACAGTTTTAGTTAATTTAGGAATTAATTTGGAATTATTATCCGGTAGTCATGCACTATTCATCTATCAGAAACATGCCAAAAGTTACAGGTTCACCTACTTAGAGGATTCTAACATGAATGCAGATGACATATTCGGATTCGTTAGATTTTTCTGATCATTTTTCATATAGAAATCATTTTCATCCGAGCTACGGTTTAATTTCTACGAATTTTCAAAGTTTTAGCAACATTCTGAAAATCCTGGAAATAATTTAATTCGAAATTTAAACAGCAAAAGGCTAAGTGTACCCAAAAGTGTACCCAGCAGACCAGCACAGTGGCTGACTGGTGGGGCCTATTGACTGAGTCAACCGACCGGTCAGCAGAGGCTGACATGTGGGGTCAGTCAACTGTTGACTCAGCAGTTGACTGGTCAGCGCATCCAGTGGGACCCGCGTGTCAGTGACATTGATATTAACTAACAGTTTAATTAACTAAATGCCTGGTTAAATCAATAGCGGGGCCCACTGTCATACCCACAGGGGGTAATTAGGCGTGTGATTAACCCTAACTAACCGGCCACGTCACCACCACCGGCAGTTAGTCGCTGGCGGCCATAGATCGCGGCGGAGGAGCGCTGGACTTGTGTTACGGACCTCGGTTTGGCGCGCGGATGGGTTCTACGGGAAGCTGGGAGCGCCCCGCGTCCAACGATGGGGTCAGCTTCGCCGGAGGTGCCCAAAATCGTCGTCGGCGTCGAGCTCTTGCGGCGGCAGAGCACGGGCACGAGCGGGATCGGCATTGCGACTCGAAAACGAGCAAATGAAGCGGACAACTGGCATCTACAGGGCAGCAAAAACGCAACGGAGCCACTAGATCAAGCCGAGATGCTCGAGTGCTCGAAGCACCCTGGCCATGGTGGGCGGTGGCTCGGAGCTCGCTGGAATGGTAGCTACGGAGCACTAGGGGAGCAAGGAGGAGTCGGGGCGGGCCGAAAGCTTACAGCGGAGCAGCAGGGTAGGCTAGCGGGCTCGGGGAAGCACCGAAGACAACGAGGCGATCGCGGCGATCTCGACTGCCCGAGGTAGAAGACAAAGGCGTAGGCGTCGCAGGGCAGCTTCACCGGTCCGCCGCGGGTGCGTAGAGGACGAGGACGACGCAGGGGAAGACGACGGACAGCTTGACGCGGCTCGGTGAGGCCGTTGGCCATGGGACCGAAGCGGGCACGGCGACGGCAGCGTCGAGCACCGCTGGATCGAGCAACGAGAGAGCGTGGGGGAGGAACCGAGTGAGCAGGGGGTGCCAGGGGAGCGGGTGGAGTCGCCCTTATCCGCCCACTCGATCGGGGAAACGCCGACACGTGCGGCAGCGCCGGCCCCGGTGAGCGCGCGGGTGACACGGCACGGGAGCAGGTAGGGGAGGAAGACGACAGGAAGGGGGTGGGCTAGGCTGGCACTGGGTCTTAGGCCAGAGGACAGGTAAGCCTTTGCCCCTTTTTTTTTGGTTTTATCATTTATTTAAAACAGAGACAATAAAGGAATTATTTGGGCCACCAAAGGATTTTAGAAAAATGTGGGACTAGGCCACATAAATTCCTTGCATTATTTGGTAGTGCCATAAAAAGTTTGAGGAGGAACTGAACCCAGATGAATTTTTCACAAATGAAATAGCATTTTATAATGCTGAATAGCACTGTTTTATTTGCTATAGTCCATCTTAACTTAGAGGTGATGTTGTTTTCCTTAACAAACAATTGTTATGGAATTTTTGCTAAATGATGAACTATTTTGCTACAACTTTTATGCAACTTCAACTTTCACTTGCAATTGGAATTTGAATTCAGTGAAGGAGTTTGAAATGAGATATGATTCCACTGTGATCATTCTTTGCAAAACAAAGTAGCTTAGCATTAACATGAAGATCTCTGTAGCTCATTTACACAGGGGTGTTACAATTCTCCTCCTCTAAAAGAAATTCTCGTCCCGAGAATTCAGGAGGTAGAAGGGAAAAGGTCGGGGTATTCTTCCCGTAGGCGATCTTCACGTTCCCAAGTGGCTTCTTCTTCAGTGTGATTCGACCACTGCACTTTAAGGAACTTGGTTGTCTTCTGACGGGTCTGACGTTCAGCTTGATCCAAAATACGGATCGGATGCTCTTTATAAGATAGATCATCTTGCAATTTGAGCATCTCATGATCCACTGCACGGTGCGGATCCTTGAAGCATCGACGAAGTTGCGACACATGGAAGACATCGTGGATGTGAGAGAACTGCGGTGGCAACTCCAATTTATAAGCCACCCATCCACGTCTGGCGAGGATGCGGAAGGGACCAATGTAGCGAGGAGCTAACTTGCCCTTGATTCCAAAGCGATGAGTGCCCTTCATAGGAGTGACATGCAGATAGGCTTGCTCACCAGGATGATAGATCGATCCCCAATGTTTACGATCATAATTGCTCTTCTGGCGAGACTGGGCCACCTTAAGATTATCCTGGACAATACGGACTTGCTCTTCAGCTTGTTGGACATTATCTGGACCAATGAGCGGCCGTTCCCCAGTTTCTGACCAATTCAGAGGGGTTCGACACTTACGTCCATATAGTACTTCGAAGGGTGCCATCTTCAATCTAGCTTGATAGCTGTTGTTGTACAAGAATTCAGCATACGGGAGAGATTCTTCCCACTTCTTGCCAAATGAGATGACACAAGCACGTAGCATATCTTCAAGCACTTGATTAACCCGTTCAACCTGACCTTGGGACTGGGGGTGATAAGCGGTGCTCCAGGTTATACGAGTTCCATAGCTTCTAGGAAACTTTCCCAGAACTTTGAGGTGAAGAGGCTGCCACGGTCTGAACTGATCTCCTTTGGAATACCGTGGAGTGATACAATTCTGGAGATATACAAATCTACTAACTGACTAGCAGTGATCGTCTCCTTGACTGGCAGAAAGTGTGCAACTTTGGAGAATTGGTCAACGACGACAAGAATAGCATCATGACCCTTCTGTGACTTGGGAAGGCCAGTGATGAGATCCATTTGAACCTTATCCCATTTCCATTCAGGAATAGGAAGCGGTCGCAGGAGTCCAGCAGGTTTTTGATGTTCTGCCTTGACGCGACGGCAAATGTCACATTCAGCAACAAAGCAAGCAATGACTTGTTTCATTTTAGACCACCAGTACCTTTGACGGATGTCATGATACATCTTGGTACTACCCGGATGAATAGACAGAGGTGTATCATGTGCTTCCTTCATAACTTTATCTGTCATAAGTTCGAACCGGGGTACCACAAGGTGATCTCTGAAGTACAAGGTTCTATCTTTAGCAAGCGAGAAATCTCTGACTGTTTCAATGACAAGATCCCTTTTCATTTGATCAACTTCAGTGTCTTTTGCTTGCGCAGACTTAATAGCTTTCTCGAGAGTTGGTTCCAAGACAAGGGTATTAAGAGAACCCTGTGGAACAAAATGGAGGTTCAACTTACGGAATTCTTCACAAAGAAGAGGCTGATCTTGCTGAACCATGAGGTTGTTGCAATAAGACTTGTGACTCAAAGCATCGGCCATAACATTAGCCTTACCAGGGGTATATGAAATACCGCAGTCGTAGTCTGTAATTGTTTCCACCAACGTTGCTGGCGGAGATTCAGATCCGGCTGAGTAAACAAATACTTCAGACTTTGATGATCCATGTAGATCTCGCAACGATTACCAAGAAGGTAATGTCACCACAACTTCAATGCATAAATAACTGCAGCAAGTTCGAGATCATGAACTGGGTAGTTCTCTTCATGAGGACGCAACTATCGTGAGGCATAAGCAATCACTTTGCGCTCTTGCATTAGAATACAGCCAAATCCTTGACGAGATGCGTCGCAATAAATCATGAAGTCCTTGCGAGAATCCGGAGGAGCAAGCACTGGTGCAGATGTTAGCTTGTCCTTGAGTGTTTGGAAACTTTCCTGACATTTTTCTGTCCACTCAAACTTATTGCCTTTGTGAAGCAGATTAGTCAGCGGCTTGGCAATCTTGGATAAGTTCTCGACAAAACGGCGGCAATAGCTGGCGAGTCCGAGAAAACTTCTCACTTGGTTGGCATTCTTCGGGGGAGTCCAGTCAAGAATAGCCTGAACTCTTTCTGGGTTGACAGCAATACCATCTTTGGAAATCACATGACCAAGATAGGTCACTTCAGATAACCAAAATTCACACTTGGAATACTTGGCATATAGCTGATGCTCTAGAAGCTTTTCCAGAACAAGACGAAGATGTTCAACATGTTCTTCCTTATTCTTGGAATATACCAGGATATCATCCAGATAAACCACGACGAACTTGTCGAGGTAATCCATGAAGATATAATTCATCAATCGGGAGAACGTTGCTGGAGCATTGGTTAAACCAAACGACATGATGGTGTACTCGTATGAACCATATCAAGCAATGAAAGCGGTCTTGGGAATGTCCTCTTCACGAACTCGGATCTGGTGGTAACCCAACCTTAGATCGAATTTAGAGAATATGGAGGAACCAGCAAGTTGATCATACAGATCATTGATCCGAGGAAGCGGAAACTTGTTTTGAATGGTTGCCTGGTTAATGGGTCGGTAATCTTGGACCAACCGGTTCGTACCATCTTTCTTCTTGACAAAGAGAGAAGGTGCTCCCCAAGCAGAGGAACTTGGACGAATGAAACCCTTGCGAAGTGACTTGTTGATTTCCTCCTTAAGCTTAAGGAGTTCAAAGATGTCAAAAGACAGTGTGAGAAGCATATGATGTACATGGAAAGGAATAATTGCAGATAATCCAGCTCTCCGGGTGGATGTGAACACGAGAACCTAATGTTAGAGTCAGCTAAATCTTTAACCCGAATAGAAGAGAGAGATCAAAGTCCCAGAGTAAAGAAGAGGAATAAAAGATTCTAATCCCATCCATTTGCTATGTGGGCCTGTAAGCCACACAACAATGTTAGTAAAATAGTTTTTCAAAGACTAGACTCAACTTCGGCCAAGGAGTTGGAAAGGGGCTTCCTATAGGCAGTCGGCTTTGATACCAACTTGTGACGCCCCCGACTCGACCGTGCACTAATCATACACGCAAATGCACATGATCAAGCCCAGAGACTCACGGGAAGATATCACAGCACAACTCTAGACACAAAATAAGATAATACAAGCTTTATATTACAAGCCAGGGGCCTCGAGGGCTCGAATACACAAGAGTCAGCGAAAGCATCAGTATCTGAGTACAGACATAATTAGACAAAGGTTGCCTTAAGAAGGCTGAGCAAAACAACGACAACTAGATCGAAGAGGTGCAGGCCTCCTGCCTGGGAGCCTCTGAACTACTCCTGGTCGTCGGTCTCCACGTAGTAGTAGCTCTGTCGGTGTGGTAGTAGTAGTCGTCGACGGGGTTGGCTGGCTCCGGGGCTCTGTCCTCTGATCACAGCATCCGGGTAGGGGAAAAGAGGTAGCAAAGCAACCGTGAGTACTCATCCAAAGTACTTGCAAGACTTACATCAGAACTATGCTAGATATGCATCGGTATCAAAAGAGGGGGCTGTATCTGTGGACTGGACAGCAGAAATGCCAGAATAGAGGAGAAGCTTAGCCTATCGAAGACTAGCATCCTGCAGCGTCTTGCAGCACCAGAAGAGAGTAGAGTAACATAACATGTAGTAACAAGTATATATGTTAGCCATGCCTAGAGATCCTTCCTCGACTACCCTGCGAGGAAGCGATCCCGGAGCCATCATATCATTTTAGTGTCACATGTATCTAGTTCTAGTTGTAGTAGATCGGGATACAACTCCGAGCGTCCGTTACCGTGGACACGGCTATTCGAATAGATAACTTCCCTGCAGGGGTGCACCAACTTACCCAACACGCTCGATTAACTCCGGCCGGACACACTTTTTCGGGTCATGCCCGGCCTCGGCTGATCGACACGCCATAGTCCTTCCTAGGCTCAACAGAGAGGTCAGCACGCCGGTCTACATCCTAAGTGCGAAGGGGTCATGGGCCAATAGTCCTAAGCACTCCTGAGCGTTGCGCGACTGGCCGGGGACCAGACCCACCTCCTTATACAAGCGCAGGCAGTTACTGTCCACTCCAACAATCAGCCCACATTCCTGAACTGTGACATCTGAAGAGCTTTCGGGAGAATCATATGACGCCGAGTGCCCATAACTTATCCCGCGTGGTGGTTAGTGCGAAAAGGCCAGAGGCCTACTTAGATCACATATCCAAACCCATTAGTGTGTTGGGAGCTCGCGGTGACGATCAGTGATCCTGTCGCCCCGTCACGCGGACTTACGACAAGGGCCAGGCCCATCCCTCTATAGCGCGGTGTGCCTGCCCGGCCGTGCCGCGTCATTATCTCACGGGTACCCTCCTGGTCAACCCGACTTATCAAGAGACTGTCGAGAACTCAGGTCCACCTCTACCGGGGTGGTACCGCCTGTCCCTTCAGTCCCGTAGTAACAAAAACAGGAACAGTGTAAAGGTAACCGTGAGTCTGTAACATCAAGGGGGAATCCGAGGAATCACCCTCGATGGATTCCTACTCGATGTATCCGTCAAGGTGAACTTGGAGGAATCACCCTCGATGGGTTCACACTTGAGGGGTTGCATGACAGAGTCATCATCAGAGGTGGTGAAAGAGGAATCACCCTCGGTAATCCACAATCGATTAGCTACACTACAGAGGTAACATCAGGAGTGAGGTAAGAGGTATCACCCTCGGCACTCGTTAGTAGCTCTGCAGAGTCGTACAACTAAGGGATGTGCGGTGATGTGTCGGTCTCTGCACCTCGATCTCATAGATCGAAACATCTGGAAGCAAGGCGACACGGACAAGGGTGCGGGGCCACTGATGGATCACTAACTAACTTATACTAAGCATTTATGATAGCAGGTAAGGTATCAATAGCAGTTACAAAAACATGCTATGCATCAGAATAGGAGCTATCAGACAATAGTAGCAAATTCTAATGCAAGCACGGGAGAGAAAGAATTGGGCGATATTGAAATGATCAAGGGGGTTTTGCTTGCGTGGAAGCTCTGTTGAAAGAGGCTGGGTGTCTGTGACGTAGTCGTACTCAGGGGCCATGTTGGTCTCGGGGTCTACCGGAGAGAAGACGGGGAGGAAACAAATAAATACAAAACATACAAATGCAATCACAGAGCATGACAGGGCAAAATGCAATGCATGGGTGACCTAATGCATCTCTAAACAGTTTTAGTTAATTTAGGAATTAATTTGGAATTATTATCCGGTAGTCATGCACTATTCATCTATCAGAAACAGGCCAAAAGTTACAGGTTCACCTACTTAGAGGATTCTAACATGAATGCAGATGACATATTCGGATTCGTTAGAACTTTCTGATCATTTTTCATATAGAAAACATTTTCATCCGAGCTACGGTTTAATTTCTACAAATTTTCAAAGTTTTAGCAATATTCTGAAAATTCTGGAATTATTTTAATTCGAAATTTAAACAGCAAAAGGCTAAGTGTACCCAGCAGACTAGCACAGTGGCTGACTGGTGGGGCCTATTGACTGAGTCAACTGACCAGTCAGCAGAGGCTGACATGTGGGGCCAGTCAACTGCTGACTCAGCAGTTGATTGGTCAATAGTTGACTGGTCAGCGGGTCCAGTGGGACCCGCATGTCAGTGACACTGATATTAACTAAGAGTTTAATTAACTAACTGCCTGGATAAATCAACTGCGGGGTCCACTGTCATACCCACAGGGGGTAATTAGGCGCGTGATTAACCCTAACTTACCGGCCACGTCACCACCACCGGCGGTTAGTCGCCGGTGGCCATAGATCGCGGCGGAGGAGCGCCGGACTTGCGCTACGGACCTCGGTTTGGTGCGCGGATGGGTTCTACGGGACGCTGGGAGCGCCCCGCGTCCAACGGTGGGGTAAGCTTCGCCGGAGGTGGCCAAAATCGTCGTCGGCGTCGAGCTCTTGCGGCGGCAGAGCACGGGCTCAAGCAGGATCGGCGTTGTGACTCAAAAACGAGCAAATGAAGCGGACAAGCGGCATCTATAGGGCAACAAAAACACAACGGAGCCACTGGATCAAGCCGAGATGCTCGAGTGCTCGAAGCACGCTGGCCATGGCGGGCGGTGGCCCGGAGCTCGCGGGAATGGTAGCTACGGAGCACTAGGGGGGGCAAGGAGGAGTCATGGCGGGCCGAAAGCTTACAGTGGAGCAGCAGGGTAGGCTAGCGGGCTTGGTGAAGCACCGGAGACGACGAGGCGATCTCGGCTGCCCGAGGTAGAAGACGAAGGCATGGGCGTCGCAGGGAAGCTTCACCGGTCGGCTGCGGGTGCGTAGAGGACGAGGACGACGTAGGGGAAGACGACGGACAGCTTGATGCGGCTTGGTGAGGCCGTTGGCCATGGGACCGAAGCGGGAACGACGACGGCAGCGTCGGGCATCGTTGGATCGAGCAACGAGAGAGCGTGGGGGAGGAACAGAGTGAGCAGGGGGGTGCCAGGGGAAAGGGTGGAGTCGCCCTTATCCGCCCACTCGACCGGGGAAACGCCGACGCATGCGGCAGCGCCGGCCTCGGCGAGCGCGCGGGTGACATGGCGCGGGAGCAGGTAGGGGAGGAAGACGACAGGAAGGGGTGGGCTAGGCCGGCTCTGGGCCTTAGGCCAGAGGCCAGGTAAGCCTTTGCCCCTTTTTGTTTTTTTTTCTGTTTTATCATTTATTTAAAACAGAGACAATAAAGGAATTATTTGGGCCACCAAATGACTTTAGAAAAATGTGGGACTAGGCCACATAAATTCCTTGCATTATTTGGCACTGCCACAAAAAGTTTGAGGACGAACTGAACCCAGATGAATTTTTTACAAATGAAATAGCATTTTAAAATGCTGAAATAGCACTGTTTTATTTGCTATAGTCCATCTTAACTTAGAGGTGATGTTGTTTTCCTTAACAAACAATTGTTATGGATTTTTTGCTAAATGATGAACTATTTTGCAACAACTTTTGTGCAACTTCAACTTTCACTTGCAATTGGAATTTGAATTCAGTGAAGGAGTTTGAAATGAGATATGATTCCACTGTGATCATTCTTTGCAAAACAAAGTAGCTTAGCATTAACATGAAGATCACTATAGCTCATTTACACAGGGGTGTTACATCCGCGGATAGCCACTATAACACATACACATCCTTTCGTGCCTTTCAATCATTACTTTGCACGCATGGAGGCTAACTTGATCGTGTATTTATTTTGCGCAGCGGGGGGCGCGCCGTTCTCATCGTTCTTTACCCGCGTTTCTCCCGCGCTCTATATTTGGACCCATGCAAGACCATAGAGTAGAAAGATTACGCACACATAAACTATGTTCTGGATAGAGCTCTCCTGGGCTTCAGCATGCGGGGTGGCTACATCCAAGTCAGAAAAACAATAAGGGCGGGTTGTGTTTCGGCCATAAGACTGACTTATGTTGCGTCTAGCGACCGGCAAGCAGTGATAAGGATGGATTCTACGTCAATCATCAAATGCTGGAGTACAGAAGGGATATGCAGTCACTTCGCATGACATCTTCATCCGATACCCATATCCAGAGATGGGCCGAAGCCTTAGGAACCGTACCGGATCATCAACTCCGAAATGAATTCTACCGCATCCAGCAGGAAATTGCGTCGATCATCATGAAAGACGTCCTCGAAGAGAACGGGATGTTCTACGGCGGCCCAATATCACGGGCTGACATCCGAACCCGCATAGCCCTACAGCGTCAGGACTTGAGGCCTTTCACAAAGCTTGGGTGCATCCTCCCGGATACGGCCGAATGGGACGAGTGCACTCGTTGACGATGACAATGTGTCCGTTTAGCTGTTACATTCTCTACAACGAAACTTTGAATTTATCTGTACGACGAAACTATTTGATGTAAACGGTGCCGTGCTCTAGTTAGTTAGTTTGGGTACGATGAATTTGTTAACTATGTTTATTATATGTTGCTTCTATTTGCTAACTCTTTCTCTCCGCATGCCGACGTATATTATGTTGCATATTATCGTTGAATTCGCTTGATGATATATGCATATCTGACAGGTATATAGATCATCGATGGCGAAGTGGTATGCCGTGTACATCGGGAGGGTTCCGGGAGTGTACGAGGAGTGGCCAGAGTGTCAGGCCCAAGTGTACCGCTTCCCGGGCGGCAGCCAGAAAGGGTTTGATAGCAGAAGCGAGGCGGAAGCTAGTTACTTGAGGTTCACGCTAGCGCGAGAGAGGAATCAGAACCGGCGCCTCAAGAACTACTACATAATCCCGCTTTTGCTCATCGTGATCGCTCTTCTCTTCTATGCGATCATATCATAGTTTACATAGATGATGAAACATGAGTATGTGACCATGTTGTTGCATGTATTCGAGACTTCTAATAACTTGTATCGCTATTTTGAGACATGTGTTCGCCGATGAATGATGATGATGATATGAGATGAGAGACTTCTAATAACTTTTGCTCATCGATGCCGACGATTAGACATTTTTGTCTTACATCTCTTTCAGTGAATATGCATGTTGTTATTGTATAAAAGCTGTATCTGTTTAAATACAGCGTAAAAATGCAAAAAAAACATAAAACATTAGCAGTGGCGCGGGGCCAAGGTTTACCAGCAGCGCCCTTTTAACAGTAGCGCTTTTCTCATACACGCGCTGCAGATATTTATCAGTAGCGCTTGTAGGAAGCACGCTACTGCTATTTTAATTTACCAGTAGCACTGGTCAAAAAGAGCGCTACTACTAAAAAATAGCTGTAGCGCCATACCAATAGCACGTTTGCCAGCACTACTGGTAGCTAAAAATCCAGCGCTACTGGTAAGGTTTTCCCTAGTAGTGTGAAGTGCTAAAAGAACAAGTTTATAAAGTGATTCATGATTCCTCCTTGAATGAAAATTATGATTGCAATGATGTTATTATAAATTTTATTAATGTCAATTGTGCTAATACTATGCAAAGCTACAAGCTTGGGGATGATAATTTAGTCATGTCCACTACTTATTGCAATGATCATGATTGGGGCGTGATAATGCTTCTTATGATCTTGAAAATTTATTTAAGCCTCATGATGAATATGTCATTGATAATAATGTTTGCAATAATATTGAAAGTGGGTTTGGAATAGTGTCAACTTTAGGTAAAAAATAATCCCACATATTTAGAGAGTGTTCAATCTTATGAAATCTTTGATAAAAGTGGGTTTGGAGAGGTCATGACTTTAGTTGATGTTAATTCCACTATCTTGGAAGATTATAAAACTTTTATGCATGTGGATCATGAAGATAGTATTTTATATGATAGCTATATTGTTGAATTTTATTATGATCCTACATGTAATTATTATGACAGAGGAAAATATGGTTGTAGAAACTTTCATGTCAATAAATTACCTCTCTTTGTGCTGAAATTATTAATGCTTCATTCTTGCTATTTACATATGCTAGATATTGCTTGTTTTGATAATTTGTTTTCCTATAAAATGCCTATGCATAGGAAGTATGTTAGACTTAAATGTGTTTGTCACAAGTTTTATGATGCTCTCTTTGTGCTTCAATTCTTATCTTTTATATGACCATCATTAAAATCTCGAAGCCTATCTTAATGGCTATAAAGAAAGAGCTGGTTGGGAGACAACCCAATAGTTATCTTTTTTTTTGCTTTTTCCTTTGTGTGTGCAAATACAATTTTAGCTACTATTATGATTGTGTTTTTACCTTTTAATTAGTGTTTGTGCAAAGTAATGCCTTTGGGATGATTTGGATGATAGTATAATTGATGCTGTTTGAAAACAGAAAGTTTTGCGCCCGGTTCTGGAATTTACATTCTGTACTAGAACGTCAGAAAAATCTGACATTTTAACACAGCATTGGGATACAAATTGTTTAAGTTTTCCTAATTTCTCAGAATTTTTAGAGTTACAGAAGTATGGATAATATTCTCTCATTTCGTACTGTTCTGTTTTAGACAGATTCTTTTTTTATTGCATAGTGTGCTTGTTTTAATGAAACTATGGATTATATCGGGGGGTATAAGTCATGGAGAAGTTAGAATAAAGTAGGTATTATGCAAGAACAATTATGAATGAGTTTATAACAGTACCTAAAGTGTATGATTGATTTATTATACTAACGGATCTCTCGAAGTTTCTGTTGAGTTTTGTGTGCTGAAGTTTTCAAGTCTTGGGTGAGATTACGATGGATGAAGGAATAAGGAGCGGCAAGACCCTAAACTTGGGGATGCCCAAGGCACCCAAAGGTAATATTCAAGGAAGACCCAAGCGTCTAAGCTTGGGGTGCCCCGGATGGTATCCCCTCTATCGTCTACAATCTATCGGTAACTTACTTGGAGCTATATTTTTATTCATCACATGATATGAGTTTTGCTTGGAGCGTCTTGTGCTATAGTTTTGTTTGGTTTTTAGTTTACCACATAATTTGTTTGCTGGACACACCTATTTGAGGGGGACACACATTTATCGTGATTTGTTAGAATACTCTATGTGCTTCACTTATATCTTTTGAGCTAGGCAGCTGCTCTAGTGCTTCACTTATATCTTTTAGAGCACATCGGTGGTTATATTTTGTAGAAATAATTGCACTCTCATGCTTCACTTACATCTTTTTGAGAGTCTAACAAATAGTAGTGGCAATTTTGCACGAGCTATAAGGCTAGTCCAAAAAGGATAGGTATTCAAGGGGGATATAATAAAAACTTTCATGTAGATCACTAAATATGAAATATATGGTTTAACGATATTGATGCCGTAATATGAAAGGATATTGGTTCATGATCATTGGTTAGTAGAAATATCGGTATTAAAGTTTGTTATTAACTTCTCGTCTAAGTGTTGGTCATGGCATGGTGGGGAGGTTTGAGCATTTTAATGTCTGAAATGAAATCCTCGAGTGCTGTTATAATCGGGGGTGCACGATGGTTAACTCCTACCAACCTCTTCCCTAGGGGCATGTGAGTAGTACTTTGCTTTGAGGGCTAATAGGCTTTACAAGAAGTATGTGAGTTCTTTATGACTAATGTGAGTCCATGAATTATATGCACTCTCACCCTTCCGCAATTTGCTAGCCTCTTCGGTATCGTGCATTGCCCTTTCTCACCTCGAGAGTTGGTGCAAACTTCGCCGGTGCATCCAAACCCCGTGATATGATAGGCTCTATCACACATAAGCCTCCTTATATCTTCCTCAAAACAGCCACCATACCTACATATTATGGAATTTCCATAGCCATTCCGAGATATATTGCCTTGCAACTTCCACCGTTCCGTCATATGACTTGTGTTCATTGTCATATTGTTTTGCATGATCATATAGAACTGACATGATATTTGTGTCTCAGCCACCGTTCATCATTTTCATACATGTTACGCTAGATCATTGCACATCCTGGTACACTGCCAGAGGCATTCATATAGAGTCATTATGTATAGTTCTTATCGAGTTGTAAGTAAATAAAAGTGTGATGATCATCATTATTAGAGCATTGTCCCAGTGAGGAAAGAATGATGGAGACTATGATTCCCCCACAAGTCGAGATGAGACTCTGAAAAAAAAGAGATATAAAGAGAGAAGGGGCAATGTTACTATTCTTTTCCACACTTGTGCTTCAGAGTAGCACCTTGTTCTTCATATAGAGAGTCTCCTATGTTGCCACTTTCATATACTAGTGGGAATTTTTAGTTATAGAACTTGGCTTGTATATTCCGATGACGGGCTTCCTCAAATGCCCGAGTTCTTCATGAGCAAGCAAGTTGGATGCACACCCACTTAGTTTCAGTTTAGCTTTCATACACTTATAGCTCTTAGTGCATCCGTTGCATGGCAATCCCTACTCCTCGCATTGATATCAATTGATGGACATCTCCATAGTCCATTGATTCGCCGAGTTGATGAGAGCCTTTCTTCCTTTTTGACTTCTCCTATTGATCCCTACCACCGCATTCTATTCCACCTATAGTGCTATGTCCATGGCTCACGCTCATGTATTGCATGAGGTTGAAAATGTTGAAGCGCGTTAGAAGTACGATCCAATTTCCTGGTTTAACACCGGGGTGCTCATGATTTATAATTATGCGGTGAAGGCGGAGTCATGCCATGCTAACATGATAAAATGAGTGGGGATATCATTCGTTAAGGATCGTATATTTTGAAAGTTTAATAATTATGCTTCTTATATTCATGGATATTATTATGTTGATATTTGTTACTTCATCGTTTCTCAATATTTATACCATAAAGAGATTACATGATACACATGTTAGGTAGCATTCAACATCAAAAATTCTGTTTTTATCATTGACCTACTCGAGGACGAGTAAGAATTAAGCTTGGGGGTGCTAATACGTCTCCAACGTATCTATAATTTTTTATTGTTTCATGCTATTATATTATCAATATTGGATGCTTTATATGCAATTATATGCTATTTTATATCATTTTTTGGGACTAACCTATTAACTCAGTGCCCAGTGCTAGTTCCTGTTTTTTGCTTTTTAAAAAATCTTTAGATTAATCTTTTCTGGACTAGAAGGGACCCTAGAAGCTTCGAGAGGAGACCAGACGAGATACGAGAGAGCCACAACCTCGAGGGGCGCGGCCCCTGAGCTTGTGGGCCCCACGCAGCTCCGTTTGACCAAATTCCGAGCATATAAATTCCCATATATTCCCAAACCAACAGAGAGCCACCCGAAATAACTTTTCCGCCGCCGCAAGCTTCTGTTCTTCCGTGATCCCATCTGGAGGCCTTTTTCGGTACTCTGCCAGAGGGGGAATCGATCACGGAGGGCTTCTACATCAACCTTGCTGCCCTACCGATGATGTGTGAGTAGTTCACCACAGACCTACGGGTCCATAGCTAGTAGCTAGATGGCTTCTTCTCTCTCTTTGATCTTCAATACCATGTTCTCCTCGATCTTCTTGGAGTTCTATCCGATGTAATCTTCTTTCGCGGTGTGTTTGTTGGGATTCGATGAATTGTGGGTTTATGATCAGATTATTCATTGAAAGTAATTGAGTCTTTTCTGAACTTTATCATGCATGATTGTTATAGCTTTGTATTTCTCTCCGATCTATCCGTTTGGTTTGGCCAACTAGACTGATTTATCTTCAGTGGGAGAGGTGCTTTGTAATGGGTTCAATCTTGCGGTTCTCTATTTCCCAGTGAAAAAGTAGGGGGCAAGACACGTATTTGTATTATTGCCAATAAGGATAAAACGATGGGTTTGTTCATATTGATTGAGTTTACTTTGTCTACATCATGTCATCTTGCTCAGAGTGTTACTCTATTTGCTATGAACTTAATACCATAGATGCATGCTAGATAGCGGTCGATTGGTGGAGTAATAGTAGTAGATGCAGGCAGGAGTCGGTCTACTTGTCTCGGACGTGATGCCTATATACATGATCATTGCCGTGAATAATGTTATAACTATGCGCTTTTCTATCAGTTGCCCAACAGTAATTTGTTTACCCACCATATGCTATGTGTTCGAGAGAGAAGCCTCTAGTGAAAACTATGGCCCCCGGGTCTATCTTAAATATAAAAAGAAAACCTAAAAACCTTTGCTGCAATTTATTTACTTTTATTTTGTTTTGCAATTTATAAATTTTCCTATACAAGATTTAATCCTTGCAATTAACGAGTTCAAGGGGATTGACAACCCTCTTGCCCGCGTTGGGTGCAAGTATTTGCTTTTGTGTGTGCAGGTGCTGTTCACGAGGGTTTGTGTGATTCTCCTATTAGTTCGATAAACCTTGGTTCTCACTAAGGGAAATACTTATCTCTACTGTACTGCATCTCCCCTCCTCTTTAGGGAAAATCCCAACGCAGCTGACAAGTAGCACATCCCACATGAGTTGCACGGATGGAGCGTTTTGGAAATTTGATATATCGCAAATGGTTGATTGACAACTCACATTTGGGATAGATTCGGGCATCGCATATGCTATGTTCTGCCATACATATGCATTCTTCTGCTCTATCGCCGATGATTAACCTGAGTCGTGTGGGATGGACCACCCTATTGCCCACACAGGCAAGGTGACGGTTTAAAACTATGTCACGTAAAGGGGGTAAAAACCGTTTACATAGGACGTCGCCGCACCAGTGTCCAATTCCTTCATTTGGTGAATCAAATAAATCATAGGACTTGGAGGACACCAGAGCTAGTCTGGCAACACCTTAATCTCAACTATAGTCGGAGTTGGAGCGATAACTTCCCTCGGATTGATTGTCGGAGTCGGAGCCGGATACACATTCACCAACATGAGCTTGGGGTGTTCTTCTTGAGTATCTCTTGGTGAACTTGTCTCTCCTCTCAGAATCTTTGCTTCTCCAGGAAGGTCTTTGTTCATATCTATCTTCTCTACTCCTTCTCTCTCTCCCCGAGGTGACTCATCACTTCTACGTTTTCTTCCTGGTGACTCATCTATTTTCTTCGGAGGTGTCGTGCACTCATTTGAGAAGTGTTCGGGTCTTCCACAATTGTAGCAATTTCGGTCACGACTTGAAGATCTATTCTCATTGTATCTTGAATTGGAGCTTCCCTCTTAGCCTCTATTCTAGTAGAATTTGTTGAAATTCTTCATCATAAGGCTAATCTCTTCATTTGACACAAGCTTGCCACTTGAAGTTGTAGGAGCATCACTTGAAGCTTTGTAAGCACCACTAGACTTGTTGTGGAGCTCTGATACGTCTCCAACATATCTATAATTTTTGATTATTTCATGCTATTATATTATCATTCTTATAGGCCTTATATGCATTTTTATAGACTAACCTATTAACCTAGTGCCCAGTGCCAGTTCCTGTTTTTTGCCTTATTTTTGTTTCGCAGAAAAACCATACCGAATGATGTGCAAACGCGATAAAAACTTACGGTGATTTTTTCTGGACAATAAGGGACACTAGAAGCTTTGGGGAGTGGCCAGATGATGTACCAGGGGGCCACAAGCTCAAGGGGCGCGCCCCTAGGGGGCCGCCACTTGCACTTGTGGGGCCCATGTGGCTCCTTCTGACCTAATTGCACCGCCGTAAATTCCCATAAATACCAAAACCCCCAAAGATATCCTAGGATGGAGTTTATTGCCGCCGCAAGCCTCTATTCTTCCGTGATCCAATCTGGAGGCCTTTTCCAGAACGCTGCCGGAGGGGGAATCCATCACGGAGGCCATCTTCATCAACCTTGCTGCCTCCATGATGATGCGTGAGTAGTTCCCACAGGACCTACGGGTCCATAGCAGTAGCTGGATGTCTCTCTCTCTCTCTCTCTCTCTCTCTCTTGATCTTCAATACAATGATCTCTTCTGAGATCAATCCGATGTAAACTTTTGCGGTGCGTTTGTTGGGATCCGATAAATTATGGGTATATGATCAGATTATTCAATGAAAGTATTTGAGTCCTTTCTAAGATTTGTTTATGTGTAATTTTATGGTTATGTATGCTTTCCGATCTATGAGTTTTCTTTGGCCAAGTTAATTATTAGATCTTCAGAGGGAGTGGTGCATAGTACATAGTAGGTTCAATCTTGTGGTGTTCTTACTCTATGATAGGAGGGGTTACAAGGCACGTATTGTATTGTTGCTACTAAGGGTAAAATGATGGGGTTTGAACATATTGCATGATGTTATTCTGTCTTCATTATGTCATCTTGCTTAAAGCGTTTCTCAATTTGTCATGAACTTAATACTTCAAGATGCATTGCTGGATAGCTGTCTTGGGGTGGACTAATGGTAGTAGATGCAGCTGGATTAACGGTCTGCTTGTCACAGACGTAATGCCTATATATAAATTATGCCATGGATGATCATCATAATTATGTGCTTTTCTATCAATTGCCCAACAGTAATTTGTCTACCCACCATATCTATATGCCTTCGAGAGAGATGCCTCTAGTGAATGTTGTGGCCCCCGGGACCATTTTCCATATTTACTAAAACCCTAAATTTGCTCTTTTTTATTTCTATTTTATTTTATATATCTATCACTATCAGTATTAATCCTTGCAATCGGGGAGAACAAGGGGACTGACAACCCCCTGCCTTTGTTGGGTGCAAGCATTTACTTTTCGTGTGTGCATGTACTGTTTACCTTGTTTGCTTGTCACCTCCTATTGGTTCGATAAACCTTGGTTCTTAACTGAGGGAAATACTATCTGCTACTGTACTACATCACCCTTCCTCTTCGGGGAAGCCCAACAACTCTATAAAGAGTAGAAGAAAAATTTCTGGCGCCGTTGCCGGGGAGACTTCAACAAACAAACCAGGTGCCTTCACACACGTCTATCAATTTGCTTGTTTTATATTCTTTGCCTTTTGCCTCTTATTTGCTTGCTATTTATTTGCTAAAAAACTAAAATACCAAAACTATTTGCGTCACTATCTTTGTTTGAATCTGCTATCATATCTTATTTTGAGGAGGTCCTTGTGGAGACTACTAGTGACAGTTCTAGCAGTAGTCATGAGGAAACACCTAAAAAGGTTGCTCCTGTCAAGGAGCCCCGTGCTAATGAATCTCCTTCAACTTGGAAAATAAAAATCACGTGGGTAGTGGTAATATTATTGGAAAGAGTGTTATCCAAGAATTCTTTACTTGCACGGGGACTATGCCATCAAGTGAGGAATCTATTCTTAAAAGAACAAATAGTTATGCGGATGCTATTGCTATGCTTGTGCCTAAACTTGAAAGAAAATTTGTTCATATTCATCCCACTTTGCAATGATTGATTTCCGAACTTCCTATTATTGATGATCCTAGGGCTAAAAAGATGGCTACTATTATCCTTATGAATGAATTTGACTACATAATTCAAGAAGCTAGGGATATCTTTGATTTTTATGACAGGAAGTATGAATGCACTTTAATAGATGAAATCCTTCATGATCAAGACTTCATGCGTAGAGTTGCATCTAAAGATCATCATGCTTTTGAAGAGAATGCTGGAAAAAGAGTTCCTCGTTTAACTTTGATCCAACATCTATTCAATAGCACTAATCACCAATATGATTGGATTTTTAGAGGGAATCGCCGAGGATTTAATGAGGAGAGTTTTAAAAATGCTAGAATTCCAATATATGATGAATTTATGTTTACTTATGAAGGGTGTGATGAAGAACCAGTCCCGCAAGATGTTGAGCTTACAAATGTTAAAGTTACTAATGATAGTCCCTTCCATTATTTAAGTTTGCCAAATAGAAAATCTGTTGCTGTGAAAAGGGAACTCTTAAGGAGGACTTATGATGATATTATTTACAAGGCAATGTTAAAAGATGATAATACCTGATACTATGCATTATGCCTAGCTAGGGGCATTAAACAATAGCGCTTGTTGGGAGGCAACCCAATAGTTATATTTATTTTTATTTTTTTATTTTTGTGTGTCAACATGATATTGCCTCTGTAATGATTATGTTTGTATCTTTACTTTCAATTTGGTGCCAAGTTAAGCCTTTAAGTTGATGTGAATGCTAGTTTATTTGGTGTTGTGTAAAAAAAAAAACTTTCACGTCCAGTACTGGAATTGTTTTTCTGTACTGGAACGTGGTAAAATGCTGAATTTTTTACAAATACTGCTATGCAATTTTTTTTACATTATCCTAATGTTTCAGAATTTTTGGAGTTGCAGAAGTATGACAAACAATTATATCATTACGTATTGTTCTGTTTTAGATAGATTCTGTTTTATTACATAGTGTGCTTATTTCGATGTTTCTATGGATTGTATCAGGGGGTATAAGTCATGGAGATGATGGAATACATTAGGTATTATGTAAGAACAATTTTTAATCTTTCTTTGACAATGCCTAAGTTGATGATTATTATTTATTATACTAACCTATCTCAAGAGTTCTCTTAAGTTTTGTGTGGTCAAAGTTTTCAAGTTTTAGGAGGGACGACGATGGATAAAGATTAAGGAGCGGTAAGAGCCTAAGCTTGGGGATGCCCAAGGCACCCCAAGGTAATATTCAAGGAAGAATCAAGCGTCTAAGCTTGGGTATGCCCTAGAAGGCATCCCCTCTTTCATCTTCAATCTATCGATAATCTTACTTGGAACTATACACTACTGCAGGAAGGTCCTAAGACGACACATGTATCGGAGACCATTCGACCAAACTGTGTGCGATGCATGAATCGCAAACAGTATGGTAATAAAATCGTCACCAATAAAATGAACCATGTGCGATGGCTGATCCATCAAGCATGATTCAGATAAGAGTTGTGTGCGCGATACGTGGCATACAGTTGATACACACGAACTATTTGCGATGAGCCAAAATAATACAACCGGCTATCCAGATCAAGATGTGTGCAATTGACGGCATACAGGTCACTCGGATGAACTGTTTGTGATGATCCAAAATAACACAAACGATTGGCCACAACAAGATGTGTGTGATACTCGACAAACATGATAGTAATCAGAATTGTGTGGGAAGACTGATAATAACATAGACGATTCCTCCTAAAAATCTGTGTGTGTTGTGGGCAGACGGATCCAAAGATTGGTTCAATTTGTTTAGCACAGTCAATCTATGTACATACCAAACTCGAAAAAATACTGAAGCATCAAAATTTAGATCTAGCTACTAATTATTAGCATAATTATCTATGTTGGCCATTTAAATCAATTATAAGATCTGGCTACAAATTATTAGCACAATCACTAACCCTAGATGGATTATTAGCAAAATGATCATTTGTACAGATCAAACAATAAATCACTAACTCTAGATGGATTACTAGCATAATTATGTGTACAGATCTCACTTATCTACAACAATTATCATTTGTACCTATCAAACAATCAATACACTACATGGATCTAACGAATCTTACTCTGATTTCATGGATTTGAAAGAACATAAACCCTAGGCTTTCTATTCCAAAAACGGGGAGACATGACTAACGAGAGAAAACCTAGGATATATTCACCAAAAAAGGGGTAGATGACTAACCGGTTCTCTGCCGTCGTCGAAGTCATCGCCAGAGTGGTCGTCGGGGTCATCGCCAGAGTGGTCATCGGAGTCTCTGTGGACCACCGTCTCCCGCTGGGGAAGCGTGATGGTGGCTACGACATCAAGGTCACGCTGCTGTTTACGCAAGACCTCGTCGGCGGCGATGACAACCTCATTGCGCAGCTTCAAGAGGTGCTTAGGTGCTTCACCGGGCCCGACTTTGACCCTGGCGTCGCCACTCCCTCCTATGGTGCGCTTCGGCGCCATCTGATACACTTCAGACGGCAGTGACGACTGAGAACGGCGGCGAGGATGCAGGCAGAGAGAGATGATTATGTGTGTAGCGAGAGTGGGGAGTGCGGCCGCCAATTATAACCAGTGGCTCGGGCGCCATTAATATGGAGTGGTTGGGAGCAAGGCGGACGACGGTTAAAGGGTTTGCCTCAGAGTGAGACTGCGCAGCAGTCTGCTCGCATGCTTCCCGTTAATTCACACTCCTGCTCGCACGCCTCCCAGTCAGCCTGCGCAGCGGACTGCTCGCATGCGTCCTGTCAACTCACACATCTTCTCGCAGGGCACGCGGGACGCGTGGCGGCACGTATATTATTGGTCTAATGCCCACGGTTTGGATAATTAAGCCATTTGCGATGATAATCTGACAACTCTGTGTTACAACTTGTATTAAGCTCCCATTTGTAAGAAGCTTATATCAAAACTTGTCTCGAATTTGACAAAAAAATATCACAGCCTATTGGTGTCATATCATGACACACCATCCCAAGTTTCATGAATTTCAGCTGAGTTTTGGATTTACTGGAATTTAAAAACCAAGATTTTCAATGTTTGCGGTCGAGCCACGATGCCGAGAAGTTTGAAATTTCTTACCATTTATTGCATGGGGACTAAACCTGCCCCCAAGGACACATATATGATTTTCCAATCCATTTTGGTGCACTAACGCATGTGCATGTAGTTCAAATTTGAATTTTACACATTAAATTCCTAGAAACTCAATTAATGTATAAAAAAGGTCGAATGATCTCTGAAATTTTTCAAATTTTAACATGACACTCTTATGGTCCCATGTTCACTGCAGAAAAAGTTTAACACGCCTTGAAGTGGTGGTGGTGGGTGGTTGGGTGGTGGGGAGGGGTTCTGGCACACTACGCGTCGTGAGCCTCCGTGTGGGATTGTCCAATTTGTGAGGCAGGTACCACATCAAAGTCGTGCATTGCGTATTTAAAACATTACACAACCCTTTCATACATACGTTTGGGCCACATGCATGCAGTGGTGGTCCTTGGACACTCCCTTGCGCGGTTATCAGTGACACGCCCATTCGTGGGCGCAGCGGACTGCTCGCATGCATCCCATCAATTCACACACCTGCTCGCACGCCTCCCGGTCAGGCTGCGCCGCGGACTGCTCGCATGCGTCCCATCAACTCACACATCTTCTCGCACGGCACGCAGGAGACGTGGCGGCATGTATATTGTTGGTCTAATGCCCACGGTTTGGATAATTAAGCCATTTGCGATGATAACCTCACAACCCTGTGTTGCAACTTTTAATAAGCCCCCGTTTGTATGAAGCTTATATCAAAACTTGTCTCGAATTTGACAAAAAAAATATCACACCCTATTGATGTCATATCATGGCACACCATCCCAAGTTTCATGAATTTCAGCTGAGTTTTGGATTTACTGGAATTTAAAAACCAAGATTTTGAATGTTGGCGGCCGAGCCATGATGCCGAGATGTTTGAAATTTCTTACCATTTATTGTATGGGGACTAAACATGCACCCAAGGACACATATATGATTTTCCAACCCATTTTGGTGCACTAACGCATGTGCATGTAGTTCAAATTTGAATTTTACACATTAAATTCCTAGAAATTCAATTAATGTATAAAAAAGGTCGAATGATCTCTGAAATTTTTCAAATTTTAACATGACACTACTATGGTCCCACGGTCACTGCAGAAAAAGTTTGACACACCTCGAAGAGGTGGTGGTGGCTAGTTGGGTGGGGGGAAGGGGTTCCGGCACACTAGGCGTCGTGAGCCTCCATGTGGGATTGTCCGATTTGTGAGGCAGGTACCGCATCAAAGTCATGCATTGGGTATGTAAAACATTACAAAACCCTTTCATACATACGTTTGGGCCACATGCATGCAGTGGTGGTCCTCGGACACTCCCTCATGCGGTTATCAGCGACGCACCATTCATGGGCCCGCGTGGTCTATCACTGTGACCGACAGTGAGAGGGGTTTGACCAAGGTGGATTCTTCTTGGTCTGTCTTTCGGTAGAGCATGATGAGATTCCAGACCAAAGTACGAGCGTGTGCGTACACATGAATCCCTCCCACTGGCTCGAAGTGGGGGGAGCATACTACACGCCGTGAACCTCATTGTGGGGACTTTCCGGTTTGCAAAGCAGGTGCCACATCAAAGTTATGCATTGGGTATTTAAGCATCACACAACACTTCCATACATATGTTTTGGCCACATGCAGGCGGTGGTGGTCCTCGGTCACTCCCTCACGTGGTTATCGGTGACGCGCCCATCCATGGGCCCGCGAGGTCCATCAGTTTGACCTATTGCGAGAGGAGTTTGACCAAGGTGGATTCTTCTTGGTCTGTGTTACGATAGGTCATGGTGAGATTCCAGACCAAAGTTTGAGCGCGTGCGCACGCATGAATCCCTCCCACCAGCTCGAAGTGGGGGACCGGCATACTACGCGTCGTGAACCTCCGTGTGGGGATTTTCTGGTTTCCCAAGCAGATACCACATCAAAGTTGTGCATTGGGTATTTAAACATCACACAATACTTCCATACATATGTTTGGGCCACATGCAGGCGGTGGTTGTCTTTGGACACTCCCTCGTGTGGTTATCAGCGACATGCCCATCTGTGTGCCCGCGTGTGGTCCATCACTTTGACCGGCAGCAATAGAGGTTAATTTGACCAAGGTGGATTCTTCCTGGTCTTTGTTACCGTAGTTCATGGTGAGATTCTAGATCGAACTTTGAGTGAATGCGTATGTATGAATCCCTCCCGCCATCTCGAAGTGGGGGGGGCATACTACTGATGGATCGAGAATTTGTGATATTTTTCGAGTGATTCTTATTTGTTTTTCACTGGATCTTTATTACCTCTCGGTTATTTCTAACGCTAATCCTTCAAAAGAGAAGAAAATCCATTTCTCCAATGTTAGGTAGGAAATATCATATATGGAAGGAAACCAAGGGGGATTACAGCAAATCATGTCAAATGGAGCAACTTCCATGTGGCGAGCCAAGCCACCAGGCGCACCAGAGCAAAAAACGGCCTTCCATACGACTGCAAGTGCTCGTATGAGGTGCCAACAGCTCCACCACGTCTATACAAGACACTTTCGTGAAGGAACCAAGGGGAGAAGAGGACCCTAGCCGCGGCCACCACTTCCAAAACAAAGAGGAGGAGAACCGGAGAACCTTCGAAGATGTTCTTAGTTTTGGTCCTTTCATCTCCATCATCATCTCATCGTTCACTATTGTAAGAGGAATTCCAAGTTGTGAGAACAAGTTGTAAACTCTATTCATCCTCATCTGGAGATCAAGACTATTGGAATTATCATTTCATCTTATTGTGGATCTTCACAGTATCATCGATATGGTTTTCATGGGTTTTATCTCTTGTGTGATTGGTTTCTCTCTTATGATGTGTGATTAATTTCCCCCTAGGCATGGGAGATGTAGGTAAGTGGTAAGATTCATTTGTGCCTGATCTATATGTCGTCATTTGTATTTGTAGTCTTATGATCTGTCTAGTAAGTTGATCTACTGTGGTGAGCCCTATGCGTGTTGTCCAATTTAAGGGCCCAGACAACATGTTCTCAAGAACTACACAGGTAACACATATTGTTTAGGGAATCTGTGACCTCTGACGTGACAGGTGGAGATATCTATGAGGACCGAAGACAATATGAGATAATGGCGATCCACGAAACCTAATGCTTGGTTCCAGTCTGAGGACCTTAATTGTGGAGACGACCACTCTCTGGCAACGGCGAAGCAGGACCATAGAATGGAATGTAATCCCGTGAGGAGAAGTTCCATAGCTTTAGGGCGATCTGCCTACAGAACAAACATATCAAATACTATGAGTATAGTACAAGGTAACTGGTACTACTATCGCACTGGCACACTTGATACATACTTACCATGAACTGAATTCTCTCCGCGCCTAATCTCTTCATAGCAGGAAACGCAACCCTACTTTCACATTTATTTATGTTATTTATCTTTAAGAGTTTTTACCGTCACTACTACAAACCTTTTATCCTTGTCATTCTAGTTTATTCATCCACTAGGATAGTAACAATATTTGCAGAAGCTCAAGCAGTTACTTCACACAAGAACTGTGACACCTTGTGTGTGACAGAAGTGTCGGTACTAAAACCGGCAGACCTCAGGTAGGGGGTCACGAGCTGTGGATCTAGAGCTAATGGATAACATGAGACGAAGGGGACAGTATTTACCCAGGTTCGGGCCCTCTCGAAGAGGTAAAACCCTACGTCCTGCTTGGTTTGTATTGATATGATGGCATACAAAGTACAAGCTTGATCTACCTCAAGATCGAATGTGTATGAGCTAAACCCTAAGGCCTGTAATTTTGCCTCTACGGACTAAACCCCTCGGCTTATATACACGCCCGGGGTATCTAGGTTTACAAATAAGGTCGGTGCCAATGCCGATATTTGAAACTATCCTTGAAGTGTTCGCCAAGTCTTCGGTGGTTTCCATCCTGTTCACGACAAGGTTCACAGCTTCAGTAATCCTCAAGGCGATGGCTGGCGGGCCGCTAGCTCGGCCCACAGGCAATAAGCCATTTGGGTTAGTACCCCTTAGTTCGGGACACCCTCAGTAGCCCCTGAACTGGTCTCCCAAGCCGAGGACATCCGCCTTCTTCTCAGATTAGCTTGGCACCCTTACTGTCTTTGGCTGGGCAGGCGAGTTCCTTCATTGAGCTGTGTTCGGATCCGAAGTCATCCGGATGCTTTCATGTGACAGTTCGGGTATCAACATACTCCGGACGGCTGAGATAATAGAGGGCCCACAATTCTGGGGCCCCGCCAGAACTTATGGCAGTCCTCGAGTTTCGTGCCATGGGGGAGGTGAGCGGTCCATGGGCCATCTACCAACACGTCGTCTTAATATGCAGCAATGGTTATTTAACCCGTTAGGGGCACAGCAGATTGCGCACCCCAGCATTCCACCATCTCGTTCCCAAATCAAGATAATCTCCACCAGCAAGCTCAAGCGATGGCGAGCGCCCCTGGTTCCTCATCACGATCCCATGGCCCTCTTAGAGGTGATTGGGCAAGCTGCTCCATCTCCCGCCTTCGAATAAATCGATAGGCGACGCAGGGTTATCTGCCCGCATCAGATCTTGCATCCACCCACCCCAGCTTAACCTCCGTGCATGGCAAGGTGTTCGCAAAAAAGTTCCCCCCCCTCTAGGGTAGGAAAGGGTATGTTTCATACCCTTCCTCTTACGATGCTTGGGCTTTCCCATCCATCCTTTCCTCAGGGGCCTTCTAGAATTCTACAGGATCCAGCTCCATCATCTCACCCCCCATTCAATTTTACACATCTCGGGCTTTGTTGCCCTCTGTGAGATGTTTTTGGGATGTGAAGCCCACTTCGGATTATGGAAAATGTATTTCTGCTTAGTCCCCTGCTCCCGAGGAGGGGTAATCCATGAAGTCGGAGGAGCCGAGGTATGCCGCATTACTGGGACTGGCTACCCTATAGGAACTCCCAAAGAGGATGCCGAGGAGTGGTCCTCGAAGTGGTTTTATATAGAGGACGTCCCCCTCTTCGACCCAGCTAGGAGGGGACTGCCCGAGTTCTCAATTTCTTCTCCGAAGAAGCGATTCAATTGGCGACTTAACATCCCTTCTCAAGAGAAGGACGCCGAGGTGAAGCACCTAGCGACTCAAGTAACGTGGCTAGCTCATAATGGGCTGACTATCATTGACATAATAGCCGCATCCATTCTTCGACGCATTCAACCCCTTCAACAATGAGTACACCCTCTGTGGAGGTATAATGGGACGAGTGACGCCACACGATCCGTGAAGGAGGATTTTGCGGATCAGGCGGCTATAGCGGCCGCACTAGCCAACATCTTCAAAGGGGAAGAAGAAGATTTTGCTTGGCGGAAATTCAAGGATGGCTTCTCATGCCATAAGCCCGTCGAGGCAGTGAGTCCTACTCCTCCCCCTCGTTAATCCGAGGAGTGTGTTAACCCTTCTGATCAGATGTTTAATATATCCGAACAGGGTTGGAGGCGATGGGTTGAGACAGTAAGCTGCCCTGTGCCTCAGCCAGAGAACTATTCTCGTGACCACGACCCCGGCTTTCATGATGATCTGGAGATTTCCATCGCCTTTAAGGACGTGGTTTTTTATTAGGAGAGCCTTGATGGCTCCGAGGTGGCCCTCCTCCCCGACCATCCGAGGATACTTCCATCCTCTATTGTAAGTGCTCATCAGGCTCCTTCTTGAAAACGACGCGATGCACCTGCATCCCCAAGCAATACTGACTTCTAATATGAAGGGTCGCCGATCAAAACGTCGAATGCCTGCGACATCGGCTCCAACAATCCGGGCAGAGGGCGACCGCCGTGCACCCAGACAACAAGCGACCGCACAGGTAGCCTTGCCCGTACCTCCTTCAAAAAGGTAGCTTTCCGCCGCAAAGGTGTGTTATTGATAATCTCCGCATTATGTGCTCGTTTTAACCACAAAGTTCTTCACAACATGAAGGCATTTTGTGCAAACACTTTCATCCGAGGACATGGAAGACACGCCCAGGGACGACCCGGTTCCAAGGACCGACGCTATGCCGAGGACCCACTCCCAGAAACCTTGGGAGCTTTTTCGGCCACCAACTCCGAGGCCGACAGCATGATGCATCATCGGGAGAGGAAAGCATCACTAAGGCACCCTGCCTTTTCCGACCAAGAGTTTAGTGCTCTTAGTTCGGTAGACGCATACCTCGGAGCCGCCTGAGTGGGTCTTGAAGGCGCAATAGGCATTCTATCCACTAGCCTGTAGGTATATTTGTGACACATTTTTGTTTTGACAACAAGCTTTTAACCAAGCCCAGTAGCCCTCTGGAAGAATTAAACGAAAGAAATAATTGTTCTAAGGAAAAATGGAATTGTAGGTTTAACCCCTTGAAAGAGATATTTAGGAATTGCGAAAACATCCCCGCGAGGAACAGTAGCCCCCGAGACCCTGGTCGGACAGCAAAGCCGACCAGGGGATCAACATCGTGAGTGTATAAATTTATGAGAGCGCGGAATCCAGTAGTCCCCGAGCCTTAATTTGGGCTAGAATGGCCGAGTTAAGGGTCCGATGTCATGTTACTTCGTTATTTCTTCAGACTGCTCAGGAGCTGAAGAAAAAACTCGTCGAGGATCTGGAACGAACGAAGGCGCGGTTGAACATTGCCCAGTCGGAACTGGAAGGGGTAGTGAAATTCACCCGAGAAGCACATGGTAAGTGCCTTCAAAATGTTGTGCCTCAAAAATTTTAAGCATTCCCTTTAATGAGGGTTTAATTCATAGCAGCGGAGACTATTGGCCGGCTGGAAAAGGACCTGGTGACGGTCTGAGAGGCGCAAAGATGCGTCGAATCGCAGCAACGGGCTGGCCGCCAAGTTTATCCCGGAGCCATGAAGAAAGAAATAAACTGAGGGCCCAAGAAATTGAGAATCTAAAGGCTCAGCTAGCTGTGTCCGAGGAGGAGGAGAACAAGATGAAATCGGGCATGCTTGGTGAGTACGCCCCAATTTTTAATTGGCCTGAAACTACTCACTTAGTTTAGTTTTATGAATGATCATGCCTCTTGTTATAGTTCTCCGCACTAGTCGTCCCGAAGAGGAATCCAGTTCTTTCACACAAGATCCCTTGAAGGAACTGAGCGAGGTGCACGAGCGATCTCGAAATCCATGCAAAGCGTGTTCAAGGCATTATAGCCAGGAGAGACTATTCCCGAAGGGATGTCCAAACTCGTTAATCACCTAAAAGGAGCACGGCACCGCTACATGCATGGAAGATGTCAGCCTACCGGGAAGGCGCACGGGAGGCCTGGGCGATGGTAAAATCCCTCTTTACCAAGGAAAAGCCAGAGCATCTGGCCGAGGTCGGCCCTGTAGGGGTGGACGGGAAGGAAGTGCCCCTACACGTAGTGTATGACCAGGTGATGCCTGTCGCTCGAATTTCCCAGCAAGACTGTGCACTGGATTCTTTAATAGATGGGCTTGACCGGTATTAGGATCACGAATGTATGTAATGATTCTATGTACCTAAATACTTTACATCATGGTTGCTCCAATCTGCGCTGCAAACTTTTAATAACCGGCCATCGGCTTCCACCTCCTCGGTCAGTAACCGAAGAGTGATTCCTACTATTTGGCCTGAGCACATCGGGCCAAACACTTCAGAGAACAAGGCAATCCGGCCATATGGTTCAAGAAAAAAAGTGCGCAGAGAGTTATGTTATATTACTTTTTAATGTAAGAAACATCTTCTGGGAAAAATAGTTCCTCTAGCAGTTCCTTTTCTCAGGTTAGCATGTTAACCATGGGTATATAACCGGACATCCGAACTATGCGGATAGTGGTTACTTCGGGGAAATAAACCTGACGTGCGGTTCTTAGAAACCAAAATTTTCATTTCCATCGTGGCCGACCAATTATTTTCTTAAGAACGCTAGCTTTCGGGTTCACCCGTCTGAGGTACCCACCCGGTTAATCCGGAGGTAATAATCATAGAGGTGCTTCCTTTACGCCCTAGCCGAACAATCGGGAACATAAGGGGTAATCACAGGAGTGAGGCAACCCAGCTTAGCCAAAACTCAAGTCAAATTGCTGCATATTTGGGCTTTAGAATGATTATACTAGAAGGTGGCATACATATAGGAAAATATGATTGCGCAAAAGATTTTTTAGACTTCGTTATAGAAGCCCCCAGGTAAGATGCATCGTACATTTAAAGATGTGTTCGAAGTATCCGGACGTACCTCGGCTTAACCGAGCACTACCTTGACAAAGTTGCTATATGAGAAAATAAAGTACGACTAAAGATAAATGTAAAGTGAGGAGGTTCTGTTAACTGTAAAAATGCCTAACCCGAGCAGCGTTCCACTGATTTGGCTCCAGGTGGTTGTCCTTGGGATCTTGGATGCGATATGCTCCTCCAGCGAGTACCTGATCGATAATGAACGGCCCCTCCCATTTGAGTGAAAACTTATGCTTCTGCTTCTTCGGGTGGTGCCTCAAGACGAGGTCTCCGACATTGTATGCATTCGCCTAAACTTCCCTGCTTTGATAGCGACGTGCCTGTTGCTGGTAAAAGGTAGAACGCGCCCGGGCTACATCACGCTCCTCCTCCAGGGTGTCCAAGTCGTCCTGTGTGTCGAGCTCGGCCTCTCTTTCCTCATACACATGCGAACTCGAGGCGCATCATGAATGACGTCACTAGGGAGAACAGCCTATGCTCCATACACCATAAAAATGGAGTATAGCCCGTTGATCGATTGGGAGTGGTGCGTAAACCCCATAATACGGAGTCGAGTTCCTCCACCCAGTGACAGTCGGCCTACCTTAAGGACCGGACAAAACACGGCTTGATGCCACTCAAGATTAGTCCATTGGCATGTTCGACCTGTCCATTGGACTGGGGGTGGTATACTGAGGCGTAATCATGCTTAATGCCCAAGTTTGCGCACCAATCCTTTACTTCCTGGGCTGTAAAGTTGGATCCATTGTCCGTTATTATACTGTGGGGAACACCATAATGGTGAACTACTCCGGATATGAAATCAATCACCGGCCCCGCTTTGGCCGAGGTCACTGGTTTTGCCTCGATCCACTTTGTGAATTTATCCACCATGACTAGCAGATACTTCTTTTTCTTGGCCCCCCCTCGAAGTGGTCCGACCATGTACAGCCGCCAAACCGCAAAGGGCCAAGTGATCGGAATAGTCCGAAGAGTTGTGGGGGGCATGTGACTTTGGTTTGCAAAGAGCTGACATCCGACACAGTGTTGGGCCAGTGTTTTGCATCTGCTCTGGCTGTAGGCCAGAAAAATCCGGCTGGAAGGCCTTGCTGACCAAGGCCCGAGTTGCGGCGTGGTGACCGCCCATGCCGGCATGGATCTCCACCAGTAGCTATTTTCCTTCCTCCTCGGATATGCATCTTAGTACTCCTATGGCGCTCTTCTTATAAAGCTCGCCTTCATGGACCTTATACGCCTTGGATCTTCTAATGATCTGTCGAGCTTCGGTATGGTCCTCGGGCAGCTCCTTGCGAAGTAGGTATGCGAGGAAGGGCTCGGTCCATGGCGCGATAACTACCATGATTTCGTGAACCGAAGATGTCTCTTCGATGGCCGATCCCCCAATTATACCCTCGTCCATTTCAATAACTGGAGGGATGACCTAACCCAAGTCTTTGGATTCGGGTGCCTTGCCTTCCTCCTGCCAGACCACAGATGGCTTAAAGAGCCGCTCCAAGAAAGTATTCTCGGGGATGCGGTCGCGCTTGGCGCCCATCCTGGCGAGAACGTCGGCATCTTGGTTGCTATCCATTGAGACGTGGTGGAACTCTAGCCCCTCAAATCGGGCTGAGATTTTCAGGACAACATTTCGGTATGTTGTCATCTTTGGGTCTTTTGCGTCGAATTCACCGTTAACTTGAGAGATGGCAAGATTAGAATCTCCCCGGACTTCATGATGTTGTACACCCATTGAGGCTGCTATCCGGAGTCCGTGTAGCAGAGCCTCGTACTTGGCTGCATTATTAGAGTCCATGTACATGCTCTGGAGTACATATTGGATATTGTCACCTGTGGGCGTTGTGAGGACCACTCCGGCCCCTAAGCCGGCGATCATTTTGGAGCCATCAAAGTAAATTGTCCAATGCGAATACGTACTATGCTCTCTACGGAGCTCGACCTCGGTCCATTCTGCCATGAAATATGCCAACACCTGAGATTTAATAGCTCAGTGCGGTCGGTATGTTATTTCAAAAGGCAGGAGCTCAATTGCCCACTTGGTGACCCGGCCCATAGCATCCCTATTATTGATTATATCATTCAGGGGTACTTCGGATGCCACAATAACAGAGCACTACTGAAAATAGTGCCGAAGTTTTCGAGATGCCATGAATACTGCATAGGCAATCTTCTGGTAATGAGGGTACCTCGTTTTACACGGGGTAAGCACCTCATATATGTAATAAACAGGTTTTGCACATGGTGTTTGTGATCGTCCACGTCTCGTTCGACAACAAGAACCGCGCTGACCACCTGGTTCGTAGCTGAGATGTATAGCAACATCGGCTTGCCCACGCCAAGATCTGCCAAAATAGGGTTGTTAGCGAGGAGCATTTTGATTACCTCCAAGGCGGCCGCTACCTCGCTAGTCTAGTTAAAGTTTCTGGTCTGTTTCAGCAGTCTGTAGAGAGGTAGTGCTTTTTCCCCGAGGCGCGAGATGGAGCGACTCAGGGCGGCCACACATCCTGCCAATTTTTGGACGTGCTTTAGCTCGGTGGGTACCTCTAGCCGGGACAGGGCTCGGATTTTAGCAGGATTGGCCTCTATTCCTCAGTGGGAAAATATAAACCCGAGCAGTTTGCCCGCTGGTACCCCGAAGACGCACTTCTCCGGATTAAGCTTTATGTGATACACCCGCAGGCTATCAAATGTTTCACGGAGATCGTCCACCAGCTGACTGACGTGTTTGGTTTTAACAACCACATCGTGTACATATGCTTCCATGGTCTTCCACTGCTAGGAAAGGGCTTATAGGTGAACCCCAATGAGTGGCGGGCATGCTCTGTCACCCGCCACTGCAATCTTGGAGAAGCAGCACTGGCGGGTACCAAGATGTGCTCGCCATTGCTACAGACGCAGCAGTGGCTGGCACTCCTCTGTGCCCGCCATAGGTGAACTCCCTTAAGGATCCGCGCTTAGTGGAAAACTCTAGTGGTGGGCCGCAAGAAAGGCCCACCATTGTTCTTTCAGTCATCTGTGGCAGGCCCCCGGTTCCGCCCACCACACATGTCTTTGGGCAACTCGCGCCCGAATGTTTCAAAAATTCCCAAAATATGCTATGGCGGGCCCTCTGTGCCGCCCGCCAGCACTCCCCCCACACAAACTACGGCTACACTAAGTCAAATTCCTCCTCTTTGTCGTTCGCCCCCTTCCTCCCGCGCGGTGCGTCTTCTCCCACCGTCGTCTCTTCCCGGCCCGTCGTCGAGCCCGTCTGCCCTTCTCCCGCCGTCGTCTCTTCCCCGTCATTGAGCCCGTACGTCTGCCCATCTCCCGCCGATATGTCCCAATCTCCCCCACTCTCCTCCTTCTAGTGCGCTGCCGCCACTGCCACTAGGGCTACGTAGGGCGCTGCTGCCGCCGCCGCTGCACCGCCGCTAGGGCTAGGGTTAGTTCGCCTCCGCCGCTACCTAGGGACAGGGTTAATTAGGGTGTATATATCCTTCATCTTGTTTGAGTAGTACTTCTCCGATTCTAAAACAAATTTGAGTAGTAGAATAGCAAACCTATGTCAAGTAGGCCGCGTGCACGTGTTTGATGTGCGCGCGTACATTCGTGTTAGAACTTTTGCTAAGAAAAAAAGCTTAAATATGACAAGTACATCGAAATGAGTGCTTAATGGATGTGTTATACATTATTTTCAGGGAACCAAAAATTAGTGCCAATGTTTTGGTGAAACGTTGAGTAATTTCCGTTTCGCCAAATTTCTGGCACTCAATATGTTCATTTTTTAGCAAAGGTCATGCCGAATTTTTCCATTCGTTTTCACTCTTTGTTAATATTAATAAGTGCATCATATGATTAATAGGGATCATGCTGCTTCCAACGTGCCAAATCTGCAAAAGTAGTTGTGCGGACAGCTTGGAAACTGCAAAGGAATTCGGGATCTTTTTGAACGAGGGGTTCCAAAAATCGGTGGTAACGGTCTTTAACTTCAGCTTACAATTATAACCATTTTGCAGTCATTTACTGTCATTAACACTAATTTGGTTCGCATTTTACTTTACTGTTGCATATAGTGTGTCCCATGCAACGTAAGGGTGAAATTTAACAATGCAATAGGTGATACTTTGCTCTTCAAGGATGGTAAGGGGCGGTCATTTGAAGCTAAAGTGAAGAAAGGAAAGCATAAAACCATCATCTGCGGCGATGGATGGATGAAGTTCATTTCAAAAAATAAGCTGACTGTGGGAGAGTACATGGCATTTTACTTAGAAGGGTGGGTCAACAGGTTAAGGGTTATCTATTTCTGTAGCCAAGATGATGAGGATAGTGAGGATGATGAGGACAGTCATGATGATGAGGACGATGACGATAGTCATGATCATGAGGATATCCATGACGATGAGGATGACGGCCAAGAAGATGAAGATAGTCATGATGATGATGATGTTCCATCCAATTTTTTCTCAACGAATGAAGAAGCTTACGCACAATGAGAGGAACAATCTCTTGGCGATCCTACCACCAACAGAGAACTACATGGGGGTGCCCCTTGTGCGCCGTTTAACCAAGACAAACATCATCAAACATGTCATGGTATGCTCTGTATTACTTCCTCTCTTTTTTGTTCATGTAACACTAACATTGCGAGATGTCTAACATTGCGTGATGTTTGTGCTTCTAATCACGGTGATCATAGAAATTACCTGCGAAGATGGTTTCCGGCCTGAACATCCCTGCGGTCGGTTCTGCTGGAGTACGCCTTGGAGTGGGACCTGTCACCACCGTTAAGTACAAGACCGAAACAGACGGGCGCATATCCTTCCATGAGGCCGGCTGGGGGGAGTTTCTGACGGGAAAAAGTCTAATGGTTGAGACACCAGTGGCAATCACGCTATGGAAGAGCTGCCACAACAAGTGGCAGATGATGGTTGTCGTTAACCTCATTTAGAAATAAGTGGCAGATATGAACATTTGTAAGCTCATGACATGTTAGTGAGTTTGTTAAGATGGATGTGGTACTGTGAAATTAGTGTGTTAAGTGGAACAAATGTGAAGCATTGTCATTTGTTCTTATAATGGATTAAGTCTCGTTCAGTTAATGCTATAGATTTTATACTTTTGTCAGTTTACTCTTTGTAAATCATGTGTACAAATTCAAGCACAATAAATTCATGGGAACAAAAATCTATATCTGTGGTGAGCGCTATTAGCTGCCCACCATAACTACATTATGCTGCACTGGCGGGCGGCGAGGACCGCCCGCCACTACAGAGATTCTACCAGTGGCGGGCGAGAGCCCGCCACTGATGCCATTATAACAGTGGCGGGAGGTCAGTGGCAGGCGTCCATGAGAGCATTGCCCGCCACTGCTGGGCTTTTCCCACCCGCCACTGCTAGGCATTCCTGCAGTAGTGTTCCCAATTTGCTTTTCCAGGCATGTTTGAATCATGCACTGGTATGTTGCGCCAGCATTTTTTAGTTCGAAGGGCATTGTGTTGAAACAGAAAGGCCCATAAGGCGTAATGAAGGCTGTTGCGGTTTGATCAGATTCTTTCATCTTAACCTGATGATATCCCGAATAGGCGTCGAGGAAGCACAATGAGTCTTGCCCTGCGGTGGCATCTATAATCTGGTCTATGCGGGGCAGAGGGAAGGGATCTTTTGGGCAGGCTTTGTTTACATCCTTGAAATCGACACGGAGGCGCCAAGATTTGTCCTTCTTAGGCACCATAACCAGATTAGCCATCCAATCAGGAAGTTTGATATCTCGGATGAATTCGGCCTCAAGTAACTTGGCCAGTTCCTCGCCCATAGCTTGACGCTTGGGCTCGGAGAATCGGTGGAGCGCCTGTTTAACAGGTTTGGAGCCTTTGATTATGTTCAGGCTATGCTCGGCCAGGTAGCGTGGGATCCCTGGCATATCGGAAGGGTGACAGGTGAAGATATCCCAATTTTCTTGCAAGAAATTGCGCAAAGCTTTGTCAGTCGTGGGGTCCAGTTGTGCGCCGATGGATGTCGTTTTAATAGGATCCGTTGGGTGCACCAGAAATTTTATGATTTCATCTGATGGCTTGAACGACGTTGATTTGGACCTTTTGTCGAGGATAACATCGTCTCTATCGACCGTGGCGCGAAGTGCTGTTAATTCCTTGGCCGTGAGGGCTTCGGATAGCGATTCGAGGGCGAGTGATGCCGTCTTGTTCTCTGCTCGGAGTGCTCTATTGGAATTACTTGCTATGGTAATCACACCATTCGGTCCCGGCATCTTGAGCTTCATGTACCCATAATGTGGGATGGCATGGAATTTTGCAAATGCGTCACGCCCTAATAAGGCGTGGTAACCACTTCGGAAGGGTACGATATGAAAGAGCAACTCTTCGAATTGGTAGTTCTCGAGCGTTCCGAATCCTACATCCAGGGTGATCCGTCCGCTGCAAATGAGGTTTAGGCTGTTGCTGCCGTCCATTAACACCTTCCTGAGCCGATACCCATCAACTATAGGGTCGAGGACTAAGGCGGCAGCAGCTCGGACGGAGCCAGTCCTCGGCTGGTCCTCCTCTCTGAAGGTGATCGGAATGTCCAACCACACATCCGAGGTTACCATGTGTTGGACTTAACCTAGCTCTCGAAGTGCTCTTTTTGTTGGTTTTTTGAGAAGTAGGTCTCGTAGATCATTAGGATCTCTTCGTCGTTCGAGGATGTCGCTAGCCATTTGTGCGTGCCAGTGCTCCCGAGGAGGGCCTCGCCGCTCTTGGCCACTTGTTTAATTACCCAACAAGCCCGAAGGCTATGCGTTGGGTTTGCATTTAGCAGAACGGAGTGGATTGGGCATGGTTTATCCAGTAGTCCATCCAGAGCTGTTTTGGATCCTGTTACAGGTTTCTTTCTTTTTCGGGGTGGCTCATCTGACGTTGGTTGGCGAAGGTGAATATGCTTCAGCCGATTGCATCTCAATTCTTTGGCGCAGATCGAATCTGTTTGCTCCTTTTGAGCCAGCCAGACATCTTCCATGGCGCAGAATTTTGACACCAGGTCTGATAGCTCAGAAAAGGTTTGGATGTGATGGCAGACGAGGGCATTTATGACTCCTTCGTCCCTGCAATTGTGCCGAAAAGCCGCCAAGATCTCCATATCGGAATAATCCGATATCCTATTCTTGATGAACAGGAATCTCGACCAGAATTGTCGTACTGTTTTGCCAGGTTGTTGCTTTACATATATTAAATCCCAGACATCGGGTGGTCCCCAGTTACATGGGCAGTACTCGATGTGGGGGGGGGGTGGGTGGGATCAAAAATTTGATCCCAGCCGGCTGAGGGCTCGAGGCCTCGATAGGATTACCCTGAGCCGACGTGGAACCAGCCGAATTGGCTTGGGGATTTAAGTCCTCGGCCGCGGGCAGTTGGGCTGACTCAAGGTCATGCGTCGATTTGGATTTCGGCCTTTGATTCTCCTCGGAATGGAGATCAGCGGCCGAGCCAGAGGAAGGAGCGTGATGCTCGGGGATCAATACCCAATCGTTGGACCTCAACTCTTGAGGGAGGAGGTGTGATTCGAGATGTTTTGGCTCTTTGGCTGATCTGATGATAGGCGCCTCCAGTATCGGAGGCTCGCCGTGAAGGTTTTGTTCGTTGATCGACACTTCCATTGCTCTGGTTTGATCTCACAGCGGAACTCTCAAAGAAAGCACCAATGTCGGTACTAAAACCGGTAGACCTCGGGTAGGGGGTCCCGAGCTGTGGATCTAGAGCTGATGGGTAACAGAAGATGAAAGGGACAATATTTACCCAGGTTCGGGCCCTCTCGAAGAGGTAAAACCCTACGTCCTGCTTGGTTTGTATTGATATGATGGCGTACAAAGTACAAGCTTGATCTACCTCGAGATCAGATGTGTATGAGCTAAACCATAAGGCCTGTAATCGTGCCTCTATGGCCTAAACCACTCGGCTTATATACACGCCGGGGGTATCTAGTTTTACAAATAAGGTCGGTGCAATGCCGATATTCGGAACTATCCTTGAAGTGTACGCCAAGTCTTCGGTGGTTTCCATCCTGTTGACGATGAGGTTCACAGCTTCGGTAATCCTCAAGGCGATGGCTGGCGGGCCGCTAGCTCGGCCCATAGGCAATAAGCCCTCTGGGTTAGTACCCCTTAGTCCGGGACACCCTCAAGAAGCGCCACTATAAATACTCTCCTCTGCTGTTCAGTGGGACGATAACTAATTGGAATACTTCCGCAAAAGTGCTACACAACCCTGGTTGGCTTGCAGGCATCAAACCATTTTATGTTGCCGTTGCCGGGGAGATAAGTGCAGAGTATTTGTTTCGTAACTATTTTAATTTTGCAGGTGTTGTTATTGTAGATGCTTCCTGTAAGTGACAGGGGCTCTACTCGTTCTGGAAGAATGTATTTGCCAGATTATATTGCTCGTTTCCCCAGAAGCAAGAAGCTTCATTAATAGAAAAATACAAAAATAATCAGTTGAGCTTAACACTTTGTTTGCAGAAATGTCGATCACTCCAAAGCCAAAGAAGACTATAAGAGATTATTGTGCTCCAGTTATGATTTAGAGATCTCCTATAGTGTATCCTACAAATTATGCAACAGAGTATTCGATTGACTGTGATCTTATTATGGAAGTTAAAAAGCATGCCTTTGCAGGAACCGAAGAGGAAGACTCTCAAGCACATCTTATGTTCTTTGATACTCTTTGTGGTACTTTTAAATTGAAGGATGTGTCATGAGAATTTTTTCTGTAAAGACTCTTCAGGTTTTCTCTGAAAGGTGATGCTGAAAGGTGGTATAATCAATTACCTTAAGAGAGCATAACTAGCTGGCTAATGTGTGCTGAAAAATTTATGGCTAAATTCCTTCCGGGCTCAAAGATTATTAAATTATGAAGAAATTTCACTCTATTCATTCAAGAAGATGGAGAAACTCTATATGGAGCCTAGGAAAGATATTCTAAAATTTTCAATCTTTGCCCTAATCATGGTTATGCTGAATATGTTATACTTCATATGTTTTATCATGGGATTAGTGATGAATCAAAATCTATTCTTGATCTAAGTGCAGGAGGACGTTTCATGTCTCTAACTCTTGAAGAAGGACAAGCACTTATAGATAAAATTATGATTGCTAAAGAGCACTGGAATGTTGAGGAGCCAACAAAGCCCACTGGGAAAATATAACATATTGAAGATATGGAAGAATTTTAGAAGGTTATTTGATAAAAAGGTAAACCTGTTGAACAAGTTATCAATTAAAAAGTGGATATACTTAGTATTTATCAGTAGGAGGACGAACTTCCAGAAACGATGAATAAGTTCAAGTTCCATCAAGACAACTTCAACAGAGACTTTCGGAGATGCATCCATCATAATGAAAAGGTTATAGCCAACCTTTCTGACGAGGTAGGAGGGTTGAGTCATGCGGTAAAAAATCTCGATAAACATTCTTGTATGATAGAAACCCAATGCTCTCAAATTTCTCAAACTCAATCTTTAATTCTTGCTCAATTAGATAAAGACAATCTTGTCTCTGCTAATGAAACTGAAACTCATACTGGTAAATGAACGTAGGACCCTAGAGGCCCGGAATGGTACAAGAAGGAACAAGAAGAAATAAGAAGAGGGAGACAGAGCCAAACCCAAGAAAACAAAGAACTTCTATTTGGAGAGGAAGAACCGGAAGAACGGGTCCATCAAGATGCATAGGATGATGAAGCAGAGGAAGAAGCTGATGAAGAAGTTGATCCCGATGCAGAAACAGTAGACAGTGACAACAATGAAGAAGAAGCAACACCAGAAGCTAAAAGAACTAAAGGAACAAGAGTATAAAAGAATACCAGACACTACTACAGGATGGTCCTAACGCGACACATGTATATGAGACCAATCGACCAAACTGTGTGCGATGCATTAATCACAAACGGTATCGTAATAAAACTGTCACCAATAAAACGAATTTTGTGCGATGGTGGATCCATCAAGCACGATTCAGAAAAGATTTGTGTGTGTGAATTGTGGCATACAGTTGATCCATACGAACTGTTTGCGATGAGCCAAAACAACAGAAACGGTCAGTCAGATCAAGGTGTGTGCGATAGATGGCATACAGTTCACTCAGATGAACCATTTGCGATGAGACAAAACAACAGAAATGGTCAGCCAGATCAAGGTGTGTGCTATAGAGGGCATACAGTTCACTCAAATGAACCGTTTGCGATGAGCCAAAACAACAGAAACGGTCAGCCAGATCAAGGTGTGTGCGATAGATGGCATATAGGTCACTCGGATGAACTGTTTGCGATGAGCCAAAATAAACACAAGCGATTTGGCTTAACATGATGTGTGTGATACCCGGCAAATAGGTCAGTAATAAGAATTGTGTGGGAAGACCGATAATAACACAGAGGATTCCTGCTAATAAGATGTGTGTGTTGTGGGCAACCGCTCGCTGGTATACAATTGTCAGCGATTGATGAATTCATCACTAACGGATTTAGTAGTTTATTCAGTATGCGATGTGATTTGCTCAGTCTGCAGAACATGTACGCTCTTTTGTGTACAGAACGATATATTCTTTAGTGAATTGTGTGCTCTATTGGGTAAGCAATGTGTGCGCACGCGTCGTGCTAGCTCGCGCTTCCTTCTTTGCTAAGTTTTCTATTAAATGATGGCGTTTTATGAACACGCCACCGTTTCCCGCCACTTCCCCATCAGTTTCCTGCCGCTAGCGATTGCGCATAAGCCTAGGCGGCGCACGACACATGGAGGCAGAAGCAGAGCCTATAGCCCCTCTACCTTTTCCAAGCATGCCAACCCACCGAAGCATCGCCTCTGCCATCAACCTCCTCAATGAGGAAAACGAGCCAGTGCAGGCGCCACGTCCGATCGAGGCCGAGGGCGTCCCCGGTAACGCGATGGACGACGTCGTGCTGCGCGTCATCGCCAGGGTTGAGCAAACCCTTGGCGCAGGGCGCGTGCGCGCCGTGGATCAATATAGGTGCGTCACCGCCGAGAGGCTGCAGCTCGCCGCACAACATGATCGGTGGTGCGCCGCAGAGCAAGATAGGCGCGTCCGCGCCGATAGGCTGCGGCGCGCCGCACAGCGAGACCGATGGAGCGCCGCAGAGTGAGAGGTGCGGCGCGCCGCACAGCAAGAGCAGTTCCATCGGCGCATGCCTGCTGTCGACATGGTGTTCCAGCTGGGTACACGGCCCGTCAGTAGCCTCATTCCTCACCAGGAGTGGGCAGAGGCCGTCTGCGCCGTACTTGCACCAGAGGCCGGCCGCGTCGTACTTGCACCGGACGACGGCCGTGCCGTTCGCATGGGTGGCGCCATTCGCCTTGTCCGCAGCCTGCTCAATGCCAACGCGCTGGTTGCTAGGCTCGAGTGCCTCCTTGGCTCAGGTGTCCACCAAGGCACGGTAGAGGAATATGGCGGTCGCATCCTCGAGCTGGTGATCTCCGATGAAATAGCCAACTTGGAGCTTGTTATCGCGCTCCAGATGTACCGTGAGCATGTCAACCGCTTGGACGAACGCATGCATGAGTTCAAGCAGAGCTAAGAGCTTCCGTAGGCAAGGGTGGTGGTCATGGACGCGTTTTATTTTGTTTGGTCATTTTGACGTTGATAGATATGTCTTCACAACAATCATAATATTGCTCTGTCTCAATGTGTGTACTCTGTTTTCCGTTCTTATATATTATTCTGTTTCAATGTGTTTATGCTTTGCATTCTGTACATGTGGATGGTAACAGCTAGATAGAAATTATTACAAAAACAGATAGAAATATGAAATTCATAACATATATTAATCGTTCAGTAGTTCATCACAGATATATATATAATATTATCACATATACGTGATGATACTTAACTACTACATACAATGCATAAAAATTGAAATCGACCAATACTAAAACTAATAATCCCTCCTTAGGGGGCCACTATTCCGGCAGCCCCTCGCCGGTAGCTCCCTGGTGCGCGGTGGCTTCCCAGCGCAGAGGGAGTTCTCCGCCTCCTCCGCCTCGCCGCGCTCAATGTGACGATTGGCCTCTTGCTGGCGGACGCGCGCGGCCGATCTTGCCATTCCATTGGGCGCCCACCGAAGATCCTCGGCGGTAGCACGCTGGAGCTAATCGACCCACCTCCACGTAGCGATCAGGCGCTTAGCGCCTTTGGCCCTCCTAGCAAAGTACCCGCCGTCTTTGTACACCTCCTCCGCACGTTGACGCGCCCGTCGCCAAAGCTCCGGCTCCTCCTTTTCCCAGGCGGCCTCACGGGCTTCATGGGCCGCCTGGAACCTGGCACGCTCCTCCACAACTCCTTCTTGAATGCCACTTGCCTGGCTTTCTCAGCCGGCGGCAGCGTCTTCCACAGAGCCAGATTGTACTGGCCCCAAAACCACCCCAAAGTTGGGGGGTCCGTCACAACCTCATCTGGTGGCGCGTAGGGGTCCTCCTCATCGCTGCTCTGCGCCTTGACGTCCTTGCGGGGCGGCGCCTCCTCCTCGGCGCATGGGTAGATCGGCGGCGCCATGGCAGAGTTTGGTGAGAGAGAGAGGGGGGCGAGCTAGGAGAGAATGCATATGAGAATGCACGCGGGACGACGTGGGTGGGGTAGTATTTATTGGCTGCCGGAATCTGGATCGACGGGAGCAGTACACGCGCCGGTCGCCGGAATTTACAAGTATTGTAGCTTGAATTACACATGATTCCCGGAGCAAAAGCCGTGTGTGAATTACATCGCTGATGGTTCCCAATATAGAACTGCTTCTGATTAAAAACCTGCGCCATCACCCTCCAAACCTCGAGTCACGAAACAGAGTGCCAATCTTGTGTGGCCCAGTTGTCTTGCCAGATATTTACATTTTCTTTCCAAATGTAAGGCACGAATGCTTATTTTGTGTTACTATGATATTATTATAAAATGTACATAAATGATTTTTCCAACCCATGATCGTTTGCTTTTGCATGTACATGTACTTCAAATTTGAATGAAGGCCACTAAATGGCTAGAAACTCAATTAATGTCTTAAAAAGGTCAAATGAACCCTGAAAATTTCCAAATTTTAACATGACAGTTGTATTAGTGGATGTTTACGGTACAAAAAATTTCAAGGCCATACGAGGAAGCGACCGCCGGTTCGTCATCAAACATGCATTGTTCCTTCTCGGAACCACGAGTCTTCTCGTCAGATGCTACGATTTGTGAGAGGTGTGTGTCAAAACTTTCGTCAAACAGGCAAATTTTTTTACCATGGCATCTTGGTGCCATGCCATGACATCAAGCAAGTTTTCATATATTTCTGATCATTTTTGAATTTTTTGGAATTTAAAAGCCATGGTACTCAATGTTTGTGTCCAAGCCGTGACACCAATATGTCTGAAATTTCCTTCCAATTTACCGCACAAGACATTAACGTGCACACAAGGACACAAATAAGATTTTTCAACCCATGATGGTTTGCTTTTGCATGTACATGCAATTCAAATTTGAATTACGGCCACTAAATGGCTAGAAACTCACTTAATGTCTTAAAAAGGTCTGAACCCTGAAAATTTCCAAAATTTAACATGGTAGTAGTATTAGTGGATGTTTACGGTACAAAAAATTTCAAGGCCATACGAGGAAGCGGCCGCCGGTTCGTCATCAAACATGCATTGTTCCCTCTCGGAACCACGAGTCTTCTCGTTAGATGCTCTGATTTGTGAGAGGTGTGTGTCAAAACTTTCATCAAACAGGCCAATTTTTTTACCCTGACATTTTGGTGCCATGCCATGACATCAAGCAAGTTTTCATGTATTTCTAAAAAAATTGAATTTTTTTTGGAATTTAAAAGCCATGGTACTCGATGTTTGTGTCCAAGCCGTGACACCAATATGTCTAAAAATTCCTTCCAATTTACTGCAGACGGCATTAACTTGCACACCAGGACACAAATATGATTTTTCAACCCACGATGGTTTGCTTTTGCATGTACATGCAGTTCAAATTTGAATTACGGCCACTAAATGGCTAGAAACTCACTTAATGTCTTAAAAAGGTCAAATAAACCCTGAAAATTTCCAAATTTTAACATGATAGTAGTATTAGTGGATGTTTACGGTACAAAAAATTTCAAGGCCATAAGAGGAAGCGACCGCCGGTTCGTCTTCAAACATGCATTATTCCCTCTCTGAACCACGAGTCTTCTCGTCAGATGCTGCGATTTGTGAGAGGTGTGTGTCAAAACTTTCATCAAACATGCCAATTTTTATTACCACGGCATCTTGGTGCCATGCCATGACATGAAGCAAGGTTTCATGTATTTCTGATCATTTTCTAATTCTTTGGAATTTAAAAGCCATGGTACTCAATGTTTGTGTACAAGCCGTGACACCAATATGTCTGAAAAATCCTTCCACACAAGGACAGAAATATGATTTTTCAACCCATGATGGTTTGCTTTTGCATGTACATGTAGTTCAAATTTGAATGACGGCTACTACATGGCTAGAATATCAATTAATGTCTTAAAAAGGTCAAATGAACCCTGAAAATTTCCAAATTTTAACATGATAGTTGTATTAGTGGATGTTTATGGTACCAAAAATTTCAAGGCCATACAAGGAAGCGGCCGCCGGTTCGTCTTCAAACATGCATTGTTCCCTCTCGGAACCACGAGTCTTCGTCGGATGCTTCGATTTATGATAGGTGTGTGTCAAAAATTTCGTCAAACAGGCCAAATATTTTACGACGTCATCTTGCTGCCATGCCATGACATCAAGCAAGGTTTCATGTATTTCTGATCATTTTTGAATTTTTTGGAATTTAAAAACCGTGGTACTCAATGTTTGTGTCTAAGCCGTGACACCAATATGTTTGAAAATTCCTTCCAATTTACTGCACATGATATTACCTTGCACACAAGGACACAAATATGATTTTTCAACCCATGATGGTTTGCTTTTGCATGTACATGTAGTTCAAATTTGAATTACAGCCATTATATGACTAGAATCTCAGTTAATGTCTTAAAAAGGTCAAATGAACGCTGAAAATTTCCAAATTTTAACATGACAGTTGTATTAGTGGATGTTTACGGTACACATTTTTTTCATACAATTAAAACACCATCGTTGCCACTTTACTTCAAATTAGTCTTTCACAGCTAATACAAAAAAAACAACTACATCACACACCGTTGCTTATAGGAATCGTTTGCGATGAAAGTTCATGGGTCTATTTATGTCTTCCTCCATAAGCTTCGCCGGCTTCGTCTGCTCAAGTGCTGTTCACCCCCGAATCCACGAATCCACGATCGCCATTCCCCAACACCTTCTTGCAAAGAATGACGCCGTGGAGACGCTTCGTGAGGGCCCGTACGGTCACCGCGTCCGCCCCGAGCGGCTCCGCCTCCGCCGAGAGAACTGCCGCGTACGCCGAGAGTGCGATCGCATCTGCATTGAGCGCGGTCGCATCCGCCGTGAGGGCTTCTGCGGTAGCCGATAGGGCAGCTGCAGCAGCCGAGATGGCTGCGACGGTGGCTGCAAACGTCGAGAGCGCCCGAGCAGCCGTCCGTGCCGTGGAGGTCGCCCTGGCCCGGGTCGAGGCCATCCACGCCCAGATCGAGGACACCCACGCCAAGATATTCCAGGCCTCCTCGGAATCGAGCATGCACCCCATGTCCGAAGAGGCGGCGGAGATGCTTGCCGATGATGCGGCGGCAAAGTCCATGGATCCCCTTCCTCATGAGATCGCCGAGCAGGAGCTGGACATGTAGGAGGTGGTGGAGAGCAATGAGTGCCGGGAGGAGGAGTTGCGCTTGGCTAAGGAGGAGGTAGAGAAGTTCTTGTCCGTCGAGGAATCGGCGGTGGAGTACCAATGTGTGCTCTAGCACCGCCACTACTACGAGTACTACAACCTTGAGGGTGACGCCGAGGACGAGGATGAGGACGACGGAGCGGTCGAGTTCAGCCTGGGGGACGTGGAGTCCACCAACGGCGGAATGTTGCCGGGACAAGTCATCGACATCTCATCTTACACCGACGAGGCATAGGGAGGCGCGTTGGCGGCTTTGTTAAAATTATGCGTACTTAGCCTTTGATTATAACGCTGGACTTTTGTTAGAGCAATGTTTAGGTCAATTGGCTCTATTTAGTTACTAAAATTGCTCGATTAAGTAAGTGTGGTCTGTGTGCTGTAGGCTCTTTTGTGTACCCAAATTAGCAAGTGATGTTAAATTATGCAATGACGTAGATGAGCACTGTAACCCAGGGAAATTTGGACCAAAATTTGAATGCTCAAACACATCGTATGCGCGTAAAGCAGAAGAATCATTTGCGATGCACACATTTGTTCAAAGTGAATTGTGTCCGATGACACTTTGCACGCCAAGTTTCCCTCCACCTTTCGAATTTTTTTGCCTACCACCGAAATATCTAACTCTTCCCCCCTCCCCACCCCCTTTTCTCCCCGATCACTACAAGAAATATGTCAACTTGTGACCTTCTGTCAGTGACCCTGGAAGAAATGGTCGTAAATCTACGACCATTTGAGACCATTTGGTCATAAGCTGTTCGGGGGGCTCCAAACCCTAAACCATAACGACCATTTTGGTCAGAAAGGTCGTAATTTCCTTACACAAAATGGTCGTAAAGCAGACAACACTGGTCTGCTGCCTTATTTCTAGCTGATCACGACCAATATAGATGGTCATAGCCTTGTAAATTGTGGTGCATTGCTATGACTAGGCGCTACATCATCAGTTTTGCCTATGTGTTATGTCCATGTGTCAATTTTTGCCTATGTGTCATGTTCATGTGTCAATTTTTGCCCTAGGTTGTGAAGCAGCCTACATTTCTGTCATTCCCAAAATTCCCAAAAAATTCTCATAAATTTTTTGGATCATATCTTCCTCAAATATGTCAAAAACCTTCCTTTCCTAGTTCAAAAATAATTCAGGAATATTCATTTTCATTCTGTTCAGAACAGCACTTTGTGAAAGAAGTGCTATTTATATTTTCTTGATTGCCCTCAAATTTTTTGGGCACTCTTTCCTATCCAAATCATTGCCTCATGACAAAATCCAGCTCCATTTGCCTAGTAAATCTTCCTCAGCAAATTTCCAAAGTTTCTGTTCAGCTAGAAGCTTTGTGAAGGAAGTACTAGCTAGGCATATCCTAATGAGTTGAATTTTTGCCACATATTCTATATGCCCAAATAATAGCTCTCCATAAAATTTGAGCCCCATCTAACAATCCATGTGAGCTCACTAGGACATGACCATGCCCATAGAACCTCTCTCCAGCAAATTTTAGCTCATTTAATTTAGCCAATTGCCCTCAATATTTTTCCCAATTTTCTGTTCAATGGAGAGCATTGTGAAGGAAGTACCATTTTTATTTATCCAAATGGTATGAAATTTTTACAGTGCCTTCATATGGCCAAATTATCATCCTCCTCAAAATTGCAGCTCAATCCAATCATCTATGTGAGCCCAGCTTCAATTTCTATTTTCTGGCCAGATTGACACATTGCAAAGCAAGTGCTATCTAGACCCCTCCTATTGCCCTCAAACTTTTTGGGAACTCTTCCATATCCAAATAATTGCCACATGCCAATATTCAGCTCCATTTGCCTAGTAAATCTTCCTCAGCAAATTTCCAAAGTTTCTATCCAGAGAGAAGCTTTGTGAAGGAAGTACTAGCTAGGTTTATCCAAATGATCTGAGATTTTCCAAATCTTCCATATACTCAAATCATCACTCTCCACAAAATTTGAGCTCTATCCAGCAATCCATGTGAGCTCATCATCCAATCTTTTATTCTGGTCATATTTTCAGTTTGTGAAGCAACTATATTTTATATTGCTTAATTATTGCTGAAACTTTACCAGGGCATGTTCCTACCTATATAAGTTCCCTCCACCAAATTTGAGCTCATTTCATTTAGCCAATTTCTCTCAATAATTTTCCCAAGTTTCTGTCCAGAGAAGAGCATTGTGAAGGAAGTACCACTTTGGCATGTCCAAATGGTATCAAATTTTTACAGTGATTTCCTATGCCCAAATGACCATCCTCCACCAAATTTCAGCTCAATCCATTCATTCATTTGAGCCCAGCTTCAACATCTATATTTCTGTCCAGTGTGGTACTTTGCAAAGCAAGTGCCACCTAGGCTCCTCCATTTGAGCTGCAAATTTGCCAAGACAGTCTCCTTACTAGATGATCATCCTCAGCCAAAACTCAGGCCCATTGGCCATGTGAATTTCCCCCACCGCTAATCAAACACTTGGCTGCTAATTCATGTTTGAGCTTAGTTCAGTCTCCTCGCGAGATTCTTCTGTTGTATTCTTCTTCCTAACACCTACCGGGGGAGTGCCCAACCCACCAGACATGCCTAGGCCGCCTAGAAAGCGTGGCAACACCACGGTCGCGCGGTGACCACGCGGCTGGCATACCAGTTTACGCGCTCTGGAGTTGGGGCCCTCGGCCACCGTCCAAACCTCGATGTCTCGCCACCACACCATGTATCTCTGATTAAATAGATACTTATGTACCTAGAAATGATTTTTGGAAAAAATAAAGAGCAAACTATAAGGTAACTGTAGTTCAAATTTGACCCGCTTCCTGCTGAATCGGCGGAAATTTGTCTTTTCCACGAGAGGTGGATCAAAGCTTTTGACACGCAACCATTTGGTCAATTGTACATTAAATATGGCCTAATATTTTATAAAATTGATTTGGTCCAATTTTGAAACAAATATATGGTAGGTCCTTCACAAAAAAACTCATTTTGGGCACTCAAAAAATGGAAAATGAAATTTTCGTCCAAAGAAAATGAAAACTTCCTTAGGCAACATTGTTTGCCATTCCAAGATGCACCCTTGTGCACAATATGAGATCATTTGAACAAACTATGCCATGAATGTGGCCATAAGATTGATCATTTGGCTTGAAAGTCATGAATCTTCACACATGATAGCTCATTTCTGAGAACACTTTTTTAAAATAATTGTCGTATTACAAGTTTATTATTTTTCCTGGTAACTTGGTCACATATAATGACACAATGCGAAGGTTTTCCAATTTTTTGATTTTTTTTAATTTTTCATGCCCATTTCAAAATGCGGTCAAAACGGCGGGCATGACCGTTCCTAGCTAGTGGTTGAATCTTGGAAAACTTTTGGTGTTTCTCTAATTAAATAGATACTTATGTACCTAGAAATGATTTTTGGAAAAAATAAAGAGCAAACTATAAGGCAGCTGCAGTTCAAATTTGACCTGCTTCCTACTAAATCGGTGGAAATTTGTCTTTTTCGCGAGAGGTGGATCAAAAGCTTTTGACACCCAACCATTTGGTCAATTGTACATTAAATATTGCCTAATATTTTATAAAATTGATTTGGTCCAATTTTGAAACAAATATTTGCTAGGTTCTTCACAAAAAAAGCCATTTTGGGCACTCAAAAAATGGAAAATGGATTTTTCGTGCAAAGAAAGTGAAAACTTCCTTAGGCAACATTGTTTGTCATTCCAAGATGCAAACTTGTGCACAATAAGAGATCATTTGAACAAACTATGCCATGAATGTTGCCGTAACATTGGCCATTTGCCTTGAAAGCCAAGGATCTTCATACATGATACCTCGTTTCTGAGAACACTTTTTTAAGACATTTGTCGTAGTCCAAGTTTGTTATTTTTCCTGGAAACTAGGTCACATATAATGGCACAATGCGAAGGCTTCCAATTTTTTTGATTTTTTTTTGAATTTCTTATGCCCGTTTCGAAATGCGGTCAAAACGACGGGCATGACCGTTCGTACCTAGGGGTTGAATCTTGCAAAACTTTTGGAGTTTCTCTTATTAAATAGATACTTGTCGACCTAGAAATGATTTTTGGAAAAAATAAAGAGAAAACTATGAGGCAGCTGTAGTTCAAATTTGACCCGCTTCCTGCTGAATCGGCGAAAATTTGTGTGTTTCACGAGAGGTGGATCAAAAGCTTTTGACACCCAACCATTTGGTCAATTATACATTAAATATGGCCTAGTATTTTAGAAAATTGATTTGGTCCAATTTTGCAACAAATATTTGGTAGGTCCTTCACAAAATAACTCATTTTGGGCACTCAAAAAATGGAAAATGATTTTTTCGTGCAAAGAATATGAATACAACTTGATGATCATCCATAAAATATGGTATAACTTGATAACTTGGATTCAACGAATAAGGCTGTGTTTAGAAATCTCTCGCTCGCCTCAGACCGGCCATCGAAAGGTCGAGAAATGAAAAAAAGAAAGAAAGAAAAGGAGGTAGAAGAAGAGGGCCTACATCGTTTTGGATCAAAATGAAAGGAAATGAAAATTTCGGTGCCCAAAGCGCGCGCGCGCCCAAAAGACCAAGCCCGCCCTCCACTTCAAAACTGGATCTGAAACGAAAATAAATGAAAAAGGGAAACCCCGATCCCACGCCTTGTCTCCCACCCACCCCGATCCCATCCCTCCCCTCGTCTCCCACATCGCCGTCGCCATCCCCCACTGCCTCGTCCCTCGCAAACCTCGCCGTCGGCGGCCTCTCCCCGTCCTCTCCGCTTCCCTCCCATCTCAGGCGGAGCACCCCACCCATCCATCTCTCTCTCCCGCGACCCCCTCTCTCTCTCCCAGGACACATCTCTGCCGCCACAGATGCCGGAGGATTTCAGCGTTCTCCGGCGACTCTCGCCACCGTGCGGCACAGCACGAGCTCGTCTCGCTCTGCTCCATCTTTTCCCCCGTCAGGATTTGCCGCTCCCGGCCTCCAACGCTCACCCGCAGCCCTCCCCGTGGCTAGGGTTTCGGGGGCGGCGGCGCCTCCATCGCCGGCACGGCTCCGGTGACTCCTCCCCGACATCTACTGTGCCCCCACACGCGGCTCAGCCCCCCTGGATGGTGCTCCTCCGCCCGGTGGCCATGGGTTGCTCGAGCTCCTCCTCCAGTGACTTCATCCCCCCCGCCCTCTCTCTCACTAATCTCTGCTCTGTTCTTCGACTATAGATGTGCAGGAGGAAGGATGGATTGTAGATGGACTGGACGGCAAGGATGGATGGCGCCTATGGAGGGAGTGTCCGGCCATGGCTGCTGCTCGGGATGCATCAGCCATGGAGCTTCCTCTCTAGATGCAGGTGAGCTCGTCCTGTCCTCCTCTCTGCTCGATTGCTTTGCTGGTACTAGGATTGGCCATTGCGTCTCTGGTGTTAGGATTTGGCACTGTATGGGCTCAATTGGTTGTTGTTTAATGTCAAATTGTTGGTACTGTTAAGTGTTAATTGATGGTGGATTAACTCCTAGTAGCAAACAAAGGATGAGGATGTGTGGACTACCCTGATGGTGGCCACCAAGGACAACGCCAGGGAGGACGGCGACCCGGAGTTCGTCGGGGACCTCTTCCTCTTCGACGAGGCGCGTGCCAGCTACCAGCGCGTCCCCGCGGCCGCCAGTAGGTAATGGTCCTAGCATCTTTTTCGTCTCCGTTCGATTTGTCTCTTCTCTGTGTAGATAACATGCTGATTGTTTTTCACGCGACTGTCTCTGGGCAGAAACGGTGAGGATGACAAGATGAACACGCGGTGCCGCTATGGTCATGGTAAGAGATCCTCCTCCACGCCTCATGGGACGCAATATCAGGCTTGCTCTTGTGAAATCGATGATGATGCTATGAATGTTAGTTCTGCTACCATTGTGGATTAGCTTCTGCTCCTAAAATGCTATTGACAAGTTGCATCCGTTGACTCCGTAGATCAGTGGAATTATCATTAGTATACAACCTGAGATGTCTGATTGTATACAACCTGCACCTCCAAATTCATGTGTTCCAGATTGTGTCTTTGATTGAAAAGTTTTCTTCACTATAAACTCTTCTATCTATGATAAGTGCAACTAGAAGAATTTGTCCCATCTAAAATTCTGTAATCCCTATTAGCTAAAACTTGAGCATTACAAAGTTTCATATCTAAGTTCAGTTTATTGATAAGCCATCCTCCTCCTGCTAGAGTTTCTCTTGCTGATAGATGCTTATTTCTTTAGGTTTTGTTTTTCTGGTGTGTTTAGCTGATTCTCATGATGTAGCTGTTGCTGTTTTTTTGTCTCGGGGTGTGATTTTTCTGGTCACCTACTTCAACAGCGGCTGAAGTGTGTGTGCCTCAAACTCTCAGCGTGGACTCAGTGTTTTTGTTTGTTCGATTAGGGTGTGTAGATTGCAAAACATGACAAGTAACATGTAGATGCTCTATTTCTTGTTCCCTGCTCTAGTTTGTTTCAATCGATATTTGTCTGGACATCAACTCAAGTGCTGAATTTTGAGGGTAGGGAAGCTTGTGACATTACGGATTTCATTGATGATAGTGAGTGTGCAGTAGGATTGTATTGTACCTGTCGTTTATAGATCTTTTTTTAGTTACAACTCAATACTGAATTCGGTAGGGGTTCTTGAAGCATCACTAACTGTTGTAATAATGAATGTATATTAGGATTGTATTGTACCCTTCCGTGTTTCTGGATTTATCGGGCATACCCAAAACATCATGAAAATAAACTACATGCGATATATTCAAATACTGGGGTCTGGGACTATTTTATGGTGTTGTGGATATACTTTGTGATTTAAAGTTATTGATCTGTGGTCTGGTGTCATATTATGTTCTAATATTTTTTGTTTGACTCTTCCTCCGTTGCCAGGAAAGTGGTGAGTAGATGTCGATGACGCCTACTTGCTTGGCTGCTACAATGATGCATGCACCGGTGAAGCAAGCACACATGCAAGGCTGACCCCATGTATCTTCCTTGGCTGCGAACATCATCTACAGGTATGACATTGTCCCACCCCTCAGTTGTTTTGCACCTCTTCTCCCTGCATCCGAGAAAATTGTCGTTTAATCTGCTATTGATTTACAGTCTCTGTTCGTTAACACCAAGTCTAAACTGTTGCTTTGATTTTTCCTGTTACTTAGGCTAGCAGTATGACCCAGGATGCGAGGACCTGCTCACTGACCAGGACAATCTACGAGTTCCCAACGCGTCTGATGCAGGGTGCGTTAGAGCCAACCTCTTCTGGAAGAAGGCCACGCTCACGAGCCCCTCTGGATCAAAATAGGTATACCTTTCTGCCTCTCCTTTTGGATTCACTCATGTTTTAGCTCATGGATTGATGGATTTGTCTGATGGTACTGTAATTGTAAAGTCTGGTCCTCGTTTACTTTCTATAATTGATTGCCTGCTTGATGAGGCTTTGCCAACTGTCTAAATTTGAATGCATGCTAGCTAAGGCATTATTAAGCCCTTGGCGTTGGTTGTGCGTTTTGCTCCATTGTTATATACTTATCATTGTAGGATGGCAAGTTGTCGCAGCTGGAGCATGTCTCATAAGGGAGAGCAATGAAGTCCATTGTACTGTTAGGATAGTAGCAGATTGTCTTATTGTATATTCCCTCTGTTCCTGCTATATTCCTGTGTAAGGAAATGTATTCCTGAGATGATTTGTTGTGTTATGTAAGCCTGGGAGATGTGTTATGTGATGTGATATGATGGATGATTTGAATTCGACATGGAGTTTTCCTGATTTGAATATGAAATAACGTTGGATGTATGTGTGTAACTGGGCTAAAGTGGTCTTGGGCCCAAACAATTTTCAACATTAAAAGGCTGGTCCAAAAGGCTAAGATCTAATACCAGACAAATAATTGGGCTGAAAAAGGCCACAGCCCAACAAGCACTGGACTGCTTCGAAAATGAAACGAAAAAAATCTCAGAAAATAAAAAAAAAGGACCGCAAAAAGGCGAGGCCCAAAAAATTGGAAGAAGCTCAAAAAACATAAAGGCCGAATTGTTGGGCTAGGCCCACGTAGCTGACAAAAATAACAGGAAAAATATATATTAAATGGGCTGAATTATTGGGCTCGGCCCATATAGACAGCTGAACTGGACCGGGCTGATTCTAATCGACGACCATTTCGTTTGGTCGTAATTTTGCCACGTCAGCTTGCCACGTTGGATCTGACGTGGTCTGGGCAGACTGCCAGTGACCAAAACAATTGGTCGTAAAATCAACGACCTTTTATTTTGGTCATAGCTATCTACGACCATTTCACAAAGAAGGTTGTTAAGTTTCATTAAAGACGGCCAGCTTTTGACCAACTGTTTTTGGTCACAAAAAGGTCAAAAATGGAAAACAGTGACCATTCAGTGACCAATATTGATGGTCGCAAGTTGACATATTTCTTGTAGTGGATTAGGAGCTACATTTCCCCTGTTTCCTCCTTCCTTTCAAAGCTATAGCCGCTTCCTCGCTTGCTTGATCGATCTGGCCGTCTCGCATCCGACCGCCGAGGACGCCATGGTCTTCTTGAATGACCTCGCCAGCGGTTCCTGATCCGATGACGACTACTCTGTCACTAGCCGGAAATGCCTCTCTCCTCTCTCTCATTCCCCTAGGCTTAGGGTTATGATTTGAAATTGAGGATTTTAACCCGGCGGCCGATTTGAGCCATTTCTTCCTCTTGTAGTTCCCTAGGACCATCACTTGCAAGGAATGGAGCGGGGTAGCTGAAGATCTGCCTACTCATTGTCAGCATCAATCTCCATGCGTGAAGTTAGTGGTTTTTGAATCTGTGAACAGTGGGAGGAAGTTTCTGGCATGTGCAGAGAAGGTTAGCCCCACTTTTGTTGTTAGAAATCATTTGTTAGATGTGATTCAAACACTGTCACTGTGCTATGTTATTCTGGATGTGATTAAGACACTGTCACAGTTCTACCTAGTATCTAAAAATGTTGCCATCTCATCAGCGGTGCCCTGAGAAAATTATTTGGCACCGCTTCAGCAGTTTGTGCAGCCAACTTTGCTCCACACATCCGAGCAGCCAAGCAGTAAAATACTAATACTTTATGGCACGACCGAACTGGGCATCGGAGCAACTAGGTGCTTCGGTTCCCTGAATTTTTCCTCTGGCATCAGCTCGGCAGTGCAGGGCACCGGTGCCAAATGTAGCAAAATTTGATTTGGCACTGGTTTAGGCCTACATAGTGGAGAGCCTTAGTGCTATTAGTTCTATGTTATTAAATTTGTGCATGTACATACCTGGTAGTATTAATTTGATGTCATTCAAAAACTATCGCTGTGCTGCTGCAGTTATATTTAGCTTCCTTGTAAAATGGTTAATTTGCTATTATAGATGACTAAGAACTTGTAGCATTGTTGAAATTAATTATAGCTTGTGATGTTCCTGAATTTGGTTGTTGTCTCAGTAGCAATTAAGTCATTTGCACATTGAACTTTTTCAGAAGATATGTCATAATTAATGTGTTTCTTCAGTTTTTCAAAATATGTATGTGGTGATTTTCTAAGTTGTTAGAAACCCATTTTTTCCTACAATTGTAACTAATTTAGTTTTAAATATTATAGGATGAATGGAAGTGTTCTTACCTGAAGTGGGTTGATCAAGAGTGGCCACAGTCTTTGAAGATGTGCCTAGCAAAGCTTTGGAGCATGTATGAGGAAGAGAAAACAGATAGGTTTAGAGAAAATGTTGTCAACGATGAAGAATATTTTAAGATACGGGAAAAAAGAGGAAGATGGAGAATGATTTCAGATTTTTTTTAAATTACACTTTGCTGAGATGGTGTTTCAGAAGAAGGAGGCACTTTCCCAGTTGTGCAGTGCAAAACAGGCTCTTACTGAAGTGAAAAGCAGAGCTGGAGAAGACGAATTTGGCTGATCATGCACGCATCCACCAACATACATCAGCCGATTAGGGAAATTAATGAATATATTGTTCTAATATTGTGCTCAACATACTTTTTTGCTTATGAAAGTGAACTAGCTATATGGTGTACCGTGCTGTTGTGACGTAGCTATTGTACTGTGATGGTAAAATATATTTACGTGCGTGATATGAAAGTGGTAAACAGCTGTTCCATATGAAATGTGAATTTGCTTAATACTGGGATTATTAATAGTAAACTAATAAACCTGCTAAATGGGTCATGGCACTTTCCAAACGTTTCTAGCAGTATAAGCATGTGTGGTTGATAGCCCGATGTCATACAGTTTTCTTCACCAAACCGTGTGTGATATACTTGAATAACGCAAACGCTTAACTGAGGCAGAACGTCTGTAATCGCTCCATCTATCAGAGACGAGACTATACAGAAAGCTGTGTGTGATGCGGTCTGACAACACAAACGATTGTTCCATAATTACTGTGTGGGATGCCAAGACGATCTCAAACGACTTGTCCAACAAAACGTCTGCGTTAGCTCCCCCGATCGCACATGAGTATATGCGCTAAGCGTGTGTGACCGGAGGAGCTATCGCCGACGGTTTTTGGGTCGTGTGGGATGGACCCCCCCATCGCGCATATAGGCAAGGCGACGGTTTAAAACTCTGTCGCGGAAAGGGAGTAAAAACAGTTTGTATAGCACGTCGCTGCACCCGTGGTGGTCTACAGAGCTGGATGCACCTTTTATTACTTCTATTGTTTGTTGTACTACCATGATTGAAAATAAATAGATCATAAGTTTTCCAAAAAAAAGTTGAAGCTGATCACGCATGGTTGATAGAGTGCAAACCTAAGGGCATCCCAACGCCGACCCGCAAATGTCTCCAGTAGATGTTCGTTTTATGTCCGAACGTGGTTCGCGGACATGATGCCGGAGTGAGCCATCCAATATTAATTACAAAGTATCCGGTTGGGAGGAGAAAAAGTAGGTGGGGACTATGAATGTGGTGGGATATTTGTGACTTAGTGTCCGGTTGGGAGAAGAGAGAAGAGAGGGGACCATACATGTGAAGAAAGAGAAAAGAGAGAAGGACCACGTGGATGCTTTTGTTGGTCAAGTGTATGTCCGGAGTCGGTATAGCTCCCATGTTTGTCTCGCCTTTGCTAGAAAACGGACGTCCAGACCATTTCGCGGACCGATAAAGGTTAAATTGTAAAAGTGAACAAAAGTGTCCGATCAAACATATATCGGAGTTTTGAGGTGAGATGCCCTAACAGAGACATTGTCCAGCGCCAGGTCTAGGGATTGGTCGCGCAGTCCATACACGAAACAGCAATATTCGGTTTATGCACGTGTTGCGCACTGAAAGAGGGACAGAGCGCACGGCATGTCGCCGTGGCCATGTCCAGTCATCGAGCGGAAATTGCTATATATCTTAAAATGTGTAGATGGTCCAAAAGGGAATTGTACTGTATGTACAGACAAGACGCAGCAATTCGATGCTGTTCAAAAAAAAAAGATCTCTATTATTATAAGGGGGCGGAGTCAGAGGCTCAGAGCCGCGTTGCAAAGATCGAGCTTCATATAGCTCTTTTTTTTTTAAAAAAAAGCAAAATATATTTAGAAGTTTTAAAAAATGCCAATTTTTTTCTACAGATACATATGTATATTCTTCAAATTTGTATAAAAATTCATCAACTAATTTGATTATTTGCATGCTACATAAAAAAGACAAATATCAGACCCAAATACAACAAAGAAAAAGCCTATTTTAATCTGTCTTTTTGTCTTTTTGTGTAGATAACATATGAATATGTATGTTCATGAAATTTTATACATGTATATTTTTTTCAGGATTTTTTTAGGTATAGCAAAAGTATTTTCTCTGGAAAAAAATAAAGGGCTCTATGGAGCCCGGCCTTTGCTTGCACTTTTTGGGGGCAGAGTCATAATTACCCCAGATCTATATACCCACATGTCGCTGTCCCACGTATAATGCTGGCTGCCTGCAACAGGTTAACTGGCAGACAAAAAACTACATGCATAATCCATCAGATCACAGCTTGTGCTTGATTGAAGAGGAAGCTAGCATATGAGCACTACACATAACTAGGTGGCTAGCTGGGGTAGGTCTAGAAGAAGAGTGGGAAATGGATTGGCCTATTAGACAATTTTATTTGTCGTTGCGGCATCAAACGAACTTTGATTCCGATTAAATTTGATATATGGCCTATCTTTACTATAATAAGGTCACACGCAGAGATTCAACCCATTCAGACTTCGTTTAACTAGCGAACTTGAAAATATCTTCATTTTCTTAAATGAAGGAGTTTGAACTAGGATTTATATCTAGCCTCGTGCTAAAATTGCAAAACATTTTGTTAGCTCCCAAATGTCACAAAAATAATGTGTCCTGGATTTGAGGGTAAGTCTCGGTACAGAAGATTGAAAGAGGGAGGGAGGTTTGCTTACTCACCATTTGACAAAATGGCGAAATAGAATACTTTAATTAATTAATTAATTAATTAATACAAGATAATACTGATGCAATGTTTATGAGATGCACAAATGATATTAGACAAAAATATATTTAAGCTACTACTCTCAGGTTGTTACATCTTATTTCTCCAAATCTTGGATTAGAGGACTAGAATATCTTGATCGAAGCAGGTAGGTCAGAATATGGCCGGTAGAAGACACATCACACTGCGTGCGCCTCAGGTTTGCATCATGTTTCGGGTGAAACTTAAATATGATACATTGGTAAATATTAATATGTATTACGAATTAATAGGACATCTTTAAAGCCGGCCCTTAAATCGACTGCAAACATCTAGACCGTGTTGCCCGGACTCAGTTTGCTAGGCAACTCCGTCCTGCATCGGTCCACGGACCAGTCCCCATGTTGCGGGAGTCCGGACCGCCGCCACATAGGACTCTGACACCCCCGGCCCACCCAAAACCATACCCGAACCCTGCGTCTCCATCCTTTCCCCCTTTCTCTGCATCCGCTTCCTCCCTGGTTGACACCGCTGATGTATCACCCCGGCCGCCCGTCAAGCGTTTTTCGGACCTACGCAACCTCCGCCGCTCCACCCGGTCGCCACACCGCTTTGCCTGCGCCGCCATTCCATCCCTCTCGTCCATCCATCGCACAAATACCATCCGCCCCAGCAGATGCCGTCCTTGGGATTCACTATGCCTGACAAGTGTTTGGTGAAATGCCCGTGCTAAATTTTAGACAATTTTACTCCCTTCTTTGAAGCAACGAATTCGGACATGGAGTACATGTACGAGCACTACCTTGAGTCATCCAATGAGGAAGGTTATGCGGATGAAATGGTGATGATGCAGGTGGTCCTTGCAGATGTTGAGCGTGCAGGAGAGTATGTTCTCAATTTTGAGGGATCAATCAAGGGTCATCGAGTGCTGGATCATAACAAGGCACAGGGGCATTTGACGTTGATGGACGAATACTTTTCCCCTGATGCCCTATTCGCTGACAATTTTCGTTGGCGCTTTCGGTCGCCACACCGCTTTGCCTACACCGCCATTCCACCCATCTCGTCCGTCCGCCGCGCAAGTACATCCGCCCCAGCGGATACCATCCTTGGTAGTCACTACGCCCGACAAGTGTTTGGTGAAATGGCCGTGCTAAATTTTAGACAATTTTACTCCCTTCTTTGAAGCAATGGATTCGAACATGGAGTACATGTACAAGCACTACCTTGAGTCGTCCAACGACTCGTCCAACCAGGAGGGTTATGCAGATGAAATGATGATGATGCAGGTGGTCCTTGCAGATGCAGAGCGTGCAGGAGAGCATGTTCTCAATTTCGAGGGATCGATCAAGGGTCATCGAGTGCAGGATCCGAACAAGGCACAGGGGCATTTGACGTTGATCGACGAATACTTTGCCCCCGATGCCCTATTCGCTGACAATTTTCGTCGGCGCTGTTGGATGTGAAAAAATGTGTTCGATCGCCTCTATAGTGTCGTCTGGTCCTACGATGACTACTTCATCCTGAAGAAGGATGTCGTAGGAAGAATTGGATTCTCTGGTTAACATAAGTGCACTGCTGCATTAAACATGCTTGCATATGGCACGACTATAGATTAATGGGACGAGTACCTCCGGATGTCTGAGAGCACAATAGGAGACGTCATGGTCAGATTTGCTACTGCAGTGGTAGATGTGTTTTCAATACCTGAGAAAACCAACTGTCGCGGACACTGAAGGGTCCATGACACTCTCAGAAGCAAGAGGATGGCCAGGGATGCTTAGACCTCTTGATTTCATGCATTGGAGATGTAAGAACTCCCCAAAAGTTTTACAAGACCAATATCAGGGTTTTGTTAAAAATCCAACCATCATGCTTGAAGCAGTTGCATCATAGGACATCTGGATTTGGCACGCTTTCTTTGGCATGTCCCGAGTCTAACAATGACATCAGTGCGTTGCAGCGGTCTCCTTTGTTTGGTAGGTTAACAGAAGGACAAGCTCCTCCATGCAACTATACTGTCAATGGGCATGAGTACAATATGGGCTACTATCTCGTTGACGGTATCTATCCTCTGTGGGCTACCTTCATCAAGACCATCTTTGAGCCAGTTGGTCAGAAAAGAGCTCACTTTGCCCAAAGAGAAGGAACTAGAAAGGATGTGGAGAGGGCATTTGGAGTGCTCCAAGCCCGTTTTGTAGTTGTTCACGGACCTGCTAAATAATGGGATCCGGAGACCTTATGGGAGGTGATGAGATGTTGTGTGATCATGCACAGCATGATCGTGGATGATGAAGGTGAAAATGATGTCCGAGGTCTGGAACTTGAGAAAATGGGTGATCCTATCCAACTTCCACATAAGAATTCACCCACGTTTGATGAGTGTGTCCAAATGCATCAACAAATTCAGCATCGAGCAACTCATGGCAGCTCAATGAAGATTTGATTGAGCATTTGTGGGCGGTTAAAGGGGACAACTAGAACATACACTAGTACATGTCTGTGCTATTAAGGCCCCACCTTCGCACACGATAGAGAATAAACGTGCGTGATGAACACATCGCACACCAAATATAAATAGAACCGTGTGTAAAAAAACAAACGTGTGAGAAGCTAGAGTCATCGCACACACTTATTTAAAAAAAATGTTTGCATTTGGGTACACACAGTTCGGGAAAATTAATTGTGTGTGATCTACAAGTTATCAGACACGGTTCATTTAGAAGTCCCGTGGGCAATGCATTGCACACGGTTCATACATATGAATTGTTTGTGTTGTCGTTGGTCATCAAGCACGATTGATGCCACATAACTGTGTGTGATTCAGTTTAAGGTTAATACCAAATAGTTCATGTGTATTGTTGCAAAAATTGCCCATAGGTGGATAAGAACAAGTGTCAGCCCACGCATCTTGTCAAATCAATCCACACTGCGGCAAGGACAAGCATGAACTAGACTGGACTAGTTTTCTTCCCGCCGGAACGCTCGTCGGTGTATATCTGTCCCGCTTATTTTTCACCGATTTCCATGCATCAGCGCTGCAATGATGCGATGCGAGTGTTAGTACCTTTATTCCTACGCATCGCCAAACCTTATAGCCCAAGCATTGTGGGCGGCTGCTCTAGAAAACCCCATTCACCCCTGAGGTCAAGAATACCCACATTTCTCTGTCATTAAGGCTGTCGCCGATAGACCCAATTGCTTAGGTATGCCAGAACAGCGAGAGGGAGGGCTTTAGGCACTTGGAGCTGTTACCGTGCCGCCACCGCTCCAAGCATGCTAAGAGCGCTTGACAAGCTATGCTGGCGCGCCGAGGCGCCTGCGACGGTCACGTGGTGCAGAATGCGGCCGATAGGGTCGATAGGGAGGAGGCGCCGCCCTAGGGTCGTGGCAGCAACCAGTGCCGCGGACGGCGATGACGACGATCGCGACCTTGAAGGCACCGCACAGCTCCATCGGGACACCCTGCTGGCCATCGGTCTGTCCCTCACGGACGGGCGCTTCGACGGCTACCTCCGCTACGAGAAGGACCGCAAGGCAAGTTTGGCGATGGCGCAGTCTATCGAGGATGCCCGCGAGGTGCAGCGCCTCGAGGAACACCAGGAGTGTTATGTGGACCAGCCCATCAAACGTGGAGTCTTATCCCTTAATAGAGTCCTAGTTGATTAAGCATCTTTGTTAGGAAAGAGTCTAGTCAGTTTAGAGATAGTATTAGAGTTTGAATAGATTTACCAGCTTGTTGGCCAAGTCTAGTCTATTATATAAAGGGGTCGACCCCTCTCAATAAAGCAGAGAAGAATATTGTCGTTTACTTTTATCTACTTTTCAGTAATTAGGGTTAGGTCAGTAGTAGTTCTTCCAATTTGTTATCAGAGCCATCTACGATGGGGGATAAAGAAATCGAGATCGAGGCTGTGGAGCAGATGAAGATCATCATGAAGCAATTGGAGGCCTTCACACGCCAATGAGAGGAGGACCAGACGCTCCTCGCTGGGCTGGTGCGGCGCTTGACGGCGCTCGAGCAGCGGCTGCGGCCCTGCCCCCACCTCCAGATTCCAAGGCTGCAGCAGCCGCCCATGATGCCACCTCTGCGGGCCAGGCCCTCCTTCCCAGCGACGACTCGCCCCTTATGCTTCCCCTCGCTAACAGCACCTTCAGTGTCCCCTTTTCCGGTGAGGGAATCACCGCCGCCGGCGGACCTCCACTTGTCGGGCAGATTGCCCACCCCCACCACCCCCTCACTTTCGCTGCCAACCACCATCAGATGCCAGCACCCATTTACCACCTCCAGCCACCTCCTTGATCGCCACAGACACCCCCTAATGTCAATCTGGGCCACTTGGCACACTCACCCTACATCCCAAATCCCACCCCAAACCCTACCCCAATTTTGCCACCCACCTACCAGCAGCAACCCTACCATCAGCAGTAGCCACCCTACCATCAACAGCAGTAGCAGATTTTCGCAGCCGCCTCTACTGCCTTCACATCTCCACCTGCCAACAGATTTCATACGCCGCTATGGCCGCGCCCCCTACACAACCCATCTATGGATCCACCCCGCCCATCACTCCCTTCCGCCCCTGCCTAACAATCAACTCGGCTCAGGTTCAGGTTCAGGTGTGGCTCGCTTCCACAAGCTTGACTTCTTGATGTATGAACGTTCGGTTGATCCTATTGGTTGACTCCATAGGTGTGAGCAGTTTTTCCGTGGACAACGCACGGCCAAGGCCGATAAGGTCTGGACTGCAGCGTACCACCTCATGAGTGACGCTCAGTTCTGGTACTTACAGCTCGAGCGCGATTTCGGCATGCCGACATGGGAGCAGCTCAAGGAAGCTTGCCATGTTCAGTTTGGGTCGTCACTCCGAGCCAACCCTTTGGGTGAGTTGGCACGCCCGCCGTTCACTTCCTCAGTTACCGACTACACCAGCAGGTTTCTAGCGCTCATGTGCCACAACAATGAGCTGTTAACACCGTCCCAACAACGGTTTCTGTACACAGCAGGACTGCCTGATGGTCTTCATGTTGACGTCGAGCTTCAGCGGCCATCTGACCTCCACACCGCCATCTCCTTCGCCAAGACCTATGAGTAGCGACATTTCCCTCCAACAACATCACCACACCAGCCTTCTGGTCCTATAGGGCCCTTGTGCCCCTCCGATCTTCCTGCCGTCAACGCAGCTACAATACCTTCCCTGCCAGTGTCACTAGCACCTATTTTGCCGTCAACCACTCCAGAGCCAACCCCACTACGCCAGGTTCGGCGCCTCACTCCAGCGGAGTTAGCAGAACGTCGTCGCCAAGGCCTTTGCTTCAACTGCGACGAGATTTATGTTCGAGGTCACCGATGCGCGCGCCTCTTCTTCATCGAGGCTGATGACTATGACCAAGGTCTCCTGGGAGGCAATTGGCAACCTACTGCTTGCGGACAAGCTGTTTTTCAAGGAAAGGAGAGATGTTATGTGGACCATCCCATCAAACGTGGAGCCTTATCCCTTAATTAGAGTCCTAGTTGATTAAGCATCTTTGTTAGGAAAGAGTCCAGTCAGTTTAGAGATAGTATTATAGTTTGAATAGATTTATCGGCTTGTTGGCCAAGTCTGGTCTATTATATAAAGGGGCCGACCCCTCTCTATAAAGCAGAGAAGAATATTGTCGTTTACTTTTATCTACTTTTCAGTAACTAGGGTTAGGTCAGTAGTAGTTCTTCGAAAGAGGCCGAGGCTGCTGCTGCGCAGGAGAGGCAGCGACAGGGTTGGCGGGAGCGCTAGAGGCTCCGTCGCTAGAGGGCTCGGTCGGCGGCAACCCAGCAACAAGCAGTCGCACAGGAGGCCAAGGCACGCGCTTGAGCAAGCTCTGGTTCCTCCCACGCATGAGGACCGACAATGATGACTGCATCGCGCCATATATGTAAGTGCGTCAGCTACTTCTGCGGTCATAGTTAATCAATTAACACGTTAAGTAAGTAAGTTAGTGAGATGTTTAGGCGACCCTTTTGTGCAGTTCTGGTGGATGATGGAAGTTGAAATGCCGAAAATTTCTGCAAATGAAGCCTGACTTTTGTGCAGTTTAGTGTGTATGAACTGTTTATATATGAAATCTATAAATATGTTTAGTTGTTGTTGTTATTTATATTGCAATGTGATGCATCACTAACTATATATACATATAGGGATTATATATATATTGAAATTATATATATATATATATATATATATAGGAAAATGGCTATGTACTCCTAGGAGTACGTACTCCCGCTCCTCATATACCATATAAATGAATCTTTTATACCTCATTATTATTTTTAATATACTTCATTAATAATTAGTAGATACCCCAAAATGAGTTTCATGAAAAAATTCATGTGAGTCTACATATTTTTAAAGGTTTACGTATATACTGATTTGTTTGTACGTGAAAAAGGTATATTACAAAAAGTACGTCGCAAATAATATTTTTTCAACAAAACTTGTATTGGGGTATCTTACAATATTTAATGAAGTATATTGAGATTGTATAGGAAAATTAGTCCTATATATATATATATATATATATATATATATATATATATATATATATATATATAGGGTGGGTCTATTCTACCAACCCCCTTAAGACCTTATTCTGCCAACAAAAAAGGTTATTCTGCCAACACTTCGCCTCCCTCCCCACCTTCTCTTCCCGCACGACCCATCCCTCGTACCACTTTCTTCCCCCGCAACCTCCCCCCGCAACCACTCCGCAACACCCCCTTCTCTCCCCATCTGCCGACGCCCGGCCAACGGCCAGCCACCCTACTTCCTGCCCCGCTGCTCTAACCTTCCCCTCCCCTTCCCCCACCCCCACCTACCACCACCTCCCACCGCGAGGCGCCGCGGCCTTCCAATTTGAGGCGCCATCGTCCCCCCGCCGCCAGGTCAATCGACGATGACCACGGCCTCCCGCCCCAGATCAACGGCCTCCCCGCCAGATCCGCGCACCACGGCCACCCACCGCCGCCGTTCGCCCACCACCAGCATCAACTGAGGCATCCCTCATCCAACCCCAACCCCTCCGCTTCATCCATGGTTGGCCGGCGCGCCGTGCTCACCCCTTCCCCGGATCCGAGGAGGCCGCGACCCCTTGCCACCAGATCCGAGCGCCGCGCTCCGATGGCGATGCCGCCACAACCAGGCACCGGTGAGACCAGCTCCGTCCCCCGCGCCTCTCCCTTCTTCCCCTGCTTCGTCCTCTCTCTCTCTCTCTCACCCCTTTCCACTTCTCTCTCTGTGTGCCGCAGCAAGGACGCAACCATGGCCACCGTTGCCCGAGGCTTGCCACCGCTGGTACTCGACGTGATGCCGACGAGTTCGGTCGGCACTGGGTTTTGTGAGTTGACGACACCAGGAGGACGACGAGCGAGCCACCACCAGCATCCATTGCAGTTCGCCGGCACACCACCTTGCAGTATGGGCGTTCGGCGAAATCTTCTTCGTTGAGGACATGCAGCTCGCCGGCGAGTGGGTTGCGGTTCGCGCAGCTCGGGCCGTGCAGTCCACTATTACTTGTTGTTTGTGTTTTTTGTTTTGAGGTGCATATTGCGGTTCGCCGGCGACCACCCCCTCATTCCCCTCCAAGGTGAACAATGCAGTACGTTTGGTGAATCGCCAAAGTCCATATTTTCAAATTATTGTGGCACACTTGAAAATAACCTGAAAAAATGTGTAGTTGATGGGTTAACAAAAGAAAAAGTGGAGATAATCTAAAAATAGTGTAGTTCATTGGTACAAAAGTTTGTGACTCATTTCAGTGGAGATAATGTAAAAAAACTATGCAGTTCATTGTGTCATTTGGATGTTAGAAAACTTGGTGGTTTACTGTGTAGTTGCAGTTCATTGGGACAAAAAATGGTGTACAGCGATGAGTGGCAGCTGTGCACAATGCCCCAGTGGTGTACAGAGGACTTCATTGTAGTTTAAATGTGCAGCCAAACCACGATAATAACAAAATGAGAAGATGACAAAAATGTTAGGGAGATGACAAAACAAATAATGCGGTTCACTTTTGGTCGTGACGCGGTTCATTCTCAGTAGTGCCGCGGTTCACTAACGCCCAATGTGAAGTGCAAAAAATGTTAGGGAGATGACAAAAACTCATGCGGTTCACTTTCGATAGTGTCGCGGTTCACTTTCAACAGTGTCGCGGTTCACTTTAGGTAATGTCGCGGTTCACTTGCTCCCAAGTGTGAAGTACAGAAAAATGTTAAGGAAACGACAAAAAAAAGTAATGCGGTTCATTTCTCGATAGTGTTTGCGGTTAACTTACGCCCGATGTGAAACGCATTGCACTTCTTCGTGTGGGAAAATTTACGTCTCACAAAAAAGAAACCATGCAGTTCGTTTGCCCGTATGATGCAGTACGGTTTTCAGTCTAAAGTAGTGCGGTTTTCTGTCCGATGCAGTACACTCGTCAATTTTGGTGTCGCGAAAAACAGAGTGTCCGCATTTCGGTAATTTCGAAACTGCTCTTAAACCGTAAGGAATTAGAGAGGGTGTTCTACATGAAAAAGTTGCGTCTCATCGATATCTTTCCAATGGCGTATCATTTGAATCATTCCGACCAGCAGTTTGTAAAAATTCGCAGAAAAACGGCCGCTGCCACCCGTCGTCCGCCGCACCATTTTCAAAATTAATTTAAAACCGTAAGGATTCTCAAAAACATTTCTACATATGAAAGTTGTGCCTCGTCCGTAGATTTCCAACGGTGTATCAAACGCCTCATTTCGACAAACGGTTAAAAAACTGGAGTGAAAACAGTGCCGAAAAATTACAAAATTTTTGAAAAAACAGAATTCCGCGATTTAGTAAATTTGAAACTGCTCTTAAACCGTATGGAATTAGAGAAAGTAATATATATCAAAAAGTTGCGCCTCGACGATATCTTACCAACGGCGTATCATTTGCTTCATTCCGACAAGCGGTTTACGAAAAAACGTGAAAATACGCTCGCTGCCACTCATATGGCGCCCACCGTTTTCGAAACTGCTCTTAAACCGTGAATAATCTTGAAAAAATTTCAACATGGCGAAATTGCGCCTAATCCATAGCTTTCCAACAGCGTATTACACGCCTCGTTCCGACAAACGGTTTAAAAACTGGATCAAAAATAGTACCGATAAACACCGCATGCAGTTTTTTGCGGCGAGAAGTTCACTCATCTCTGTACTGCAGTGCACTTGCTTCAGAAAGTGCAGTGCCCTCGCGTTGAGCGTGCAGTTCGGAAGTGTGGGCAGAATAACTATTCTGCCAATATTGGCAGAATAGACGGGCTGTGTGTGTATATATATATATATATATATTTCATCCTACCACCTGGGGTAGTTACCCCACATGTCTAATATACTACCATGTGATAGTATATATACTACTTTATCATTATAAGTATGTTCATATGTATATAATATACTTGAAAGTGAGTTATATGAAAAAATTGCAAATTGGCCCATGATTTTTATTATATTTGTGAAATACGTACATATTTGTACGTAAAAAAGAGCATTATCAAAATACGATACATACTACCAAAAAAGTAGTATATATACTACATACTACACGTACATACTCTCCGATTTGATAGATACTACATACAACATACAAAACTCAAGTGGTGGTAACTACCACCGGTGGTAAATAAAATTTGATATATATATATATATATATATATATATATATATATATATATATATATATATATATATAAGGAATATACATACTACTACCGGGTGTAGTTACACCCATGTCTCATATACTATCATATGGTAGTATATACTACTTTATCATTTTTAGTATGTTCATATACTATATCTAAGATACTCCAAAGCGAGTTATGTGAAAAAATTGCACGTGAGCCCATGTTTTTATCATATTTATTAAATACGTAAATATTTGTACGTAAAAAGGGATATGCTCAAAATATAACACATACTATCTAAAAAATAGTATATATACTAACTAAACATTCTTACATAATACATACTATGCATACATACACTCCGGTATGATAGATATTACCTAAAACATACAAAACAAAAGTTATAGTAACTACACCCGGTAGTAGGAAACATTTGTCATATATATAGGGAAAATACATCATACCACCTAGGGGTAGTTACCCCACATGTCCCATATAGTACCATGTGGTAGTATATATTTTTACTTTATCATTTTAAGTATGTTCATATACTATATATAAGATACTCTAAAGTGAGTTACATAAAAAAATTGCAAGTTGGCCCATGGTTTTATTATATTTGTAAAATACGTACATATTTGTATGTAAGAAGAATCATACTCAAAATATGATACATACTACCAAAATAATAATATATATACTATCTAAACATTCTTATTTACTACATACTACGCGTACATACTCTCCGATTTGATAGATACTATATACAACATACAAAAATCAAGTGGTGGTAACTACCACCGGTGGTAGATAAAATTTGTCATATATATATAGGAAAAATACATTCTACCACCTGGGGGTAGTTACCCTCATGTCTCGTATACTAACATGTGGTAGTATATATATACTACTTTATCATTGTAAGTATGTTCATATACTATACATAAAATATTTCAAAGTGGGTTACATAAAAAAATTGCAAGTTGGCCCATGGTTTTATTATATTTATGAAATATGTACATACTTGTACGTAAAAAAGAGCATACTCAAAATACCATACTTACTACCAAAAAAGTAGTATATATACTACCTAAACATTCTTATATACTACATACTACACGTGCAGACTCTTCAATTTGATAGATACAACATACAACATACAAAACTCAAGTGGTGGTAACTACCACCAGGCGGTAGTTAGGAAACATTTGTCCTATTCTGATCACGGGATCAGAATAATATTTTGATAACTAGTCGAACTTCGTGTTTTGTAGGACTTGAACTTCCACTCGTAAGAACCCAACCTTCTTTCTCTTTTCACAACGGGGGCTTCCCGCGGGATTAAGGGCGATGCACTGTGTTCCTTGGGACCTTAGTGTCAATCTTATACACTTTTTAGCATCTAAATGGGGGTTTTGTTTCGCAATCTTCCTTGCTGGCGGATTTGTTCTCAGGACGTGACCTCCGCGCGTTTGTGAGAGGCCCAATGGAGGCAGGAATCAATCATGAACGCCTAACAAGATCGCAATTGGGTTTTAGCGTACGCTTCGTGTTCATTTTAATGTTATTTGTCGCGGATTTTGTTTTGGAGCTCTGTTCTTCGTCCGCCGGTGTTGTTGGAGCCGCTTCTGTAGATTTTTTTCTCTCAAAATTGGCGGTGGATCTGCGTATTATATTGAATTTGAAACCATCCTAATTCATTAATTCTGGTCGGGGGGGTCCCTACACTCGTTTTTTCGGCCGATCGAATCTTGTTCTGCCCGCCATGGTTGAACCCACTGTTCTTCGAATGGACAGAGTGGTGGTAGCAGGGAGTAGGATAGCCTTCGAAATGTGGCGGACGTGTATGTAGTAGACGCAAATGATTAGAGCTGGGAAGCAAATTCGATCGTGGGTATTTTTTCGATCACTTACGGTTTGTTGTAGAAGTTGGACTTCTATATCATTTGTGTTAGAACTTCTGTGGTTTCACATTTTTTAGGTGATGCGGCACTATGATCTCTTCTGTTACTGTTGTCATAAAAAAATTATGTCTGGTTTTTGTTTTTCACAGTCCTCACGTGTGCAATTGTGGAGCTGGCCCATAGACACACACATCCTCTTTTTGTCTAACCTATTTTCATACTCCGAATAGTAGTAGAACTTTAGTAGCTTCTCATGCTAAAGTTCCAGTTTTTTTTTCATATGTTCGAAACTTCAATAGTGAGGTTTTTTTAACAAGTGAATCCGAGGTTTTAAAAACTTCAGACTTCTGTTTCTTTCTAATTTGAACTTCATTATTTTAATTTTCATCAAAGAATTTTTTGTATTTATATAAAATCATCGAATTGATCTTTTTTTTAAAAAACATTGAACTTCATTATTTTTAAAACTGCTATGTGTTTTTTAAATTGACCCTTACTTGTTTTGTACTAAACATCCAATTTTTTATTATTTAAATTTGAACTTTTGTGTTTTTTTAGAAACGGGGAAAATTCATTTTTTATATCATTTTAAACTCCTTTGTTTTTCTTAATTTGTACTTTTGTGATTTATTCTTTTAATTATGACGGAAAATCCAAGTTTTCTAATAAAGATCGATCCTCCACAGTTATTTAAATTTGAGCTTCTAATATTTTTTATGAAATGGGGTAAGCCCCTTTTTTTGAATTTTTTGAACTTCTCTATTTTTTCCCACAAACTATGTTTTTTTTGTAATAAACATTGAACTTCTCTATCATTTAAATTTGAACTGCGCCTGTCAACTAAGCGCACCACGGCGTTAGCGCGAGGCCCCATCCCTCGCCCCCCTCCGGCAAGGCTGAGCCAGGAACGAGCCGGAGCAGGCGACGACGCGGCGTGCGGCCGCGATGTCGCATGCGGAGGCGAGTCAGTCACATCCGTGACCCCACTATCTATCTTAGGGGTGTGGGTGCGTGGGGGGACACAATAACCGCACTGCGCCTGTCAACCAAGCGCACTGCCGTGTTAGCGCGAGACCGAGCCGGGGGGGGGACCCCCCTTCCCCCTCCCCGGCGAGGCTGAGCCAGGAACGAGCCGGAGCAGGTGACGACGTGGCGTCGCATGCAGAGGCGAGTCTGTCACATCCGTGACCCCACTATCTATCTTAGGGGTGTGGTTGCGTGGGGACGGGGGGGACACAATAACCGCACTGCGCGTGTCAACCAAGCGCACTGCCGTGTTAGCGCGAGACCGAGCCGGTGGGGAGGAGGGTCAGGACCCCCTCCCCCCTGATACGTCTCCAACGTATCTATAATTTTTGAATGTTCCATGCTGTTATATTATCAATCTTGAATGTTTTTATATACATTTACCGCAATTATATATCATTTTTTGGGACTATCCTATTAACTTAGTGCCCAGTGCCAGTTGTTGTTTTCTGCCTGTTTTTGGTTTTAAAGAATATGAATACCAAACGAAGTCCAAATGCCACGAATCTTTTTTGAGATTTTTTTCTGGACATAACAAACACTAGAAGCTTCGGGAGAAGGCCAGAAGACCCAGGAGGTGGCCACGAGCCACCAGGGCACGCCTGGGGGGGGGGGCAGGCGCGCCCTGGTGCCTCGTGGGCCCACCTCTGCCTCTTTTGACCTAATTCCACCACTATAAATCTACAAAAATCGGGAAACCAACAGGGGAGTCCACGAAATACGTTTTCCGCCGCCGCAAGCTTCTGTTCTCGAGAGATCCCATCTGGGGGCCTTTTCCGGCACTCCGCCGGAGGGGGAATCGATCACGGAGGGGCTCTACATCAACCATGCTGCCCTTTCGATGATGCGTGAGTAGTTTACCACAGACCTTCGGGTCCATAGTTAGTAGCTAGATGGCTTCTTCTCTCTTTTTGATCTTCAATACAATGTTCTCCTCGATGTTCTTGGAGTTCTATCTGATGTAATCACTTTTTGCGGTGTGTTTGTTGGGATCCGATTAATTGTGAGTTTATGATCAGATTATCCATGAATATTATTTGAGTATTCTCTGATCTCTTTTATGCATGATTATTATAGCTTCGTATTTATTCTCTGATCTATTGATTTGGTTTGGCCAACTAGATTGATTTATCTTGCCATGGGAAGAGGTGCTTTGTAATGGGTTCGATCTTGCGATGCTCAATCCCAGTGACAGAAAGGGACATGACACGTATGTATCGTTGCTATTAAGGGTAAAAAGATGGGGTTTATTCATGCGTGAGTTTACTTTGTCTACATCATGTCATCTTGCTTAAGGCGTTACTCCTTTCTTTATGAACTTAATACTCTAGATGCATGCTGGATAGCGGTCGATGGGTGGAGTAACAGTAGTAGATGCAAGCAGGAGTCGGTCTACTTGTCTCAGACGTGATGCCTATATACATGATCATTGCCTTGGATATCATCATGATTATTTGCTTTTCTATCAATTGCCCAACAGTAATTTGTTTACCCACCGTATGCTATTTTCTTGAGAGAAGCCTCTAGTGAAAACTATGGCCCCCGGGTCTATCTAAATCATATATTAAAAATCCTAAAAATACCTTGCCGCACTTTTATATTATTTATTTTATTTTGTATTTTTGTTTAATCTATCTATCCATCACCATACAATTTAATCTCGCAAGTCACAATTGACCGCCAAGGGATTGACAACCCCTCGTTTGCGTTGGGTGCAAGGATTTGTTATTTGTGTGCAGGTACTGCTAACGAGGTGTGGCGTGATTCTCCTACTGGATTGATAACCTTGGTTTCATAACTGAGGGAAATACTTACCTCTACAATGCTGCATCATCCCTTCCTCTTCGGGGAAAATACCAACGCAAGCTACAAGTAGCACCCCCCTCCCCTTCGAGGCCGAGCCAGGAACGAGCCGGAGCAGGTGACGACGCGGCGTCGCATGCGGAGGCTAGTCCGTCACATCTGTGACCCCACTATCTATCTTAGGGGTGTGGGTGCGTGGGGGGACAGAATAACCGCACTGCGCCTATCAACCAACCGCACTACCGCGTTAGCGCGATGCCGAGCCGGGGAGGGGAGCAGTAGATGACGCGGCGTGCCGCGGCGTCGCATGCGGAGGCGACTCTATCACATCCGTGACCCCTCTATCTATCTTAGGGGTTAGGATGCGTGGGTGGCAGAAACAAAATAACCGCACTGCGCATGTCAACCAAGCGCACTGCCGCGTTAGCGCGAGGCCGAGCCGGGGGAGAGGGGGTCAGGACCGGCAAGGTCGAGCCAGGAATGAGCCGGAGCAGGCGACGATGCGACATGTGGCGGCTTTGCATGCGGAGGCGAGTCCGTCACATCCGTGACCCCACTATCTATCTTAGGGGTGTGGGTGCGTGGGGGGACAGAATAACCGCACTGCGCCTATCAACCAACCGCACTACCGCGTTAGCACGAGGCCGAGCCGGGGAGGGGAGGGGGGACACCCCTCTCCCCCGATGATGCCGAGCCAGGAACAAGCTGGAGCAGACGACGACGCGGCGTCGCATGCAGTGGCGAGTCCATCACATCCGTGACCCCACTATCTTTCTTAGGGGTGTGGGTGCATGGGGGGCGGGAAACAGAATAACCGCACTGCGCCTGTCAACCAAGCGCACTACCGCGTTAGTGTGAGGCCGAGCCGGGGGTTCAGGACCCCCTCCCGCCCCCTGGCGAGGCTGAGCCAGGAACGAGCCGGAGCAGGCGACGACGCGGCGTCGCATGCGGAAGCGAGTCCGTCACATCCGTGACCCCACTATCTATCTTAGGGGTGTGGTGCGTATTTGCACTTAATGCATAGGTGAATTTGAAATTACTTTTTGTTTTTTGTTTTTTAGGGCTGTGTATTTAGGTTTAGCTGGACTTCCTTTGTGTGTGTATTTGAACTTCTTTTTTTCTTTTATTACTTATTTTGAAGGGTTGCCAACAGGTGTAATTTGACTTTTTCTTTGTTTGTCTGTTTTGAATTTGTTTTTGTTTGCTTCTTCTGCTGTAGTGCAATGCGAACTTGGGTGTGCTTGTGTGGGAGCGATTGCTATGCTGAGCAAAGAACGGGTTGGAGCGGACGGCGGCATGGCTTGCCGCTAACGTAGCATGTGGATGTAAGTCTAAGGTTTTTATTTATTTGTTTTGAGTGTGTGTAGTTTTTTTCTTTACTTTTTCATTATATCCTATAGCAGTAGATAAATATTATTTTTACATTTATAAATATGATCCTTTTTCCCATGAAAGTTTATGGCATCAGTTACTTGTATAGAGAGTTATGTAAGCTTTTTTTATTACATGTAGTTTGCTGTCTGATTGTATTATTAATTGTAATTAGTGTATTATTGTAGCATTTATATTGTAGTGGAGGCAAGCATCTTTTAGTTATCCTTATCCGCCGTCGCCTCCCCTTTTCCTTCTTCCCCGCTGTCAAAAATCCCCTCCCCTCTTTTCTCCCCTCACATCGCCGCTTGCTGTGGTTGCTTCTCTGGCAACCTCCCCTGCGTCGTCATGGTGTCCAGCAACCGCCGCTGCCACCCCTATTTCTTCTCCCCTGTGCTGTCATGAATCCTCTCCCCTCTCCTCTCCCCTGTGTTGTTTCGGCCGCTCCGCCCGAAACTATTCCTGTGTTGTGGGGTGGAGGAACCGCCGGCGCGGACGTGCAATACTGCCGTCTGGAGATCAACTTAAGGTAACTACTCCGTCAGCCCCACGCCGCTTCTTATTATTCAGATCCATCCAGTCCGCTCTTCCTTCTCTACCCTTCTGTCTCGCCTGCGCTCTTCCACTCCCCTCTCCTTTTTTTTGTGATGCTGGCATCCCTGACTAGGTAGGGTTCGTCTCCAGGATGCTTAGATGCTGCGTGTGGTTCTCCATCTGGAAGTTGTTACTTGGGCATCTGGGCTTTCCATTTCCCATGTGTGTGTGTGTGTGTGTCTGTGTGTGTGTGCGCGCGTGTGTGTGTTTGTTGTATTCATCGCTATGTAGCTAGTGGTCGCTGCCGTCCTAAATTAACCCGTGATTTAGTTCTTAGATCCTAGGGGGAACTCCCCTTCTTGAATTGCATGTTATTCTGTGGTTTGTTTTAATATTTGAATCTTCTGGTATATGTTTCTAAGGTGTTCTTTTCTGTTTGGGTGTTTGAGTTTTTCAGGTGGATCTAGGGTTTGGACCATCCTGCGGGAGGGAGGGGTGTGCTGATGGCTTCAGGCCTTCATGAGGTGATGCCTTGTTTAATTTTTGTTTTTTAGTTTGAATCTATACCATAATGCATAGCCATCATGTAGTTGTTCTGATGGCTGTAGATGTAGTATTGTATCTTTTATCTTTGTCTATATATGCATCTAAGTTTTGGCACTGTTAGAATAGTAGTTTACTTTTATTTTTCAGCCCTGATTTTCTCTTGTTTGGCTTGTTGAACTAACCATGTTTGATAATGTGAACTTCTTATGTAGTTGTTGTGTATTATTGTTGTACATTTGTGCAGTTATTTGTATGCATAATCATTTGTAGTTGAAGCAGGTGTTTTTGGACTTCCCAATGTTTTAAATTTTGTATATATCTTTGGCTTTGTGTTATCATTTCTAAGGTAATGAAAAATAGTTGAGCTTCTGGTCCTACATTGTTATACATTGTTGAACTTGTGGTTATTCAGTGTTATATGTTGTTTCCCTCGTGCTTTTTTTGTTTATGCAGTACTGCCTTGGTCTTATTGTTGAACTTCTGCTTTATTAGTTATTTAACATGAAAATTAGTTGAACTTCTGGTTGTGCATTGTTTTACTGCATTATTTTCAATTGTTGAACTTCTGGCTATTCATTGTTATACATTGTTTCTCTCATGCTCTATTTTGTTTATGTAGTACTGCCTTGGTCTACATTGTTTTAATTTTTATATATATCTTTTGTTGTGTGTTTTCATTTTTAAGGAAATTTCTTTGTATTGAATTAAAATTCACCTTCCTTATTTTGTTTATGTAGTTGTTGATGGCATTAAGAATTCTGAAAAATCTGCTTGTGATGAAGATGGGGGTTCAGAAGTAAATCTTGATGTTCCAAAGTCTGATGCAACTACATCATCTGTGCCTTTGAGTGTTGTCGCCGAGGTTGCTTGCAGTCTTGAGAAAAAAATTAATCTCGGAGATCTTGCGTCAACAGCTCTTGCTTCATCTGGTATGTGCAACTCATTTTACCATCTTTCTTATTTTTATTTCTAGAGCCATGTTTTTGAACTTGTGCTTATCATGAGTTTTATATCTGTTCTTGACTCATTTTTTTTTGTTTTTGTGTGTTTTGCAGATGCAGGTAGAGAAGAAGCTGTTAATACCATCAACGATGTTCTATCTGACTTGGGTGGGGCTGAGAACACTGCTGAGGCTGAGTAGGTGGCTCCAGCAGCTGAAGATTGTGATTCCATTCCGGAGCCTTTGTGCTCTTTTCAGTTGTCAGAGATGCAGTCCCAATCCGTTGATGGCACTGAACCTGTCACACAAGCTGTGGATGTGCCCCTGCAGCTTCTTCTAGAGGATGAACGCAAGGCGAGAAAGCTAGAAGCTTTTGAGAGGAAGAAGGCGGTCCGGCGCGAGAAAGCTTCTTATGTTTCTGAATCTGGTGATCTTGCTAAGCCCACACCTGGGCATGTGTCCGGTGCTGAAGAAGATTTGGCGCGTGCCAGTGATAACATGGTTGTCCCTACGAAGAATAAAATCAAGCGGACCATAATTAAGAAGCATCTTCTTGGTGATGTTACTCCTCGCAGGAGCCCACATGTTTCTAAGGTTGCAGGACCAAGTGTAGGTGAACTTCCTGAAGTTGATGGCCAAGCTGCTGGTGGTACCCCACACCGTAGTCCTCGTGTTCTTGGCTATGCGAAGCACATATCGTCTCCGCTTGTTGCTGTTGTATCTGGGAAGGGCAAGAAATGTGGCCTTGAGCGCAAGGGTGGGCCTGCAAAAGTTAACAAGGATTGTAAGAAGCGTTCTCGTGTTAATGCAGATGACCAGGATGATGTTGATTTTGACGCTGATGATGAGGATGTTGATGATGATGCTGTTGATCAGGTATAAATCTTTTTTATTTCTTGTTGTTTTTTGTTCTTTATCTTTATTTTTTAAATTTTCTTAGCTGTTTTGTCTCATGCTCTATTTTGTTTACGTAGTGCTGCCTTGTTCTACATTGTTGAACTTTTGGTTTATTACTTATTTAACATGAAAATTAGTTGAACTTCTGGTTGTACATTCTTTTACTTCCTTGTTATACATTCTTGAACTTCTGGTTGTACATTAATATACATTGTTTCTCTCATGCTCTATTTTGTTTATGTAGTGCTGCCTTGTTATACATTACTGAACTTCTTGTTTATTATTATTAACTTGTTGTTCTGTCATGGTGTCTTCTCTTTGCATTTAGTAGTATGAATTTGTGAAGAGGCATGTGAGGAGGAGAAGAGGAGGCAAACTAGAGGAAGGAGCTGTTGAAGGAGAAGACGATGTGAAACATTTTAACAAGACTGTTCGCTGCTCACTGAAAGAGGTGAAGGTGTGCGCAAAATTGCTTGAGACTAGGCACAAGGAGAGGGTTGTCAAGCATGGTTTTGGTGTTGTGTTTGATTGGAAGATTGATTCAAACATTTCTCGTCCCTTGATGGGCCACATCTACACCAAGATTGACCCTTCCACTATGATTCTAGACATGGGTCAGGCAAATAAGGTTTTTCGTATTACAAATGATGCTGTTCACCTTCTTTTTGGTTTGCCTCAAGGTAATCTTACCCCTCCTAGGCCATCAGAGGATGGATTTAATGATGCTGTTATGAGGCTGAAGGGCAAACTTGGCTACCAGAGGAGTGAGGATATCAAGACAATGCATCTGCGTAAGATCCTTGGGGATCTTGTGAAGGATGACACGAAAGATGATCTGCCTCTGCAGGTGTTTTACCTAATACTTTTCATGAAGGATGTTATTCCTGGTACATCTACTCGGGTGTCGAGGGAGGCAGCAATGGTTGAGAATCTTGTTTCGGAGGATATGGCAGACATGGACTATTGCCAGATGCTTGTTGATGATCTTCAAAGGGCTGTAATTAGGTATCAAGAAGGGACTAGCAGGGCAAAGCTGTTACAGGCTGTGGCATTGCGCCCCTTCTTATGTATCTGGACTACCTTATCCTTGGCAAGAAGCCTGTTGTTGATTTGAGAACTCCTCGTGCCAGTTTCATGGACCAGGCCAAGCTATCTGAGCTTGTTGTTGCTGACTTGATTAAGAAGGGTGATGATGACCCAGCCAACTGGGGTTTATGGGAAGCTGCCTGTGAGTTTAATTATCCTTTATTCTTTCCTACATAGTATAATTTGAACTTATGATCATAGCTTCACTTTTGTTTCTTGTCCCTTTATTATTTTTTGACCCTTTCATTTATATTTGTGTGTAGTGGAAGACACAGGCTGGGGTTGTGTTCTTTAGGCATATCGAACGACCTGTTCTTACTATTCCTCATGCCACCGCTTTCGGCAGTGAAGCTGCCCCCAGAATTGAATGCTCCCAGGACGTGAACACCGGTACTCCCCCTGAAGTACCTGGGGGTTCTTCTGCCCATAGGAATACTACAGCTGGCATTTCTTCAGAGTTTGTAAAGGGTTTCTTCGATGCTGCCAGTGTTTCGCTTAGTAGGATCGATGGTCTTTTGGGCACTGGTTGTGGGGAGATTGCCCGTGTTCTGACGACAGTTGAGCATCTTAGTTGTGTCGACGGGATTCTTCCACCCGGGCATGGTTTTGATGCGGAGTCTTCGAAGGAGGCTTTATCAATTGAAGCTGAAATTCTAGCTGAGATTCGTCAGAGCACGGTTCACCTCCGTACTAGCTTTGGCTTGTTCAAGAAAATGCAGGATGCTCGTTGCAAGCCTTTTGAAGATCAGGCTAGTGTTGTTATCAAGCAGATGGAAAGGCATGATTCTGTTGATTTGGGTCATGACGGAGGCAACGAGGAGCGTGCAGAGGAGGTTTGTTTTCATTTTTTATAGTTCTTTGAATTAGTGTTAAGTATCAGTGTTCATTATTAGTGTTTCATAGGTGACCTTCTTCATTTCATGTCTTTGAACTTCTTGTTCAGTATTAGTATTCTTATGACACTTTCTTTATTTAGTGTCTTTGAACTTCTTGTTGAGAGTTAGTGTTCATAGCTGACCTTCTTTATTTAGTGTATCCGAACTTCCTTGATGAGTGTTAGTGTTCATAGCTGACCTTCTTTTGATTACTGTATCTGAACTGCCTTGTTGAGAGTCAGTGTTCATAGCTGGCCTTCTTTATTTAGTGTATCTGAACTTCTTCTAATTACACGTTGTTCTACGTTGTCTTCTAGTCTTTTAAATTTTTATGTTTCGTACGATTTTGTAGGCTGTTGTCGATGGTGTTAATGACGATATTACTGTACCTAAAAGTGCAACTGTTCCTGTTTGTGAGTCTGCTCCTCCAAGTGATTTCATTGTGGCTAGTGTTGATGGCAATGTTTCCAAGGTACTATCTTTCTCATCCATTGTTTTCGTTGTCAAGTTTTTGAACCTACATTTGTTTGTTTCCCTTTTCTTTTACTATATGTTTTTGTTGCTATATGCCCATTTTTATTAAGTTTTGTTTGTTGTTGCAGCTTGACGGCGTTAATGTTGATCGAGAAATGGTTTCAAAGAAAGATGTGTCAGGAGTTGGTGGCTTTGATGGCCTGGATCAAACTGAACATCATTCGTCCATTGGCGATGGGGTTTTTGATGCTAAGCAGGGCAAGTCAGCAGGAGGTGATACCTTGTTGAATGCCAGCAGTTCTGAGAAAGTTTCCATGGAGGCAACTGTTGAAACTGTTAGCGCTCATGCAGGACTAGCGAAGTCTCCTGCAGCACAACCATCTGTGGTTGTTGCTGCTTATTCTCCAGCTCCTCCTACTGCAGCACAGCCAACAGTGTTTGTTATTTCAGATTCTCCAGCTGCTCCTACTACACATTCTCCTATCAGTGCCCCATCTGCTGGTGTACGTGGAGAGGATATTGTAATATCTACTTGAGATGACAATGATTCAGAAACTGAAACTGAAAGTGACATAATGGAGCAGGATCTGTCCAGTTCTGCTCCAGCTTTAGGCAAGAACCAATAAAAGAGAGGATCAGGCTTCTCTCTTCTTTCCTCATCCCCATCCCTTTTGTTTTGTTTGACTGTTGATATCCTTATGTACTGTCTATGTGTGACAAGTTGAACTTCTCCCTAGTCCTACTATGTGAAATGTGTTATGTGATGGAAATAAAATGGAGTGTTGTTGTTTTTATGTGGGGGGAAGGTGTGTATTGCATGGGATGTGATGTTTTTTTTATCTTGTGGTTTCTCTTTTGATGTAGCACCTGAATGTGTTTGTGTTGTTTGTATCTTTGTATTTTGGTATATCCCCCTGGCATGTCATGATCTATCTGTCTAAAACTGATTTTGTTAGTTGTGTGTATGGCAATATATTCATTTCACGGAACTCATGTGTTTATGTGGTGTCCGGTTTTTGCCATACCGGGAAATCATTTATATATTTTTTGTGTCGTGTGTTTTATATTCAACCCTTCTTCCTAAATCCTGTGTTTATCTCAATTCTTCTTCCTATGTATATTTTCAACCCTTCTTCCTGTGATCCTATTTATATTTATGTATTATTTGTATCTTACTCTTATTCTGTTATTTTTCTCAGCAGATAGTGAAATTGATGTCGTTAAAAAGAAGGTTGATGAATTTTATTTCAGTGTAACTAGGCTTAAGAATGACCGTTCTAAGAGGTGAGTCCAATCAGAATTTGTGTGCATCTAACTTTTTTGCACTGCCTTAGGTGTTGTAGCTGAACTTCTTAACTACTATGATTGTTACTATATATGTAGTTATCATTAAAGCAAATGTATACTATAAGTGAAGCTGCATAGTTCAATGAATACACATTTCATGTTATTATTTTTGTTTTAGATCAAAGGTTATGTTCCAAAACAATGAGTGTGAAGCTACTGTTGAAGATGTCGCATTGTCTTTTGTTTCTCGCGGGATGCTTCGATCTACTGTCACAGAGGTCGCCCTTTATTGTCTCCGCTGCAAATACCAGGGGTCAGACATGCTTATTCTGCCGTATTGGGTTTGTGTAAGTCAACCCTGTACCTTTTCTTTTCTCTTGTTCTTTTTCAAATTACTTTAATATTGTTGGTCTCATTATATTTATAGGTATCCTTTTTTGCCCCTTATGTTTTATTAGGTGTTATCTGAATATTAGGACAAGATTTTCAGAGGACAGTTTGATTCCCGTGTGAGGAAGTTTTTTAATGCGACTGGTCCTCATAGCATGGATGCCCATGATTCTATAAGCAATTTTTGTACTTGTCTCTTTTTTTCGTTTGCACTTTGAAACCTCTCTCTTTAGTACTTTTTAGTTGTGTTATTATTATTAATTTGAATAATTGTGTGTGTATTTGTTTGATTGTTTGCCTCAGGTTATTTTCCCTACTTTTGACCCACCTACAATTGCTCCTCACATGGGTGGTGTTGGGCATAGGGTTGCTATTTTTCTTGACTTGGAGAATCAAAGGTTTTAGCTTCTTGACTCCTACTATGGACCAACTGATGAATGTGTTGTGCGTCTTTTTCGGAAAATGACTGATAACATCAAGAAGCTTTGGAGCGATGCCAGCAATGACAGGGAGACACCCTTCAATCCTGTTTCTATTGACCACTTACCATTGGATTGGATTGATATCCCCCAACAGAATAACAAATATGAATGCCAGTTTCTTTCTATTAATTTTGTATATATGTAGGAGTATGTAAGCTACACCGTTTTGCTATGCGTTGGCTTTCTTTGCTTTTACAATGTTTCTTTGTTGATTGCAGTATCGACTGCGGGTTCTACATGCTTACGAATGTTAATTCGTTTCATGATGGGGTTCTCATGAACTATTCCCATGAGAATATCTTGGATATCAAGAAGACATGGTTGTATTCAATTGCATCTTCTAACTTGTTTGAAACAGATTTCATGGATCTATTTGGCTACTATACATCTATGTCTTGAAACTTCCAGTTTTGGCTATTTTACATCTTTCTCCTTACTGTGTCCTCATACATTGTCTTTTATTTTCTTGTATATTTCTTTTTAACTAGTTTTTTCATGTAAGTACTTCCTTGAACTGTACCTTGTATTGTACATGAACTTCAATGATAAAACCTTTTTATGTTATTGTAGTTGAACTTGAATGATTTTCATGTCAGCTTTTTTTCTTGAACTGAATCTTGTGTTGCACCTGAAATTCAATTGTTTTTAATGTAACACTTTGTTTATAACTGAAGATTTTTATTTTTTGTAGCTGAACTTGAATGATTTTCATGTCATCTGTTTTTTATTGAACTGATGCTTGTGTCGTACCTGAACTTCAATTGTTTTATGGTCTTTTTTTGACAGTGGAGGAGTTGGATTTGACCGTCTACCATTACGCATTCATTGGGACACAGAATTACCAACCTAGGGAGGAATTGATGAGTTCAAGCCATGATGAGAGTGCTCGAATTCAAGTTCCTTCCAAGGTTGGCAAGCAGCCTGTCGGTATTGGTGTGGCTAAAGCCTCAGAGAGTGCCGCTCCAAAGACCCCTTGCACTGGGAAGGTTGATGCATTCCAATCTGAAGAGATTTCATCTGATGATGATTTTGAGAAGATTGCTGGGATGAGGAAGGGTAAATCTGCTGCTGCTATTGTTGCTGGGAGAGGTGGCAAGAATGCTACCATCACCACGAGGAATCCAGCACATGAGTCTGGAAATATCACTTCCTCTAAGAGAGCAGCAAAATTACCTATGAAGTGGCGTTCTCTGGTTCATCCCCTACAGAAATACAGATACCCACACCTATCCGATGTCCGGAAGTTGAAAGAGTTTGTGCTTGGTGAATATGGTCTGAAGGAGCATCTGGAGTGAGTTTCTTATTTTGTTTGCTACCTGATATGCTCTTATGTGAACTTCTATTATAATAATGTCTGAACTTCTCTTCTTTTTTTCTCTTTTCTTTCTTATCTAGTAGTGCTTCTAATATTTCCCAGCCTTTTTCTGCAACACAAGCTACTACCTGTTTACTCTCCCTGGCAATGTGATTGAACTCACTGGACGTGTCCTTCATAGTCTTTTCGGTGAAGGGCGGCAGATGGAAGGAGACGTTATGGACTTTCTCAAAAACCAGTGGAAGGATAACCCAGAGACTTCGCAAATTTTCTCTGGTGCGGACAGGGTTGTTCTGAGTCCCTACTTTATACATGTTTTTGTACATATCACCCTATCACCCTATTTTGCGCTTGTTTGTAGAAGGGGTATTTGTGATGTCTTTTTATTTGTCTTGTTTGTACGTTCTTACTTTTGTTGTTTGTTTATTTGTAATGCAGTACTTCCTGGATTATGATGTGTTGGCCGCATCAATTCCAAAATTCGATGCAAAAAAAGCGGTGCGTATGCTTCGAATGTTTGTTCGTGAGGGCGAAGACCTTCTTAACGCAAAGCCGGTTAGTATTTTATAACTCTTGTTTTTTTTTGCTTTTTATTATGTATATCCTTTTCTGAGTTTTCAAATATTAAATGTTCATCTGTGTTGTTCACTACTTATGATTTATAGTTTTTGTTCACCATCTTTGTAATCTTTGCAGGTTTTTATGCCATTTTTCAAGGCCATTGAAAAAGTAGCGCACTACAGTGTGTATGTACTGAATAGATATAGTGGGAGCATTGACATCCTTGATTCACTTCCTTACTCTAAGAAGGGGACTTCACGAACCCAATTCCATGAAGACTGCGTAAATATTGTGAGTTTTGATCATTTAACTTCCCATCGTAGGCATTTTTTTCCTGAATTTCATTTTTTCTGATTGAGGACCAATATATTTGGAAGCAAAAATGTTTGGTTTGTGATATTCAATATATTGTATGGGCTACAGATTTTTCTTCACGCATTCCAATGTGGTTTTATGCCCTCTGTTTATGTACTTGAACTTCTGCCTATGGACTGGTTGAACTGCTGCTAACTAGTGTGCATTTTGTGTTATATAATGTACCATATTGACACTATCTTTGTTGTTTCTTTTTTTTGATTCTGATGTTATGTGGAGTATTAGTAGTGTAATGCTTTTGTTGTTTCTTTTGACATGGACGTAAAATAGTTAAATGTGGAGGTTGTCATGGGCATAGGCTTTTAGTATGTGGGGCTGTGTGGGGGTGGGGGGTGTGGAGTGGTTGGTAACTTTCGTTTGAACTTCAGTTTGTAATTATATTCTGTCACTTGTTGTTCTTTTCTTTTCCTTCTCAAATCATGCAAAATTTAGGTTTTTCCATCAAACAATACTTGAATTGCACGTATTAGTCAAGTAGAACTGCAACTCACAGGATTGTCATACACTCATTGTAGGGTTATAGGTGAACTTCCCTAGACATGCAAATAGAACTTCATAACCACAAGTGTGGCCTTCAGCTAACTATCTAATTTTTATGCCAGTACCTTTTCGTCAAGCATATTTTTTTTATGTTCATTCTTATACTAGAACTTCTCATGTAGGCTTTTTTGAACTTCATAACCACAAGTGTGGCCTTCAGCTCACGGGATTGTCATACACTCATGTAGGGTTATAGGTGAACTTCCCTAGATATGCAAATAGAACTTCATAACAACAAGTGTGGCGTTCAGCTAAGTATCTAATTTTGATCACGGTACCTTTTTGTCAAGTATATTTTTTATGTTCATTCTTATACCAGAACTTCTCCTGTAGGCTTATTTGAACTTCATACCTTTCTCTACGTTCCCGTTTACTCTTTTGTGTAATATAGCACAGACATACTGTTCAATATTTGTGCAAACATAATATGTGGTGACATGACATAAGGTTTTTGATGGTGACATTACAAAAGATTTTTGTCCTAACGTACATGACGATATTTTAGACCATGTCTAATTGTTCATGAGCCTTGCGCTCCTCCTAGGCTTTGCCGCTTTGCAGTGTTTGTTTGACATCCACCTCTTCCTCTTCCTCTTCCTCTTCCTCTTCCTCTTCATCTTCTTCTTCTTCGACAAGGTCTTCGCTTTCATCTTCCTCATCTTCAAAGTCTTTCTCATCTTCATCTTCCACCACTTTCTTTCTGATGGCTCTATGTTTTGTTTTCCCTTTCTTTTCTGGCTTCTGACTCCTCTTTTCAGCTTCTTCTTTGCACTTCGGACATGTTCGTGCATTGTGTGTAGCATATTCCTTGCATATGCTACAAAGCCTACTGCTAGCTTTCTCTAGGTGTGGTCCCTTGTTATCTTTTTTGAACTTTGGCTTGCTTGACCTCCTCGGCATCTTTCTTTTCTAGAAGTGTTGGACAAGTCACTTTGTTGTGTCCTGGAACTAGTTTGCATACACTGCATTGCCTTTGTCCAAGTGGCACTCCATTCTCATCCAGCTTGACCACTCTATCTGCAGGTGGTGCCTTTATCTGAGCTCTCTGCTCACTTTTCTTTGATGCAGAATGTTTCTTCATACCCTATGTTTCAGAGTACAACGGCAGTTTCATCATCCCTTGATGCTGGTGTTGTTGGTTATGCTGCTGCATTAATTGACCCACACCCTCCTGACAGTGAGTGACTTGAGCAGCGGTTTGGAGCATTTCAGCTTCATAATAAGCAAGGTCATCTTCAATTCAGCATCCTCTTCAGCCATTCCTTTGTCAACATCTCTTTGATTTGCTGAATATATGGCGTCAAGTTCTTCTACAAGCCTCTTGAGAACATAGAAGGCTCTGTCGTATTGTTGTTCAAATCTCATTGCTTTCTTGTTTACTATCAAATTTAGCTGTAGCAATATGTCTTGCTTGGAGAGTTTTGAGCTGCCATCTGACGCTATTGTGTTGTAGTCCCTTGTATCAAATGTGGGTTGCGATTTAGCAGTCTTGGTGTACCGTTTCAGGATATACTTGTCCGAAAATTGGTCAGCCCTCAAGTAGTCCAGAATGTTCATTATGTGAAGGCAGAACAAACCTGCGGTGAGATAAATGCACAATTCATTGTTTGTGAGTCAGGAAAGATATTCATAGGGTTATATCACAGTAGTAGTTTAGCTATGTGTTTATTTTTTTCTTTTTTCCGCTCACCTGTGTGGGTCCAGAGCTTGCATTCACACTCATATATTTCATTGATTCATTCTTTGGGTCAGCTACAACTTGGAATTCATGCTTTGACCAGGCAAACACTTTTTCCTCATGGTTCCCTTTGTTGTGGTAGTACACAAGGTACTTAGTTTTCTCCGCCGTTTTCTTTGCATGGAATAGTGTGCTCTTTCTCATCCTATCCCTCATCTCGCTGTATACAGCTCTCGTGTACTTGATAGCCATGTCTTCCTCATAGCCGTAACTTGTTTTTGTCACTGGATTGTTCTGCATATGTCAAAAATAAGAGAGTTAGTTGAGCAGAGTCATCGATTTTATTTAAATAGTAAATGCACATCTTGAAGGTTCTGAAGAGGAGGGTGTTTTTGTGTTAATACCATGCTAGCGATCGTTTGCTCGTTTTCCTTCTGCAGCCGAGTTTGTATTCAAGCATTTTCCTGCCTAGCAAACTTGTGGAGGTTCTGGGTTCCCTTGACAAACCCTCTCTTGAGCACATGATTCATTCTCTTGCTTCGTTGTGTAAAAGTCATTCTAGCATAGAAAATGTTCATGTAATATGCTGATATCCACATTTTCCTATAGCTCCACAGCTGCATCATCATCGGGTTGTTGTGCAGGTTGTACTTCTGCACGAGCGCACTCCAGGCAGCTTCAAACTCTGTTGGCATTAGCGGCCAGTTTAAGATAGACGTGAACTCCTCTTTGAATGATGGATACTTTTTGTACAGGCATGCGAGGTATTGTTTGAACTTCTTGAGGATGTGCCAACGGCATAGCTTGTGGACGGTATTTGGGAATGCTTCTGGTATAGCTTTTGCCATTGACGGGCACTGGTCTGCATGAATATAAAATGTAATATGCAGTGTTATTGAACTTCTATGCAGTGTAATAAAATGTAAAATGCTTTCTACCCTGCCACATTATGCATAGTTAAAACTTTTTGTTCTTGCAGTGTTATAACTGAACTTCTATGCTACCAGTGTTTGAACTGCACAACCAGCATTATATTTATCTATTTACTGTCACATATCCTTTTTCTTCTTGCAGTGTTATAGCTGAACTTCAATGGCAGCAGTGTTTATACTCCATGGTTTACTTTCTTTTTCTTTTTCCCCAATATACCCATGAAAGCACACAAAACAATAAATATTGGAAGGTGACATAATCCATGATCTAAAAATGATAAAACTTTATTTTTTTATTTTACCTATGAGAATACATGTTGGGTGTTTGTAGTTCATGCACCGTAGGAATGTTTCAAAGAGCCACTTGAATGATTTTGCGTCTTCGTCTCTGACCAGGGCAAGAGCAAATATCGTTGACTGTAGATGGTGGTTAGCTCCAACAAACACTCCCAGGGGCATATGAAATCTGTTGGTTTTGTAAGTTATGTCGAATGTTAAGCAATCGTCAAAGTCTTGATATGCCCCCCGGCAGCTTGCATTGGACCATAACATGTTCTTTATTGCATTGTCACTGTCTACTTGTATGTCAAAGAAGAACTCATCATTGATTGCCTTCATGTCTTTAAAGAATGATACAAGTTTCAATACATCATCCAAGCCATCTTTCCTTGCATTCATAGCTTTCATGCAAAATATACACAAATATGCATTTGTTATTTTTTAGCAAGGGTGGTGACTTAGGATGCTATGTACATTGCAGTATAGGCATTGTTCAATACTTACTGGTTTAGTAGGTCTCGTTCGGTCATGCTCAGGAAGTAGCTTCCATCTTCATTTTCTGATAGCATTGACATAATTATTGTATGTTTCACATCATGGGACTGCAAGAGCTTGACGTACTCCAAAAGAGTGGGATCATAATTCTTGTGTGAGTGCAAGAATACCAGCATATCAGCAGTTTGGATGAGGTGGTGATTGTGATTGAATTGAATGTTCACCACCACACATGTGTTATCCTCTTGCACCTTGACCCTCATTCTAGCAGTGCACTGCGAGGTTTTGTTTCGCTGCCTATCAGCTTCTGAAACAGTAGGATTGTGTTTCCCTTGGCACACGCAGACAAAGTACTTGTGAACATCATTTCCCCCGGTCCTTCTGATACCAAAACCAGCGTGCCTGGAGTATCGGTTGTAAAATTCCCAGGCTTGATCTACATTCTTGAATGCCATCTTCAGTCTTGGTATTAGAAAATCTGGGAGATCCCGCTTCTGCAGAAAAAAAACGGTGTGTTAAAATGCAGTTTTTAATATTTTTCCTGAGAACCTTTGCTTCTCCAAAAAAAATGCCAGATCATATCAGTTGGAAATATTTTTTTTTCTTTTTTTGTTCACTCACATGTTTGTATGATCGCAACTCCACCGTAGTCTGCTGCGGGCCCGTTGGGATGGGGCAGGGCGGAGTTACCATACCATGGTGTAGGAGTGGATCACGAGGAGGTGGGAGGGTTGAAGATGGCCTCTCTCTTGTTTGTGTCCTTTTGGCTTGTGGTGGTTGTGGAGGTATGCCAAATCCTGGTGTTAGTTTGCTCTTTTCTTCTAGGAAACGATCCATCAATCTCATGTCCCGTACGGTCATCAGTTTAGCAGCAGCATCCCTCGGCGGTAGTGTGCACAGCACTTTCCTCTGTGTGTGTGTGTTTCTTTTGCAATTGTCCTGACATTTGGTTTACTTGTTGCTCGCTCACATTGACTGTCCACACCAGGATAACCTCCAGAGTTATATGTTGAACCTGAGCTAACATCCTCCTCCATCGGTGTGCTTGGAAGTCAGCTGGTGGATACAAAGAATCCGCGCGGGATTTCCGGTGTCACCCAGTTTGGTGGATGTGCGTACTGGTGAGGATGGGGGTTTAGGTTTTCGGGCGTCACCCATTTGGGGTGTGGAGCAGATTGGGAATGTTGATGGTGTGTTTCTGGTGTGACCCATTCAGGGGGCGGCACAATGCGTACAGGCTGAGGGTTGTATACTTGCTGCTGGGAAGTTCTACCCATTTTTCTGCGTCTCTCATCCTGCAAAGATTATATTTGCATGAAATAATTTTCTTAGTAGAAGTAACATCTATCTATACTGGTGTAGCTGAACTGAGCATTTTTCATATTCTGAACTTCCCAGTAGAGTATATATCTAGCAGAAAATTTTCTTAGCACAAGTATCATCTATCTATACTACTTTTTGTAGCTGAACTGAGCATTTTTCATAGTCTGAACTTCTAGTGTGCAAAGGGGAAGGTTAAATAATATGTGAGTGGGATCCTATGGTTGAATTTCTAGATATACAGGAGTAACATCTATACTCTTGTCTATAATTAAACCTGAACTGTGAGTGATTGAATGGTTGAACTTACAGCTATTATCACAACCTTATGTACTAAATTATCCATGCCAACCTCATGTCTGCAGTTCAGGTTTAGGTGTTTTCACATGGTTGTTTTATTTCCCTTTTTGCACACAATTAGATATATACCAACCTGAACTGAGGCTCATTTACTAGTTGAACTTCACATGGTGTTATCTCACAGTTATTTTTAGAAAAAATGTAAAGCAGGTAATTTTATTGCAGCCTGAACTGAGCCTCAATCACTAGTAGAACTTCACAGTCACTAGTAGAACTTCACATGGTGTAGAGAAACAAGAGACATGATCATGCAGGAGAAAACAAGGAGAATAAAACAGGAAGTCCAATCATACCTTGGCTAGAAGTTCAGCTAGACTTTTTCCAGCAGCAGATAGGCCACCTTGAGAGCAAAGCGCCGGCATGTTGGAAGAGAAATCACAAGACATTGCATGGCTGGCAGAAGGTGCCACGTTCATCTGGTTTTGGTTTTGGATCGAAGGGGTCAACAAGAAGTTCAGATGCAGTAAGATGGCAGTAGGATATAGCTAGATCATGCATGGCGGTAGGAGGTGGGGGGAAATAGTACCTGTGGTGCTGCAGGCCTGCTGGATCTGTCAAATCCGGCTGCTCTGCCGCCACCCTGTCGTCGCGTCCACCCTGTCTCCGGCCTTCGCCGTCATTAGCTTGGCCACGCCGTCTGTAGGAGGCGAGGAAGGAAGGAGGAAGGCGACGGTTGTCCATGGCGTGAGAAGGAACTCCGGCGGCTCCGCCGCGTCCAGTCGACGCGGGCTCCCTCGCTCCGGCGTCCGCCGTCGCTCGCTCGCCCACGCCGTTGGTCGAAGGTGGCAACGGTGGGGAGGGGGCTGGATACGGCGGGTGGAGGGGAGGTGAGATTCCGGCGGCGGAGGGGGTCAGATCCGGTGGTGGAGGGGGAGTAGGATCTGGCGGTGTAGGAGGGGTAGGATCCGGTGTCGAGGTGGATCGGGATCAGGTGCCCGGATTTTTCGGCACCTGGTTGGGCGAGTTGAGGAGTTCGGGAGGAACTCTGTCGGCTCCTATATAGGGGGAGGAGTTATTAAAATATTATTCTAATCCTGGGATTAGAATAGTGCTACTATATCTTAGCCGGCTCCTATACAGTCGGTCTATTCTGCTAATATTAGCAGAATAGTTATTCTGCACACACTTTCGAAACTACATGCTCAATGCGAGTGCACGGCATTGTTGAAGCAACAGTACTGCAGTACTGAGATGAGTGAACTTTCCGTCGCAAAAAATTGCACACGACTTTTTCGTTACTATTTCTGATCCAGGTTTTAAACCGTTTGTCGGAACGAGGCGTATTATACGCCGTTGGAAAGCTATGGATTAGGCGCAACTTCGCCATGTTGAACACATTTCGAGATTCCTCACAGTTTATGAGCAGTTTCGAAATTTGTGCGGCGCATGACGAGTGACAGCGAGCGTATTTTCGCAATTTTTTCTAAACCGCTTATTGGAATGAAGCAAATGATATGCCGTTGGAAAGATATCGTCGAGGCGCAACTTTTTCATATAGAACACTCTCTCTAATTCCTTATAGTTTAAGAGCAGTTTCAAATTTACCAAATCGCGAAAATTCTGTTTTTTGAATTTGTGATTTTTCGGTACGGTTTTCGCTCCAGTTTTTTAACCATTAATCGAAACGATGCATGTGATGCGCCATTGGAAAGCTATGGAAGAGGCGCAACTTTCATATGTAGAACATGTTTTGAGATTCTTTACGGTTTTAAACTAATTTTGAAAATGGTGCGGCAGCCGACGAGTCAGCGGTCGTTTTTTCATGATTTTTTCTAGACAGCTCGTCGGAATGATGCAAATGATACGCCATTGGAAAGATATCAACGAGGCACAACTTTTTCATGTAGAACACTCTCTCTAATTCCTTACGGTTTAAGAGAAGTTTTGATTTTGCCGAAATGCAGACACTCTGTTTTTCACGACACCAAAATCAATGAAGTGAGCTGCATCAGACAGAAAACGGCACTGCATCAGATGGGCAAGTGAACCGCATGATTTCTTTTTGTCTTTTTTCAAACTTTTTTATGAACGAGAGTGGACCGCAGAGATGAGGGCAAGTGAACCGCAACACTATCAAAAGTGAACCGCATTGCTTTTTATCGTTTATCTAACTTTTTTTTTGCACTTCACATTGGGTGTAAGTGAACCGCAACACTACCGAAAATGAACCATAACACTCTCGAAAGTGAACCACATTATTTTTTGCTAGTGAACTTTGAAACCTTTTTTTCAGTCATCTTACAAACAAAACAAAGTGCATTAGTAAAAGAAGTGAACCTCTTGTGGGACCACATCAAATGAAAGTGAACTTTTTTCCCATACAAGAAGTGAACGGCGAAAAAAATTCCCACACAAAGTTGACTTTGTTTGACCAAAAATGGACTCGCGAACCACAGGCCTCGGTCGGGTGAACTGCATCAACTTAGTGTCCTGCCACGTTCAAAAACAAAGTGAACTTAAAAAAAGTGAAACCTTTTTCTCTCAGCTTATTTTGAGAGAACTGCTTTGGGGCTGCGCCTCTTGTAAACATGTGCTGCCTCCATTTAAAAAAACATGTGCTGCCTCTAGACAAAAAATAAGTTCCTCAACAGCAACAAAAATGATTGATTAGCACTGCACACCAAAAATTAAGCGAGGATAGCACCACGAGGCCTTCGACGGGACTCTGAAACTGAAACAGCACTGCATTGCACTGCGGTACTGCACTGAACACACAAACTCTGAACTTGTTGGGGAGTTGCGGGCTCACGCAAGCTGGTCAGAATCAAGCGACAATGACGGCAACCTCTTGCTCCATGCCCACATCAGCCACCGTCCCCACCATAGGCTAGCAACACAGCAGCTCTGTCGGAGACCCTGCTGGAAGAGGATGATGAGGGATCCGGTGCTCCTGTCCCCGGTGTGATCGGGAGCCGAGGTTAAAGACTGGGGAAGGGAGGAGTGCGGCAGGGAGATACGAAGGTGGTAGCCACGCAGGACACAGGACGTGGAGGCGGTGGTGGTGGGCGACGGTGGAGGCGGTGGAGAGAGTTCTGGGCTGCATGTGCACGTGCACAGAACTGCTTCGAGCTCTTGTCGCTGGTGTACTTCACCGCATGGTGAGGTGGACTACACCGATTGGCGACCTGGGCTACATTCTGTCGCGAGGTGAACCGCAACACCACGCGCATCCAAAGTGCATGTTTTTGTGCTGGAAACGAGCTGCAAAATAATCAAAAAAACTGCATTCAAACTATTTTTTTACTAATTAGAAACAGGACTGCAAAGAGTTTTCAATAATTAGAATAGGCTATTGAACCGCACTAGGTCCTTTTGTGGGAGTGCCGCTGCGCTCCCGCACTGAAACCGACCCCTGTAATCGACCTGCACGCAACGACTGGGGAGGACACGATGTGGACTCGCCGGAGAGAGTTTGCTGGCTGGAGGTGAGCTGCACGGGGGCGGCAACCGAGCTGCACGGGGAGCGGCAACCGAGTTGCACAGAGGCCGGCGATGCGGTGGGTGGTCGCTGCCTCGGATCCCTCATCGCGGAACACCGAGGCGTGTCGCGGATCCGTGGGTGAGCATGGGAGCGTGAACCTGGGAGGGCGCGGCGGCAGGGAGGACCCGCGCAGCCGATGCCGATGCAGAAAAGGATGCGCGTGGACGGCGGCCCTTTTTGAGCCGCCATGGTGGCGCAGGAGGTCATAGTGGAGGGAGTCGAGCCGAGGCATCGCTGGGGTGGTTTTGTGCTGCATGGGAACCTCGATGGCGCGGGCAGGCACGGAGGCGGTGGTGGTGGGCCGTCGGGGAGGATGGCGGCGGTTGCCGGCCCGGATTCGATGCAGGAGGCGTGCTGGGGATGGTTGGCGGCCCGGATCCGCCGCCGCGCGGGACGGAAGGCGGTGCGGCAGCGAGGTGGCGGGACGTGCTATGGCGGCCCAGGGCGGGAGGCGCAGTGGCTGTGCGGGGCGGGAGGTCGCGAGGAGCACGGGGACAGAGAGAGGAGTGGGGTGGCTAAGGTGGGGTGGTTTTTTTTTGTGTCTGTGCAGTCCGGTCGATTTTTTGTGTGTGGTTAGTTAGTAGCTTCGGTGGGTCGGGGTGTGCAGAATAAGGCCTAGTGTTGTTAGAATAAGGTCTTAAGACCTTATTCTAACAACAAAACCTCTTATTTTGCACACACCTAACCAGAGCCACCCGTCCCGCGCTGACTGACGGAATAAAAAAAAACCACCCTACCCAGTCCACACGCACGCACACACCCACCTTCACCCCTTGGCCTCTCTTCTACCCCACCCCCATCGCTTTCTCCCCCGTGGCCCACCTCCCACCACTCCGCCGGGCCACCACCTCCCACCGCACGGCCGGCCATCACCCCCATCGCGCCGCCGGGCCACCAACTCCCACCGCGCGCGCCACACCTCTCCGGGCTCGCCGGTGCTCCACCCCTGCCCAGATCCGTCGGGCTTGTGCTGGATCAGCCGAGCCACGGCCGGATCCATGGAGCCAGCACCCCGAGTCCCCGTCAAACTAGCGTGAGCCACCGCCCATCCATCCTCCACCCTGGATCTGCACCGTCTTCGCCGCTGGGGGCCGCACCACCCCTCCCCCGCACCGAGGTCACTGTGGCCCTCTCGTCCCCAGATCCGGCGAGCCCCCCGTGGTCCTCTCCTCCCCAGCTCGTGCGCCGCGGCGGCGTCCCGCAGGTCAGGGCCGACCTCACCCTTCTGGTCCGCCCTGCGACCAAGGCTATGCAGTCCACTACTGCGGCTGTGTAGTTGACCTCGCGGATCTGACGTGCAGTGCAGTACGCCCCCGACCCTTGCTTAGGCGTTCTGCTGTGTTCGGTTGTCGCTGGCGTGCAATATAGTGCCGCTTCCGGTGTCCATGGGCACCCACGGCAGCACCACGAACATGGCGCTCGGGTGCAGTGTGCATCTACTCTTCGAGTTCTGGAGACGCGCGCGATAGCTCTCTGTCTCCCTTTTGCAGTGTGCACAGGCAGTCCTGCAGTACACCTCCACACAGAGCTCCTGCATCGTTCCCCCCTCTGCCCTCTGCGCGCTGGTGTGTGGGCGGAGGTCCCACGTCCTGCTGCGGCCGATGAGGTTGCAGCTCGCGCAGTGCACTTCAAGCCAGCATGCGGTTTCCGTGTGCATTTTTGCAGTACAGTGGATGTATGTTTCAGTGCGTTTTGCTTTTTGTTGTGCCCGTGGGGATGTATGCATATTCATGCCTGTCCTGTCCTGACGAGCTGCAGGTCCGCCACCCAGGTAAGTGCTCCTGTCCTCTACAAGATCGAATCGGCAGGCACATAACAAATGGAAAAGTTCATAGAAGCCTCATTCGTGCACTGCAGGTGCTTCGACACCGAGACACTCGAGCAGCTAGATGGAAATCGGCGACCGAAATACGGACTGCAGTTCACTGTTTTGGGGTGTTTGTCTTATGGATGGAAAAATCAAATGTGCACTGGAGTCCACTATTGTCAGTTGTTGCGGTTCAGTTTACTTTCTTTTTACAGGAGAGAGGCGAAAAAGAAACAAGCAAAGAGAAAAGGTGCACTTCACAATCGAATGAGACAAAAAAATTGTCGATCATGGTTTGCTAGTTGATGAATCATGCAGTTCATGTGTACCATGAAGTCCACTGTTTGGCTATCGTTTGTGACAAGAATTTGGTGGTTCACTTCTGTTTAATAAAAACACGAGGAGTACACTTTCTTTTGGATGTGGTTCACTTGTACTATGCGTCGGTTCACTTTTATTTATTTTTTAATTTGCAGTTCCCAACTTTCCATGTTCAGTTTTTGTAGTCTATATGACCGTGCGTGCAGTTTCGGTGTGAGTTGGATCAAAATCCCCTATCAGTTTGCCCTAACGGCAACAAAATGTGTGTGGTTCACTTTGTGAGATAAAAAAAGAAAAACATGCCAGTTTAGTACTGTTGACTCTTGCAGTACACAAAAAAAATGCATACAGAAAAAATGCAGCTCACTTTGCGGTCTCAAGATGCCCAAGATGAGTTAGATGCGGTCTCAAAATGCGGTTCACTTTCGATAGTGTTATGGTTCACTTTCAGTAGTGTTGCGGTTCACTTACACCCCGATGTGAAGTGCAAAAAGAGATGATAGGAAAATGACAAAAAATAAGTAACGCGGTTCACTTTTAATAGTGTTGCGGTTCACTTTTGGTACTGTCACGGTTCACTTACTCCCAATGTGAAGTGCAAAAAAAATGTTACAAAAACAACAACAAAAAGTAATGCGGTTCACTTCTCGATAGTATTGCGGTTCACTTACGCCCGATGTGAAGCGCATTCCATTTTCTCGTCTGGGAAAACTTACGTTTGGCAAACAGAAACCATGCAGTTCGCTTGCCCGTCTGATGTAGTGCGGTTTTCTGTCTGAAGCAGTGCGGTTGTCTGTCCGATGCGGTTCACTCATCAATTTTGGTGTCGCAAAAAACAAAGTGTCCGCATTTCGGTAAAATCAAAACTGCTCTTTGTGACACCCTGTTTTTCACTCTTTGTTTTTTTCCTTCGCGGAATTTGACTCCCATCTTTTTTTCGATGTTATCGGATTTTCTCTCGCTCTTGGGTATATGAAGTTGGTCATTTAGCTTTGCCTTTCCTATCAGACCAGAGATTCTTTCCAACCTAACTTGGCCACCCAAATTATATTCTCTGGGTTTGGCCGCCGAACCCTATCTTCCGAGTTATCGGAAGGGAAACCCTAATTCCTTCCGTTACAAAGGAACCCTAACTTTCTTGGATCTGTTGCCTCCCAAATTTTTCCCAGTGATCATCCCATATCTATAAACCCTGGATATGCAAAAATATTGCCAAGTCATTTGCAATATTTTTCATTTAAAATTAACTCCTTTTTTTGTTGTTTAAAGAAATTAAATCCAGAAAAATATCCATCCATCACCAAAGTTCATGAAAACTTGTGGAGAAATTCTTTATGATCATATTGAGCTCCCATAAAAATATTGGCCATCATTAAATAAGGGAAATTGCACTTTCCTATTTAAAGCCAATATTGCATTTTGGGCACTTTCCAAAGGAACTACCATTTTGGTAGCCAGGAAAATCCCAAATAATTTGTGGAGCTTCTCCTATCCATATCTTCACCATTTCCATCAAGAACTCAAGTTCCATAGTTCAAATTTTGAGTACATCATCCAGTTCTTGGTTCTGGACCCATTTTGAGATTGTGAAGCAACTATATGTTATATTGCTTCAAAATTCTTTAAATTAATCTAGGACCTCACATTCCCTATATAATGAGGCCATGCAAAAATTAATATCATTTTGCCAAGCCAATTTCTCCCAAAAATTCCATCTGATTTCTGTCCAGAGAAAAGCACTGTGAAGGAAGTACCATGTAGGAGTATCCAAATGGTATGAAATTTTACCAGTGCATTCTCACACCCAAATCATCTCTCTACCTCAAATTTCAGCCAATTCCATTTAGCCATTTGAGCACAGCTTCCATTTCCAGTTTCTGTCCAGATTGCCCATCTGTGAAGGAAGTATATGCAAACCAGGTCCAAATGGCTTCAAATTTTGCCAGCATCTACTCCTTTCTACCACATTTCATTGTGACAAAGATCCAGCTCCTCTCCTTCATCCATTTCTCCAGAAAAGGCCATCCAAGTTTGCTGTTACAACCTGTTTCTGCAAGTATCTCTCACCTCCCAGCCTTCCACTTGATTCCAGCCGTTGATGTCAACTCTAGGACCAATGAGCAACATGTTTGACAAAGCTAAACAGGCAGACGCATGCCAGAGCACGCAAGACATGTGGTGACCGCGTGAGCAGCAGGCAGAAGCGGCGCTTTGCGCACTGACCTCATCGGGTAGCTCGCCCCGGCCAGCTCCGGCTTGTCCAAACAAGTCCAATGGCTTCGCAACGGCCGCGTGCCCCCTCTCCAGCAGGTTCCCCCTCCGTTCCCTTCCTCGCCGTGCCGCGACAACGGCCGCCGTACCGCCACTGTTCGCATGCGGTCGCCACCGTATATCTCCAACCGGAGCTCTCCCGAAGCCACTGCTGGTTCTCCACTCTCCCGGAGACCTTGCCGACATTGCCCCCTCCCTCCGCGTGTCTCCTAGCTCCAGTGCGTCGATGAGGACTCCACGGCGGCCGAGCTCATCCGCTCGCCCCGTCCGGCTATAAATAGCCCACCCCCGCGCCCCTCGAGCTCATCAATCTCCTTCCTTCTCCCTCTGGTTCATTCCCGTGCTCACGCCCGGTCGAATCCCTCACCGGAGCGCCGCCACGGCCCTTAGCTCGAATTAGAGCATCGTGGCCTTCCCCTCCCCACCTATCCTTTACCAGAGGCCCTCCACCACCGCCGGGAAGCCCCTTCGCCCTCTCTCCCCTCCTCCCCATGGACGCAGTGCCATGCCCAACATCGCCCGTCCTCGGTTGCCGCCACGGCCGAGGGTGCACTCGAGCCCGACCTCCTCGAGGTCCGTGCGCTCCCGGAGTTGATGCGCGTCGGCCTCCCGAGCACGCCGGTGGGTCGAACACCGCGGATGGTGGCCTGGGTCATCAGCAATCCTCGTCGGCGTCGCGGCGGCCGTCGGGGGTGAGGTAAGGGATGGCCCTGTTTAATTATGACAGGCGGGTCCCCTACGTCGGTGGCTCAGCCCTCCTCCTCTTGTTTTTTTTCAGGCGCAGTGCAAACGGGCTCGGCCCACATCAACAATAGCAGCAGCGGCAGTTTTGGCCTGGGCCGGCCCAAAGCGCAGTAGCACTTTTTTTTCGGCAGAATAACTGGCCTGGACCCGGATACAAATAAAATACTTACAGACAGGTCCCTGGCAGTTATGCCATCACATCTTTTTATCCATAGCTCCGATTCAGGTAATTCCAAAGCCCACGGTTTCTATTTGTCGAGCCCGTTCTGATGGCATCACTTCCACCATGTTGACACAATCTTAAAATGACCATTTTTCCCCTGCCCTATATTCATCCCCTCCGAGAGCGATTCTTCTCCGGCAAATCTTTCTGCGAGGTGATCGCACTTCTCTCCGGTGAATCTATCGACCCCCAGGCAAGCCGACCATCTGATATATGCCCTAAAGCATTGCTCTGTGTTATTCTTGTGTGTTTCACTTAATAAACATGTCTGTGCTAGAAATACTTAAACTCCTGTTAGTTTATATTCATTGTCTACACTACTTGATAATGTTTATCATTACCGCACTAGTGACTCGTATATGGAGCAACAAGGAGATAGGTTGATAAGTTTTCATTGTTGTTATATTATGCATTACCACTGTTATTGCAATGTTAAGAAATGTGACTTAATAATGACAACCTCCTCCGTCGGCTGGATCGAGTCATAGTGCCACCGAACCGAGCTCATTAGTGCAACCACACTTGCCTGGATGGGGAGGCCCTAACTTGGTCTATTGTCTTGCCTCTTATCGGTACCTCCAAAGAGGGGAGGTTATGCGTGCGTGCTACCCTGGCCCGGTAGGCGGCGATAACCTTGTGAGCGCTGTTGTTTGTTTAGCCCGGGGTCCCCATTTGGGACAGTTTTGTTTGGCCACGACGGTGGCAGGTGTCAGGAGTGACACAGGGGCCACCCAGGACTTGACTCGGGAAGGGTATGATTATCGGTGGGGCCGTAAGAGTGCCAGGCAATAGACAAGTTTTGTTGGAGGAGCACCGGTCCACCCGAATGGGAACATGTACTAAAGTACGAGGCCGGGAGCTCCATGGTGTGGGTAAAGTGTGCAACCTCTGCAGAGTGTAAATCTATTCGAATAGCCGCGTCCTCATTCATGGGACACAGTTCATACTAGGTCACACTATTTGGTCTGTGTCAAGTCTGGAGGAATGAACCATATGATGTTAATGCTAATTAATAATGAACAAGTGAAAGGTAAGCTTTGGCAGACTTACAGTGAAAGTGCATGGGTACCGGATGATGTCAAATGTTAGGCATGCGATGGCTATGAGATAAGTGGTCAGGTGACCGCAAGGTTTGGATCGGACTTGGATATGATTGGGATTGGTTTATGAGAATGTTTGGTATATGAAATCATTACTTGATGCGCTTTATCCTCATCATATTGTATTTACCTTATTAGTTATTTTGCTGGATAATCCTGTTATGACCTGATAACCAATATTGCTACATAGATATGCTATGCCTTAATAAATAATGTTGCTCTAATAACAAAAGCATGCTTGAATGCCATGGATTGCTTTGCTTGGTGTATATGTTGGTTCAGTTTCTTGCGAGTACATTCAAAAGTACTCAGCGGCCTTCAATGTGGCCAGGTTCACCTAAGGATCCGTCGTCCACTGGCGAGGAGCTGGAGTGTTCGCGGGCTAGAAGAGTAACCCAGTCAGATCCCTGTGGATTGGAGCCTCACCAAGACCATGCTGCCTTAGATAGAGCTTTTCCGCTGCCATCACCCTTGTAAAATATCATGTAAGACTTATATATATCCATTAATAGAAATCCCTGTGTTCATGATACTTGTTGTAAACGCGCATGCCAGAGTGATTTCCTGGGCTGGTGTGTGCGGCGACCGTCTGGCTACAGTGGTAATCAGGCGGGGCGCCACAACGGATGAAATTAGAGACAGGCTGACTGTAGGTTACCCTAGCCTGACTTCATTGTCTTGTGCTCAGTAGGAAGCCCAGATGGATTTCAGCCATCTTCGCCAAACAGGCACAGCTACTATTGATCATAAGGCAATTCCATAGGTTTTTGCCCCTATCAGGCCCTAACTCTCGTGGCCTTTCCCTGCGGTGGGAAATGTCCGCACCAGGCAACGACCCGTGAGCCCTTTAACCCTAGGTAAACCAGATATCCCTACCTTGCTTGCTAACCATGGCATTTCTCTCCTTAAATCCAGTTTCCTTTGGGAAACGCCTTTAAATTCCATCTTTTCCCGATAACCCTAGGATCGTTGACTTAGCCACTTTGGCTATGGTCATGCGTCGAGTTTGATGTTCCCTAAGGAAGTAGTAGGAGCTTGACCCCAATTGCTACCAGGAGCGTTGTGTGGTTTTGCTTCTAAATCCTTAGAGGTGCATCGAGTGCGTTATACTAGTTATACTAGCGAATCTTTGGCCATGTGTGTAAAGTCCGCAAAATTTGAGCTTTATTTGCTTCCTGGTATTTTTGGTTTTTCGCGGTTCTTGCTTCTTTTCTCGATTCCGTTCTTTTGCTTCAACTGGGTCCATCCGCAAGTGCCGTTAAGAAGACCAGCATACAGCCTAGATAATACCCAATAGTCCAAATTCCGTAAGATCCAAGTCAACTGCCTGATATTCAGAACGGCAACCCCAGAGCTACCAAGTGAAGAATGGGTCAGAAGCAGCATCTGCGTGCAACTAACAAGGCCAGAATATACGTGAGGGAGTTTGTCACAGGACAGATCACACCAAAGGAATAGCCAGATGAGCTATCAGGAATGGACACCAGCAAGAGCAAATTATTTGGTTCTCGACACAAGGATTATTTCAGCCAGTGGGGTGAATCTTGAGTCTTTTCTCAATGGACTCAAGAATCATTTATTATCCACAGAAGACATGTTTCAAGAATGTGAATGTGCCGAGAGCAACAACAACACTCTGGTACATTGATACAAATTGTAAAGCATATATTGGAATTCACCGGTGTATATACAAATTTCCGGGCATTGTGAACAAGGTTTGCAAGGAATATGGATGAGTTCACGACTGCCCAGAACCAATGAGAATTCCAAATTCCTGGAAGCTCAGCCAAACTGAATGGAATTATCCACCAACTGCTTACTATCGGCACACATCTGGATTAATTATCAACACGAAATCGGCAACCGTTGCAGTGATCAGACCAGCAGAAGGACAAGCGGGGTGCATGACCAACGGAATCTCTCCAGTCAAGGTGTGGCCTATACCAAGTTTTGGCTCCGCTATGGATAAATTCTGGATGCTTCGGAAGGAAGCCAGAATCGGCCATAGGTCCAACTGCGTATCACAGTGCAAGACTTTTGGTACAAGGAACCCAGTCTTCCTCCGCAAGCTATCGGGAGGAACTTGCGACGCAAGACTCCCAATCTTCCTCGCTACACCACTAGGGAAAAATCTTCTGGTATCTGGTACTCCAGTCTTCCTCAGCGTGCTACCGCGGAAAGCTTCCAGCATAAGGCACCTGACCTTCTGCAGTAAGCCACATGAGGGAAAGCTTCTGAGGTACGATACCCAGCCTTCTTCGACACACTACCCTGACAGAAGCTTCGAGCATAAGGTATTCAGCCTTCTCCAGCACGCCATCATACCCGCAACAAACTTGTCAGAAGCACGAACTAGTCCGAACACACGTTTGCCTTAGAACTCAGTGGTTATGAGAGGATTAATCCTACACTTGCATATGTTGTGAGCATGCAGTCCAGTGGATCAGTTCATGCGAGCCACTCGTACACGGGAATGACTGTGTTCAGGGAAACATCGGCCCCATAGTTCAAAGAAGGATAGGAACACAGCAACCCCTACGAGATATGCAAGAGTAAGTATGATACGGTCAAGGAGCCGTGTTGGCCGGTCTTGACGGGTCCACAAAAAGGAACCCTCAAGAATAAAGAAGTTTCGGATACACAATCTCCGTGACGGTCAATAAAAGTAAAGCTTCACAGACAAGCTGATATTGCCAATCCTTGTCAGACTCCTGCATATACGGCCACAATGATGCAGCAAGCATGTTGTACTCCTCATGAGCATGGGCCATCAACCAAGATAAGAGGTTATGCTCCGAAAGATACACCGGATGATAGCCAAACTATGTTCAGCTCAGTGATCATAGCAAGGACTACAGAGGATGTATAAGGCAGAGCCACCTCAACAAGCGACAGAGTGTAACTATCTGAATTCACTTGGAAATAAGACATTCAGATAGAATATCTAAAAGCACATGCACGTCAGCATCGACAGTTCGTAGACGCCATGATGTCAGTGGAATAAGAGATTACCATCTATGATTACTTTATGATCATGCCTGACATTTCAGTTGGGGATCCCCCGAGGACAAAGCCCGAATGCGTATGACAGAAGAAAGCACCCGTATAGAACCCACAGCCAGACTAAGGATTTATCCTGAGCAAGACACAGGGACAATTGTCCATAGATACCCAGGAGGAATAGTGGATATATGCATACAATACCATGCACCAAGGAAGGATGTCTTGCCCATGACAGACAGGGTACGGAATATCGCAATAAAATCCGAAGCAACTAGCTCCAGGACTTGGAAATCAAACTATTTGTTGACACTACGCGCTACCAACCAAGCCTAGGCAACAAACTACCTGGACAAAAGGTCCACCTGACAGGAAAGAGAAGGATTCAATACAGCTGTTCAAGAAGGCAACACTTGAGCCACCAGAAGAGGCAGTTAAAAGGCTAGTGAACCGACGAAAATAAGACAGCTGATGGATCCAAGTCACACACAGGTATGTCCCCCTTAGGCGGGAGGTAAGCCCGGAAATCTCGAGGACGAGATTTTCTTAAGGGGGGTAGGTTTGTGACACCTTGGTTTTCGCTCTTTGTTTTTTTCCTTCGCGGGATTTGACTCCCGTCTTTTTTTCGATGTTATCGGATTTTCTGTCGCTCTTGGGTATATGAAGATGGTCATTTAGTTTTGCCTTTCCTATCAGACCAGAGATTCTTTCCAACCTAACTTGGCCACCCAAATTATATTCTCAGGGTTTGGCCGCCGAAACCCTATCTTCTGAGTTATCGGAAGGGAAATCCAAATTCCTTCCGTTACAAAGGAACCCTAACTTTCTTGGATCTGTTGCCTCCCAAATTTTTCCCAGTGATCATCCCATATCTATAAACCCTGGATATACAAAAATATTGCCAAGTCATTTGCAATATTTTTCATTTAAAATTAATTCCTTTTTCTGTTGTTTAAAGAAATTAAATCCAGAAAAATATCCATCCATCTCCACAGTTCATGAAGACTTGTGGAGAAATTCTTTATGATCATATTGAGCTCCCATAAAAATATTGGCCATGATTAAATAAGGGAAATTGCACTTTCCTATTTAAAGCCAATATTGCATTTTGGGCACTTTCCAAAGGAACTACCATTTTGGTAGCAATGAAAAATCCCAAATAATTTGTTGAGCTTCTCCTATCCATCTCTTCACCATTTCCATCAAGAACTCAAGTTCCATAGTTCAAATTTTGAGTACATCATCCAGTTCTTGGTTCTGGACCCATTTTGAGATTGTGAAGCAACTATATGTTATATTGCCTCAAAATTCTTTAAATTAATCCAGGACCTCACATTCCCTATATAATGAGGCCATGCAAAAATTAATATCATTTTGCCAAGCCAATTTCTCGCAAAAATTCCATCTGATTTCTGTCCAGAGAAAAGCACTGTGAAGGAAGTACCATGTAGGAGTATCCAAATGGTATGAAATTTGACCAGTGCATTCTCACACCCAAATCATCTCTCTACCTCAAATTTCAGCCAATTCCATTTAGCCATTTGAGCACAGCTTCCATTTCCAGTTTCTGTCCAGATTGCCCATCTGTGAAGGAAGTATATGCAAACCAGGTCCAAATGGCTTCAAATTTTGCCAGCATCTACTCCTTTCTACCATATTTGATTGTGAAAAAGATCCAGCTCCTCTCCTTCATCCATTTCTATAGAAAAGGCCATCCAAGTTTGCTATTAGAACCTGTTTCTGCAAGTATCTCTCCCCTCCCAGCCTTCCACTTGATTCCGGCCGTTGATGTCAACTCTAGGACCAGTGAGCAACATGTTTGACAAGGCTAGACAGGCAGACGTAGGCCAGAGCATGCAAGACGCATGCTGACCGCGTGAGCAGCAGGCAGAAGCGGCGCTCTGCGCACTGACCTCGTCGGGTAGCTCGCCCCGGCCAGCTCCGGCTTGTCCAAACATGTCCAATGGCTCCGCAACGGCCGCGTGCCCCCTCTCCAGCAGGTTCCCCCTCCGTTCCCTTCCTCGCCGTGCCGTGACAACGGCCGCCGTACCGCCATTGTTCGCACGCGGTCGCCGCCATATAACTCCAACCAGAGCTCTCCCGAAGCCACTGCCGGCTTCTCCACTCTCCCGGAGACCCTGCCGACATCGCCCCCTCCCTCCGCGTGTCTCCTAGCTCCAGTGCGTCGATGAGGACGCCACGGCGACCGAGCTCATCGGCTCGCCCCGTACGGCTATAAATAGCCCCCCCCCCCCGCGTCCCTCGAGCTCATAAATCTCCTTCCTTCTCCCTCTAGTTCACTCCCGTGCTCGCGCCCGGTCGAATCCCTCGCCGGAGCGCCGCCGCGGCCCTCAGCTCGAATTAGAGCATCGTGGCCTTCCCCTCCCCACCTATCCTCTACCAGAGGCCCTCCACCACCGTCGGGAAGCCCCTTCACCCTCTTTCCCCTCCTCCCCAAGGCCGCAGTGCCGTGCCCAACATTGCCCGACCCCGATTGCCGCCACGGCCGAGGGTGCACTCGAGCCCAACCTCCTCGAGGTCCATGCGCCCCCGGAGTTAATGCGCCTCGGCCTCCTGAGCACGCCGGTGGGTCGAACGCCGCGGATGGTGGCCTGGGTCATCGGCAATCCTCATCGGCGTCGCGGCGGCCGTCGGGCGCGAGGTAAGGGATGGCCCTGTTTAATTATGACAGGCGGGTCCCCTACGTCGGTGGCTCAGCCGTCCTCCTCTTGTTTTTTTCCAGGCGCAGTGCAAACGGGCTCGGCCCACATCAACAGTAGCAGCAGCGGCAGTTTCGGCCTGGGCCGGCCCAAAGCGCAGTAGCACTTTTTTTTGGCAGAATAACTGGCCAGGACCCGGATGCAAATAAAATACTTACAGACAGGTCCCTGGTAATTATGCCATCACATCTTTTTATCCATAGCTCCGATTCAGGTAATTCCAAAGCCCACGATTTCTATTCGTCGAGCCCGTTCTGATGGCATCAATTCCACCATGTTGACACAATCTTAAAATGACCATTTTGCCCCTGCCCTATATTCAGCCCCTCCGAGAGGGATTCTTCTCCGGCAAATCTTTCCGTGAGGTGATCGCACTTCTCTCCGGTGAATCTATCGACCCCCAGGCAAGCCGACCATCTAATATATGCCTTAAAGCATTGCTCTATGTTATTCTTGTGTATTTCACTTAATAAACATGTCTGTGCTAGAAATACTTAAACTCCTGTTAGTTTATATTCATTGTCTACACTTCTTGATAATGTTTATCATTACCGCACTAGTGACTCGTATATGGAGCAACATGGAGATAGCTTGATAAGTTTCATTGTTGTTATATTATGCTTTACCACTGTTATTGCAATGTTAAGAAATGTGACTTAATAATGACAACCTCCTCCGTCGGCTGGATCGAGTCATAGTGCCACCGAACCGAGCTCATCAGTGCAACCACACATGCCTGGATGGGGAGGCCCTAACTTGGTCTATTGTCTTGCCTCTTATCGGTACCTCCAAAGAGGGGACGTTATGCGTGCGTGCTACCCTGGCCCGGTAGGCGGCGATAACCTTGTGAGCCCAGTTGTTTGTTTAGCCCGGGGTCCCCGTTTGGGACAGTTTTGTTTGGCCATGACGGTGGCAGGTGGCTATGTTAGCCATGCGATGGCTATGAGATAAGTGGTCAAATAACCGCAAGGTTTGGATCGGACTTGGATATGATTGGGATTGGTTTATGAGAAGGTTTGGTATATGAAATCATTACTTGATGCGCTTTATCCTCGTCATATTGCATTTACCTTATTAGTTATTTTGCTGGATAATCCTGTTATGACCTGATAACCAATATTGCTACATAGATATGCTATGCCTTAATAAATAACGTTTCTCTAATAACAAAAGCATGCTTGAATGCCATGGATTGCTTTGCTTGGTGTATATGTTGGTTCGGTTTGCTTGCGAGTACAATCAAAAGTACTCAGCGACCTTCAATGTGGCCAGGTTCACCTAAGGATCCGTCGTCCACTAGCGAGGAGCCGGAGTGTTCGTGGGCTAGAAGAGTAACCCAGTCAGATCCCTGTGGATTGGAGCCGCACCAAGACCATGCTGCCTTAGATAGAGCTTTTCCGCTGCCATCACCCTTGTAAAATATCATGTAAGACTTATATATCCATTAATAGAAATGCATGTGTTCACGATACTTGTTGTAAACGCGCATGCCAGAGTGATTTCCTGGGCTGGTGTGTGCGGCGACCGTCTGGCTACAGTGGTAATCAGGCGGGGTGCCACACTCTTAAACCGTAAGGAATTAGAGAGAGAGTTCTATATGAAAAAGTTGCGCCTCATCGATGTCATTCCAACGGCGTATCATTTGCATCATTCCACCGCACGGTTTGAAAAAAATCACGAAAAAACGGCCGCTGTCACTCGTCGGCTGCCGCACCATTTTCAAAATTAATTTAAAACCATAAGGAATCTCAAAACATTGTGGCACCCCAGCTCAGAGAGACCGGAACACCCCGTATTCCAGCCCAGAGATCAAGTCTTCTGGAATACGGCACTGCTTGGCATAGAACAAATCAGCTCTTTATTACAAATACTTGGGGTACAAGGGTTCTGAGGGCACGAAGGTTACAAAGGCACGGCGACACTTCGCCTGCTAAGGTAGCTCTATGCTAGCAGCGGAACATCTCGAAGCGGAATGAACTCTAGCAGCGGAACAACGACGACGGTGATGAACTCCACTCCGCAGGGACTCTGGCTGGGACGTATCCTAGAGCGCAACCTCGGGGTCCTCGACAAACAAGCAATCACGGCATCACCTGCAATCTGGCATGACACGCCAGGTGAGTACTTTGAATGTACTCGCAAGCTCACAGCAACCAAAGCAATCAAGACATACAACAACATGGCATTTACAGGTTAATCATCAATGATGAATACGATACTACTAGAACAACATGAGCATGGCAACAACATGAGCATGGCAACAACATGAGCATGGCATGTACATATAATTCATGATATGGACAGGATGATACTAGCATGCATGCAAGGGGGTCGACATTTAAGGTCTCATGGACCAACTTACTCTGCTCGGAGGTTATTTCGTAACCACAAACTTACCATCGTGATCATCACATGACCACACGGAGCTTGATCTCTACCTGTGATCATCGCATGACCACATAAAGATCAACCAACTTCTCTTCTCATCGAACCGGGGTTGTTAGTTATTCAGATTATTATTACTGTTGACCCATAGTGTGACCTACTATGAACTGTGTCCATGACCGAGGACGCGGCTATCGATAGGTTATACACTCTGCAGAGGTTAGTACACTGTACCCACACCACGGAACTCATGGCCTCGTGCTCCCATTCAGGTGGACCAACGACGTTCCGACAAAACCAGTCTATTGCATGACACTCTCCCGGCCACTCCGACAAACTCCCCTTTGGGCTATGTCCTGGGTGACCCTGATGTCAACATGTGACATCCGCCACCTTTGTGGCTGCCACCGTCGTGGCCAAACATAAACACTGTCCCAAACGGGGACCTCGGTACCATCAAAACTCGGGTCCTCAAGGCTATGGTAGCCTACCTGATCAGGGTAGCGCGCACCCATAACCTTCCCTCGTAGGAGGCACCGGCGAGAGGCATGACAATAGACCGCATTAGGGCCTCCCCATCCAGGCAAGTGTGGTTGCACTGGTGAGCTCGATTCGGTGGCACCATGACTCAGCCAACAGATTTGTTCAAGTTCTATTAATGTCCGGTTTAACTTGAATGGTGATGAGCTGAGTCATAATAAAATACATAATGAAATGACAATGCAGATGAGCATGATATCAGTGTAACCATGGATGGGCAACATAAGCATTTAACCACATAATAGGAACGATGATAAATCATTTATTCTATGGGATACAAATGAGTATGGCATAACGATGATCATGAATATCACAAGTATTTGCATATTAAACCATAACTACTCATGTGAGCATATCAGTATCACTAGCATCGGAAATGATTACAAGAATAAAACATGACAAGAATATCATTAGCACTTAATCATAACACTTACTAGATGAAAATGAACATGGCATAAGCAATGAGCATGGATTCACAAGCATATTCGAAGCATTCACAAAATAATTAGATGCGCAAACAATTATTAAATATTCAGGTGGAAACCATGGCTACTGCAATGCCATCATGCAAGTGGCTGTTGTGGCTTGCCTGGGGATGAAGGAACCATCGGGGAGAAGTGCGGAGACACCCGCGGAAAGATTGCCGGAAAAGTTTCCCTCTCGGAGGGGGCTGAATAAGGGCAAGGGCAAAACGGTCATTTTCACAGTGTTACATCATAGTGAAAATGATACCATCGGAACGGGCTCGACGAACTGAGATCGTGGGCTTTGGAATCACCTGATTCGGAGTTACGGTTGCCGAGTTACGGCCGTTCGTTCGTTAGGCAGAAAATAAATAAAAATTATTCATTTCTGCTGCTAACGGGTGAACGCCCGCAATCTAACCATTTCGGCCAGCGGCTGAAAACAGAAAGCGCATTTGTGAGATTGCGCTTTTAAACAGAGAAAACATACTTTAGAACGAAGAAGGACCAGAGTGCGTTTTCAGTAAGAGAAAACGTATTTAAAGAAAATACGCCTCCACTTACTCCAGCGCGGGCCCGGGATTTAGAGGATGACGGGTGGGGCCGCGGGGTCTATCTCACTTACAGGTAGGGCCGGCTGGGTTCTCTCTCTCTCCTCTCGTGCCTGTCTTCTTCCTCCCGACGACGAACAGAGGAGGCGAGGCTGGGCACGGCCGGCGACGGCCCCGGTAGCTCCGGCCACTCCCGGCCAAGAGGAAGGCACCGGCGAGCTCGCAGGGAAGCGCCGCCCCCGTCTCAGCTAGATGCGGACGTCGAGGGGGCCGAGGCGGCTGCGGCTTCGGGCGCCCGAGGCGGAGGCCGTCGGCCATGATTGGCTTCGAGCGTACAGGCACCCCGGGGATGAACCGAAGTGATGGGGGGCTCTGCAGGGATCTGGGGGGTCCTCTCGAGGTGGAAGAACGAGGAGAAGAGCTCCGGGTTGCTCTAATTTAAGCCGAGTCCGGCGGTCGAGCTCCGGCCATGGGAGGGCAGGGAGAGCTCTTCGAGCTAAATCTAGTGGCTGGGCTGGGCTAGAGGAGGAAGGGGAGGCTGGTGGTGGTCTCGGGAGGCCTCGGGGCGGCTTAAATAGCCGAGGAAGAGGGGCGCGGGCCGGATGCCGCCTCCACCGAATGGACGAGCTCCGGCGAGGGGGCCAGGCGCGCGTGCAAGCTTGGACGGCGACGGGGAAGTGACTGAGGAGTGGGGCAGCACGCGGGATGGCAGAAAAGGCGGACGCGGGATGGCAGGGGGAGGAGCACGCGCGGGCGGCCACAGTGCACGCGTGCCCGTCGATTTGGCTAGGTCCGGCGAGCTTCTAGCGGGGGAGGGCCGTCCGGGGAGGCAAGGGAGCAGGGGAGGGCGCTGGACGGCACCAGGGACGCGAGGAAACGGGCGGGGAGAGGCGGCCCGAGGCTAGCCGACGAGCGGAGCGCGCCAAACGCATGCCAACGGCATGGTCACCTCGTGGCATGGCGAGGAGAGGGCACGAGGGTCTGCCAAAAGGTGTCTACCGAGTTGTCCCTCCAACATACAGTCTGATAGATGTGATGGCTCGGCCAAAGGCACTTTGTGTTGATGGGAGAGGTCGATGGAAGTTTGCTGTAGCAAACTTTGACCAATAGCTGTGGTAAAATGGTTTGGTTAAATGGTCAAATAAGATGTCACACAGGTTTAGGGTAGGAAGGACTATGATCCTGTGAATTTTTAAGAGATTTGGACCAGTAGTTAATATAGTTGCTTCACAACCACATATTCTGGTCCAGAAACTTGATCAGGAAGTACCACTCACATAGATGCTTGCATTGGGCTGAAAATTGGCATAGTATGATGATTTGGGCATATGAGGGTTCCATAAAAACTTCATCCAATTTGGGTAAGTATAAATGGTACTTCCTTCACAATGCTCCTGACTGGACAGAAACTTTGGGGAATTTTCCAGAGAAAATGGCTTGGCAAAATAATGTGATTTTTTGCATGCTCACATTATTTAGGGATATTTAGGTTCTGGATTAATTTAAGAAGTTTTGAAGCAATATAAAATATAGTTGCTTCACAAACTGAAATTGTGACCAGAAACCAAGATTTGAAGGTGTGCTCACATAGTATGCTAGCTGGAAATGAAATTTAGTGGAGAGCAATGATTTGATCATATGAATGATCTCCCAAAATTTCAACTCATTTGGATAAGCCTAGCTAGTACTTCCTTCACAAAGCTTCTCTCTGGTCAGAAACTTTGGAAATTTTCTGAGGAAGATTTACTAGGCAAATGAAGTTGAATTTTGGCATGTGGCAATAATTTGAATATGAGAGAGTGCCCAAAAATTTTTAGGGCAATCAAGAAAAGCTAAATAGCATTTCCTTCACAAAGTGCCATTCTGGACAGAATGGAAAATGAATATTCCTGAATTATTTTTGAACAAGGCAAGGATGGGTTTTGACATATTTGTGGAAGATACGATCCAAAGAATTTATGAGAATTTTGTGGGAATTTTTGGAATGGCAGAAATATAGGTTGCTTCACAACCTAGAGTTAACAGGGTTATTCCTTTAATAGAAAAAGGAATATTCCCAACAAATAAATATTGGGGATGGGCTAAGATGGAAATGACATGGCCTTGGGATAGATTTGAGGGTGACAAGCTACTTGGGAGAGGAAGAAGAGATGGTCTCCCCAGGTTTTAAGACCACATAGCCACGGAAAAAGAAGTTCCAAATAAAAAATTCGAAGAAATGCAAAAGAAAAAGAAAGGGCCAAAAATCGGGGTGTTACAAACCTACCCCCCTTACGATAAATCTCGTCCTCGAGATTTGGTTGCTCAGGGAACAGGTATGAATATTCTGACTTAAGGAAACCGTTTCCAACTCGGGTATCCTTTTCCTTTATGAATTGTTCCCACTGAATTGCATCTGACGGACTGCCTTGTTCTGGGGTGGTTTGCTTCATCGTACCCCACATTCTGACAGGTCTTCCCTCATATATTCATCCTAGCTCTGACTTCAATTCTTTTATGTCTGCTGGCTTGTCTGATATTATCATGACCGGGATTTCCATAAGTCCGGGAGTGATTGACGTGACATTCTTTTATCCAGCACCGATAGTATCAATGGAGTCGTGCATAAATTTCCTCGATGGACATGAAGCATTTAATCATTGACTCGGGTTACTCCAGTAGGGGCATATCCTCCGGGTCCAAATAATGCTGAGAATCATAGCCGTTCTTTTGGCGGAGTCTGATTATTGAAGGTAGTTCTGAATCTTGCTGACTTCTTTGTCTCAGATCCGTACCGACGATTCAACTGTCACCTTGATATGAGGTCCTTATGAACAGAGTAGACCCCTTGGGTGGGTGTTCATGGTGATCACTACGGAATCAGACGGTCTTGGGTATCCGTACAATGTTGTTCATGTCACAACTATCATACCTGTATTGCCGGTCTGGCTCCTTCATTATCGTTTTCTTTTGTCCGAATCTTTTGCTGAAAGAGCTTGGCCATAAATATCTTTAATTCTTCGTGTGACCATAGGTGCTGCCAGGTGCAATATTCCGGCAGTCATACCTTATCCTTATCCTCAGACAGTGCAGCAATGTTTAACTGGCAGGTTTATCATCTCACATGCTCTAACTGTGGGGCAATGATCATCCGAACCTTTGCATGAAATCGGCAAATAAATCAGTAGCCACCAGAACGGTCTTTACAACTCAGATCAGGGACATTACTGAAATAACTCAACCCTGGCTCACGACGGCTGAAAAGCAGCTCAGAGCATGAGGCAGTGTTGATAAGAAGAATGTAGCAGTTCCCTAAGACGGCCGAAGAACAGCTCAGAGCATAGGGTCACTGCTACAAAAAGAAACTCAACAGCTGCCCGAGACGGCCGAAAAGCAGCTCAGAACACGGGCCAGTTGTTGAAAAGAGAAATATAAAGGCGGCATCCACCCTGGACGGCCGAAAGCAGCTCAGAACACAGGCGTGGTGCCGTTACCAGAGAAAGGGAAGCAAGGGTTCATCACGATCATACACCAGGTTCACAGTTATAGAGCTCACTGTTGGGGTCAATCATACATGGCGGTGACAGAGGTTGATGATATCACTGTGTCGGACGTGAGAAAGCTGACCTTGATATCCACTGTTAAGATTATTGTTCCGACATTGTCTTGCTTCATGGCTTGTCAGACATTGTATCACATTGAGGTGTATAACTTGCTTTCTTCCTCTTACATAACTCCTGTGGTTGTCCAATTCTCACCGTGCTTGCATCATCGTACGAGTGACTTGCATTATCTTGGCAGCATGCTCACAGTATATATGGAAGGGTGTGTAGCTGAGCAGTTGATTCCTGAGGCAGACACTTGGGTCCTGACTGGTTCTTGCTTCTGACAAAATTGTTGTGGATCTGATCCTTGAGAGGCACTGCCATATACTGCCAAATCACTGTGTAACATCTTGATGACTGTTGGTAGTGCCGTACTGACGAAGATTGGATAGCTTGTGTTGGAAGCCATCGAGAGTAGCGTGCTGAGGAAGACTGAATAGCTTATGCTCGAAGCTGTTGCCGGCATAGCGTGCTGAATAAAACCGGGTACCGTACTTCAGAAGTTTTTCCCTTGGTTGCTTGCTGAGGAAGATTCGGTAACTTATGCCGAAAGCTGTCTGCGGTGGCTTACCGAAGAAGACTGAGTATCTTACACAGGAAGTTATCCATACATCGTACCGAGGAAGACTGCGGAACCTTGCATCGTAAACTTCTCTGGTAGCGTGCGGAGGAAGACTGGGTTGCTTACACCAGAAGCTTCTCTGGGTGATATGCAGACTGAATACCATATATATGTATATACCCTTGATATTCCTTTGACTGGAAATGTGTTGTTGTCTTGCACAAATTGTCTTCCAGCTGGTTTAATCATTACGATTGTGATAGTTGCACACTGATGTAAACTTGATGCTGATAGTCATTCCAGAATATCATTTGTATTCAGATCAGATATTCCCAATATAATGCAGTCGGCTGAGAGTTTCATAATGCTTAGCTGAGTTTTTCAAATAGAACTCCTCACTGCTTCTTCGAGTCCGGTGTTGGTTGGTGAGCAACTTTTCATAAGGGGAAATATGGTAACACCGAGGGCCCAAAGAAAGAAGCCAAAAGAAACGACTAAAACAAAAGCACACACAGCATCAAGATTACATACAACCAACATCACATATTACAGCTATTCACCTCACTATGCATGCCTACTTAAGCACACAATTGTCGAGGGAACTCCGGTACTATGATCTAATATGCTGTGGCGGTGTGCACGAAAGTGAATCAACGTGTGGAGGGGTTGGTGTAAGCAGAGCTACACCAAGAGCTGGCTCAGCACCGGTTGCATCTGGACCGGCTTAGCGGTGAGGACGGACTCGGTGATCATGTACCGTGACACGGATGTCACGATCACATCATCATCAAGAGTACGGAAGGAGACCGTACTCGTCCAGAGAATGGGTGATAGGGTAGGCTAGCGGTGGAAATCAGGGTTTGCTGGCATTGCCCTTTTCTGATAGCAAAGACCAGTGAGGGTTGCCAAACAGCGGGTTGGATGGCAAGATCCGGGGTAGAAACGTGTCTACCACCGAAACAATAGGTGTGACTGAAGAGAAAATATTGGTGTGATACCTGTGCATCAATCCTGCAAATGATCGACACCACTAGGTACCTTGGCGTCACTCCGCTGGGACAGAGATGACACCAAACACCATTGAGCAAGTATGCAAAACGGGAGGGTGCAGGTAGTGGATCGAAACCGATGCCACCTACACTCACAAGATCAACCGTTAGTGACAATATAATAAGACTATATGCATGCTATGCAGCAAACAAATGCAGCAAGCCGACTAGACTCAATACTACCGGTTTCTAACGCTCGCGCGGACTAGGGCGTCCTACAGCCAGACCTGCTCTGATACCAAACCTTGTGGCACCCCGGCTCAAAGAGACCGGAACACCCCGTATTCCAGCCCAGAGATCAAGTCTTCTGGAATACGGCACTGCTTGGCATAGAACAAATCAGCTCTTTATTACAAATACTTGGGGTACAAGGGTTCTGAGGGCACGAAGGTTACAAAGGCACGGCGACACTTCGCCTGCTAAGGTAGCTCTATGCTAGCAGCGGAACATCTCGAAGCGGAATGAACTCTAGCAGCGGAACAACGACGACGGTGATGAACTCCACTCCGCAGGGACTCTGGCTGGGACGTATCCTAGAGCGCAACCTCGGGGTCCTCGACAAACAAGCAATCACGGCATCACCTGCAATCTGGCATGACATGCCAGGTGAGTACTTTGAATGTACTCGCAAGCTCACAGCAACCAAAGCAATCAAGACATACAATAGCATGGCATTTACAGGTTAATCATCAATGATTAATACGATACTACTAGAATAACATGAGCATGACAACAACATGAGCATAACAACAACATGAGCATGGCATGTACATATAATTCATGATATGAACAGGATGATACTAGCATGCATGCAAGGGGGTCGACATTTAAGGTCTCATGGACCAACTTACTCTGCTCGGAGGTTATTTCGTAACCACAAACTTACCATCGTGATCATCACATGACCACACGAAGCTTGATCTCTACCTGTGATCATCGCATGACCACATAAAGATCAACCAACTTCTCTTCTCATCGAACCGGGGTTGTTAGTTATTCAGATTATTATTACTGTTGACCCATAGTGTGACCTACTATGAACTGTGTCCATGACCGAGGATGCGGCTATCGATAGGTTATACACTCTGCAGAGGTTAGTACACTGTACCCACACCACGGAACTCATGGCCTCGTGCTCCCATTCGGGTGGACCAACGACGTTCCGACAAAATCAGTCTATTGCATGACACTCTCCCGGCCACTCCGACAAACTCCCCTTTGGGCTATGTCCTGGGTGACCCTGATGTCAACATGTGACATCCGCCACCTCTGTGGCTGCCACCGTCGTGGCCAAACATAAACACTGTCCCAAACGGGGACCTCGGTACCATCAAAACTCGGGTCCTCAAGGCTATGGTAGCCTACCTGATCAGGGTAGCGCGCACCCATAACCTTCCCTCGTAGGAGGCACCGGCGAGAGGCATGACAATAGACCGCATTAGGGCCTCCCCATCCAGGCAAGTGTGGTTGCACTGGTGAGCTCGATTCGGTGGCACCATGACTCAGCCAACAGATTTGTTCAAGTTGGATTAATGTCCGGTTTAACTTGAATGGTGATGAGCTGAGTCATAATAAAATACATAATGAAATGACAATGCAGATGAGCATGATATCAGTGTAACCATGGATGGGCAACATAAACATTTAACCACATAATAGGAACGATGATAAATCATTTATTCTACGGGATACAAATGAGCATGGCATAAGGATGATCATGAATATCACAAGTATGTGCATATTAAACCATAACTACTCATGTGAGCATATCAGTATCACTAGCATCGGAAATGATTACAAGAATAAAACATGACAAGAATATCATTAGCAATTAATCATAACACTTACTAGATGAAAATGAACATGGCATAAGCAATGAGCATGGATTCACAAGCATATTCGAAGCATTCACAAAATAATTAAATGCGCAAACAATTATTAAATATTCAAGTGGAAACCATGGCTACTGCAATGCCATCATGCAAGTGGCTATTGTGGCTTGCCTGGGGATGAAGGAACCATCGGGGAGAAGTGCGGAGACACCCGCGGAAAGATTGCCGGAAAAGTTTCCCTCTCGGAGGGGGCTGAATAAGGGCAAGGGCAAAACGGTCATTTTCACAGTGTTACATCATAGTGAAAATGATACCATCGGAACGGGCTCGACGAACTGAGATCGTGGGCTTTGGAATCACCTGATTCGGAGTTACGGTTGCCGAGTTACGGCCGTTCGTTCGTTAGGCAGAAAATAAATAAAAATTATTCATTTCTGCTGCTAACGGGTGAACGCCCGCAATCTAACCATTTTGGCCGGCGGCTGAAAACAGAAAGCGCATTTCTGAGATTGAGCTTTTAAACAGAGAAAACGTACTTTAGAACGAAGAAGGACCAGAGTGCGTTTTCAGTAAGAGAAAACGTATTTAAAGAAAATACGCCTCCACTTACTCCCGCGCGGGCCCGGGATTTAGAGGATGACGGGTGGGGCCGCGGGGTCTATCTCACTTACAGGTTGGGCCGGCTGGGTTCTCTCTCTCTCCTCTCGTGCGTGTCTTCTTCCTCCCGATGACGGACAGAGGAGGCGAGGCTGGGCACGGCCGGCGACCGCCCCGGCAGCTCCGGCCACTCCCGGCCAAGAGGAAGGCACCAGCGAGCTCGCAGGGAAGCGCCGCCCCCGTCTCAGCTGGATGCGGACGCCGAGGGGGCCGAGGCGGCTACGGCTTCGGGCGCCCGCGGCGGAGGCCGTCGGCCATGATTGGCTTCGAGCGTACAGGCACCCCGGGGATGAACCGAAGTGATGGGGGGCTCTGCAGGGATCTGGGGGGTCCTCTCGAGGTGGAAGAACGAGGAGAAGAGCTCCGGGTTGCTCTAATTTAAGCCGAGTCTGGCGGTCGAGCTCTGGCCATGGGAGGGCAGGGAGAGCTCTTCGAGCTAAATGGAGTGGCTGGGCTGGGCTAGAGGAGGAAGGGGAGGCTGGTGGTGGTCTCGGGAGGCCTCGGGGCAGCTTAAATAGCCGAGGAAGAGGGGCACGGGCCGGATGCCGCCTCCACCGAATGGACGAGCTCTGGTGAGGGGGCCAGGCACGCGTGCAAGCTTGGATGGCGACGGGGAAGTGACTGAGGAGTGGGGCAGCACGCGGGATGGCAGAAAAGGCGGACGCGGGATGGCAGGGGGAGGACCACGCGCGGGCGGCCACAGTGCATGCGTGCCCGTCGATTTGGCTAGGTCCGGCGAGCTTCTAGCAGGGGAGGGCCGTCCGGGGAGGCAAGGGAGCAGGGGAGGGCGCTGGACGGCACCAGGGACGCGAGGAAACGGGCGGGGAGAGGCGGCCCGAGGCTAGCCGACGAGCGGAGCGCGCCAAACGCATGCCAACGGCGTGGTCACCGCGTGGCATGGCGAGGAGAGGGCACGAGGGTCTGCCAAAAGGTGTCTACCGAGTTGTCCCTCCAACATACAGTCCGATAGATGTGATGGCTCGGCCAAAGGCACTTTGTGTTGATGGGAGAGGTCGATGGAAGTTTGCTGTAGCAAACTTTGACCAATAGCTGTGGTAAAATGGTTTGGTTAAATGGTCAAATAAGATGTCACACAGGTTTAGGGTAGGAAGGACTATGAGCCTGTGAATTTTTAAGAGATTTGGACCAGTAGTTAATATAGTTGCTTCACAACCACATATTCTGGTCCAGAAACTTGATCAGGAAGTACCACTCACATAGGTGCTTGCATTGGGCTGAAAATTGGCGTAGTATGATGATTTGGGCATATGAGGGTTCCATAAAAACTTCATCCAATTTGGATTAGTATAAATGGTACTTCCTTCACAATGCTCCTGACTGGACAGAAACTTGGGGGAATTTTCCAGAGAAAATGGCTTGGCAAAATAATGTGAGTTTTTGCATGCTCACATTATTTAGGGATATTTAGGTCCTGGATTAATTTAAGAATTTTTGAAGCAATATAAAATATAGTTGCTTCACAAACTGAAATTGTGACCAGAAACCAAGATTTGAAGGTGTGCTCACATAGTATGCTAGATGGAAATAAATTTGGTGGAGAGCAATGATTTGATCATATGAATGATCTCCCAAAATTTCAACTCATTTGGATAAGCCTAGCTAGTACTTCCTTCACAAAGCTTCTCTCTGGTCAGAAACTTTGGAAATTTTCTGAGGAAGATTTACTAGGCAAATGAAGTTGAATTTTGGCATGTGGCAATAATTTGGATATGAGAGAGTGCCCAAAATTTTTGAGGGCAATCAATAAAAGCTAAATAGCACTTCCTTCACAAAGTGCCATTCTGGACAGAATGGAAAATGAATATTCCTGAATTATTTTTAACAAGGCAAGGATGGGTTTTGACATATTTGTGGAAGATACGATCCAAAGAATTTATGAGAATTTTGTGGGAAGTTTTGGAATGGCAGAAATATAGGTTGCTTCACAACCTAGAGTTAACAGGGTTATTCCTTTAATAGAAAAAGGAATATTCCCAACAAATAAATATTGGGGATGGGCTAAGATGGAAATGACATGGCCTTGGGATAGATTTGAGGGTGACAAGCTACTTGGGAGAGGAAGAAGAGATGGTCTCCCCAGGTTTTAAGACCACATAGCCACGGAAAAAGAAGTTCCAAATAAAAAATTCGAAGAAATCCAAAAGAAAAAGAAAGGGCCAAAAATCAGGGTGTTACAAACATGTTCTACATATGAAAGTTGCGCCTCTTCCATATCTTTCGAACGGCGTATCACACGCCTCGTTTTGACAAACGGTTAAAAAACTGGAGCAAAAACAGTACCGAAAAACTCACAAATTCGAAAAACAGAATTTTCGCGATTTGGTAAATTTAAAACTTCTCTTAAACCGTAAGGAATTAGAGAGGGTGTTTTATATGAAAAAGTTGCGCCTCGATGATATCTTTCCAACGGCGTTTCATTTGCTTCATTCCGACAAGCAGTTTAGAAAAGATCACGAAAATACGCTTGCTGTGACTCATCGTGCGCCGCACAATTTTCGAATCTGCTCCTAAACCGTGATGAATCTCGAAAAGTGTTCTACATGGCGAAGTAGCGCCTAATCCATAGCTTTCCAACGGCGTATCGCACGCCTCGTTCCGACCGGTTAAAAAACTGGATCAAAAACAGTACCGAAAAAGTCGCGTGCAGTTTTTTGCGACGGGAGGGTCACTCGTCTCAGTACTGCAGTACTCTTGCTTCAACAATGCCGTGCACTCGCGTTGAGCGTGCAGTTCGGAAGTGTGTGTAGTATAACTATTCTGCTAATATTAGCAGAATAGACCGGCTGTGTGTGTGCGTGAGTGTAGAATAGCTTTTCTACACCCCAGTAACGGTACATACAAAATATATTAACACAGTATAAAAAACATAGTAATTTTTGAAAAATGTAGTAAATTTCAAACTTAGGTAGTAAAAAAATTATTTTTTGAATTACTACATTTTATACACCATTTTACTAGATTTTGTATATAGCGTTACTAGGGGGTGTAGAATAAGCTATTCTACACTCACGCTCAGAATAGTGTTACCCTATATATTATATTTGTGATACTCATTTAGTAATGTGATTTACAGTTATGCAATATATGGTGTTGTGGCCTCACTATACTTCATATGCAGCATCCACCCAGTTATTGAAATTTGTGACATTTATCTTCACTGCTAGTTGAACATATATGTGTTAGTTTTTGTGTTCATGACCTTGATTTACAATTATGCAATATGGTGTTGTGGCCTCACTATACTGATGAAGCACCTTGATTTACAATTATGCAATATATGGTGTTGTGGCCTCACTTTACGTCATGTCCACCAACCACCTAGTTATTTAAATTTGTGATACTCGTCTTTAGCGAACTAATTGATCATATATATGTTAGTTTTTGTGTTTATGACCTTGATTTACAATTGGGCAATGTGGTGATGTGGCCTAAATATACTGATAAAGCACCTTGATTTACAATTATGTAATATGGAGTTGTGGCCTGTCTATAATGTGTGTTTTTCAGTCGTGAACTGAATAACATAGACGGTTTTAATTATGAAACCGTGTGAAATATTCAGTAGCAATGTTCATCGAACTTAATAACACACACAGTGACTGAACCGTGTGAAATGTTTTGGTTTTGACTCTCAACTTCAGCAGTCACATAGTTGTTGAAATTTGTAATGTTTTTTTAGAACTGATGACAGTGGGAAAGGCTCCCACTGACTTTATATTAAAAGTTAGTCTGTCCAACAGTCCATATAGTTTATGTTACAACAGGAGGAGGGGGTTGGGGGGAGAGTCAGTACATCTATGATACAAAAGAAACAAGATTACAAGTTGGCGACCAGAGAAGTGATGAAAGCTCCAAAGTTTTGGTTGGACCTATGGACCAGCATAGCGAAGTCCTTGAATCTTGCCTTCCAAGAGTCCACCGAAGGATGTAACCCTTTGAATAGTTTATCGTTTCTTTCCTTACAAATCCTCCAAGCAGCAACCGTGAACACCTCCACAAACATGGGTCCATCCCACATTGCCAAGCCAGCATGTAACAGATGCAACCTACAATCATCATTCGGCCAACTAATCCCCATAGTCGCCCAGCAGCTTTGGCTGAATGGGCAATTGAAGAAAAGATGTGCAACATCTTCCTCCGGTGCGTCATGACACAACAAACATGAGTCGTCATCATCCTGAAATTTGTAATGTTCAGTGAACTTAATAATCATATTGAAGCGCCACATCTTTAGTGAACTAATTGATCATATATATGTTAGTTTTTGTGTTCATGACCCCGATGAAAATTAAATCCCTAACCCTTTCTAGTCAATTTTTTAAGGATACATACATACATACATACATACATGTAGGACATGACTATTATGTTACTAGTAAAAGAATAATATTCTATTAATATCAGCCCCTATAAGGGCGTGACGCGCCAACAGGTACCCGACAGGAACACCCGACACGGCTCGTTGCGACCCAACCCAACCCACCTCCTACCGCCGAAGGCAGCCATCATGGGCGAGCGAGCGGCGGCGGCAGCCGGAGCGAGGGAGCCTGTGTCGCCATGAAGGATCGCTCCTCCGCCGCCAGATCCATTCCCTCCACTAGCAGCCGCCGCCTCCCCACCTCCTCCTTGGGTCTCGTCGCGGACAAGCGAGCGACGGCGGTAGCCGGAGCGAGGGAGGCCGTGACGCCATGAAGGGTCGCTGCCGGATCCATCAACTACACCAGCAGCAGCAGCCGCACCCCCTCCCCCACCACCCAAGCTCCTTCCGGCTGGATTAATGGCGCCGCCTGCAAAAATTATCCCAACACGCCATTACCGCGAGCAAGAAGACCACGCCGCCATCAGTGACCAAGACAAGAGATCTGGCAGCGTTTGTTTTTAGGTGATTCCTCTTCCCCCACTTGTAATCTGGTGAATTTGCAATCTGAAAAAGTTGTGGTAATGTGTTGCATATGATTCAAAAACACACACTCAGTCCAATGGTCCTGCTGTGATTTGTAGAAAAAGCATGCTCAGATCGCTCAGTTCGAACAATAGTTGCTTGCAAAATTAAATTTAAAACAAGTGGACACACTCAGTTCGATGTTCCACTGTAAGTTCATTAGTCCTACTTAAATAATTCATATACCCTATTCAACTGTAAGTTCGATGATACAGAAGCTGAAGTATGCCCCATGTGCTTGCATCAGTTCATTACCCCCTGCCACTTGATACAAAAGTTGGATGTTAAGGTTACTAATAGTACGTCTCAGGTGCAAGCATCAGTTCGAGTGGAAAACAAAAAAATATGCATCAGTTCATTACATCATTACATGCTTGGTACTGTAAGTTCGTTGTTAAATTTACCAATGGTACATGACATGTGCATGCATCCGTTTGAGTGAAAAATGTTGATACACATCGATGAACAAGTTTCATTCATTAGCATTTTTCCACTCATCGGGTCAAACAAAAAGATGTTACTGACATTTCAAAAAAATGTTGAATGACAATGCAGAAACATGCAAGCTGGCAAGCGCAGGTTGGGTTTGATGAACCAAGCAGATATGACGCACCGCCGAGTTGGGTAACGCCAGACATACCCCCTCGATACTTCAACTCTATAGGTAGATTTGAAGTTACACCAGAATCGGCGGATGCACAATCCGTTTCTGCTCTGCAGCAAGCACCAGTCACGGGGGCAACAAGTTTTTCTACTGTCGGGGTGCATCGAGAGCCACATTATCCCAAACCATCAAGGTTTTGCTTCCCTGGCGCAAGCAGCAAGCCAAGGCCACACATGCTTCCACCAGTCGCGCCATCAACATCAATTGTGCATGCTACAAAAGCGGTTGTGACAGGAAGACATCCCCAAAGAGACAACAATGTTCACCAAACTAGGAGGCTGGAAAGTAACAGATATGAGTTGTATAGATAGGATCCACATCACAACACATCCGTGAAGCATACACATCGACGGCCATACAATGAGAGGCGGAGTGCTTCATCAACACTGCTTCCACCAAGAGATGCGCTCCTGCATGTACCGAGGGTGACACCACCCAGTCCCATACTCCAGGGTGAACAGTAGGCACCGGAAGCGACAAGGACCTGTACACATGTAAGTAAACCTCTAGATAAGCATAAAATATAAAAAAAATGTTTATACAAATAGCATAGTAGTGTGACCACCCATCTCACATTTCTTTTACCGTCTTTTACGTGCAGTATCCTACTATCTACGCTTACGTCCTGCCAAGGATAGAGATGCAGTTTGAAACTTTTAAACAAGCGAAGGATTTTTACAACGTGTACGCAAAGCATGCGGGATTTGCTTTCAGGGAAGGTTCTAAGGTTGACACTAGAGTGTACATTTATTGCAATTTCCAGGGAAAGTACGAATCCAAGGTTTCAGAGGCAGATAGGCAGAGGAACAAAACCACTTTCAGGACTGACTGCAAGGCCAGAATGAGGCTCAAGCAGGAAAAGGATGGGACACTTGTCGTAAAGGACATAATATGGGAGCACAACCACCAGCTCGTGGTCAGCCTCCAAATGCTCGTCTTCTTGCACTCCCACCAAACCTTTGAATACACCATTCTGGGCGGAGCCCCGCATGCCGTTCGCCAGAAAAAACCACACCACCCAAGCTTCTCCTCGCAAAAACTTCCAGGACGGGAGGGGAGGAACAAATTAGACGCAAGCAAAATCAAAACCAAAAACCAAAACAAAAAGCAAAATCAAGAGGGGAGGGGAGAGGAGGGGAAACACCACACCACACAAGCTTCTCCTATAGTTCGAGCCGTCAGACGATGTCCCGCAGCGAGAGTGGAGAATGGGGTTTCTACGGGGGAGAGGAGAGGGGCAGAAATCGCTTCGAGAAACTCCTCCACGAGAAAGGGGAAGTTATGAGGTGAAGTGGTGAGTGGGAGGAAACATAACGGGCAAAGCCCACGATCGTGGGAGAAAAAAATGGGCAAAGCCCACGATCTCCGGGAAGTTACTAAAAATAACAATAAGAATTAAATAGAATAACAAAATAACTACACACAACTTTACATACTGTGAAGAATAATTAACATGAATGACAGTAAGTTCGATTAGTACTATCACAAAGGTACAATTTTTATATAAAAAAGGCTAAACGCCCAATACATAAATCAATACATTATTTTTTATGTTTTATTTTATAATAATAAAAAATGCCTCGGACTCACCTAAGCATGTCAAGTGGGCTTGTTCTTGGCTCAGCCTCACCAACGATCCCGACGGTACGCTTCCGGTAACAAGTCATGTGACGGGCTCGCCTGCTCCAGCACGTTCATGGCTTGGCCTCGCCTTGCGCTAACTCAGTTTCGCGCTGACGCGGAGGGGCAACTGTCCAAACGCAAAAGATAGATCAGTACGACAATGCCACACAGTGCGGCGTTGGTTATTCTGTCCCCCCCTCCCAAAACCGCACCCCCACCCCTAAGATTGATAATGGGCCAAGTCATGCGACGGACTCGCCTCCGCAAGCGACGTCGCGGCACGCCACATCGTCGCCTACCCTGGCTCATTCCTGGCTCAGCCTCGCGCTGATGCGGCAGTGTGCTTGGTTGACAGGCGCAGTGCTGGTTATTCTGTTTCCCACCAAAACCGCACCCCTACCCCTAAAATAGATAATGGGGCAAGTCATGCGATGGACTCGCCTCCACATGAAACGCTGTGGCACGCCATGTCATCGCTTGCTCTGGCTCGTTCCTGGATCAGCCTCGCCGGGTGGGTCCCCACGGACTCGCATCCGCTCGCCGTGGGGGACCCCCGGCTCGGCCTCGCGCTGACACGGAGGGGCAATAGTCCAAACACAAAAGATAGGTTAGTACGACAATGCCACACGGTGCAGCGCAAGTTATTCTGTTACAATATCTGCCCTCCCCCTCCAATCTCCCATCCACAAAAAAGTGCTAGGGGGAAATGCCCTAAACAATTACAGTTGCGCATTAAAAGTATGTGTGAAGAAATAAATTAAAAAAAAGTTGACCACCCCAGTAATAGCAGGCCCCACGCTGGAATATGGGCATGTACGTTGCAATCAAGAGAGCGTGGGACCTGACTATATGGGGCCCACGGGTCATGGAAAGGGAACGAGCGTCGTGTGTAAGCGCCCTTGAATATACAGAGGAGTTCGAGACTGTTGCCTTGCCCGTCCTTGTAAACCGGTCTGGGAGTCTCTCGGCTGGCGAGGTGGGACTAAAGGGATAGCGCACGCGCAGTAAGCAGTGCAGAGACGTGCGGAGGGGCTATTTGGGCGGAAATAGACCCTAGGGAAGAGGCCCAACACACATACGCGGGATGTATGCCTCGACTACATATCCCTACTCACCCCAAAGCCCATTACAAGAAGAAGAGCGGAAAAATAAAATTAAACCACAACAAAAAGTTCAAAATGCTCATTATAGAAAAGTTCACAAAAATACAGCAGGATGGGTTTGGTTGAAAAATAAATTGATTAACTATTTTTATTAAAAAATAGTTATTCTTTTTCTAGAAAAGTTCAAAAAATGTTATATATGCAACACGATAATAAAATGTCTAGAGAGAGGATATTTTAATATAGGAGATTTTTAAAAACTGTTTGTTAAGAACAACTAATTTCTAAAAAACAAATAATTTAAAGTTCAACCAATAAATTTCAAAAAGTTCAAAAAAAATTGCTTGTGCAGTACGATCAAAACATAAAAAGAATGGATAGAACTATCAGGAGTCAACATAATAACTTTGCGATCTAAATTTCCATCACCACCAAAAAAGTTCCACCGTTAAAACAACATAAAGCGACTGTCAGTTTGAACAAATAAATTCCGTCAGTACTAACAAAAAAGGTCCCAAAAACCTTGGGTGGGTCTAGGGCTTATAATATAAAATGATGGTGCTTATGAGAGAAAACCCATCAGTACTACCAGAAATAGTTTGTCAGTTGAACTACCACTACATAGGAAGTAGACCCTTAAATAGCGTATAGTTTCATTTTTTCTGTTTGAATATACAACAGTACCAACAACAAATGCATCAGTCTGATACGTCCATTTTGCATCATGTTTTCCTACTGTTATTTATAATGTTTTTGGTCATTATTTCACTTTATAATGCAATTCTAATGCCTTTTCTCTCTTAATTTGCAAGATTTGCATGGAGAGGGAAATTACCGGCAGCTGGAATTCTGGACCTAAAAGAGCTACAGCAGAGATAGCTATTCTACGGAGCTTCAAATGACCTGAAACTTTACTGAGATTTTTTATTGAATATATAAAAAATACTGGAACGAAGATCCACCGGAGGGGGGCCACCTGCTGCTCACAAGGCAACAGGGCGCGCCTACCCCCCCCCCCCAGGGCGCGCCCTGATGCCTTGTGGGGCCCACAGCTGCCCTCTGCCCCCTGCTTCTGCTATATGAAGCCATTTTCCCTGAAAATTAAGAGGAAGACTTTCGGGACGAAGCACCGCCATCTGGAGGCGGAACCTGGGCAGGAGCAATTTTGCACTCCGGCGGAGCAATTCCACCGGGGATACTTCCCTCCGGGAGGGGGAAATCGAAGCCATCGACATCACCAACGATCCTCTCATTGTGGGAGGGCCAATCTTCATCAACATCTTCACCAGCACCATCTCATCTCAAACCCTAGTTCATCTCTTTTGTTCAATCTTTGTCCCAACACCTCAGATTGGTACCTGTGGGTTGCTAGTACTGTTGATTACATCTTGTAGTTGATGCTAGTTGGTTTATTTGGTGGAAGATTATATGTTCAGATCCTTAAGCATATTCAATACATTTCTGATCTTGAACATGAATATGATTTGTGAGTAGTTACTTATGTTCTTGAGGACATGGGAGAAGTCTTGTTATAAGTAATCATGTGAAGTTGGTATTCGTTCGATATTTTGATGATATGTACGTTGTTCTTCCTTTAGTGGTGTCATGTGAACGTCGACTACATGACACTTCACCATATTTGGGCCTAAGGGAAGGCATTGGGGAGTAATAAGTAGATGATGGGTTGCGAGAGTGACAGAAGCTTAAACCCTAGTTTATGCGTTATTCCTGTGGCACCCCGGCTCAGAGGAACCGGAACACCCCGTATTCCAGCCCACAGATCAAGTCTTCTGGACTACGGCACTGCTTGGCATAGAACAAATCAGCTCTTATTACAAATAATCAGGGTATAAGGGTCCGAGTATACAAAGGTTACATGGGCACGGCGACACTACGCCTGCTCAGATAGCTCTATGCTAGCAGCGGAACAATTCGTAGCAGAATAACTTCTAGTAGCGGAACAGCGACGACGGTGATGGACTCCACTCCGCAGGGACTCTGGCTGGGACGCATCCTAGAGCGCAACCTCGGGATCCTTGATAAACAATCGATCAAAGCATTACCTGCAATCTGGCATGACACGCCAGGTGAGTACTTTGAATGTACTCGCAAGCTCACAGCAACCAAAGCAATCAAGGCAAACAACAGCATGGCATTTACAAGTTAATTACCATTGATGAACATGATACGACTAGAACAACATGAGAGTGAGCATGGCGTGTACATGTTAATCATGATATGAACATGATGATACTGGAACTAACATGCAAGGGGGGGTCGATATTTAAGGTCCCTTGTACCAACTTACTCTTCTCGGAGGTTATCTCGTAACCACCATATGTCTCAAACTTACCATCGTGAACATCACACGATCACCTCAGGATCAACCAAGCTCGGTATCAACTATACCATCGCGATCATCACATGACCACACGGAGCTTGATCTCTACCTGTGATCATCGCATGACCACACAAAGATCAACCAACTTCTTTTCTCATCGAACCGGGGTTGTTATTTTCCAAGTTATTATTACTGTTGACCCATAGTGTGACCTACTACGAACTGTGTCCATGACCGAGGACGCGGCTATCGATAGATTATACACTCTGCAGAGGTTAGTACACTGTACCCACACCACGGAACTCATGGCCTCGTACTCCCATTTGGGTGGACCAACGACATTCCGACAAAACCAATCTATTGCATGACACTCTCCCGGCCACTCCGACAAACTCCCCTTTGGGCTATGTCATGGGTGGCCCCGATGTCAACTCGTGACATCCGCCACCTTTTTGGCTGCCACCGTCATGGCCAAAACAAAACATCGTCCCAAACGGGGACCTCGGTACCGTAAAACTCAGGCACATAAGGCTATGCTCGCCCACCTGATCAGGGTAGCGCGCACCCATAACCTTCCCTAGTAGGAGGCACCGGCGAGAGGCATGACAACAGACCGCATTAGGGCCTCCCCATCCAGGCAAGTGTGGTTGCACTAGTGAGCTCGATTCGGTGGCACCATGACTCAGCCAACAGATTTGTTCAAGTTCGATTAATGTCAGGTTCAACTTGAATGGTGATGAGCTGAGTCATAATAACATAATGAAATAACAATGCATATGAGCATGATATCTGTGTAACCATGGATGGGCAACATAACCATTTAACATCATTACATCAACAATGATAAATCATTTAGTCTATGGGATGCGAATGAGCATGGCATAATGACGATCATGACTATAACAAGTATTTTCATAACAAACCCTAACTATTCATATGAGCATATCGTTATCACAAGCATCGGAAATGATTACAAGAATGAAACATGATAATAATAACATTAGCAATTAATCATTTCACTTACTAGATGAAAATGAACATGGCATAAGCATAGACATGGATTCACAAGCATATTCGAAGCATTAAAATCATTAAATGAGCAAACAATTATTTAAATATTCAAGTGGAAACCATGGCTACTACAATGCCATCATGCAAGTGGCTGTTGTGGCTTGCCTGGGGATGAAGGAATCATCGGGAAGAAGTGCGAGGCACTCGCGAAATTTTTTGCCGAAAACGTTTCCCTCTCGAAGGGGGCTGTTTAAGGGCAAGGGAAAAATGGTCATTTTCAGTATGTTACAACAAGGTGAAAATGATACCATCAGAACGGGCTCGACAAACTGAGATCGTGGGCTTTGGAATCACCTGAATCGGAGTTACGGTCGCGAAGATACGGCTGTTTGTTCGTTAGGCAGAAAACAAATAAAATCTGTCCATTTCTGCTGCTAACGGGTGAACGTTCACAATATAAGGATTTCGGCGGCTGGGCTGAAACAGAAAGCACCTTTTGGAAAATACGCTTTCAGAAATGGAAAGCGTATTTCTCCCGGGAACAGCGCCAGATTACGTCTTCAGAAAAGGAAAGCGTATTTAGATCAAAGTGCGCTTCCACTTAGCAGCGCGGGCCCGGCGGCTGGCTCACTGACGGGTGGGGCCCGCGTTGACTCTCCCTCTCTCTCATATCATCTTCTTCTTCCCCGTGATGGGCAAAGGCAGAGGCGAGGCCGGCCGCCCCGACGGCGAGCCCCGGCGACTCCGGCCACCGTTGCCGGCGTTCCGGGCACCGGCGGGCTCGGGGAAGAGCGCCGCATCCATCCTGACCGAACACAGAGGCCGAGGAGGAATGGAGCAGCGGTGGCAAGGGCACCCGCAGACTAGGCCATCGGCCGGACTTGGCTTCGAGCCCACGGTCGTCCCGGGGAAGAGCTGGAGAGGTGGGGAGCTTCGCAAAGGTTAGGGGAGCACGGTGGTGAGAGTTAGAGGGAGAGAAGGAGCTCGGATAGCTCGAATTTAAGGCGAGGCCGACGGCAGCCATGGTGGCAATGCGAGGAAATGAGAGATCCTCGAGCTTGTTCGAGTGGCTAGGGGGTGCTAGGAGAGAGGAGGGGAGACTGGTGAGGTCGAGGGAGCTCGGGACGGCGTCTATATAGGCGGGCTGGAGATGCCGTAGCCGGAAACTGCCGTGGACACGCGGTCGATGCTCTGGCGCGGCCACGTACGCGTGCGCACGCGGGCAGGCATGGATGGCGATGGGAGAGAGGTAGTGGAGTGCCAGGGAATCGGTGAGGAGGAAGAGGACAACGGCAAACGACGATGGCCACGGGCACGCGGTGCGGCGTGGCTCGCCAGAGCAAAAAGAGGAGGGGGAGAGGCGTCCAGAGTGGGCGCGTGGATGGAGGAGAGGAAGAGCAACGCTGTGGACATGCCTCGGTGGCGCGAGGGCGATGTTTGGGCGGTGGCAGAGGGGTCCCGGCGTCCAGAGCACGCGGTCTGCACGCAGTGCACACGCTCTATGCGTGGTCACCGCATGCACTGGCGCTCTGACGCGACTCTGCCCATATGAGCTTGTCAAACAGGGTACTCATTGCTCAAAAAGGTTAGATCTACTGCTAGGATCAAATGGGCAGTGCTGGGGATGAGCTGTGTGCAGAAAGCCAACTTGGCAGCAAGGTGTTTGTTGTGGGGTGGGGAAGGATCACTTGGGTATAGATGCTGAGATTTTGCTGAGGGAGATCACACACTAGGATGACCATCCTTGCAAATTTTCAACCCAACTGGAGGGGTCTAGGTAGCACTTGCTTTGCAAAGTACCACACTAGACAGAAACATGAAAGTTGAAGCTGCACTCACATAGATGATTGGATTGAGCTGAAATTTAGTATAGGATGATCATTAGGGCATATGAAGGCACTGCAAAAATTTCATACCATTTGGATACACCAAAATGGTACTTGCTTCACAATGCTTCCCACTGGACAGAAACTTGGGGGAATATTGGGGGAGAAAAAGGCTTGTCAAAATAATGTGAATTTTGGTATGCTGAAAGGATATAGGGATACTTAGGTCCTGGATTAATTTCAGAATTTTTGAAGCAATATAAAATATAGTTGCTTCACAAACTGAAATTATGATCAGAAATAGAGATTGGATGGTGTGCTTGCATAGATTGTTGGATGGACATGAAATTTGGTGGAGAGTAATTATTTGATCATATGAATGATCTTCCAAAATTTCAACTTGTTTGGATAAGCCTACCTAGTACTTCCTTCACAAAGCTTCTCTCTAGTCAGAAACTTTGGAAATTTGCTGAGGAAGATTTACTAGGCATATGAAGCTAAATTTTGGCATGTGGCAATTATTTGGGTATGAAAGAGTGCTCAAAAAGTTTGAGAGCAATCAAGAAAAGATAAATAGCACTTCCTTCACAAAGTGCCATACTGGACAGAATTGGAAATGAATATTCCTGAATTATTTTTGAACTAGGCAAGGATGAGTTTTGACATATTAGTGGGAGATATGATCCAAAGAATTTATGAGAATTTTAGGAAAGACAGAAATATAGGTTGCTTCACAACCTAGAGCAAACACGGTTATTCCTTTAATAGAAAAAGGAATATTCCCAAGAAATAAATATTAGGATTGGGCTAAGATGGAAATGACATGGCCTTGAGAAAGAGTTGAGAGTGACAAGCCACTTGGGAGAGGAAGAAGAGAAGATCTTCCCAGGGTTCAAGACCACATAGCCACGGAAAAAGAAACTCCAAATAAAAATTCGAAGAAATCCAAAAGAAAAAGAAAGGGCCAAAAATCGGGGTGTCACAATTTCATAAGGGGCTAATTTGGATCCATATGTTTCATGCTATGGTTAGATTTATCTTAATTCTTCTTTCGTAGTTGCGGATGCTTATGAGAGGGGGTAAAAATAAGAGGGTTGTTTGTTCAAGTAAGAACAGCACCGTAGCACTGGTCCACCCACATATCAAATTATCAAAGCAGCGAACGCGAATCAACTAAACATGATGAACGTGACTAGATGAGAATTCCCATGTGTTCTCGACAACGCTTTTCTTATTATAAGAGAACTTTCTGGCTTTTTGTTTGCTATAAAAAGGATTGGGCCATCTTGCTGTACCTTGTTACTATTGTTACTTGTTATGAATTATCTTGCTACAAAACTATCGGTTACCGCTACTTTCAGTACTTGCAGAGAATACCTTGCTGAAAACCGCTTGTCATTTCCTTCTGCTCCTTGTTGGGTTCGACACTCTATACTTGTGGGACATCAAGACCCTTTTCTGGCGCCGTTGCCGGGGAGTGAAGTGCCTTTGGTAAGTGGAATTTGGTAAGGAAACATTTTTATTACGTGGTGAAATTTATTGTCACTTGTCACTATGGAAAATAATTTTGAGGGGCTTTTTCGGGGTATCTTCACCTCGACCGGAAGCAATAAGAGTTTCCCCTCAACCTGCTGAACCTACTGAAAATATTTATTATGAGATTCCCTCGGGTATGTTGGAGAAATTGCTAGCTAATCCTTATGCAGGAGATGGAACAACACATCCTGATATGCACTTGATCTATATAGATGAAATTTGTGGATTGTTTAAGCTTGCAGGTTTATCCGAGGATGGAGTTAAGAAGAAAGTACTCCCTTTATCGTTTGAGGGAAAAGCATTGACATGGTATAGGCTATTGGATGATACCGGAACATGGGACTGGAATCGGTTAAAGCTGGAATTTCACCAGAAGTTTTATCCTACGCATTTGGTTCATCGTGATTGGAATTATATATATAATTTTTGGCCTTGTGAAGGAGAAAGTATTGCTCAAGCTTGGGGGAGGCTTAAGTATATGATGCATACATGCCCCAATCATGAGCTCTCAAGGGAGATAATTATACAAAACTTTTATGCTCGGCTTTCTCATAATGATCAATCAATGCTCGATACTTCTTCTACTGGTTCTTTTATGAAGAAAACTATTGAATTCAAATGGGATCTTCTGGAAAGAATTAAGCGCAACTCTGAAGATTGGGAAATCGACAAAGGTAATGAGTCAGGTATAAATCTTGAGTTTGATTGTGTTAAATCTTTTATGGAAACATATGCTTTTCATAAGTTTAGTGCGAAATATGGACTTGACTCTGAGATAGTAGCCACTTTTTGTGAATCATTTGTTGCTCATGTTGATCTCCCTAAGGAAAAATGGTTTAAGTTTCATCCACCTATTGAAGTAAATTATGAAGAACCTATTATAGCTAAAGATGAAACAATCATTCATAATGTTGATCCAGTTGTACCCACTGCTTATATTGAGAAACCTCCTTTCCCTGTTAGGATTAAGGAACATGCTAAAGCTACAACTGTGGATCATAAGAGTAATATTAGAACACCTAAACCCTCTGAACAAATTAAGGTGGAACCTAATATTGCAATGGTTAAGGATCTCCTGGTCGATAATAATGATGGGCATGTTATTTATTTCTGTTCCGAGGCTGCTAGGATTGCTAAACCTGCTAGAAACGAACAAGATATGTTAGACAAGAATAAGCCTGTAGTAGGCATGCCTGTTATTTCCATTAAGATTGGAGAACATTTCTATCATGGATTATGTGATATGGGTGCTAGTGTGAGTTCTATTCCGTTTTCTCTTTACCAAGATGTAATGAATGATATTGCACCTGTTGAGATTGAAGATATTGATGTTACTATTAAGCTTGCAAAGCGAGATACCATTTCACCACTTGGGATTGTTAGAGATGTTGAAGTCTTGTGTGGTAAGAACAAATACCGTACTGATTTCTTAGTGCATGGATCACAACAAGATAATTTTTGTCCCATTATATTTGGTAGACCTTTCTTGAATTAGGTTTGTCGGGGGGATGACCCCCCGGGTAGGCCCAAGGAGACAAGTCACCATTTCAAAACTTTGCCAGGGGAGCGGCCCCTGGCTGGCTGGAACCTGGCTGGCTGGCTGGAGGCCGGAACCCGGCCGGCTGGCTGGAGGCCGGAACCCAGCCGGCTGGCTGGAGGCCCGAACCCGGCCGGCTGGCTGAAGTCAACCACAACGTCTCGTCGGACCTGCGCAGACGAGACGGCCATGCTCTACAGTGGAGCACTGTTGATGAACACCAGACACTATTCATACGTCATATGTCACCTCAAATAGTGTAGTTAGGCCATGTGGGCCACCTCTTGTCCCCTGGGCACCCCTTTATAAGTTGACCCAGGGAGCTCTCTCATGAGCATGCTCACTCATGGCCATCTCTCACTCCCTCTCATACACACACGCATGAGGCAAGGAAGAGAGCACATAGCTCTCTTCTTCCTCCTCCAAACAGCTCCAGGAGCAACTCTGTACTACCATATACACCGCATTTACATCAGACATGCAGGAGTAGGGGTGTTACCTCCCACGGAGGGCCCCGAACCTGGGTAAACCACCGCGTGCTATTTGCCCAATCCCATCCCGGATCTCCACCGTAGCCTTGCCGCCCCACACTTTTAGCCATCCTATGGCATCTGCCGTGAGAAAACCACGACAGTTGGCGCCCACCGTGGGGCTAGCTGCTGCTGGAAATGCGGTCCGGGCGGGACCCTCTTCGTCACTACTGCCGCGACGTCGCCGCCGTCCGGAGGCGGCATGCTCGCGTACCTCCGCGCGCTGCTCCGCCCGCGGCCGCGTATCCACTCTCCACCACACCGCCTCGCTCCAGCTCCCACGCGCCTGCTCCCGTTCGTTCCCCGGTGCAGCCACACACCGAAGCATGCTCATGGCTGCTCCGTTCTGCCCTCTCGCTCCTGTCAATCCCCACCAGCATGGCCATCACCTCTACGGCGCCGCTGACCTCTGCCGGCATGCTGCCGCTCCGCTCCACGACCCCTTCCTCTGCTTGTCCTTCTACTGCTTCTCCTTCCCCATGCGACGCCTCTCCTTCTCCTGCTCGCATGTTTTCCCTGGCCAGCCGCTGCTCGCGCCATGGCCGCCGTCTACGGATGCGCCGCTTTGCTGCCGCCGTTTGCCTCTCAGCCGTCCAGCGGGCATGCGAAGCCGCTCATCCTTCCTCTCCCTGGCGCGTGCTGCTGGAAGCCCTCCTCCCGCGCACCCGCTGCATCCCCGTCGTGCCCCCTAGCGCCCTCTGCTGAAGTGTGCGAGCTCCTAGAGCTGTGTAGATGCCACCTAGCCTTTTGTCTCGTCGAATCTGAGCCCGTGGGCTTGTTCCCGTCGAGCACGGCCGCCGCCACCGCTCGGCTGTCTCCGTAGCCATCGCTCCGGCCACCCCCTGCACGTGCCGCTTGCACCACTACCCGCGCCTCGCTGCGCTCGTCCTTCTGGCGCTCGCGGCCGACCGAATGGTCGCCGGAGTTGGCCGCTCCGTGCACGCCCTGCCCCGCTGCCCTCTGCGCCCGCCTGCCCTGCGCTCGCTCACCGCTGCCTGCTGCTCCTTGCTTGCTGCCTGCCGCTACTTCTGCTACTACCTACTACTGCTGTTGCACTGCTGCTGCTTGTTGGTCCCCGGCCGCCGCTGCTGCTCGCCTGCTTCTGTTGCCGCTGCTGCTGCTGATGCCGTTGCTGCTGTCCGCTGCCACGCACGCCCGCCGGTTCGCCCGCGCCGGCCGCCGGCTGCGCTGCCTCTCGCCCACCGGCTGCCGGCTGCGCCGCCTCCCGGCCCGCCGCGCTCGTCCGCCTCTGACTTGTCCTGTCGCGCGCAATCGCACCACCCGTCGCCCACCAACTCCGCCTGCTCGTCCTCCGCGATCGGCCTTCGCTCGACCACGCCCATCCCCTGCGCCCGCCTGCGCCGGCGCCACCCCGCTCCACCTCCGCAGCCGCACAGCCGCGCGCCCGCGGCCCTCCGTCGCCGGCGCCGCCTAGCCCTGTCCGCGTCCCCGTCGCCGGCTCCGCCTACTCGTCCTCCACGACCGCACGGTCGTGCGCCCGCGGCTCCCGCCCACCTGCTCCGCCGGCCCCGTGACGTTCCGGCCTGGCCGCACCCATCTCCACACCCAGTTGGTGGGCTGGCCGCCTCGCGCCGCCCCGGCCGGCCGCTCCGCCTCCCGCCCGCCTGCTCCGCCGGCTCGCCGCCCGCAGCCGGCTGCCCCGCCTAGCCCCGCTCGGCCTCTGCCTGCGCCTCCACTGCCGCGACCGACCTCCGCGCGCGCCGTCGCACCGCTCGTCCCCGTCTTGCGCGCGCCCGCGCCCGCGCCGGCCTCTCCTCTGCCTCGCCTCATTCTGCCGCACATCCTCCGCGCCCGCACCGCCGTGGGCCGCCGGTCCCGCGCCGCTCCGGCCTGGCCGCGCGCTGTAGGATTGAAAGTATGTCTAGAGGGCGGGTGATTAGATTACTTGACCAAATAAAACTTAACCTTTTCCCAGATTTTAGTTGTAGGCAGATTTTAGTAATAGTACATGTCAAGCATCACCCTACACATGCAATTCTAAGAGTATAGCAGCGGAAGGATTGGAGATTGGAGATTGGAGATTTCAAACGCAGTGAAGACACGGTGGTTTTTGGCGTGGTTCCGATAGGTGGTGCTATCGTACGTCCACGTTGATGGAGACTTCAACCCACGAAGGGTAACGGCTGCGCGAGTCCACGGAGGGCTCCACCCACGAAGGGTCCACGAAGAAGCAACATTGTCTATTCCACCATGGCTTACGTCCACGAAGGACTAGCCTCACTCGGGGTAGATCTTCACGAAGTAGGCGATCTCCTTGCCCTTACAAACTTCTTGGTTCAACTCCACATCTGATTGGAGGCTCCCAAGCGACACCTAACCAAACTAGGAGACACCACTCTCCAAAATGTAATAGACGGTGTGTTGTTGATGAACTCCTTGCTCTTGTGCTTCAAATGATAGTCTTCCCAGCACTCAATCAACTCCTCACAGATTTGGCTATGGTGGAAGAGGGATTTGAGTGGAAAGCAACTTGGGAAAGGCTAGAAATCAAGATTCAAATGGTAGGAATGGAATGGCTTGATCTCAACACATGAGCAGGTGGTTCTTTCTCAGAAAATATATGGTGGAAGTGTAGGCACGTTCTGATGGCTCTCCTTACTGAGAAGGATGGGGTGGAGGGGTATAAATAGCCTCCACACAAAATCCAACCGTTACACACTTTTGACCCAACTCGGTGGCACCGAAACAATCATCTCGGTAGCACCGAATTGTGTAAAAGATATGAACATTAGGAATCTCGGTGGGACCGATACGAACAACTCGGATGGACCGAAGTGCAATGGCTTAGGGCAAACCTCATCTCGGTGGCACCGATTGCATCAACTCGATAGGACCGAAGTGAAGCAATAAGGCAACAGAGAGTTGGCAAGCCATCTCGGTGAGACCGATTTGCAAACTCGGTGAGACCAAAGTAAGTGCAAACGATTACAGAGAGTTGGCACGGCCATCTCGATGAGACCGAGATCCATTTCGGTGGATCCGATTTGTTAGGGTTTTGGCAATGGCTAAGTCTTGGATGAACTCGGTGGGGCCGGGTAGGAAATATCGGTGGGGCCGAGTTGGACTTTAGGTTTAGGACATATTTGGGTAGAGAGAGTGGTTGAGGGTTTAGGAGTACTGTCACTAAGCACTTGAGCAAAACGATCATTAAGCAACACCTCATCCCCTTTTAATAGTATTGGCTTTCCTATGGACTCAATGTGATCTTGGATCACTAAACCAAAAATGTAGAGTCTTGATCTTTTGCCAATCCTTGTCCTTAGCATTTTGAGGGGTCCACGTCTCTAGTCCATGCCATGCCAATCATTGAACATCCTGAAATCTTAATCTTGAATGGACATTAGTTCAATGAGATATATGTTGTTATGAATTACCAAAACCACCAAGGGAGCAAATGTGCTTTCAATCTCCCCCTTTTTGGTAATTGATGACAACATATAGATCAAAGCTTCGACAGATGATTAAGTGAATGAAATACATCGTCGCTTTGAGAAGTATGTGATAAGCAAGAGCTCCCCCTAAATTTGTGCATTATTAAAAATTTGCGTTTGAATGCAAATGCTCAATCGATTAGGCTCATGGGTTACTCTTCCATGTCACATACATCTTGGTGGAGCGCGCAAAATGATATGATTGAAATAGTAAGCACGCATCACCAACATAAAGGAATGATACATAAATGAATGATCATATAGATAATGACAGGGATAAACATGGATCATCACAATAGGCATAGTATGATCAAACATCATGATAAGCGTAAACAGAATATCTCACAGACACTGTAGCAATCACACACATAACAAAGTATCAACGAACAAGCAAACAAGTAGCAAATGAACTCGGGAGAAAAAAAAACAACGATACACTCTCTCTCGAAGCCTATGATCTATACAAAGTCTCCCCCTTTGGCAACAAGTACCAAAAAGTTCGAATCGTATAACACTAGTCGGCTCTCTAGGCACGGTCCTCCGAAGCTCCTGAAGGCGACCTTCTGCTGGCTGCTCCGGTGTGCGTAGACGGCGTTGAGATAAGAGCGTTCGCGAATGCTTCTGCTGATGACTGCTGGACTGGAGGAGTGGAGACCTGCTGTGGCACTGTGGCTGTGGCAGCTGGTGTAGATACTGTGGTCCGTGGATCCACTACTGGCACTGCAGCTGACCTGGCAGCCCTAGACACTTGCTGAAACTGCTCTGTGGTCGGTCTTTCATCTTCACTGTCATCTGATCTGGCTTGCTTGACAGCATCTACATCTCCTTGCAGCTGTTCCACTGTGGTCTGAATCTCAGTCACCTTGACATCCAAATCATGAAATTTGGTCTCACTGATCCGCTCAAAACTAGCCTGGGTCTGGGTGAGGTTGGCCAGACTTCGCTCAATCCTCAGAGTGGCTTCAAGCAGATATTGCATTTGATCCTTTGGTGTCTTGAGATTCGCAATTGGAGCATTGGGAGCTGCTGCTTCCTGAGCTGCTTTAGCTTCTTGTGCTTTGCGGATTTCCTCTTGAGCTTGTGCAGAAGTGGGATGCGAAGGATCCATCACTATAACGTTGTCCTCAAACTCTGGACGGAGTGGCAAATGCTCTCGATCAAGAAGATACGTGCTGGTTCCAACCTTGGAATTGATCAACAACTGAATATGTGGAGCATAACCACACGATCTCTTTTGATCTGCTGCTATCCTCTTGATAGTCTCAACTATCAGGCTCATCACCTTGAATTTCTGAGGAGTATCAAATAAGTGCAGCAAGTTGATGGAGTGGCCACGAATCATCTTATCATCGCCTGACTTGGGTAACAAGGTGTACCGCAAGATTGTGCTTGAGGTGGCCAGACCTGGTAGCAAATGCTTCACTGATCCAAGCTTCTTTCCAGCAAGGTCCTTCTGAGGAATTGCAGTGTACATGTTGGCCATGGAGTTGTGATCCATCTTGAGCTTGGCATAAATGTCAATATCATCCTCCTCTTCCTTGGGTGCACCAAGAAGACTTGCCCACTCAGAGATGGTAGACTGGTATCTTATACCCTCAGTCATCCACACTATTCTGCCATCTGGATAGAAATGAGCAGTAGAGTAAAATTGCATGATCATGTCGTCATTCCACTTGGTCAACTTCTTTCCAACAAACTCGTCAACTCCTACAATTCTGAAGCTTTCATGGACGTGGGGGAAATAATCCTCATTCTCATCGATGTATTCCCAATCCACCCACTTCATGTCACTGACTATGGGCTTCTTGTCAAGCAATACTGTCTCATAAAAGTCCTGTTGTTCACGGGTGTGAAAACGATAATCACAAGCAGTCCTTCTTCTGATAGCATAAGGATCTGACAATCTCCATTGACGCAGTCCTTTGTCCTTTCTCAACATCATGTTTTCTGCTACTGGGTGTGCGTTGTCATGGTCTGGTATCTTTGGCTTCAAATTTCTGAGCACTAGAGACTCTTCATCAACATTTGATTCAGGCACTGGGACCTTGTTCTTCTCTGCAGCTGATATGTTTCTGGTTGATCTCTTGGGTGCTGGTGCCTTAGGCTTTGACTTGGGAGGTGCAGCAGTCTTGATTGCATCAGACATGAGCTTCTGTGCTTTTGCAGGAGGTGCAGCAGCTGGCTCATCCTCCTCCTCTTCCTCCTCTTCAATCATCATGGAGGGTCTGCCAATCACACGGGCAGTAGTTTTTCTTATCCTCTTCTTCTTAGCACCTGCAGCTGCCTCACTAGGCTCTTCAAGAGTGAATTGAATGGACTGTTTTGGCACTTTCCTTACAGCTATTCTTTCTTTGACAGATGTAGGCTTGGAGCTATACACTTTAGCTAGCACTACTCTCTTCTTCTTGGTTGCTGTCTCAGTGGCAACAAAATCCTCATCCTCACTGTCTGAGGTTTTCTTCTTCCTTGTTCTGGTTGGAGCTTTAGGAAGATCTGGGGAGCTTCTTTCTCCCTCAAAGAAACTCTCATTATGGCTTGATCCTTCACTCATCTCTGCCTGCTGTTCAGACCTGTTCTGACTGTCAGTGCCACTAGACATCTTGCTGAGCTGACCCTGTGAATAGATGGGTATGGGTAGAGTAGATGAGTCATCACAAAAAGCAGATAGTTTTTCATAAACATGAGTTCAAACTTTAGTTCTAGGTTTTCACAGAATGCAGTTCGGATGGACCGAGTTGGTAATCTCGGTGACACCGAAGCACACTACAGAGACATGGCATGCCATTTCGATCAGACCGAGATGGGTTTCGGTGGCTCCGAGATGCTAGGGTTTCACTGAGACGTTAGTTTCGGTCTTACCGATTCGCACAACTCGGTGGCACCGAGATGTACTAGTGCTATGGCCAGGGCCAAATCGGTGGGACCGAAAATTCCTATTCGGTCGGTCCGAGATGCGTTCGGCGGAAACCTAACCCTAAATTTTTTGCTCGAATCTCGTTCAAACGAACTATTCTGGTGGAAAGAGGATTGCATTCGTGGCAAGATTACAGGCAATCCAATCGTGCATTGAATCGGAAAAGGGAAGCACGAAAGGGATCGAAACTCACCCTAACTCGGTGGAGTTTCTCTACGGCGGCAACGGCGGTGGAGATTATCGTTGACGGCGACGGAATCCTGCGGCGAGGGCGCGCTGGAGACGACGGCGACGATCCGAAGACCAAAGGGGTGGCAGCAATGGGGCGCGGGCTCGTGACGTTTGAAGAAATTTTCAACCACACGGTTCGCTGGGAATATATACCCATTCGTTGTCGGTGGCACCGAGTGGAACAAATCGGTAGCACCGAGACGTGCAACTGCTTGTAGTTACAGCAACTCGGTCCAACCGAGTTGGTCTAATCGGTAGCACCGAGATGAAAACCTAGATCAGTCTAAATGCTTTCGGTTCGACCGAGTTTGAGTAGGTTGGTCTGACCAAAATCAATTAGAAGGTTTTGGAGGTTCAGCCCTTTCAGATCGGTGGCTCCGAGTGCTCCTCACCCGGAGGGTCCGAAAATGACTTGTTCAATTTTTGTGATGCAGCAAGAATAGAATTTGAGACAAGAAAGCATAGATAGCTAGAGAAGGTACTTAGGCATTCTTGTTCATCCATTTGGCCAGAAAAACCAAGACAATCAAAACAACAAATGGATGTCCTCGAATGATGAAAACATGCAAATCAACATGCTCACACAATAAGATAGCCAAAGAAATATGTGTCAAACATGCACAATCAATTCTAGCATCTATCAAGCAATGGCGATGACTAGGTCATCTATATATGAGTATATTGACTTAGGAGCCAAATGAGAACATTTGATCATAGGTCATACTCATCGTTTAAGCACAAGTGGGGTTTCCACTTTTACATAAAGCATTAATGTGTTCACACCATTAGAGTTGCTTTAGCTCAATTTTTAGAGCAAAGCTCCCCCTAGATGTGATATCCCCCCTAAGAGGGTTGAGCTAACCTTGGGTTTTGTCGATGATGACTTCATATAGATGTTGAAGATGTGGATGCTCAAAGTTGATGTAGACCATCAAGAGTTGGGAGCAATCCTTTGGAGTTTTGTGCTTTCAATACCTACATGGGTTAGTCCCACACAAGGAACATACAAGGATATCCATAGACATAGAGTAAAATACACATATGATGATGTCCATGAATGCATTGATTACCTTGTCCCTTGCCTTACCAACAAGAGGGTTTGTGACTCCATGAACTAGTGCAAAATGTGGAAGTTGGCTGCACAAGTCCTTGCCATAAAGAATAAGAGTGAAGTTTGTTGGCGGAGTCACCCTCAAGAACTCTCTAGTTCTTCTTCTTTTGGACCCACATCAACTTGATGGGAATCCTTGGAGTTGTAGTAGCACTTGATGAAGTAGAACTTGATGAAGTCTTGGGAACCCACTTGACCATGGCTTGAGGAGCTTCTTCAAATGAATCAATCTCTTCTTGAAGCTTGTCCTTGCCTTTTAGCTTGTGGTCTTGTGGTGGAAGATCTTCTTGAGCTTGTGTTCCCTTGACGGATGTAGGATCATACTTCTCTTGTTGAGGAACAAACTTCGTCTTGGAGTATTGACCTTCTTCCCACTCAACTCCATCGGCATTGAACTTTCGTTCAAAACCAACACCTTGGTTCTTCCGGTGCCTTCCTTGCTTGCGTACAATTTCCTCAAATTGCTTACTCCCGGCAAGGCTCTTGTAGACACCTTTTTCTATAATTCCTTTCAATAGCATATTTTCTTGCTCAAGTGTAACTTGGCTAAGAGAATCGTTAGTGGAATCAATAGAACTACTAGAAGCAACAACATTGGATTTAGCATTGTTATTGTTACTACTAGAGGTAGAGCCATTTTTACCCTTGTTGCTAGTTTGCTTAGATTTAACTTGTGGCATAAAGGTAGACAAGAGTAAACGCTTGGCAAGATATGAAGAACTCTTCTTTCGAAGATCGTCATTGATAGCTTTAAGAAACTCATGCTCTTGCTCTAAATTTAGCTTCTCGAAGCGTAGCTTCTCATGAGTTCTTAGAAGTTCTCTATGATCCTCTTGAGTTGTTTCATGAGCTAACTTAAGAGCATTTAGTTCTTTAGTTAGACGCTCAATCTCCTTCATAGCATTGTCACTCGTTTCCTCTTGACTATCATGATTACTAGCATTTTCATTATAGCTCACATCACTAGCCCTTTCAACAAGTAAATCATCATCACCAAGCAAATCATCTTCATCACTATTAAAATCAAGATACTCGGGGTGTGATACCTTAGGGCCTTTTGCCATGAAGCATCTTCCAATTCCTTCATTTGGTGAGTCAAATAGATCGTAGGAGTTGGATGGCACAAGTGCAAGTCCGGCAACACCTTCATCTTGACTATAGTCGGAGTTGGAGTGATAACTTCTCTCGGATTGGTTGTCGGAGTCGGAGCCGGAAACCCATTCACCAACATGAGCTTGATGTCTTCTTCTTGTGTAGCTCCTTGATGACTTGTCCGTCCTCTCCGAATCCTTACTTCTTCGAGAGTGTCTTCGTTCATAATAATCATCTATACTCCTTCTCTCTTTATGAGGTGATTCATCTCTTATATGTCTTCCTCTTGGTGATTCGTCTCTTTTCTTGTAGGGAGCCGTACACTCATTTGAGTAGTGTCCGGGCTTTCCACAATTGTAACAATTACAGTCACGACTTGATGATCTTTTCTCATAGTGTCTTGAGCTAAAGCTTCTTTCTTTCCCTTTGTTCTTGTAGAACTTGTTGAACCTTTTCACCATTAGGCTTATCTCTTCATTGGATACTAGCTTGTCACTTGGAGTTGTTGGAGCATCGGTTGAGGCTTTGTAAGCACCACTTGATTTGTTGTGTAGCTCATCTTTGTCCTTGAGTGACATTTCATGAGCGACAATCCTTCCAATGACTTCCGCGGGCTTGAGATCTTTGTAATTTGGCATCATTTAGATCAATGTGCAGACGGTATCATATTTTCCATCCAAAGCTCTAAGTATCTTTTTGATGATGAATTTGTCGGTCATCTCTTCACTTCCTAAGCCGGCAATCTCATTTGTGATGATAGCAAGCCTAGAGTACATCTCTGCGACTCCTTCACCATCCTTCATCTTGAACTTGTCAAGTTGGCTTTGAAGCACATCCAACTTAGATTCCTTGACAGACTCGGTACCCTCATGCATATCAACCAAAGTATCCCAAATTTCCTTTGCATTCTCGAGGCGGCTGATTTTGTTGAATTCTTCGGGACATAAACCATTGAATAGAATGTCACAAGCTTGAGCATTGTATTGCAACATCTTCAATTCTTCCGGGGTTGCTTCACGATCCGGTTCCTTGCCATCCTCAAAGAAGTCACCTTGCAAGCCAACACGAACAACAGCCCAAACGGCGGGGTTATGACCAAGAATATGTATTTTCATCTTATGTTTCCAACTAGCAAAGTTTGTACCATCAAAATATGGACCTCTACGGTAATAGTTACCCTCACTAGACGCCATACTCTCCTAGGTTGTGAAACCAAGGCTATGATTACCAAAGCTATGGAAATCAAGGCTTACGAAGACCAAAGCTCTGATACCACTTGTAGGATCGAAAGTATGTCTAGAGGGGGGGGTGATTAGACTACTTGACCAAATAAAACTTAACCTTTTCCCAGATTTTAGTTGTAGGCGGATTTTAGTAATAGTACATGTCAAGCATCACCCTACACATGCAATTCTAAGAGTATAGCAGCGGAATGTAAGCAATTGCATATGTATGTAAAGGAGGGATTGGAGATTTCAAATGCAATGAAGACACGGTGGTTTTTGGCGTGGTTCCGATAGGTGGTGCTATCGTACGTCCACGTTGATGGAGACTTCAACCCACGAAGGGTAACGGCTGCGCGAGTCCACGGAGGGCTCCACCCACGAAGGGTCCACGAAGAAGCAACCTTGTCTATTCCACCATGGCTTACGTCCATGAAGGACTAGCCTCACTCGGGGTAGATCTTCACGAAGTAGGCGATCTCCTTGCCCTTACAAACTTCTTGGTTCAACTCCACATCTGGTTGGAGGCTCCCAAGCGACACCTAACCAATCTAGGAGACACCACTCTCCAAAAGGTAATAGACGGTGTGTTGTTGATGAACTCCTTGCTCTTGTGCTTCAAATGATAGTCTTCCCAGCACTCATTCAACTCCTCACAGATTTTGCTATGGTGGAAGAGGGATTTGAGTGGAAAGCAACTTGGGAAAGGCTAGAAATCAAGATTCAAATGGTAGGAATGGAATGGATTGATCTCAACACATGAGCAGGTGGTTCTTTCTCAGAAAATATATGGTGGAAGTGTAGGCACGTTCTGATGGCTCTCCTTACTAAGAAGGATGGGGTGGAGGGGTATAAATAGCCTCCACACAAAATCCAACCGTTACACACTTTTGACCCAACTCGGTGGCACCGAAACAATCATCTCGGTAGCACCGAACTGTGTAAAAGATATGAACATTAGGAATCTCGGTGGGACCGATACGAACAACTCGGATGGACCGAAGTGCAATGGCTTAGGGCAAACCTCATCTCGGTGGCACCGATTGCATCAACTCGGTAGGACCGAAGTGAAGCAATAAGGCAACAGAGAGTTGGCAAGCCATCTCGGTGAGACCGATTTGCAAACTCGGTGAGACCGAAGTAAGTGCAAACGATTACAGAGAGTTGGCAAGGCCATCTCGGTGTGACCGAGATCCATTTCGGTGGATCAGATTTGTTAGGGTTTTGGCAGTGGCTAAGTCTTGGATGAACTCGGTGGGGCCGGGTAGGAAATATCGGTGGGGCCGAGTTGGACTTTAGGTTTAGGACATATTTGGGTAGAGAGAGTGGTTGAGGGTTTAGGAGTACTATCACTAAGCACTTGAGCAAAACGATCATTAAGCAACACCTCATCCCCTTTTAATAGTATTGGCTTTCCTATGGACTCAATGTGATCTTGGATCACTAAACCAAAAATGTAGAGTCTTGATCTTTTGCCAATCCTTGTCCTTAGCATTTTGAGGGGTCCACGTCTCTAGTCCATGACATGCCAATCATTGAACATCCTGAAATCTTAATCTTGAATGGACATTAGTTCAATGAGATATATGTTGTTATGAATTACCAAAACCACCAAGGGAGCAAATGTGCTTTCACGCGCCCGCACGGCCGGCCTCCGCGCTCCTCTCCCTCTCCGCGCCCTTCTCCGCACCCGGTTGGTTGGCCGGCCGCCTCACTCCGCCCCGGCCGGCTGCTCCGCCTCCCGCCCTGGCCGGCACGCCGCTCCGGCCGGCCTCCGCGCGTACGGCCGCCCGGCCGTCTGCACCGTCGGGCCGCCCTGGCTCCGCGCGTCTGCTTCGCCCCACCATCTCCATGGCCCCGCGAGTCGCCGCGCACTCCCTGCCACCCCGTCTGTTCCGCATCCATACGCCCGCGTGCGTGCCGGCTCCACCTGCTCTGCGTCCGCGCGCCCACGCGCGTGCCAACTCCTCCCGCGCCGCCCCGCTCCGCGCTGGCCCCGCCTGTTCCGCGTCCGTACGCCCGCGTGCGTGCCAACTCCTCCCGCGCTGCCCCGCTCCGCGCTGGCTCCGCTCGCCGCCTCGCTCCGCCGGTTGCCGCGCTCGCCGCCGGCTCCCGCTCCGCGCACCGTGGCCGGCTGCGCCGCACGCGTCCTCGGCCGGCTGCGCTCCACGCGCGCCCTGCCGGCTCGCGCTGCTCCATTGCCGTGGCCGGCTGCCCAAGTAAAAAGAGAGAGAGAGAGAGAGAGAGAAGAAAAAGGACCGCCAACTGCGCCCGCCTGCCCAGCCGACTGCTCCAGGCCGGTTGGGGAGCCGGCCAGGCTGCCTGCCCGCTTCGGCGCCCGTCCGGCTGGGGAGCCGGCCCGGCTGCCTGTCCGCTTCGACGCCCGGCCGGTCGGGCCCGACCGGATGGGGCGCCCCTCGACCGCTCGGAGGCTCGGGCCGCCTACCGGAGGTCACCTCCGCCCCGTCTACACAAAAATCAATGTGAGCTCCCATCCGCATATCGTTACACAGCGCACAAAAACGGATAACCCCGAGCGACCCTCGGGGCCACCTCCGCCTTTTTCCAGTTGCATTGCTGTCCACCCCGGCGCCAGCTTGTCTCGGCCCGGGGGCTGGCCGTTTGGCCCGAAACGTCCTTCCCCGCAGACAGCTTAGTAGTGTGAACGGTACCAACGGCCCACTCTTCGTCTCAGCTACAGACCGGCTCCCGGCTGTCCGGCTAGCGAGAGCAAAAACTGGAGGTCACCTCACATAAAAAACGTCCAGGGAGAAAGCAGCTTGGGCGATCCGGTCATTTCCTTTGTGAGTATCTACTTGATCAAATCTGCTCCCAGAGTCCGAGTACTGTACGCTCTACTCCGCGGCCCACTCTTCGCCACAGCTACAGACCGGCTCCCGGCTGTTCGGTTGGCAAGAGCGAAAGCCAAAGAGCGGAGGGGACATGAAAAAGACTGAAGGGGGCTCAGACGAAACCGAGTCGGCACCCTCTGCATAAAACTTGCACTGCCAAAACCAAACATTTGATATATCTGCGCTGGCTAACTTTGTCTTTGCATGATCATTTCCGTGGGGAACCCCCCCTCCTCGCCCGGAGGCTTGGAGGCTACACCCAGTGGGTGCGCCGGCGCACCCCGCTGGGAAAACGCCTTGCCAGTTGCCGCCGAGATCCTCGACGCCACCGTCTGCTACATCGACAGCGAAGACCCTCTGCCCGACTCTTCGAATCGCCCGTAGGCTCGGAGGCTACACCCAGTGAGTGCGCTGGCGCGCCCCCACTGGAAAGACAGCAGGCTCCGCGCCCACCTGCCAGCGGACGCCGCTCCGCGCCCGGCGGCGCCTCGCGCCCACTTGCTGCCGGACCCCGCGTCCGCGCCCGGCGGCGCCTCGCGCCCATCTGCCGGCGGACCCCGCGTCCGCGCCCGGCGGCGCCTCGCGTCCACCTGCCGGCGGACTCCGCGTCCTGGCCCGGTGGCGCTCCGCGCCCATCTGCTGCAACAAACTGCAAGGACCCTCCGCCCGACTCTTCGAGTCGCCCGGAGGCTCGGAGGCTACACCCAGTGGGTGCGCTGGCGCGCCCCCACTTGAAGCAAGCCGTGCCGGCAGCAAACCCGCAGCCGGCTGTCATCGACAAACTCTGCAACAACATCAGCGAACACCCTCCGCCCAACTCTTCGAGTCGCCTGGAGGCTCAGAGGCTACTGTTGGGGGGATGACCCTCGGGTAGGCCCAAGGTGACAAGTCACCATTTTGAAACTTTGCCAGGGGAGCGGCCCCTGGCTGGCTGGAACCTGGCTGGTTGGTTGGAGGCCCGAACCCGGCCGGCTGGCTGGAGGCCGGAACCCGGTCGGCTGGTTGGAGGCCCGAACCTGGTCTGCTGGCTGGTGGCCCGAACCCAGTCGGCTGGCTAGAGGCCCGAACCCAGCCGGCTGGCTAGAGGCCCGAACCCGGCCGGCTGGCTGGGGGCCCGACCCAGCCGGCTGGCTGGAGGCCCGAACCCGGCCGGCTGGCGGAAGTCAACCACAACATCTTGTCGGACCTGCGCAGACGACACGGCCATGCTCTACAGTGGAGCACTGTTGATGAACAGTAGACACTGTTCATACATCATATGTCACCTCAAATAGTGTAGTTAGGCCATGTGGGCCACCTCTTGTCCCCTGGGCACCCCTTTATAAGGTGACCTAGGGAGCTCTCTCATGAGCATGCTCACTCACGGCCATCTCTCACTCCCTCTCATACACACAAGCATGAGGCAAGGAAGAGAGCGCATAGCTCTCTTCTTCCTGCTCCAAATAGCTCCAGGAGCAACTCTGTACTACCATATATACCGCATATACATCAGACATGCAGGAGTAGGGGTGTTACCTCCCACGGAGGGCCCTGAACCTGGGTAAACCACTGCGTGCTATTTGCCCAATCCCGTCCCGGATCTCCACCGTAGCCTTGCCGCCCCACACTTTTAGCCATCCTATGGCATCTGCCATGAGAAAACCACGACACGGTTAATGCTGAAATTGATTGTGTTAAAGAAAAGGTTAGAGTTAAGTTTGGTGATGTATCTCATGAGTTTAATTTCTCCAAGTTTAGTAAACAACCTCATGAGAAAGAATTGTCTAGCAAAGATGATATCATTGGTCTTGCTTCTATTGTTGTACCACCTACTGATCCATTAGAACAATATCTGCTAGACCATGAAAACGATATGCATATGAACGAAAGAAATGAAATAGATGAGATATTCTTTAAACAAGCACCTATCCTTAAGCATAATTTGCCTGTTGAAACTTTGGGAGACCCTCTCCCACCTAAGAGTGATCCTGTGTTTGCATTAAAGAAATTGCCTAATACACTAAAATATGCTTATCTTGATGAAAAGAAGATATATCCTATTATTATCAATGCTGACCTTTCAGAGCATGAAGAAAAGAGATTACTTAAAATTCTAAGGAGGCACTATGCTGCAATTGGATATACTCTTGATGATTTTAAGGGAATTAGTCCTACCTTATGCCAACACAAGATTAATATGGAGCCTGATGCTAAACCAGTCATTGATCATCAACGTCGCCTGAATCCCAAAATGAAGGATGTGGTAAGAACTAAAATACTAAAGCTTCTGGAGGCAGGTATAATATATCCTATAGCTGATAGTAGATGGGTAAGTCCTATTCATTGTGTCCCTAAGATAGGAGGCATTACTGTTGTTCCTAATGATAAAAATAAACTTATCCCACAAAGAATTGTAACCGGTTATAGGATGGTAATTGATTTCAGGAAATTAAATAAGACTACTAGAAAGGATCATTACCCCTTGCCTTTTATTGATCAAATGTTAGAAAGATTATCTAAGCACACACACACTTTTGCTTCCTAGACGGATACTCTGGTTTTTCTCAAATACCCGTATCGCAACAAGATCAAGAGAAAACCACCTTTACTTGTCCTTTTGGAACTTATGCTTATAGACGTATGCCTTTTTGTTTATGTAATGCACCTGCTACCTTTCAAAGATGTATGATTGCTCTATTCTCTAATTTCTATGAAAAGATTGTTGAGGTATTCATGGATGATTTTTTCGTCTATGGAACTTCTTTTGATGACTGCTTAAGCAACCTTGATCGAGTTTTGCAGAGATGAGAAGAAACTAATCTTGTCTTGAATTGGGAGAAGTTCCACTTTATGGTGAATGAAGGTATAGTCCTTGGGCATAAAATTTCTGAAAGAGGTATTGAGGTAGATAAAGCTAAAGTTGATGCAATTGAGAAAATGTCATGTCCTAAAGATATCAAAGGTATAAGAAGTTTCCTTGGTCATGCTGGTTTCTATAGAAGGTTCATAAAAGACTTCTCTAAAATTTCTAGGCCTCTTATTAATCTTTTGCAAAAAGATGTCCCCTTTTTTTTTATGATGATTGTGTAGAAGCCTTCGAAATTCTTAAGAAAGCCTTAATTTCTGCACCCATTGTTCAACCACCTGATTGGAACCTACCATTTGAAATAATGTGTGATGACTATGCTATTGGTGCTGTTCTAGGTCAAAGAGTTGATAAGAAATTGAATGTTATTCATTATGCTAGTAATACTCTAGATAGTGCTCAAAAGAATTATGCTACTACTGAGAAAGAATTTTTAGCAGTTGTGTTTGCATGTGATAAATTTAGACCTTATATTGTTGATTCTAAAGTAACCATTCACACCGATCATGGTGCTATTAAATATCTTATGGAAAAGAAAGATGCTAAACCTAGACTGATTAGGTGGGTTCTTTTACTACAAGAGTTTGATTTGCATATTATTGATAGAAAAGGAGCTGAGAATCCTATAGCAGATAACTTGTCTAGAATGGAAAATGTTCTTGATGACCCACTGCATATTGATAATAGTTTTCCTGATGAGCAATTAGCTGTTATAAATGTTCAACTTCTCACAATAATCCTTGGTATGCAGACTATGCTAACTACATTGTTGCTAAGTATTTACCACCTAGTTTCACTTATCAACAAAAGAAAAAGTTCTTCTTTGATTTAAGACATTACTTTTGGGATGACCCACACCTATATAAAAAAGGAGTAGATGCTGTTATTAGACGTTGTGTACCTGAGCATGAACAGGAACAAATCCTACGGAATTGTCATTCCGAAGCATACGGAGGACACCATGCAGGAGACAGAACTGCACATAAGGTATTACAGTCTGGTTTTTATTGGCCTACTCACTTCAAAGATGCACGTAAGTTTGTCCTTTCTTGTGATGAATGTCAAAGAATTGGTAACATTGGTAGACGTCAGGAAATGCCTATGAACTATTCACTCGTTAGTGAACCATTTGATGTTTGGGGATTTGATTATATGGCACCTTTTCCTTCCTCTAATGGGTACACTCATATTTTAGTTGTTGTTGATTATGTTACTAAGTGGGTAGAAGCTATTCCAACTACACTACAAAAAAAATACTTCCGTGATGATACGTCTTTGTCACAGTAGGTCAAGTTTTCTGTCATGCATGTACATCCGTGACAATTTTATGACAGAATCAAGATAGTCATACCTGTGCTGTCGTAGAAGTGTTCCATGACAATACTGAAATTATCATCATGGAAGTGTCCACTTCCATGACGATAAATGTCGCGTCATGGAAGTGTTTTCGTCAAGGGTGACCGACACGTGGCAACCACCGTAATGGGTCGCCGTTAAGCTATCGGGTTTCGGTTTGGATCCGATAACCCGTTAACAGCTCGGACCAATGGGGATTTTCCAAATGTAAAATTCTCATTCGCCGGCCGATCCACGTGTCAGCTCGGAGTTGCGGCAGATGTCATCCATTCATTGGATGAGAGACGCCTATGATTCGTCGACACGTGGCACAGTCCAACAGTGGCCCATTTAGGTTAAAAGGCTGGCCCGTTTGACTTGGTCAAAAGTTAGCAGGCCGGCCCATGGAAAGCCTGTTAACGGCATGTTCACATACAGCCCATCTACGGCCCGGGTACTCACGGCCCGTTCTGGCCTTTCAATATTTGGCCCAGTAGTGTCATATGGGCCGTCCCATATGATTCCAGCCCGTTGTCACTTTCGGCCCAACTGTAACACCCCGATTTTTGGCCCTTTCTTTTTCTTTTGGATTTCTTTGGATTTTTATTTGGAGTTCCTTTTTCTGTGGCTCTGTGGTCTTGAAACCTGGGAAGATCATCTCTTCTTCCTCTCCCAAGTGGTTTGCCACTCTCAAATCCATCCCAAGACCATGTCATTCCCATCTTAGCCCAACCCCACTTATTATTTCTTGGGAATATTCCTCTTTCCATTAAAGGAATAACCCTGTTTGCCCTAGGTTGTGAAGCAACCTATATTTCTGCCTTTCCTAAAATTCCCACAAAATTCTCATAAATTCTTTGGATCATATCTTCCACAAATATGTCAAAACCCATCCTTGCCTAGTTCAAAAATAATTCAGGAATATTCATTTCCTATTCTGTCCAGTATGGCAATTTGTGAAGGAAGTGCTATATATCTTTTCTTGATTGCCGTCAAACTTTTTGATCACTCTTTCATATCCAAATAATTTCCACATGCCAAAATTCAGCTTCATTTGCCTATTAAATCTTCCTCAGCAAATTTCCAAAGTTTCTGTCCAGAGAGAAGCTTTGTGAAGGAAGTACTAGCTAGGCTAATCCAAATGAGTTGAAATTTTCGTAGATCATCTATAGGATCAAATCATTACTCTCCACCAAATTTCATCTCCATCCAACAATCTATGTGAGCACACCATCCAATCTTTGTTTCTGGTCATAATTTTAGTTTGTGAAGCAACTATAATTTTTATTGCTTCATAAATTCTGAAATTAATCCAGGACCTAAATATCCTTATTTCCTTTGACCATGCCAAAATTCACATCATTTTGACAAGTCATTTTCTCCAAAAAATTCCCCCAAGTTTCTGTCCAGAGGAAAGCATTGTGAAGGAAGTACCATTTTTATTTATCCAAATGGTATGGAATTTTTATAGTGCCTTCATATAACCAAATCATCATCCTCCATCAAATTTCAGCTCAATAAAATCATCCATGTGAGCGCCACTTCATGATCTAGTTTCTGGACCAGATTTTGCAGTTGTGAAGCAACTATGATAAATATTGGTCCAAATCTTTTCATATTTCACAGGATTGTAGTTCTTCCTACCCTAAACCCCTGTGACATCCTGGTTAGCCCTTATTCCCTTCATTTTGACCACAACTTCATGCCCAAGTTTGCTACAGCAAACTTCAGTTGATGCTACCCATCAGCACAGGGGTGATTTAACCTAACCAAGACCACAGTGTTACTCCAGCAAGTAGGGTCCACACGCTAGACATATTTTTGCTGGCCAGAACGCACCGCGTGCTCCTGTGCACATGGTGACCACGCGGTCTGGCAGGCCATCCGCATGCTCTGGACTTTGGGGCCCTCGGCCGCCGTCCAAACCACGCGCTCTCGCCACCGCACCATGTCCACAACGTTGCGCTCACTCCACTCCGCCCACGCGCCCACTCTGGACCCCTCTCCCCATCCTCTTTCCTCTCCGACGCGCCACGCCGCACCGCGTGCCCGTGGCCGTCGTTGCTTTGCCTCTGTCCTCTTCCTTCTCGCCGATTCTCTGGCACTCCACTAGCTCCCCCTCGTCGCTATCATCCTCTCCTCGCAAGCCCACGCATCCGCGGTCGCGCCGGAGCATCGTTTGCACGTCCGTGCCGGCATCCGGCGAGGGCATCGTCGCCACGGCCATTTAAGCCACTCCCGAGCTTCCCCGAGCACACCAACCTCCTCTCCTCCCTCCTAGCACCACCCCTGCCTACCCCATTTGGCTCGAGGAGCCCTCCTTGCTCGCCACTGTCGCCACGGTCATCGCCGGTGCCTGCTCAAATTCGAGCAAGCTAGCGCTTCCCCTCTCTCCTTTATCCACTAGAAGGACCTCCAGTGCGCGGCGGATCTCCCCATATCTCTGGTTCTTCCCCTAGGCGACCAAGCGCTCGGATTCATCCATGGTCGATGGCCTCCTCTACGGCCATACAAGTCGTCGTCGCTTCAGTCCGTCTCGACGTCCGTGTTCAGCCGGGACGGAGGCGGCGCTCTCTCCCGAGCTTGTCGGCGCCCCGAACGTCGCCGGAGGTGGCCGGTGGCGCTGGGACGAGCGCTGGCGCGCGCTTGGCCAGGCTCCTCTGTCCCTGCCCGTCGAGAGGTAGGAGAAGAGGACAGGAGAGAGAGAGATGGCGCGGGGCCCGCGCATCAGTGACCCAGCGGTCGGGTCCGCCACTTAAGTGGAGGCGCCTTTTCATCTAATATGTTTTCCCGATTCGAAAGCGTATTCTGTTTCTACTTCGGCCTAGATTATGTTTTCTCTGTTGGAAAACGTATTTGCAGAAGTACGCCTTCTGTTTTCAGCCGCCGGCGCCGAAACCCTTATATTCTGAACGTTCACCCGTTAGCAGCAGAAATGGACAGATTTTATTTGTTTTTCTGCCTAACGAACGAACGGCCACAACTTTTTGACCGTAACTCCGAATCAGGTGATTCCAAAGCCCGCGTTCTCTGTTTGTCGAGCCCGTTCTATTGATATCATTTTCATGTGGTTGTCACACTGTGAAAATGATCATTTTGCCCTTGCCCTTAATCAGCCCCCTTCGAGAGGGAAACGTTTTCGGCAAATTTTTCCGTGAGTGCTCCGCACTTCTCCCCGATGAATCCTTCATTCCCAGGCAAGCCACAACAGCCACTTGCATGATGGAATTGTAGCCATGGTTTCCACTTGAATATTTAAATAATTGTTTGCTCATTTAATGATTTTAATGCTTCGAATATGCTTGTGAATCCATGTCTATGCTTATGCCATGTTCATTTTCATCTAGTAAGTGAAATGATTAATTGCTAATGTTATTATTATCATGTTTCATTCTTGTAATCATTTCCGATGCTAGTGATAATGATATGCTCATATGAATAGTAAGGGTTTGTTATGAAAATACTTGTTATAGTCATGATCGTCATTATGCCATGCTCATTCGCATCCCGTAGACAAAATGATTTATCATTGTTGATGTAATGATGTTAAATGGTTATGTTGCCCATCCATGGTTACACTGATATCATGCTCATATGCATTGTTATTTCATCATGTTATTATGACTCAGCTCATCACCATTCAAGTTGAACCTGACATTAATCGAACTTGAACAAATCTGTTGGCTTAGTCATGGTGCCACCGAATCGAGCTCACCAGTGCAGCCACACTTGCATGGATGGGGAGGCCCTAATGTGGTTTATTGTCATGCCTCCCGTCGATGCCTCCTACTAGGGAAGGTTATGGGTGCGCGCTACCCTGATTAGGTAGGCAACCATAGCCTTGTGTGCCCGTGTTTTACGGTACCGAGGTCACCGTTTGGGACGATGTTTTGTTTTGGCCACGATGGTGGCAGCCACAAAGGTGGCGGATGTCACGAGTTGACATCGGGGCCACCCATGACATAGCCCAAAGGGGAGTTTTTCGAAGTGGCCGGGAGAGTGTCATGCAATAGATTGGTTTTGTTGGAATGTCGTTGGTCCAACCGAATGGGAGCACGAGGCCATGAGTTCCGTGGTGTGGGTACTGTGTACTAACCTCTGCAGAGTGTATAATCTATCGATAGCCGCGTCCTCGGTCATGGACACAGTTCGTAGTAGGTCACACTATGGGTCAACAGTAATAATAATCTGAATAATAACAACCCCGGTTCGATGAGAAAAGAAGTTGGTTGATCTTTATGTGGTCACAAGATGATCACGATGGTATTCTTGATGATGGTTGATCATGAGGTGATCGTGTGACGATCACGACGGTAAGAAAGATTGACACCTATGGTGGTTACGAGATAACCTCCGAGCAGAGTAAGTGGGTCCATGAGACCTTAAACGTCGACCCCCCCCCCCCCTTGCATGCTAGTGCTAGTATCATCATGCTCATATCATGAGTAACATGTACATGCCATGCTCACTCTCATGTTGAATCTAGTAGTATCATGTTCATCAATGGTAATTAACCTGTAAATGCCATGCTGTTGTTTGTCTTGATTGCTTTGGTTGCTGTGAGCTTGCGAGTACATTCAAAGTATTCACCTGGCGTGTCATGCCAGATTGCAGGTGATGCCGTGGTTGATTGTTTGTCGAGGATCCCGAGGTTGCGCTCTAGAGGATGCGTCCCAGCCAGAGTCCCTGCGGAGTGGAGTCTATCACCGTTGTCGCTGTTCCTCTGCTAGAAGTTATTCTGCTACGAGTTATTCCGCTGCTAGCATAGAGCTATCTGAGTAGGCGTAGTATTGCCGTGCCCCTGTAATCCTCTGTAACATCAGACCCTTGTACCCCGACTATTTGTAATAAAGAGCTAATTTGTTCTATGCCAAGCAGTGTCGTATTCCAGAAGACTTCATCTCTGGGCTGGAATGCGGGGTGTTCCGGTTCCTCTGAGCCGGGGTGCCACACCATCTATGGCCCGTGAAGTCTTTCGGCCCATATGAGGCCTTTTGCACCTGTGGGCCCATTGACGGCCCGTGGTGAATCGGGCCCATCATGAACAGTAAACTACTTTGAGCCCATTAACGGCCCATGATTCAGTTGGGCCGTTTCAAGCCCGTGCTCCCTTTCGGCCTTCTAAGGGCCCATACATTCTTGGGCTCATTTCCGGCCCTCGATTACTTATGGTCCTTTACTGGCCTATTATGCTAATGGGCCAAATTCAGCCCATGGTAACATTCGGTCCATTTGTGGTCCATTAACCCATTGGGCCGTTTTCATCCTCTCCTGTAATCCGGCCCATTAACGACCCGTCATGCCTGTTGATAGAATTAAGCCTGTGCTGTCTTCCGGTCAGTTAACGGCCCGTTATGGTCTGGGCCCATAAACGGACGGTTCCTATTTTGGCCCATTTACGGTCCATATTGCGGTCCGGTTTTGGCCCACGAACAGTACGGTCCATGGATCCTACGGCGCGTACGAGGCCCATGGATCCTACGGCCCATAGGAGGCCATTCGTTACCACGGCCCGTATGTGGCCCATGGTTATTGCGGCCACTAGCAAACCGAGGAAAAAGAACTGCAGTGACTACAAGGAAACAAATAAACAAGACTATAAGTAAATAAATAAGCAAGCAACTAACGCTAGGCTATTACGGCGATTACAGACATTACATCCACTGGGCATCAAAGTTCGCCACCAGTGCAAATAAAGGGAACAACAAAGCACCATATTACATACATTGGGCGTCTAAATTGGCCACCAGTGCAGATAAATGCGGGAGCAAAACAAGTCCAGAACTGAAACAACTTCAGAAGAGCTCAAGAAACGTTATCCTGGGTATCCACCATGCTGGCAATAAGCTTAGCAAGCTTATTAGCTTCCTCTTGTTTGGCACTAAAATCCTCCAACGCTTACTGTTGCACCAGAAAGTATGCATCTGAATTCTCCAGGGACTTCCTCAGTCCTTCGGCGTCTTGTCGCAGCATAGCTGACCGATGTCTTTTAGCTTGTAGTTCAGACTCAAGAAACCGAACTGATTCAGACAGCGAGTTTGAAGAGCTTGTGCAAGCGGTAGTGGCTAGTAACTCAAACAGTACTACATCAAGACAGGACTTTGGGGTTGTCTCATTGTCTTCAAGATAGTTTTCCTTATCTGTTTTATCAGCTTTGTTGGAGACCAGCGAGGTTGTCTCACTATCTTCAACCTTATCTGCATTACTTCCTTTACCATTTCTTAATGTGGTACTCTTCTCCAATATTCTGTCAGCATTCTAAAAGAAGAAACAAGCAGACACATAACATGTTTAGCATGTAGTATATGAAACTCATTTTGGTGAACCAGTTCAGTAGTAAGGTGGACAGGATTAAACTATCAAGTCTTCTATTGCAAAGTAGTACATTATAAAAGCATCAAACAAACATATATCTATGTGCTACTGTCACTGCATTGTCTTGCCAAATCAAAATAGAGACATAGTTCAAATCATATCAGTTCAAGACAAAATAGCATTGAAAGAATATAAGTGTGGAAAATACACGGCACCACAAGATTTCAGATGGGTACCACGGGTATACATGTACAACTAACAACATTATTGGCTCTGTTTTGATGCTAGTAATGTGCATGATATGAGAAGACAAATGTCTACACAATTGAAATTGAAATCAACATAGAGCAATTTAGAAGAGCAAACCAGTTAAAGAAACATGTTTAAACATACCTGTTGTGCCATTGGAGTTTCGATTGGATCCTTCTATTTAAAAATTAGTTGGTATGAGTAAATAAAGTGATACAGGAGCAAAGCAGTATGCACCACAGCTATGGAATCTTACCTGAGAATAGTTGTTCTGCAGGTTTAAGCACTTGTTCTACAAGAAGAGAGTACAATAAGACGCAGCCATATGGTACTTAAAAATGAAATATGATCTCATAGACCCTACCAGATTCATGGGACTAGACCAATACAGAACAAGGCGTTCCCAGTCATCATCTCGTAAATGTGTCTCCGGAGAAAGTAAGGGAATTTGATGAGTTTCCTTGCCAGTGAAATACGTTTTCTTCAGGTAATTCCGATACTGCCGCAAAGCATTCTTGAAGATAGCAGAGGTATTAGCACAGGTTACCTCATCTTGAGTTTCCAAATCGGTCGTTCTCTACACAGAAAAATGGGAACATTTGCTATGTTATAACCAGCAGGGAGGTAGAAAGTATGGGACAAAGCAAAGTAATTGCCACGAATACTTACACATAACTCCTGGAGGAACACCTGCAACTGGCTTTTTCCTTCATCTTCAGTATAATATTTCCATGATGGGAAGATACGCACATAGGATTTAACAACATCAAATGCGATAGAGGCTAAACTATGGATGACTGGTTCTACTTCGTCCACAGGAATAGGTGTACTAACTGGTGGAGTTGGGGTTCGCCGTGGTACTCCTGGCGCTTTGGGCATTGGAGCTGCCTTACTAACTGCTCTTGTTTGGGAGCTTTGTCGTGGAGATGGTGCTGTGTCAACTGGAACTGGGTTACTATCTGCTGGGGTTGGGGTTAGATTGGGTGAAGCTGGTTCTCTGTCCATCGGAGTAGGGGTACAATCTGCGATAGTCTGGGTTATGTGTGGTAGGGCTGGTTCTTGTGCAAGTACAACTAGGGTGCTATCTCCATCGATAGGTAGCACTGTTTTATTTGAAGACCGTGTTTTTACTCCGCTAGATATTGCCATCACACACTCCAATTCAAATGGCTGATAAACAAGAAAAGTAGTTGAATGTACAGACCTTGTATGAGACAGATGCAATAGATAGTGAGGAAAAAAGAGGGCATGAAATAGTTCGCATATATGTTGTTTAACTAAACAGGATAGCATGACATAATTTCACATATATTATGTCTATCTAAAAAGTATAGCATGACATAATTCAAAGATATGATGACTAACTAAAAAGGATGGCATGAGATAATTATATGATGTCTTTAGTAAACAGGTTCGCATGACATAATTCACATACATGTTATCTAAGTAAACAGGATGGCATGATATAATTCACATATGTGATTTATATACTAAGCAGATGGCATTCGCATATATGATGTCTAAACTAAGCAGATTGTGCTGAATATTGTGTATATGATGTCTAAACTATGCAATGCAAGACACCATATGCATGATACGAGCAGTATAACCCTGCCAAGTTAGAGCATACACCTCGGGGGGGGGGGGGGAATAGGACTGGTCCACTACTAGGGAAAAGCTTATAGGTAGAACATTAGTAGTAGCGCGGGAAAATATGCAGCGCTGCTGCTAATTAGTAGTAGCGTTGGGTTTGGACAGCGCTACAAGTAAGGCCTTAGCAGTAGCGCTGGAAATACTTGCCGCGCTACTGCTAAGTGGGCCCCAACGTGCCTACCAACGCTAGTTGTAGTAGTAGCGCCCTCCAAAATACAGCGCTACTGCTAAGATTTTATTAGTACCGCCGGCTCTGACAAAACTGCTACTACTATTGGGCCCCACTTAGTAGTAGCACTGCGCCGAACGAGCGCTACTACTATGCACCTTAGCAGCAGCGCCGGCAAAAATACAGCGCTACTGCTAGGTGTGGCTGGTGCCACCTCTTCACCCACCCCCTCTCCCCCTCCCCCTTCCTCCCCCCTTTGCCCTCTCCCCTCCTTTCCCCTCTCCCCTCTCTAAGTTACTTCTCCACCATTATTGCCCTTCTTCTCTCTTCCTTCTACCTCTCTTCTCTCCCCATTAATGCCCCCTCCACCATAATTCTCCTCCATAAATGGCCTCTTTTCTCTATCTTCCTCATTTATTTGGCTCTCCCTCCTTCCATACATATATATCCCTTTCCCACTCCTAGATTTGTCTCATAGCTACCTAGCTCATCTCTCTCCCTCTCCATTAGTTAGCTAGAGTCATCTCTCCTCCCAACAACTAGATCTAGCTAGCTAGCCATCCACTTTCGATCCCTATAGGTAGCGAAGGCCTCATCAAACCGTGCTCGATCTCTCTCGGGAGATAGGTGAGTAAAAAGTTGTGCATTTCAAGAATGGGAATATGTGTGTTTGCGATATGAAGGGATTTGTGCGAGTGACATGCCCCGTGAGTTGCTTATGTTTTGCCGAAATGTCGATTTATTTCCGTTTCGGCGAATTTCGAGCAAACTCGATATGTCCTATTTTTAGGCAAGGTCATGCCAAATTTTTGTATGACTTTGATGCATGCATGCATTTTGTTTATAATCCTTTTGCTTGTTATACCACGCAGTCGGTCATGAAGGTGAGTGGAAGGAAGGTGGAGCGATACTTGCAATCCGCGGTGATGGACATGTATGCAAATAATCGGACTGGGATTAGATGTCCGTGTACAAGATGCAAAGAAGGAGTCATTTTGGACCCCTTTGATCATGGCAGTTTGAAGGCGCACCTGCTCATGAATGGTTTCATGGATGGCTATACTCGGTGGATAAGTGAAGATGATGATGAGGACGTCCACATGGCAGGCAATAATGACATGGGGCTAGACAAAGAGATGACTGATCGACCCAAAGACGATGGCGCCGGACATGGCGGCGGGGAAGAGTCCGGACATGGCGGCGGAGAAGATTCCGGACACGGCGAAGAAGAGTCCGGACATGGCGGAGAAGAGGCGGCGGACACGCCGCAGTCTTTGACGATACTAAGTTCAGTCGTGCAGGACCCTCATGTTCGAGACCTGCTTCGCAAGAATACGACTAGCGACAGAGCTGCTTCTAGAGAGGAGGCCAAGCTGGCGCAACTGGAAGTAGACTCGAAGACTCCATTGTATGACGGTTGCGATCCCGAGGTGACCCGCTTGAGTTTCACGCTCGAACTTCTAAAGACGAAGGCCAAAAACAAGTGGACAGAAGCAAGCCTCAATGAGCATTTGAAGCATCTACATAATAAAGTTCTTCCCGCGGGGAACATGTGTCCTACTAGTGTCAAGGCGGCCAAGAAAATCGTTTGCCCTCTTGATCTGCCGCACATTAGATACCACGCATGCATCAATGATTGCATCATTTATCGGGAGGAGCACGCGGAAAAAACCAGCTGTCCAGTGTGCAATGCTTCTCGATACAAGAAGGCCGGAAAGAAAGCTCCTCAGAAAGTTGTATGGTACTTTTCGATCACTCCCCGTCTGCAGCGGTATTTCGTAGATCCTAAGGAAGCAAAGCTCATGCGCTGGCACGCGGAGAGGAAGAAGCCCGACGATGGAGATGATCCGAAGCTGAGACACCTCGCAGATGCTAGCCAGTGGAGAGCATTCAACGCCGAATATCGATTTTTCGTAGAAGATGCAAAGAACATCGTGCTTGGTGCGAGTACCGATGGCATGAATCCGTTTGGAAACCAGAACACCAACCACAGCACATGGCCCGTCTTTGTATGGATGTACAACCTCCCCCCATGGAAGTGCATGAAGACAAAGTACATACACATGAGCATGCTGATTCAAGGGCCGAAACAACCGGGAAATGATATTAACCTGTATCTGGGGCTACTGAAAGAGGAGCTACACACGTTATGGAAATCACCGGTCAAGACATGGGACGCCAGCACATGAGATTATTTCTATATGAGAGCCGCGCTGATGACGATGGTGCACGACTATCTCGGTTACGGGTATGTCTCAGGCCAGGTGCGCCACGGATACTGCGGATGCACGAGGTGCATGGATGATACAACGTCTCAGCAGCTTACGTTAACGAAAGATGGCGGGTCTGGGAAAATCATGTACATGGGGCATCATAGATGGCTCGAGAAGGATGACCCGTGGAGAAAACGTGGAGATTTATTCAATGGTTTGGCTGAGCATCGAGGACCTCCACGTAAGAGGAGCGGCGCCAAAATCAACTAGCTGTTGAAAAACTGGGAACAGTGCCCCGCGCCGGGAAAGATGAAAAAGGCGCCGGAGCCGCTGCTGAAGGTATGGAAAACGAGGTCTGTTTTCCGGGACTTGGACTACTGGCCCAATCACGACACGCCTCACTGCCTTGATCAAATGCATATCACGAAGAATGTCCTCGAGAGCTTGCTTGGCACACTGATGAGCATGCCGGAGAAGACCAAGGATGGGCCGAGGGCAAGGAAAGACTTGGAAGATTTGGAGATCAGGGGAGATGTCCACATGCCACCCCGTAAAAAGTCGACGGAGGAGACGGAGACGGAGACGGAGGCGGGGGAAAGGGGCAGAAAAGTCAACAAGAAGGAGGAGAATTATTGCCCCCCTTCTTGCTTCACCTTAAGTGCGAAGGAGATCGATCAATTCATCAAGTGCCTTACGGGAATCAAAGTCAGTTCCGGTTACTGTGGGAAGATAAGAAGATTTCTAGACACCAAGAAGAAAAGGTTCAGCGGGATGAAGTCTCATGACTGTCACGTGATGATGACGCAGATACTCCCGGTTGCGATTAGAGGGATAATGGACAAGCACGTCCGTGACACGCTTACTGGTCTCTGCAACTTCTTCGACGTTATCTCTCGAAAGTCCATCAGTGTGAAGCAGCTCCGAAGGCTACAGGAAGAGATCGTTGTCATACTATGTGAGCTTGAGATGTACTTCCCGCCCGCATTCTTTGACGTCATGGTGCATCTGTGTGTCCACATCGTGGACGACATCATCGACCTCGGGCCGACATTCCTTCACAGCATGATGCCGTTCGAGAGGATGAATGGGGTCATCAAAGGATTCGTTCGTAACATGTCCCGTCCCGATGGGAGCATCGTCCAGGGGTATCTGACCCAAGAGTGCATCTCCTTTTGCGAGAATTATCTAGGCGTCGCAGACCCTGTTGTTGGTTTGCCCATCAAGAAGCACCATGGGAGGCTCGGAGGAGAAGGTCACAACAACGGCCGAAGGGAATTGCACGTGGACTACTCGGGTCGACGGAACGACTTTGACAGGGCTAACTTAGCAGTTCTACAACACCTAGATGCGGTAGAAGATTATGTGACACTGCACAAAGAAACCATCGCAAAAAATGGAAGAGTTAGCAGTAGCGTTGGGTACAGACCCGCGCTATAGCTAAGTTAGCTATAGCGCGGGTCTGTACCCAGCGCTACTGCTATTTTGACTTAACCCCCGCGCGGGCTCCCAATTTCGTTTCTCCCCCCAAATCCCCATTCCCCCTCTCCCCCCACTCCTCTGTCGCCGCCGCCGTCGACCTCGCCGCTGTCGCCCTCTCCCCTGCCCGCCCTCGACCTTGCCGCCAGCCGTCGCCCGAGCTTCTCCTCGCCGTCGCCCTCTCCCCTGCCCGCCCTCGACCTCGCTGCCGCCGCCCGAGCCCGCCCTCGACCTCACCGCCGCCGCCCCGTAAGCCTCTTCCCTCCCCTCTTCTCCCTCTCCTCTCCCCTGCCCTCCTCTCTCTCTCTCTCTCTCTCTCTCTACTCTTTGCTCTCTCTCTCTCTAATATGAACCCCAGGAGGCAGTTGGATGTATGAACCCTAGGTGTTCATATGAACCCTAGGTGATGATGTTGTTGCTGTGATGATGTTGCTGCTGTGATTAGGAAATTAGGACAGTAGGGATTTTTTTAGGACAGTAGGAATTTTTTTAGGACAGAAATTTTTTTAGCAATTTTTTTTAGGAAATTGGCTAGGGTTATAAATTAGTATATAAATTAACAGAGAGTTGCTGCTGCTGGGAATTTTTTTAGGAAGTTGTGACATTTTGAGTTAACAGAGAGTAGTTAGTATATAAATTAGCTATGGCATTTAGCTTTAAACAAAAAACAGTAGCATTTAGCTATAAACAAAAAACAGAATTGTTTTTCTTTTCAAAAACTTGGTTAAAGTAATTGTTGCTATATAAACAAAAAACAAGATTGATGTTATATGATATATGTCATTGATGTTCATTTGCATATTCCATTATTGTTGATTATATCTTTTATTTACAATTGTTGAATATGATATGATTAATGTTGGTTGAATGGACAATTGTCGAAGAATATCCGAGTGGCCTATGTTTTGCCGGAATGTTGATTCATTTCCGTTCCGGCAAATTTCAGGCGCTCCATATGTCCACTTTTTAGCAAAGGTCATGCCGAAAATTTCCGTGAATTTCGGCATGACTTGTGCTAGAAACTAGGATATATCGAGTGCCCGGGATTTGCCGGAAGGGGAATGAATCAACATTCCGGCAAAACATAGGCCTTTTTTTTCTTCATTATTCATTTTATTTGGTCTAGAATTAAACTAGCATACTTAATTAATCGTAGGAAACATGTCTAGCCACGAGGAAGCTGGGGGTTCTGGTCACCCCGAACAAGACCCCGTCGAGGCAGCAAATCAATATTTCGAATACCTGGACGAACACCGGTTGCGGGTGCAGGGTGGCAGTGGCACCAACCCCGACACCGACACCGGCACCGACACCGGCACCGGCACCGACACCACCCCCGAGACCGGCAACGATGCTGGCGAAGCCAGTAAAGGACCGAAGCCGAAGAGCGCACGAAAACCAAACGAGCTCGGCATCGGAAAAATTGTGGTCACGGCGATGCACCCCGGCAAATTAGAGCCAACGGCACCGGAGGAAGCGCGCGCGTGCTACGGCAATCAACTAGGATGCATCCTCAGGGAAACCGCCAACATCAACGACGAAAAGTTAAGGAAGATACCACATATGGAGCACATGCTCCTAACGAAGTTGCACAATAGGTTCCTGTTCCCCGGCCGGGATGAAAGCAAACTTCCGTGGCAGGACGAACCCATGAGAAAGATAAACAACAAGGCGATGGGGACGTTCAGCAACGACTTGGCCGCCTGGAAAGTAAGGGTGAAAAAAGCGATTGCGAAGAATGAACCGTGATCCAAGATTCATGCTGACAATCCGACACTAAAGGAAGAGGACTTCAAAAAATTCATGGAGACTTGCGCTAAAGAAGAAGTCAAGAAAAAGTCGGAGAAAATGAAGGCGCTCCAGGCCAGGAACACGCCTCCCCACCGCCTCGGAAGCCATGGTTACGAGGGGAAGAGGCACGTATGGGCCAAGGAGGACGCCGAACGTGAAAGTCACAGAATCCCAGCCCCCTTGGCGGAGTTCACCGAGCCGCAGGAGCGTGACTGGATCAGGGCCCGGTACAAGTGGGACCCCGTCAATAAGATCTTTTACACGGACCCGAACACGAGGGAGTTCATGAGACTACTGGTAATTGTTATATTACCAGCTTATATTAGCTTCTAATCAATTCGACTACAAGTTTTGTCACATTTGTAAACCATCCACGTTCCTTTTGCAGAAAGAGCAGCACCAAAAGGCGGCCGAAAGCGACGAGTCGTCTCAGTCGTCGGTGAGGCCCAAGTGGGTAGCCCCTTTCAACCGGGCCCTGAACATACTGAAAAGGGTCTCGGAGGACAAACCGCCGTCGTATGGATGTGTGCACGGCGCCGAAGATGGCGCCTCATGGAAGACGTACTACCACGAGAAGCCGGAGGAAAAAAGGCAGAGACGGATGCTTACTCAACAGACCATCGACGAGAAGGTCGCGCTTGCGGTCGATAAGACCAAAGCTGAGACCAAAGAAGAGTTGGTCAAAATAGTCGATGCAGCGGTCAGTGCAGCGGTAGCTGTCGTCAGGGCTGACGTCGCATCTTCCATTAGCAGCTTGATTCCGGCAGTTATCGATTGGATGAAGAAAAATCCAGATAAAAGGCCAGCGGACTTTCCCCTTCCTAGCTACGTCGGGAGCAATTCGGTGAACATCGCACCACCAGCACCTACTCACGCAACTGCACATGCTCCCGTACCTGGTCCCGCTCCTGTTCATAGCAGCCCGTCCTCCGTCTCTGGCGTGCTTGGCGGGGCTTCATCTTTGGCTGAGCTCGACGTCCTCACGGTAATTACGCGTCACACCCTCTTCACCAGCATATCTATAGTCTTCCATTTCAGTTGCCTTTCGGATGTCTGACGTCGCAGACATGTCTTCTCAGGCCGACGAAACCCCGTGCACCACACTGTACGACATCAACGGCCATAAGGTGGACGTGGGAAAGGCAACGATCGTGAAGCCGAAGGACCGCATGTTGCACAACCGATAGATGCCCGATGGCGTCTTCAAGGTTTGCGTGGCAAGTGTCAAAGCGGGCTTCGAGGATTTGCCTCCTCCGGTACCACTCGAGGGAGATGACGAGACCCCTAAACGGATTGTCGCATGCAAGAGTTGGTTCCTGCCTTGGCCGAAGACTCTTCTTCATGTGGAGGCGCCCGGGAGCACACCAACGACAACGCCTCAACAAGGTATGAACACCACCCCACCTACCCAATTACCTGCACCTGTCGTGCCGGGTGATTGCGGACGACGCTAGGGAGAGCCTCCATTAGTGCCTGATGACGTCGCCCCCGTCGAAGAAGCAAATGCTGATGATGTCATGGAGGAGGAGGATGATGACCCTCTCAAGTATATCAATACCGGCTATGACGATGGAGGATTGATGGCTCGGGACTATGACTCAGGCTATGAGCGTGGAGATGACTTGATGCTGCCTAATTTGCCGGAGCCGGAACGTCCTAAGGCTGATTGCAAGAAGTCTCTCTTCATGCGATCCTCGCAGGCGACGCCTCCTGATGCCGCCTCTACCCAGCAACAACAACGCGAGGGTCGTGCACTGCTGAGCCCGATGACACTGGGGGCGGTGGTCAGGGAAGGTATGGTGGGCTCACTACCGCCACCCGCCAAGAAGCAAAGGAGGAGACCGGACAGGAAAGGCTCTAAAGGCACCAGAGCTGCTTCAAGCAGCCAGCCGCCTCTGCAGCCCCGGAAGGTAGACAGAATACCTGTCGAAGGTGCGGAGCAGTTCCACGTCGCCGGCCACCCGATTCTACCTCGGAAAGCGCTAGAGGACATACTGAACAATGATCTAAGGAGACTTCATGAAGATGTGCTGGCGAGAGAGAAAAGCCTTCTTGTCTCGAAAAATCCAGGATACCCGCTTTACGTGGCTCAGGTGCCGGGTGGGAAGTTGTACGTCGAGAGATGGCCCGCGGATAAGTTCATCCTGCGACTACATCTACAACATGTTCCACATGACCAAGCTGGATTTTCAGTTCATCCGCATGTATCCGCTGTATCTGAACTACATCATCAGGCGCGAGAACATAAAATATATCTGCGTCGCGGACCCGTACTATATGCACGAGAGCTTCTTGGCAGTCTGCAAAGAGCACCTTGACTATGCGAGCAAGTACATCGGCGAGTTCATGGTCGCCAATAAGGACAAGGAAACGATTCTCCTGCCTTATCATCCCATGTAAGTCATCCGCAGATATCCTTTCGTAAGTTTTAATCATTCCTTTGCACGCATGGAGGCTAGTTTGAGGTGTACTTATTTTGCGCAGCGGGGGGGGGGGGGGGGGCGCCGTCCTCATCATTCTGTACCCAGAATACTCCCATGCTCTGTACTTGGACTCATCGAGGAACATCAAGAAAAAGGATTACACGCACATAAGGAGTGTTCTCGATAGTGCCATGATAACCTTCAGCCTGTCTGGTGGATATATCAAGGTGAAAAAGCACAGGAAGAATGGGCTGGGTTTCGGCCATAAGACCGACTTCTGCTACATCCAGCAACCGAAGGATAGTAAGGCTGATGGATTCTACCTCATGCATCACATGCTGGACTACAGAAGGGATAATCAACGCCTTCGCATGTCACCTACTTCCAATGATGCCGAGATTGTCAACTGGGCCACAAGCATAGGAAGGACACCAGATCATCGAATCCGAGCTGAGTTTTATCACGTACAATGTGAACTTTCCCAAGTGATCATGAAGGAGGTCCTCGAACAAACAGGGATGTTCTACCATGGGCCAATGACGCGGGATGATGTCCGAGCAATGCTAGTCGCTCAGCGTCTGGACCTGAAGCCTTTCACGAAGCTCGGGTGCTTCCTCCCTGACTATGAAGATTGGAACGCCGACATGGAGGAGTGATTGACGATGACAATGTGTCTGTTTAGTCACTACTGTCTTCCTATGACAAAACTTTGAATTTATGCACGATGAAACTCTGTGATGTAATTAAACCATCCTCCTGAACTAGCGTAGATCGCTCTAGTTAATTAGTTTGGGTACGAGGAACTTCGTTATTTATGTTTACTATAGGTTGCTTGTATTTTGCTAACTCTGTCTCTTCATGTTTCTCAAGTACATTATGTTGCATATTATCGATGAATTCATCAACTGACGATGCAGGTACATAGATCAGAGATGGCGAAGGACTGCTACGCCGTATTCATTGGGAGGGTTCCAGGAGTGTACGACCATTGGCCAGACGCTCAGGCCCAGGTGGACAGGTACCCGGGTGCTAGCCACAGAGGGTTCGACAGCAGAGCCGAAGCGGAAAATAGTTACTTGAGGTCGACGCTCCGGCAAGAGAGGGAGCGAAACCGGCGCCTCAAGAAGTACTACATAGTCGCGCTCTTGCTCATACTGATCGCTCTTCTCTTCTACATCATGGTTTTGATAGAGATGGTGAAACTTGTGTGTGTGCCATGACCATGCAGTTGCATTTATTCGAGACATGACTTGTGTATCGCTATTTTCGAGATGATGATATTTGTGTTGGATGATGATGATGATGATGATATGACGAGACTACTGTATGTGTATGATATGATGAGAATATTGTATGTTTATTATGATATGACAAAACTACTGTATAGAGCATGGACAAATACAACAGAAATATGTGGAGGGGAAATAAATACGCGAAAGCAGGAATCTTAGCAGTAGCGCTGGTGGGTGTCTAGCAGCAGCGCTGGTTTAGCAGCAGTGTTTGTTGTGGTGCAGCGCTACAGATAGTTAGTAGTAGCGCTGTTCTCTACAACGCTACTGCTAACTATACTTACCAGTAGCGCTGGTTGAAACAGCCCTACTGCTAAAACTTAGCTGTAGCGCCTTATCAGTAGCGTTGCCGCCAGCGCTACTGGTATGGGTATTTCCAGCGCTACTACTAGGCTTTTCCCTAGTAGTGGTCATCTGTCTCTGAATCCTCCTCTGAGGAGCTATCTGGACCCAGCAAGAGATCTGCTTCGACAGGTAGCACTGTCTACTCTGAAGAACTTGTTTTCACTCCAGATTTTTTCATCACCCACTCAAATGGCTGATTCACAGGAAGCGTAGTTGAATGTACAAACATTGTCGACAAATGGATATGTAATGAAAAAAAAGGAATGGCAAGATATAATTCAAATATATGATGCCTAGCTAAATAGGATGGCATTGCATATTTCACATATATTATGGCTGGCTAAAAAAGATGGCATTGCATAATTCACATATATGATATAGAAACTAAATAGCATTACAGAACATGTCTAAACTAAGCAGATGACATATATTATGTCGAAAGTAAGCAAAGCAAGGCACCATATGCATGATATGACCAGCATCATCATGCCAAGTTAGAGCAAACACCTTGGTGGGTAAATAGGAGTGGTCAGCTCCCTCCGACTCCACCTCTGAACAGCTATCTTCCTCTGGTTTACAGTCTGGAGGAGGGGGGTGGGGTTGCCATTGCACCCACCATGGAGCGATGTCTGCATGACATTGTATTGCCGCGCAAGACTCTTCTCTTTTTCTCTACATGTTCAGCATGACTGTGTACAATAACTAACATGCATACGCAAAATATATAGTGAGATTAAGTAAGGAGAGCATGCAGAAATCTAGAGTGATGGTAACAACCAGTGGATAGATCCAAAAATAATGATAGCAGGCAAATAATAGCTTAATTTAATAAAAAGACAGATGATGGCTGCTTTACTGTTTGTTTCCCACCCAAGATGAATGACATAGCAGATACCCTAGATGAAACGGATAGTAGATCGATATACTATTCATTGCTGCCTCGATATGTACCCCACAAGCATTTTAAAACTCAATTTTGAACATTAATTTGGACCTGACTTAGTGTCTAAGAGATGAACAGGATGATAAACTAGCAGGTAATATTAAGCAATGCATAAAGTAAGCAGAAACAAAAGAGTGCGACCTCTCTTGCGGACCCGTGTACTCCTCAGGTTCATCTGCTGAGTCGATGAAGATGATGCAGTTGCGGTGGCTGCCGGTGGCGGGGAAGGAGATCTGAGGCGGAGAAACATGGTAAGGAGTCATGATGTCTGGTATGGTGGACGCTTCTGTCGATGGAGCAGCTCAGGTCATGTGGACGAGGGCGCGGCAGGAGCAGGACAAACCACACAAAGTTTTCTTCAACACCTATCTGTAACTGAAGTAATTCTGTAAGGGCTCCTTTAGCTTGCAGGAAGAGCATAGGAATGCAAAGAAACATGGCCAAATTAAAGTCAAACCACCTGCAAATGTGTAAAGTTAGAATGTTATTATGCCACTAATGCACTTAGTCTTCTTTTCATGCATGGGATTTTGATAAGTAGGTCCAGGTGGATGTTAAAATTTCTGTGTTTTTCCTTTGAAACAGACACGAAAGGAAAAAAATCCTTGAGTTTTGTTTTGCTCCATTCCTTTCAACCAAATGCATGAATAATTGAATAGTAGAGTACCATAGGAAAAGTTCCTATTGCTATGTTTTTCCTTCACTAATTCCTTTGAACCAAAATAGCCCTAAGGGGTCGACATGAATGTAGAGTAAAAAGTGATGCGACAAGTGTACAACCTCTTTGGCGTAGCTGTCTCGACCTCAGCATCATTGGGTAGATCGCTGAAGATGTTACGACGGAGGTGGCTGTCGGAGCTGGGGAAGAAGATCTGAGGCGTCTGTAGACGGCGTCGAGGGTACTGCTCTGTTGTGATGGATGGTTCCGTCGTTGGAGCAGCTCCGGCGAGCTGTGCGACATCGAGGCTGAAGCAGTACAAGATGGACATCGTTAATCTGAAGTGGGATTCTAATACCATCTCCAATAGATGATGTAAAATACATCATGAAAAAGTGCTAGCTGTAAAATTTACATCACCAAAAAACAACCAACTCCAACAGAAGATGTAAAAACTGTTGACTCTGAACTTAACTGTCAAAACAGAATTTTACTGTCCAAACTGACTATTACTGTTGAAACTGAATTTTACTGTCGAAACTGAACGCACTAGTAGCAGAGAAGCACTTCATTGGTAGTTTAGGCCACTCGAGCACTAGTGGTAGCAGAGAAGCAGTGATCTAAATCAGCAGCCGCTCAATAGGGAACGCACTAGCAGATAGCAGCCAGAGCAGCAGCGCGAACGAGAGCCAGAGAAGGAACTCGTGTAGCTGCAGCAGCCCGTGTACCAACATCAGTAGCGCGAGCGAGAGCAAGAGCAGAGCGGCAGCACGAGCAAGAGCAAGAGCAGAGCAGCAGCGCGAGCGAGAGCCGAAGCAGCAGCAGCAGCAGCTCCGGCTGGTATGGCCGCCGCCGCCGAGGGAGCCTCGCAATGGGGGAGATCTGCCGTGGAGGATGTCACCGGCGGCACCGGCGTCGAGGGAGCCGTGCCATGGCGGGGCGGGATCGAGCATCGGCGGCGCCGTGAGGTCGAGTGAAGGAGAAGATGCGATGAGTGTACAACCTCTTTGGTGGCGCCGAGTAGGCCTCGGCTTCATATGAGGAGTCGGTGAGGATGCTGCGGTTCCGGTGGAGCAGGTTAAGGCGGTGCTGTGGGAATGGAGCAGCCGTGATAGACGAGGCGATCGTCGGAGCAGCTCCTTGGAGGTGGAGGACGGGGCGGTTGAACCGGCGGGATGACGAGATCGACGACGGATCCTCATCCGGTGCGGTGGATGAGGGACGTCGAGCTGTTGCGGTGGACGATGTCGTTGGGGAAGAGGCTCCGGCTAGGCGGCGATGGGGGGCGGACGGAGGAGGGTGGGGTTTCGCAGCTGGTGGAGAGAGGTTTTGGCGGCCTCGGTTTTCGAATGGGGAAAAGAAGGGGATGGGAGGGGGGAACCATGACTTAGGGATACGCGCTTGTCTGAAATGTAGGGTAAGTTACAAAAGTACCCCCACCAATTTGAACTAGTGGCTCATTCTTATCAGGGGTAGAACGGGGATTTCACGTGTCAGGATTTCACAGGAGGAGGGAGTTTTCGCGCGCGTTGTAATTTCAGGATAGCAAGGCGCGGTTTGAGAAGGAGGGAGTTTTCGGAGCACAAACAGACAAAGAGATATCTTGAAATTTCGACATAATAAGGCGCGGGTTGAAATTTCGGGACAAGGCTAACGTGTACGGTACCATATCAATTCGCACTTCCCTCAACCAAAAAAACAAAAAAACAATTCGCACCACACAAGAGAGGGTCTTGGCCCGTTTTACTGTATGAATTACTACAAATGTTATTCAAAACTTTGAATCCATGTTATGTTCAATTAAAATATTTCGCTAGGTGTATAATGCATGTAACATAATCAAATGAACATTTTAGTGCATTCCAAATGTATATACTACCGCTGCAATATGAACTAAATTTGAATTCGTTTCACTATTTGAATAAGAATCTACAATGATGATTGTTGTCAAGTTAAACCATCATCTGTATATTATCTTCACAACACACTACATGATTGATATCAAGCTAGATATGAACTGTGTGTACTATATGAACTCGAATTCAAATTTTTGAATCCACTTTATGCTGATTTCAAATAGTAGTACATTTCAAGCTCTAGCTAGAGCCTATATCTTCAAAATCTAAACCATGTTTCATATGTATAATGTGTTTATCGCACATTGTATACTGCCCCGCCCCCTACGCCTACAAGTACTTTGCTGTGAGCTGCAAAAGCCACACATTATCACAAATTCAAATAAATGTGAGATTGTGTATAACATGTTCGTAACTACACCATGTGTATCACCTTTATATTCATGCACGCATGGGTTTAAATCACTATGATCTCTTGTTCAAATATCTGAATCCACTTTTGTAATGAATTATGATCTCTGTTAGACTTTACACCCACACAATCCTGTTCTCTTTGTTGCTAGCATGAACTTTCTCTGGTGTATGCACACGCCCTCCTCGCCCTCCCCCTCCCTCGGCATTCTCTCTGTCGCGCACATTCGTTATTTTTCTTTAGGTCGTTCACCCACGGTCTCTATAGCTGTCCCAGCTCATTCTTTCTGGCACACACCGATCGATATACCTCTCTAGCTAGGTCTGCCTACGACATACACACACTTTCCCTCTTCTCCTCTATCTCACCGTCCATGCCCTCTATCTCTCATACGGTCACACACATATGCACACTCTCGCCCCTCTTTTCATCGACCTCACACTCGCACACTCCTCCATCTCTATATAGTAGGCCTACCGCACCAACTTGTAGCCGCATCCCTGTCTCTCTATCCGTCTCTTCGGGCCTTATTTGCCTCTAACACATGCATGTATATCGATCGATCTCCCTCTGTACATATAGCTAGGTCGACTATAACTCTTTTTCACCACGCACTGATCGATCTACATCACTAGATAAGTCTCTCCCTTTCCCCGACACACGACGATTGCTCTACCTATCTAGTTAGGTCTGCTTACCAGAGACATATCGCCCCCCCCCCATCATCCATACATGCCTCCCGACTCGTCTCTCACGCACACGCGCACACAGACACACATCGCCTCTCTTATTGATATTGCAGTCGTACCCTCCATTTGTCTACTAGGCCTCTCCCACCATCTCCGAGAAGCAACTCCACCACCACCCCTCCGGCACTCTAGCTCTGTCTCTCTCCCAACCTTAATTATTCCTCTCCTACACATATGCATGGATGCCGATCGATCTCCCTCAATACATAGCCAGGTCTCTCCTTCTCCACACGTCTACCTGTCGATCTACCTCTCTAGTTAGGTCTCTGCCCCCCCCCCCCAACACACACACCGATAGTCCAACGCTCTAGTTAGGTCTCCCTGCCACACACAAACTGCACCTGTCCCCTTTCATGTTCCAGTAGGCCAGCCACCCTATATCTTTGATGTGCGCACACACAATTTCGCTGGCTCTCTTTATCGATCTCGCACCCATACACCTTCATCCCTCTCTTTGATTCTATCGATATCTCACGCTGATGATCCCTCCCCTCTCTTCTCTTGGATCGCCCCCTCTATATATGATATATCTAGGCCTCCGTATCACACGCCTTGCATATGTTACATTTTTTGAGATATCATCGACTCATATTCCCTGTCTATCTCTCACACACACAAATACACTTACAAAATCACCCCCCAAAAACACTCACGAATGCATTCACCATCTCTCTCTAGGTTTGTATCTCTCTCACACACACCCACATAGGTGGGGTACGTGCACGAAGAGAAGAGGTGCACGCACGACGCACGTACTCACATCTCGTTCCCAACCACACCCGCGCGGGTATAAGGTGGAGCTCATATCTGTACGAAAAGGCAGCCCACGTGATAATTTGACACGTGTCGGTTGTTCACTTGATGGAGGGTCATGTACCACGTGTGAACGAAACAAAGTGCGACTTGACGCGTCGGCACGTTATTCTTAAATAAAGTTTTATTCCTCAATGGCACGTATAGAATATAAAACGATTGTATGGAGAGAAAAACGAAAACTGCTCCACTATACAAATATAGGCAGGAGCCTCAATGCTTGCTTGCTGGGGTTCGTCTCTTCACACTCTCTCACACAAGACGGCAGTGGCTAATCTCTCTCTCTCTCTAACCGCTGGTCACTGATCTGGCCGGATCCCGTCCGCCGGCGGAAAGGGAGGATGTGCAGCGTTGCTCCAGTCGCCGGCGTCGAGACAGGAAACCCTCTGCTGGTGCGTCCCGATCTGTGGGACCCGCCATTCTCTTCGACCAAGCTCCAGCGCGATAGGGCCTTCGACCCTTGCTCGCTGCCGCAGCAGATCCCGCCCACCGCCGCCCTCCTACTTACATCCCGACGACCCTCAGGTACAGCTTCCTCTGGAACCGGCCTTGCTCCACTGCCCAACTTCCCACGTCGCTGCATGTGGATCTTCTCTAGTTCTTTGCCTAAAACGTACTAGCTCGGCCGGCGTACTTTCCATTTTGCAATCTCGTCCTCACACCGTTTGAGAGAAACCACTGTGCTGTTATCTTTCCCTTAAGACAATGAATATGCTTCTTTTTGTTGGCGCATGTGTCATCAACTGTCATTGGCCAATAATTGTTTCCTTTCTACCTCCTTTTGCAAATAGCGATATCCATTTCACCTCGTTGCTATTGCGAGCTTTTGGTGAACTGCCCAAAGCACTTTTTTCTTAAGAGTGTTTTGTGCAGTTCTACTAAAATGTCTCACTGGCAACGTTTCTACATTTCAATGGGACTGCACAAAGGGAGTTTGGAGTTCCTATCCTCCTCATCCAACTATCAGCCTAATCTTCTCCAACAAGTAGTTAGTCTCAAGAGAGACTGCAAAGGTGAACGGCTTCTATTTGTGTGTTTATTGTTTCATCAACAGTGCCACTATTATTGTAATCACACTTACTCAATATCTTTGCTAATAGGGACGCTCAGCTCTATTTTAGTAGAACTGCACAAAATGATTGGAATGTTCCATGCTTCTGACAGCTCCTTTCTTTGTCAACATGTCATGTTGATTTTGACAGAGCTGCGGGAAAGTAGCTGCCAACCAATGAATATCGTGGCCAGGAAATGAAAGCATTCCTATGGAGAGCATTGATCATTTTTTCTTTTTTCTTTATTTGTACACCTTCTCACAACTTTGTCTTCAGTTGTGATGTAAATATTGGCTCTGATCTGCGAATCATTGAGATGCATTAGCAAGTTAGTTAGTTTTTTTTTCTTTTTCGAAAGAGCATGGATGTTAGTTTCCTTTATATTTGATGGAATGTTGTAATGAGACAACCTTCCAGCTGGCAAGACACATGAAACAAAAGCTGAAAGCTTCATAGCCCTGTACAATTTCATGTCGCTCAAAAATTATGTGTACATATATTATGTAAACAAATGCTGAAAGCTTGATAGCATTGCCAGAAGCAATTCTACTACTCCAGCATCCGAGTCCACGTGCCATGCACCAAATTAGAGTGGACAACCGCACGGGAGACTCCAGCCTGGTCGTTTCGCCGCAATAATATACTAGTAGTAATGAGCAGTCAAACCACAAGCCCTACCTTTCCCACAGTAAGTTGCTCGGAGGAAGCAACCATCAATTCAATCTTCTTTGAATCCGCTCCTACTACTAGGAGCAACTATAAATACTCTACTAAGGAGAACACAGACGGGCTAGGTGTCGCACGGAGGCCATATGGTGATAGTGTGATCTGAGGAGTAAATACTTCACTGGGCTCCGGAGTAAATGCGTACTAGTAGAAGATTGCTTTATCACAGATTAAAATAAAGGGTGTGACTAGTGTAGACACTCCACCATGCGTTTCCTAGTGTACCTGTATACTGTACTACTCGTACGATTAAACCTTGCGCTTGGCTCTTCGCATCTTCATGAAGTCGAACGATTATGGTAGTACTCTACTACTACAGTGTATGCTTCTGGCAATCTGACACCGAATGAACTGCTGCACGTCCACCGCATGGGCGAGGAGAGTGCGCAGTAGTCAAAAGCTTCTCCTCGTCCTACGAGCGACCGTGCGTGTGGGAGAGGGAGAGGGCGTAGTAAGCAAGCTTCTCCTCATTCTCCTCGTCCTGCGAGCCACCGCGCGTGTGGGAGAGGGAGAGGGCGTAGTAAGCAAGCTTCTCCTCGTTCTCCTTGTCCCACTACTAGTCCATACTGCCTCCTTTCCGGTTAATATGACTTAATGGCGGTCACTGGACTTCATAATACGCTCATTACGGTCAATATATACATTTTGCGTTGTTTATACGATCACTAGCTCACCGTAGAGCACCGTATTGCACTCTGTTGACCGGCCAAATAGTCTACGTAGCACTTTGTTGACTGGTTAAATTGACACGTACACTGTGGGTCCCACCTGTCAGTTGGCAGTGGAAAGAAATAAGTTAAACAAAATTTTACACAGGCGCGGCAGGAGTTCAACCCTTGCGCGGGAACCACCTAGGCTGTGTATGTGTGCGCATGCACGTGTAGGCTGAGCACTTGAGCGTGAGCGTGTGTGTTGCGTCGTGTGCTGTACACATGCATGCATGCGTGCATGTCTACGTGTGACTTCCGCATGCATGCATTAGGGCGTCGCGTGCGTTTTTGTGTGCATGTGTACGTGTGACTACTACATGCATGCATGAGGGTTGTAGTCTTCACATGTTCATATTTCATAATGTACTGCGTGGATGGAGTTTTAGACGGCATTACCCCTTGCTGAAATGATGGATGTTAGAGCAGGTAGGGCACATGGGAGTGAGACAAACCTGCATGCAGCGGTATTTTGGTCGATAGCATAACAAACAGCTTATGCATCGTAAGATCCGTTTGCATGGAAATACTACTTCTCGGTCGTCGGAACTCGTTCTTCTTCCTTTCGCCGACACGTGGGACATCCGGAATCTGGATCCACGTGTCATGCAAGAAATTAGAGATAAGTAATTGGGAGTACAAGTGAGACTCAGGAACGGTCACACACGTAGGTGGAGTACCAGCAGGGGACGCAGTAATAATGCCTAATGAGCAGTCGAATCACACAGTAAGTTGCTCGGACGAAGCAACCATCATTTCTCTCTTCAATGGCACGTACGCAATATATAAAGGTTGATATGGATAGAAAAGGAAAACCGCTCCACTATATATACATAATATAGTTAGGAGCCTAAGCTACACGCTTGCTTGCTGGGGTTGCTCTCTTCACACACTCTCGCACAAAACAACGGTGGCCACACTGCTGTTCACATATCCGGTCAGATCATGTCCGCCGGGGGAAGTGGTGGATGTTTTGCATAGATGCGGTCGCCAGCGGCGAGGGAGAAAACCCACTGTGGGCGCGTCCCGATCAGGGGTCCCGGCCGTTCTCTCTCACAAAGCTCCGGCGCGGTAGCCTTCGCCCCTTGCTCACTGCCGCGGTATGGGCTGATGCCGCCTCCCACCGCCGTCCTAGCTACATCTCGACATCCCTTAGGTACAACTTCCTTTCGAGCCGGCTTCCTCCACTGCCCCAGCTCCCCACGTCGCTCCATGCGGATCTTTCTCTACTTCTTTGCCCCGCACGTTGCTCTACCGGCTTCTATTTGTGATGAGTTTATGTCTCATCAACTAGTACCACTACTATTATTCTAATCACACTTCTTCAATATCTTTGCCAACAGGGATGCTCAGCTCGATTTTAGTGGAAGTGCACAAAATCATCGGATGGTCCATGGGTTCCAGACTTCTTTCCTTCGGAAGTTTCAACCTCGCCAGGAAATTAAAGCTTGTTTAGGGTTTAGGGTTCAAGGCCTTGGGACTGCATCGATCGTTTTGTTCTTTATTTGTACACCTTCTCACAATGTTTGTCTTTAGTTGTGATGTAAATATTGGCTATGATCTGTGAATCATTAAGATGCATCAGCATGCATGTTAGTTTCCTTTGTATTTGATGATGGAATGTTGTAACGGGGCAACATTGGAGGCAAGATACATGAAACAAAAGCTGAAAGCTTCATAGCATTGTAAGTACAATTTTATCTTGCTGAGAAATTATAGTAGTAGTATGTACTACTCCTACTACTATTACTAGAGAGCTAGGTGTCACACGGTGTCCAAGGAATATGGTGATAGTGTGAGGTGGGCCATGTACTACTCACTGGGCTGCCGTGTTTCGCACTCCTCCGGTGTAAGAGTGGATAAATTTAGTTTTATCACAGAATAAGAAAAAGTGCACACGCTCTACGGCGCGGTTCCTGGCTCCAAAATCATCCGGGTCCACGTGCCATGCACCAAAGTAGAGTGTAGTACTACAACTGACAATCACGACGGTCGTACCGCTGCTGTAATAATGACCAATGAGCCGTCAAATCACATAGACCTAGCAGGAAGTTGGACTGATGAAGCAACCATCACTCTTCGTTGAATCCGCTTCTCCCTCATGCAGTACAGTATACTACAGTGTTCTTTCGGAAACCAATGTTTCTTGTCGATGGATCGCGCCATGGAGCAAAACTAACATTTATATAAATCACGTCTGTCGCGTTCGCGTCTCACCCCACACGGTTGCTCGGCACGCCACTCATCGCAAAGTGAGTATACGCAAACTTCCCCACCCGCGTGTCGATGGATCGCGCCATGGAGTACTACTACTGGAAGAGATAGTCGAGGGGGGAGAGGACAGCTAGCTGTAGCATGGACTCCCAAGAACTTTTTTGCATGCATGTTGTGGCCGGCCGTGGTGTCGTTTGAATGTGGAGCAGTCGCGTGCACCGGAAAGCGGGGGTTGGAGATGAAAGTAGGAACTTTACGTAAACACGAATATGTATGTGTATGTGTGTGTGCGCACACACACACATAGTCACGACTCTCGGGACTACTCGTACACACCATCTCTCTATAGGTCGATGTCTCGTTCTCTCCAACACACACACACGCGCGCACACACACACACACATAGTTCGGCCTCATTTTGTTCCTAGGATAGGAATATCATAGGAGTGGGAAAAACTATAGGAAGTGAGATCAAAGGAGTAGTACTACCAGTTCAAAATAAAATAAAATGGAGTTGTACTACGTACAAGAAGAGAAGAGGTACACGCACGCACTTTGCCTTTGACACACCCGTGAGTACACGATGGAGCGCGTTTGTACAAGAAGAGGAAGTTTACGTGATAATTTGACCCTTTAATTTAGTCACTTAATAATGGAGGGCCGGGGACCACACGTGAGCGATACTCCTGGAAGCGGTGGCGTGTTATTGATCGAGTTTTCTTTCCTCGTACGTTAAAAAGAGATTCCTCCGCGAGTTTTCGTTTTTGTTTCCGGGAACGCGCGTATTCTGTTTGAAACCATTGCTATGGAGAGATTTTTGTACTCCATTGTATATGTAGGCTTGAGAGGACTTGGTTGATAGGGTTTCTCGCGTCTCACTCTCTCACCCTCTCCAAATCGGAACAAGACGATGGTGTCCACTCTGATATCTCTCCTCACCGGTGGTCACAGATCCGGCCGGATCCCGTCCGCTACGGGAGGGGAGGAAGTGCAGCGTTGATGTGGTCGCCGTCGGCGAGGGAGGAAGCCGACTTGCACCATCCTCTCTGAGCTGGCGCCGGCGCGGATGAAGGTCCTCTGCGCCCTTGTTTGCTGCCGTCGTGTGGGCTGATCCCACCGCCCGCCTGAGCCACATCTCGCCCATCTGAGGTATAACTTCTTTTGGATTCCATGCTACGTTCTACTGGTCCAACTCCTCACGTCGCTGCATGCGGGTTTTGTATGTACTAGTACTGGCCAGCTCGCCATGTACAGTAGCTAGGCTTCGTCTGCTAGTCCAACATCACCTAAATTTTTTGGTTACAGAAAAGGCCACTCCAAAAGTTGTCATGGTTTTTCCGTCAAAAAAAAAGTTGTCCTGGTTTATGCCGCGTGGAGGTACATGATGGTTGTGCGCTCGCTGTCCATATGCCCCTATTGCTGCTGCTAATCTAATATCACTGGTAAAATGAAGCAATGCCAATGTTAATGCGACATCCCTTTTAAGCAATGCTGCTGTCAATCTAGAGACGTCGATAAATAGAAGCAATGACACCGTTTTAAGAAATTCTTATGTCCTGCTTTAGTCCGCATGAAGATAATCATGATGTTTCTATTTGTGGGGTACATTTCATTAATTCTTATTGACAATTCAGATGCCACTGTTAATCTTGTACCACTGCCAAAACAATGTAACGACACTACTTAAATATCCCTTTTTTATATTTTTGCAAACAGGGATGCATATCTCCACACCAGGGCATGTCTTCCTCAATTTTAGTGGAACTGCACAAAATTGGATGGCCACTGTTGCTCCGCCTCATTGTCCTCTACCATGTGGTTCTACCTTTCTCGAGCTTGATTACCGAGAAGAAACAGACCACAGTGAGGACTTATCAAACCTCAGTGGTGCCGCACCCAAACTTGATGCCAAATGGATGATGCATCACCACGATGACCTATCGATGCTCATGGTTGAGTATCATGGTTGCATCGGCTGGTGAAGCTGATCGATGCTCGATGAAAAATGAGCTGTCTTCCATCAGTGCTCTTTGCTGGGTAGCCACGAAGACAAAGATATCATTCATCAGTGCACCTTGGTTGCGTTGGAGACGCGGTCGTCTTCGCCCTTGGTGCAAATTTGTCTTTCGCTATGAACCAAATGTTTCCTCGGAGAAGCATCGATGTTGGTACTAAGAGCAAAATATTTGTATTGGTTTCTAAGCCTTCTCACAACTTGGTCTTCAGCTCCCCTGTATTGGTTTCTAAATGTTGGCTATATATGATCTTTCAATCATTGAGTTGTATATAAACATTTTATTTATGAGTTGGTTCTGAATTTTTCAGACTAGTTAATTATGTTACCAAACTTTGATAAAATATATTACTCATATAACTACATAAGAAATATGAAGCCAATTGTTGGCATGTATTAGCCGTTTGCTAGTTAAATATGTGGTCAAACTTTGATAAAAAATATGATGTGTAGTAAAAACCCAGACGGAGGTACCACACGTCAACGATAGAAAGTGCGACCAGGACGCGTGGAGCGTTAGTTTGATCGTAGTTTTCTTCACTGGTACGTTAAATAAAAGAGTTTCATTTCTTACACAATTTAAAACGATTGTTATGGAGAGAAAAATAAAACCACTCCACCATATAATACTATATAAGCTGGAGCCTCAGCCTTTGTTTGCTAGGGTTTGCTCTCTTCACACTCTGTCTCTCCACTATACATATTCACGCTGGAGCCTCAGCGTTTGTTTGCTAGGGTTTGCTCTGTTCACACTCTCTCACCCTCTCCAGATCTAAACAAGACTGCGGTGGCCTCTCTCTCTCTCTCTCCCCTCACCGCTGGTCAAAGAGCCGTCCGGATCTCGTCGGCCGGGGAAGGTGAGGAGGTGCAGCGTTGACTCTGTTACCGTCGGCAAGGGAGGGAATCCACTGCCGGTGGCGCTGTTCTCTTTCAACCAACGCCTGCGCGGGAGGGCCTTCGACCCCGTCTTCACCGCTGCCGTACGTAGTGTGGGCAGATCCGGCCTCCCGCCACCCACCTAGCCACATCCTCGACGACCATAAGGTATAACTTTACTTTGAAACCGGCATTGCTCTAGCTTCATGTGGATCTTTTTTGCTTCTGCAGTCTAATCTAGGTCTGGTTCAAACAGGAAAGAAGGGGGGGGTGAGTTTTATAGCATGAATCTAGGACGTGGTTCAAAGAGGAAAGGAAGGGGGGAAAGTAGTACAGACTGGCTATCCAGCCGCTCTATTGGTCGAAAAGGGAAAAAGGGAAATCGCAGTACACACATCTATTAGGAACTTATCTCTTTCTTGAAAAAGGAAAGAAACCGGGGGGTGGGGGACAAGGCAGTTGAGTTTGTACAGGACTAGATTTGCTGCCCTCACATAGGAAAAAGGTTGAAAGAGAACAAATATGGGACCAACACAGATATGCTGCTTGGTTCTTTGTTGCAACAGATTCTTCATCACCCATTTATATGTGTGGAGGCACATGGTGCTGGTGTGTTCGCTATCCCATACAACTATTTAGCTGTTGTTAATATCATAATGCCGCTGGAAAAATTGAAGCAATGCCACTGTTAAAAGTAAATTACATGTATAACGAATGTTAATTTTAAGAGAATGTCTCTGTTAATATGAATCAATGCCACTGTTTTAGAAATGCAACTGTCCTTCTTTGTTTCCCATTAAGATAAGGTAGATGCTTCTTTTTTTGTGGCCATATGTGTCATCCTCCGTTATTGGCCAGTAATTGTTTCCTTTTTTACCTCTGTGCAAACAGGGATCTCTTTCACCTCGTTGCTATTGCGACCTTTTGGTGCACTGCGCAAAACACTTTTGTTTGAAGACTGTTTTGTGCAGTTCAACTAAAATGTCACACCGGCAACGTTGCTAGATTTAGTGGAACTCACACAAAAGGAGATCAGATTTCCTATCCGTGTTGGCAGATTGGTATTTGATCTTGAGGTCTTTTAACTCTGCCTCATGAAAGGTTAGTACCGGCCTTCATCCACATGATTGTGCAGTGTGCTTTGAGATGCTGTGCTACTTGTATTGGTACTGTTTTGAATAAATGTTTAATTGAAGCTATTGTATTGCTGTCTTCTCCCATTAAGTGAACAAAAATGCTACCAACCCAGATATGCTGCTTGTTTCTTTGTTGCAACAAACTCTGCATCAGCCCTTTATACATCGATGGAAGCACATCGTGCTGTTGTGCCCACTCTGCCATGCAACTGTTTAAGCTTTTTGTTATTCTAATGCCACTGGTAAAATAAAGCAATGTCAGTCTTAGAAGTAACTACTGAACCTTAGTTCAGAACTGTAACACTTATTACGTATCGGCGGGAGTACATGTTGAACCAATGTATTGCTAAGATGATGCCTCTGTTAATATGAATCAGTTACACTATTTGAGAAATGGTACTATCTTGCTTTGTCATTCTTTCTACATGTTTAAGCAAGGTATTGTTAAGATAATGTCTCTGTTAATATGAATCAATGACAGTGTTTGAGAATTGCTATTGTCCTGCTTTGTTTCCCATTAAAATAAGGTAGATATTTTTTCTTGTGGGCGTATAAGTCATCAACTGTTATTGGTAAGTAATTGTTTCCTTTATACCTCTTTGTGCAAACAGGGATATCAAAACTTCTGCTCGTTGCTATTTTGATTTTGATTTCAGTTGAACTGCACAAAAGGAGCCAATGTATTTAAGGCAAACTGTTGCATTCTTGGGCCCAGTTGATCCTTCCACTTTGCAGAAAGAAGCAGTCACTGGTTGATGTACATTACAGAAGGAATAATCGAGAAGCTTTACAGAGTATTAGTAGACGCTGGTGACATGACCAGTCTGCAGAGCTCATGTGGCAACTCAACAGCATGTGAAGTGCAAGATTCTACAACCAGGAAAGGTATGACCAAGTCACTCGTGGACGCAGCTGTAACAAACGAGGTCAGCATCAGCCTTCTTCCACATGATCATGCTTTGTTATGTTGTGCTACTTATATTATGGTACTGTTTTGAATAAATGTTTAATTGAAGCTATCGCATTGCTATCTTTTCCTGTTAAGATAATGAAGATGATTATATTTGTGAGCGTATGTTTCATCAACTAGTACCACTATTATAGTAATCACACTTTTTCTATATTTATGCAGACTATTTATGCAGACAGGGATGCTCAGCTTAATTTCAGTGGAACTGCACAAAATGTTCGGATGGTTCGTGCCATCCATAATACTTCATCATGCACAATACATCGAATGGTTCTCTAGTCATTCATTGTCACCTTGAGCCACTAAACTAGCTACATGAAAGGAGCTGCCAACGTGTTCAAGGCCTTTCAACATGTAAATATGAAATCCACCAAGCTACGCAGGACATTGCTCGATTTCCGTGGAACTCAACAAAAAGTTCAGCTGGTTAATCCAGCACGAGGTTCCATGTCAATGTGCAAACTGAAGACAAACACATCCCTTTCCACAATTATAGGCATTTGATATTATGCAATGGGAAAACCTTCTCAAAGTTTGCACATTGGTGTTCGCAAGAAGACATGCATTTGATATTTTGGAAAGGGAAACCATGTCAAATTTTGCTCATTGATGGTTAGCAAAAAGACATATATTTGATATTTTGGAATGGGACGCCCTTTGCTGTCAGCAGCATCGATCGATTTTTCTTTATTTGTGTCTTTAGTTGTGAATTAAAAATATTGGCTCTGATCGATTGTTTTGAATGTTATGAATTACCAGGCCTGTGAGTTTGATTGCAATGTACAGCCACGCTAAAAAACTTTATGGAACGTTTGAAACTGCGGCAAACAAAGTGATCACTGTGCGTCCTGACAAAAAATCCTACTCCCTCCTTCCCAAAATAATTATCTCAAGCTTAGTACAACTTCGTACTAAAGTTAGTACTCCCTCGGTACCGGTGCATAAGTCACATTACGAAAACCAAATAATCCCAAAACTACCCACCTCGTTTTCTGTTTTTTGCCAGGAAAAAAGAAATTAACCAATAGGAGACGTGGGGCGTGTATGCATTCAATTACTTGAGACGACTTAGCACAACATGCAGTGGTTAATTCTCTGGATGCAATGGCATTAATTAGCAAATAACATCAAGTTCTCTTGTTTTTCCCTCACCTTGGTCGTGGTGCACACTCTAAGATGACTTATACACCTGGACAGAGGGAGTGTAGAGTTGAGACACTTATTTTGTTGGAAATATGCCCTAGAGGAAATAATAAATTGGTTATTATCATATTTCCTTGTTCATGATAAATGTTTATTATTCATGATAGAATTGTATTGACCGGAAACTTAAATACATGTGTGGATACATAAACAAATACTATGTCCCTAGTGAGCCTCTACTAGACTAGCTCGTTGATCAAAGATGGTTAAGGTTTCCTGACCATAGACATGAGTTGTCATTTGATAACGGGATCACATCATTAGGAGAATGATGTGATGGACAAGACCGAACCGTAAGCTTAGCATTTGATCGTATCACTTGAGTTTATTGCTATAGCTTTCTTCATGTAAAGTATCTATTCCTAAGACCATGAGATCATGCAACTCCCGGATACCAGAGGAATACCTTGTGTGCTATCAAACGTCACTTCGTAGCTGGGTGATTATAAAGGTGCTCTATAGGTATCTCCAAAGGTGTCTGTTGGGTTGCATGGATCGAGACTGGGATTTGTCACCCCGTGTGACGGAGAGATATCTCTGGGCCCTCTCGCTAATACAACATCGTAAAGAGCTTGCAAGCAATGTGGCTAATGAGTTAGTCATAGGATCTTGTATTACAGAACGAGTAAAGAGACTTGCCGGTAATGAGTTTGAACTAGGTATGGAGATACCGACGATCGAATCTCGGGCAAGTAACATATCGCCGGACAAAGGGAATTGCATACGGGATTAACCGAATCCTTGACATCGTGGTTCAACCAATAAAAGATCTTCATAGAATATGTAGGAACCAATATGGCCATCTAGATTCCGCTATTGGTTATTGACCGGAGAGGTGTCTCGGTCATGTCTACATGATTCTCGAACCCGTAGGGTCCGCACGCTTAACGTTCGGTGATGCTAGAGTAATATTGGGATATTTTGATGTTGGTAACCGAATGTTGTTTGGAGTCCCGGATGAGATCCTGGACATCACGAGGAGCTCCGGAATGGTCCGGAGGTAAAGATTTATATATGGAAAGTTGTTTTCAGGGTTTCGGAAAAGTTCGGTTTTTTCGGTATTGTACCGGGAAGCTTCCAGAAGGTTCCAGAAACTTCCAGAGGGGTCCATAAGTCCACAAGTGGGTCCACCATGTCCTATAGGCCAGCATGGGCTGAAGGGGGGCGCCCTGGCCTACATGGGCCAGGCGCACCAACCCCTAAGAGTCCCATGTGGCTAAGACATGTGGAAGGGGACTAGGAATCCAACTCCTACTAGGAGTAGGACTCCTTCCCCTTAGGGCCAACTCCTATTAGGAGTAGGGCTGGACTCCGAGCCCCTCCACCTATATAAATAGAGGGTAGGGGGCACACCAGAGGAGGGGAGATCCACAGATCAACACACCAGCCCCTGGGCGCCCCTCTCTCTCCCGTTACACCACCACCTCGTCCCGACGACGCTTAGCGAAGCGCTGTCGGTGCTCCACCACCACCATCACCACCACGCCGTCGTTCTGGTTATGATCCCATCTACTTCTCCGCCTTCTCTTGCTGGATCAAGGAGGAGGAGACGTCATCGAGCCACACATGTGCTAAACTCGGAGGTGCCGTCCGTTCGGCACTAGATCGGTTGGATCATGATCGGATCGCGAAGAGTACGACTACATCAACCGCATTATATACGCTTCCGCTTTCGGTCTACGAGGGTACGTAGACACACTCTCCCCTCTCGTTGCTATGCTTCTCCTAGATAGATCTTGGGTGTTCATAGGAATTTTTTTTATTTTCATGCTTCGTTCCCCATCAGTGGTATCAGAGCTAGGTCTATGTGTAGATGTATATGCACAAGTAGAACACAAAAGTTGTGGGCGTTGATGCTCAAATTGCTTACCTCTCTTGTCTTATTTGGATTCGGCAGTATTGTGGGATGAAGCGGCTCGGACCAACCTTACATGTCCTCGCACATGAGACTGGTTCGACCGACTGACATGCAACTTGTTTTGCATAAGGTGGCTAGCGGGTGTCTGTCTCTCCTACTTTAGTTGAATCTAATTTGACGAAGGTGGTCCTTGTAGAAGGTTAAAAGGCAACTTGATTATCACCGTTGTGGCTTTGCGTAGGTAAGAACGGTTCTTGCTAGTTGCCCATAGCAGCCACATGAAATTTGCAACAACAAAGTAGAGGACGTCTAACTTGTTTTTGCAGGGCATGTTGTGATGTGGTATGGCCAAAACATGATGTGATATATGTTGATGTATGAGATGATCATGTTTTGTAATAGGTTCATGACTTGCATGTCGATGAGTACGGCAACCGGCAGGAGCCATAGGGTTGTCTTTAATTTATTAATCGCCATGTAATTGCTTTACTTTATCGCTATGCGTTAGCAATAGTTGTAGAAGCGATAGTTGGTAAGACGACCATGTGACGACACGATGATGGAGATCATGGTGTCATGCCGGTGACAATGGAGATCATGCCGGTGCTTTGGAGATGGAGATCAAAGGCACGAGATGATAATGGCCATATCAAGTCACATATTGATTGCATGTGATGTTTATACTTTTATGCATCTTATTTTGCTTAGGACGACGGTAGCATTATAAGATGATCCCTTCACTTAATTTTAAGAAATTGTGTTCTCCCTAAGTATGAACCGTTGCGAAAGTTTGTCGTTTCGAAGCACCTCGTGATGATCGGGTGTGATAGACTCTTCGTTCGCATACAACGGGTGTAAGCCAGTTTTACACATGCAGAATACTTGGGGTTAAACTTGACGAGCCTAGCATGTACAGACATGGCCTCGGAACACAGGAGACCGAAAGGTCGAACATGAGTCATATAGTAGATATGATCAACATAGAGATGTTCACCATTGATGACTACCCCATCTCACGTGATGATCGTACATTGGTTAGTTGATTTGGATCATGTATCACTTAGACAACTTGAGGGATGTTGATTTAAGTGGGAGTTCATTAGTAATTTGATTAACTGAACTAATTATCATGAACATAGCCTAAATTGTCTTTGCAAATTATGTTGTAGATCAATAGCTCGCGCTGTAGCTCCTGTTTTTTAATACGTTCCTAGAGAAAGACTAAGTTGAAAGATATTGCAAGCAATTATGCGGACTAGGTCCGTAGTCCGAGGATTGTCCTCACTGCTGCACAGAAGGCTTATGTCCTTGATGCACCGGTCGATGTGCCAACCCCTCTAGCGTCGTCTGTGGATGTTGTGAACGTCTGGCAGGCACATTCTGATGACTACTCGATAGTTCAGTGCGCCATGCTTTACGAATTAGAAATCAGGGCCCCAAAGATGTTTTGAACGCCACGGTGCATATAAGATGTTCCAAGAGCTAAAATTGGTATTTCAGGCTCATGCCCGTGTTGAGAGGTATAAGACCTCTGACAAGTTCTTTGCCTGCAAGATGGAGGAGAATAGCTCAGTTAGTGAGCATGTGCTCAGAGTGTCTGGGTGCTACAATCGCTTGAATCAAGTGGGAGTTAATCTTCAAGATAAGAGAGCGATTGACAGAGTTTTCCAGTCACTGCCACCAAGCCATAAGGGCTTTGTGATGAACTATAATATGCAAGGGATTGAGTAAACAATCCCCGAGATATTCACGGTACTTGAGGCCGTGAAAGTAGAAATCAAGAAGGAGCATCAACTGTTGATGGTTAATAAGACCACCAGTTTCAAGAAGGGCAAGGGAAAGAAGGGAAACTTCAAGAATGGCAAGACAGTTGCCGCTCTCGTGAAGAAACCCAAGGTTGGACCCAAACCTGAGACTGAGTGCTTCTACTGCAAGGGAATGGTCACTGGAAGCGGAACTGCCCCAAGTACTTGGCAGATAATAAGGCTGGCAATGTCAACATAGGTATATTTGATATACATGTTATTGATGTGTACCTCACTAGTGCTCGTAGTAGCGTCTGGGTATTTGATACCAGTTCAGTTGCTAATATTAGTAACTCGAAGCAGGAGCTGCGGAGTAACGAAGACTAGCTGAGGGCAAGGTGACGATGTGTGTTGGAAGTGTCTCCAAGGTTGATATGATCACCATCGGCATGCTCGTAATACCTTCGGGATTAGTATTAAACCTAAATAATGGTTATTTAGTGCTTGCGTTGAGCATAAAACATTATATCTGGATATTGTTTATTGCAAGACGGTTATTCATTTAAGTCAGAGAATAATGGTTATTCTGTTTATATGAGTAATATCTTTCATGATCATGCACCCAATGTGAATGGTTTACTGAATCTCGATCGTAGTGATACACATGTTCATAATATTAATGCCAAAAGATGCAAACTTAATGATGATAGTACCACATGATTGTGGCACTACTGCTTAGGTCATATTGGTGTAAAGCGCATGAAGAAACTCCATGCTGATGGACTTTTGGAATCTCTTGATTATGAATCATTTGAGACATGTGAACCATGCCTCATGGGCAAGATGACTAAAACTCCGTTCTCCGGAACAATGGAGCGAGCTAGTGACTTATTGGAAATAATACATACCGATGTATGCGGTCCGATGAGTGTTGAAGCACGCGGTGGATATCATTATTTTCTTACCTTCACAGATGATTTGAGTAGATATGGATATATTTACTTAATGAAACACAAGTCTGAAACATTTGAAAAGTTCAAGGAATTTCAGAGTGAAGTGGAGAATCATCGTAATAAGAAAATTAAGTTTCTACGATCTGATCGTGGAGGTGAATATTTGAGTTACGAGTTTGGTATGCATTTAAGACAATGTGGAATTGTTTCACAGCTCACGCCACCTGGAACACCACAGCGTAATGGTGTATCCGAACGTCGTAATCGTACTCTATTGGATATGGTGCGTTCTATGATGTCTCTTACCGATTTGCCACTATCATTTTGGGGTTATGCATTAGAGACAGCCGCATTCACTTTAAATAGGGCACCGTCTAAATCCATTGAGACGACACCGTATGAGTTGTGGTTTGGCAAGAAACCTAAGCTGTCGTTTCTTAAAGTTTGGGGATGCGACGCATATGTCAAAAGGCTTCAGCCTGATAAGCTCGAACCCAAAGCGAAGAAGTGCGTCTTCATAGGATACCCTAAAGAGACCATTGGGTATACCTTCTACCACAGATCCAAGGGCAAGATCTTTGTTGCCAAGAATGGGTCCTTTCTAGAGAAGGAGTTTCTCTCGAAAGAAGTTAGTGGGAGGAAAGTAGAACTTGATGAGGTAATCGTACCTTCTCTCGAATTGGAAAGTAGTACATCACAGAAAGCAGTTCCCGTGATGCCTACACCAACCGGAGAGGAAGCTAATGATGATGATCATGAAACTTCAGATCAAGTTACTACTAAACTTTGTAGGTCGACCAGGACACACTCCGCACCAGAGTGGTATGGTAATCCAGTCCTGGAAGTCATGTTGTTAGACAATGGCGAACCTACGAACTATGAAGAATCTATGATGAGCCCGGATTCCAACAAATGGCTTGAGGTCATGAAATCCGAGATAGGATCCATGTATGAGAACAAAGTATGGACTTTGGTGGACTTGCCCGATGATCGGCAAGCCATTGAGAATAAATGGATTTTTAAGAAGAAGACAGACGCTGATGGTAATGTCACCGTCTATAAAGCTCGACTTGTCGCAAAGGGTTTCCGACAAGTTCAAGGGGTTGACTACGATGAGACTTTCTCACCCGTAGCGATGCTTAAGTCTGTTATAATTATGTTAGCAATTGCCGCATTTTATGATTATGAGATCTGGCAAATGGGCGTCAAAACGGCATTCCTTAACGGGTTTTCTTAAGGAAGAGTTGTATATGATGCAACCAGAAGGTTTTGTCGATCCTAAGGATGCTAACAAAGTATGCAAGCTCCAGCGATCCATCTATTGACTGGTGCAAGCATCTCGGAGTTGGAATATTCGCTTTGATGAGGTGATCAAAGCTTTTGGTTTTATACAAACTTACGGAGAAATTTGTATTTACAAGAAAGTGAGTGGGAGCTCTGTAGCATTTCTGATAGTATATGTGGATGACATATTGTTGATTGGAAATGATGTAGAATTTCTGGAAAGCATAAAAGGGTTGTTTGAAAGGAGTTTTTCAAAGGAAGACCTAGGAAAAGCAGCTTACATATTGGGCATCAAGATCTATAGAGATAGATCAAGACGCCTAATAAGACTTTCACAGAGCACATACCTTACAAGTTTTTGAAGGAGTTCAAAAAGGACCAGTCAAAGAAGAAGTTCTTGCCTGTGTTGCAAGGTGTGAAATTGAGTGAGACTCAAAGCTCGAAGGTCGTCCCCTATGCCTCAGTCATGGGCTCTATAATGTATGCCATACTGTGTACCATACCTGTTGTGTGCCTTGCCGTGAGTCTGGCAAGGGGGTACTAGAGTGATCCAGGAGTGGATCACTGGACAGCGGTCAAAAAATAATCCTTAAGTAACTTAAGGAAATGTTTCTCGTTTATGGAGGTAACAAAGAGTTCGTCGTAAAGGTTTACGTCGATGCAAGCTTTGACGCTGATCTGGATGACCCTGACTCTCGAACCGAATACGTAAAGTGGAGCAGTCATTTGGAGTAGTTCCAAACCGAGCGTCGTGGCGGGATTTACATGTGAAGCGCATATTTAACGCCCTTTCAACTCCATCCATGATTGGATCAAGGACGGAGACATAGAGATTTGCAAAGTACACACGGATCTGAATGTTGCATACCCGTTGACTAAAACCTCTCCCATGAGCAAAACATGATCAACCCCAGAACTCGTTGGGTGTTAGATTCATAACTATGTAAACTAGATTATTGACTCTAGTGCAAGTGGGAGACTGTTGGAAATATGCCCAAGAGGCAATAATAAATTGGTTATTATCATATTTCCTTGTTCATGATAAATGTTTATTATTCATGCTAGAATTGTATTGACCGGAAACTTAAATACATGTGTAGATACATAAACAAATACTATGTCCCTAGTGAGCCTCTACTAGACTAGCTCGTTGATCAAAGATGGTTAAGGTTTCCTGACCATAGACATGAGTTGTCATTTGATAACGGGATCACATCATTAGGAGAATGATGTGATGGACAAGACCGAACCGTAAGCTTAGCATTTGATCGTATCACTTGAGTTTATTGCTATAGCTTTCTTCATGTCAAGTATCTATTCCTAAGACCATGAGATCATGCAACTCCCGGATACCAGAGGAATACCTTGTGTGCTATCAAACATCACTTCGTAACTGGGTGATCATAAAGGTGCTCTACAGGTATCTCCAAAGGTGTCTGTTGGGTTGCATGGATCGAGACTGGGATTTGTCACTCCGTGTGACGGAGAGATATCTCTGGGCCCTCTCGGTAATACAACATCGTAAAGAGCTTGCAAGCAATGTGGCTAATGAGTTTGTCACAGGATCTTGTATTACAAAACGAGTAAAGAGACTTGTCGGTAACGAGATTGAACTAGGTATGGAGATACCGATGATCGAATCTCGGGCAAGTAACATATCGCCGGACAAAGGGAATTGCATACGGGATTAACCGAATCCTTGACATCATGGTTCAACCGATAAAAGATCTTCATAGAATATGTAGGAACCAATATGGGCATCCAGGTTCCGCTATTGGTTATTGACCGGAGAGGTGTCTCGGTCATGTCTACAGGATTCTCGAACCCGTAGGGTCCGCACGCTTAACGTTCGGTGACGCTAGAGTAATATTGGGATATTTTAATGTTGGTACCGAATGTTGTTCGGTGTCCCGGATGAGATCCCGGATGTCACGAGGAGCTTCGGAATGGTCCGGAGGTAAAGATTTATATATGGAAAGTTGTTTTCAGGGTTTCGGAAAAGTTTGATTTTTTCGGTATTGTACCGGGAAGCTTCCAGAAGGTTCCAGAAACTTCCAGAGGGGTCCGGAAGTCCACAAGTGGGTCCACCACGTCCCATAGGCCAGCATGGGCTGAAGGGGGGTACCCTGGCCTACATGGGCCAGGCGCACCAGCCCCTAAGAGTCCCATGTGGCTAAGACATGTGGAAGGGGACTAGGAATCCAACTCCTACTAGGAGTAGGACTCCTTCCCCTTAGCGCCAACTCCTATTAGGAGTAGGGATGGACTCCTAGCCCCTCCACCTATATAAATAGAGGGGAGGGGGCGCACCAGAGGAGCGGAGATCCACAGATCAACACACCAGCCCCTGGGCGCCCCTCTCTCTCCCGTTACACCACCACCTCGTCCCGACGACGCTTAGCGAAGCGCTGTCGGTGCTCCACCACCACCATCACCACCACGCCATCGTGCTGGTTATGATCCCATCTACTTCTCTGCCTTCTCTTGCTGGATCAAGGAGGAGGAGACGTCATCAAGCCGCATGTGTGCTAAACTCGGAGGTGCCGTCCGTTCGGCACTAGATCGGTTGGATCGTGATCGGATCGCGAAGAGTATGACTACATCAACCGCGTTATATACGCTTCCGCTTTCGGTCTACGAGGGTACGTAGACACACTCTCCCCTCTCGTTGCTATGCTTCTCCTAGATAGATCTTGGGTGTTCGTAGGAATTTTTTTGATTTTCATGCTTCGTTCCCCATCATATTTTAGGACGGATGGACTAGTACGTATTGTTCTGCATGTTCGTCTAATGCCTCTGAGACAACAATTCGAACTAACCGGACTAAATTCATTCAAACACGGCTGGATTTCAAACATGCCCGGATCTCATTACATTTCGGACATTCTTCAACTAAATAGCGGTGCTCATCCGGCTCTGGATGTATAATTAATTAACCTAATCTATGATGTCCGGCGCCCGTTCCCCATTTCTGGTGGCGCTGGCGAAGTCCTCCACTTCGTTGGCAGTGGGGCGGGGCCTCAGCGGACCCGGCGATGTCCTCCGTGTCGTTGCCGGCGGGGCGGGGCCTCGGCGAAGCCGGCGATGTCCTCTACCTCGTTGCCGGCGGGGCGGGGCCTCGGCCGAGCCGGCGAAGTCATCCTCTTCGTTGCCGGCGGGGCGAGGCCTCGGCGGAGCCGGCGATGTCCTCCGCCTCGTCGTCTGTCTCGCCAAACAGCGCCTCGCCCGCCTCGTCGCCCTCCTTGTAGGCGGCCAATACCTCCGGCACCCGCTGGCAGTACCACCAGCGCTCGAGGCGGCTCTTACGGGCGGAGCGGTAGGACTCGAGCAGCGCCACCTGCTCCGCCAGGTCCGCAACGATCTACTCCTCCGCCTGCAGGTGCTCCTGGAGGAGCTGGTGGTTGTAGGTGGCGTCGGCCTGCGCCTGTCGGAACTGCTCCTATCGCTGCTCCCGCACCATATCCATGTATTGGGCACGGGCCTCACCGATGGTCATGGTGCAATGCACCGGCGAGGATGGCGCGGAAGAGGGTGGCGCCAGCTCATTGACGACCACGTCCTCCATTGGGACATCGTTGTCCTCCGGCTGCCTGCCGGCCAGCCAGTCGGCAACAATGGCGGCCATCTCCTTCTTCTGGTCCGCCGTCCGCCCGTCCCGGAGAGCGGTGGAGCGCGAGGAAGCCATGGTGGAAGTGGTGTGGAGAGGAGAAAGGGAACGGAGGCGGATGACTGCGGCTATGGCCGGGGCAGCAGTTTATATAGCAATGGTTGGCGGCAGAGGGACGGATGGGTGGCGCCTGAGTAGCCGCCTCGGCAACCACGTGTCATTAATGTGGGCGGTAGACGGACAGACGGACATCAGTTGTGTCGTTTGAACGCGGAGCAGTCGCCTGCTCCGGGAAGCGGCGCGGGCGGCGCTGACCGTTTCGGGCGAGAAGCGCATGCGGGCGAGGGAGGGGGTTTGGGTGGGCCAGGGCATTCAGACGCGGGCTTGGCAGTGGTCCGGTGCAGTAGCCGGACATGCTGGCTCGCCAGCGGACTCGCCGAGCTCAGCGACGATGACCAGACGATGGACGAGGCTTCCGACCAGGAGCCAGCGCCACCGCCCGCGCCGGTTCATGCCGTGTTCACCATAGAGCAGGTGCGGCCGCACTTCGATGCCCTAATGGCAGAAGAGCTACCAATGCCGCCGGTGTCGGTGTTCTGGCAAGCACAGGAGGACCAGTGCTACAACCTCCGTCTCCTCAACGAGCATCGGCTTGCGGAGGGACAAATCGCCGGTGAACAGGCGAACGACAATGCCATCGCAGACATAGGGGCCGATGATCTTGGCTTCCTGTATGAGCAGCGGGCGCTGTACCAGACCATCCGTAGGGCCCGCGAGGCCCTCTCCGTCGTCCTTCGCCTTGTTGCGCTAGCCGTGGCACTGCCGTCTCGCGTTGTCAACATGGTGAACAAACGAGAGGAATCAGGAGATGACTGTACGTCGTGAGGATGATAGTAGGAACCCACCAGGGCCATGGCCGTACTCAGGCAAGTGCCTCCTTATTACTACAAGAAAAGAAAAAACTTCCCCCTAATGATTTGCTGACATCTGGGTCCGACGCCATTGTCAACGTACTCAATAAAGGAGAGAATTGCACAAGGAGCTGCTGACAGCAGGGACCCAGCAGATCATGCATTTTTTTGAGAGATGTTTTTTTGTTGCTGAGACGCAGCAGGGTATCAACTGGTCTGTGCAGGGGCTGTGGCCCGTGTAGCCCAGGCTATTATTTTATGTCTACCAAATAACCAGCCCAACTATTTTTTTCCTTTGTGAGAATGGCTAGCCCAGTTTTTTTTACGAATACCCAACGCAGGCCAACTTGTTTTTCTCCACCCGGCTGGGTTGCAAAAATGAGGAGGGGTGCATTCGGCTTGCCCATAAAATGGGCTTGAATTAATAATAAATGGGCTGTAAATATAAAAAAACACAGCGAACCGGCAATTAGTTTGAAAATTAGTTTTTTTTGGATTTTGAGATTTTTAATTTCATTACATTTTTTTGTTGCGCGCGCAAAATTTCATTGGATTTCAACCTAATATAAAATAATTTTGATATTAGATTGAATCTGAATCAAAATTTCAGGATAAAAATAATTCAGACCCCACCAAAATGTGGGAAGTTTGGTTGAAATTTTTAACCCTGGCCCTGGCTAGAAAATGGGCTGTAGTGTTAGAAACAATAAATGGGCTGCAGTAAATTCCATAGGAATTAAAAAATGGGTTGTAAATTATTAAAAATACTAAATGGGTTGTATGCTATCCGCCACTGATGTGATGCTGATTTGTTGGCCTACTAAGTTGACGCGAATGCAAGGCTTTGTCAACTTATAGTCAACACACGATTCTAGCAGTAGAGGCCGTTGGATGGACATCCAACGGCTGTCGTGCTTCTTCAATCTCAGATCTTCTTGCTTCAGCCGTCCAAACCACCGTCGGCGGGACCGCCTGCTCTCGCCGCCCGTGGCCGGCTATGCTGCCGCGCAGGCCTCACCGCTCCGCCCTACTCGCATCGCTGGCCAGGCCATCCCTCTACTTACCCACACCTCCTGTTATTCTCCGGCGACGGCGGCCTCACACCGCAGCCAAACCAGTCAACCCTCGTACTCCCCTCCGCGTTGGCATCCACTTCTGGGTCTTCACCGGCTACCGGTCGTTCCTCCCTAGGACTCGCCGTCGTCCACCGCGTTGGTTCTATCGGCGCGGCGTGGTCAACGTGGTCAACAAACGATAGCCATCGGAAGAGGGATGTACATGGAGACGCTAACAGTAGGGACCCACATGGTCCATGGCCGCACGCAAGCAAGTGCCTCCTTATTATGAATAAAAAATGACTCCTCCCCCTGACAGTTAGAACCCACCAGCAATATTTTTGCATGGAAGGAAGTGCCTCCTTATTACGCAAAAAAAAGATTCCTCCGCATGACGGCTGGGCCCCAGCAAATTTGGAGACTGACTTGTGGGCCTACTAAATTGACGCGTACGCAGGGCTTTGTCAACTCAGTCACCAAACGTTTCTAGCAGCCGTGACCGTTGGATGTTAATCCAACGCGGCCATGCTGCTTCTTCAATCTCTGATCTTCTTGCTCCAGCCGCCCAAACCAGCGCCGGTGGGACCGCCTGCTCCCGCCTCCCGTGGCCGGCTGTGCTGCCGTGCAGGCCCTACCGCCCCTCCTGCTCCCAGCGCTGGCCAGGCCATCCCTCTACTCACCCACACCTCATGTTATTCTCCGGTGATGGCAGCCTCACACCGCAGCCGAACCAGTCAACCCTCATACTCTCCTCAGCGTGGGCGTCCACTGCTGTGTCTTCGCCGGCTCCGGGTCGTCCCCTTCCTGGGTCTCGCCATCGTCCACCGCGTTGGTTCTATCGGCGCGGCATGGTCAACGTGGTCAACAAACGATAGCCATGGTGCATGGCCACACGGAAGCGGGATGTAAGTGGAGAGGCTAACAGTAGGGACCCACATGGTGCATGGCCACATGGAAGCTAGTGCCTCCTTATTACGTGAGAAAAAAATGATTCCACCCCTGACAGTTGGGCCCCACCGGCTCTATCGTCGCACGGAAGGAAGTGCCGCCTTATTACGAAAAAAAATGATTCCTCCTCATGATAGCTGGGACCTACCAGATTTAGAGGCTGACTTGTGGGACTACTAGGTTGACGCGTACACAGGGCTTTGTCAACTTAGTCAACAAACGATTCTAGCAGCAGTGACCATTGGATGTTAATCCAACGGCCGTGCTACTTCTTCAACCTCTGATCTTCCTGCTCCAGCCTCCCAAACCAGCGCCAGTGGGACCGCCTGCTCCTGCCTCCCGTGGCTGGCTGTGCTGCCGCGCATGCCTCACCGCCCCACCCTACTCCTACCATTGGCCAGGCCTTCCCTCTACTCACCCACATCCCCTATTATTCTCCGGCGACAGCAGCCTCACACCGCAGCCGAACCAGTCAACGCTTGTACTCCCCTCAGCGTGGGCATCCACTGCCGCGTCTTCCCCGGCTCCACGTCGTTCCCTTCCTAGGCCTCGCCGTCGTCCACCGCCTTGGTGCTCCCGGCGCGGCATAGTCAACGTGGTCAATGAATGACAGCCATCGGAAGAGGACTGTACGCGGTGAGGCTGACAGCTGGACCCACCAGTTACATCTTCACACGCAAGGAAGTGTCTCCTTATTCGCGCAAAAAATGATTCCTCCCCCTGACAGCTGGGACCCACCTGCTATATCTTTGCACGTAAGGAAGTGCCTATGTATCCTCCCTGACAGCTAGGACCCACCCGGTCGAAGCGTACGTAGCGTTGTCTGTCTGGTCGCGAACGTGTACGTACATACTGGTCGATCGGTCTCTCTGCAACGATGAACCGTGGGCTTGTAAGGAGCGGCACGTCACGTAAAAAAAAAAGGAGCGGCACGTGTCGTAGTAGAGCCCCATATGTAGCAGTTCAGGCAGTCCCGTCTAAATCAAGTACACGTATGTGCAGCCACGCTGCAAAAAATACGGCCACATACGTACATACGGGCGGGGTCTCGAACGCGTACTCTCGCATACGTACGGCCAGGGCTCGTGTACATGGAGAGAGGCAACGGACGGCAGCAATGGCCTCCTGTTCATCGGCAGCCAACTGGCTGGGTCAGAACGGCGGAAACAGCGTCGGGAGCTAAGTGACTGGGTCAGAACGCATCCTGTTCATAGGAAGCCAACCTGCTTGGACGGAACAGCCGAAACGGGGTCCTGTTCATCGACTCGGGGTCTGGCATACCGCAAAACGGAGGAAACGGCCTTCTGTTCGACCGCCTACGGTCGAAACGGGGTCCTGTTCATTGGCTCGTGGTCTGGCGTACCACAAAATGGAGGAAACGGACTTCTGTTCAACCGCCTACGGTCAAAACGGGGTCCTGTTGATCGGGAGGGGTCTGGCGTACCACAAAACGGAGGAAACAGACCTCTACCCAACTGCCTACGGTCGAAACAGAGTCCTGTTCATCGGGAGGGGTGTGGCGGACCGCAAAACGGGACTCCACGGGCTACTGTTCATCCACGGTCGACCTCCTCCAGCCTCTACCAGCTACTGTTCATCCACCGTCGACTTCCTCCAGCCTCCACCGGCTACTGTTCATCCAGCCTCCACGGGGTCCTGTTCATCCACCCCCAACCGACTGGGGTGTGGTGGCCTACTCTCGGGGTCCTGTTCATCCAGCGCCGACCACCTTCACACGGCCAGTGTACTGTTCATCCACAGCCAACCCACCGACCGGGGTGGGGCGTACGAGCGGGCGGCAGCAACGGGAACACAGCCAACCAACCGGCTCAATTGATGCAAGTCTCAACTCGTTCTACGTGTATCGCGCACGCGGCAGCAACGTGCACTGTTCATCGAGAGGCAACCCAGCACCGGCTGGCTACGTCTTGCACGGGGGCTCGATCGGCTTCAGTAAGCAGTGAGAAGGATCGATCGGGTTTAGTTAGCAGCGAAGGAATCACTCGGGTTTAGTTAGCAGTGAAGGGATCGCTCGGGTTTAGTTAGCAGCGAAGGGATCGATCGGGTTCAGTACATACGTACGTAGTGCGAGGGCAATCGATCGCTCGGGTTCAGTAAGCGAACGCATGCCTCGCTCGGGTTCAGTTAGCGAGCGCCTCGCACACACGCGCGCGTACGAGAGAGTAACGCGCAAAACCACACTGCATCGCTCGGCCCGACCACCCACCGTAACCGGGAACTCCCCGAAAATTTCCTCGCCCTCACTTCTACCATGATTTTTTACGTCATGGACGGCCCAAAGAATCTCATGCATGTGCGTCTCCGGCCTGCCCAGGACGAAAAGCCCATTTTTGTCATAATTTTTTGACATAGAAGTAGGAGCCCACCACATCTATGATGATACGTGTTTTTGTCATAATTATTGTCATAGAAGTGTCACAACCATGATAGAAAATTTTTTTTTGTTCGGGCCATAATGTCACGGATGTGTCTTTTTTTTGTAGTGCTAGTAGTGCTGATCACTACACATCTATTAAAATGCTTAAAGAAGTTATCTTTCCGAGGTTTGGTGTCCCTAGATATTTAATGACTGATGGTGGTTCGCATTTTATTCATGGTGCATTCCGTAAACTCCTAGCTAAATATGTTGTTAACCATATAATTGCATCGCCATATCATCCTTAGTCTAGAGGTCAAGTTGAATTGAGCAATAGAGAAATAAAATTGATTCTGCAAAAGACTGTTAATAGATCTAGGAAGAATTGGTCTAAGAAACTTGATGATGCATTATTGGCTTATAGAACTACTTATAAAATCCTATGGGTATGTCTCATTATAAAATGGTCTATGGAAAAGCTTGTCATTTACCTCTAGAATTAGAACATAAAGCTTATTGGGCAATTAGAGAACTTAACTATGATTTGAAACTTGCCGGTGAAAAGAGGTTATTTGATATCAGCTCTCTAGATGAATGGAGAACCCAAGCTTCCGAAAATGCCAAGTTGTTCAACGAAAAAGTTAAAAGATGGCATGACAAAGAATCCAAAAACGGGAATTTAAAATTGGTGATCAAATTCTATTGTACCACTCTCGCTTCAGATTCTTTGCAGGAAAACTTCTCTCTAAATAGGAAGGACCATACATCATCGAAGAGGTCTATCGCTCCGGAGCTATCAAGATTAACAATGCCGAAGTCACTAATCCAAGAGTGGTTAACGGGCAAAGAATTAAACATTATATCTCAAGTACGCCCATTAATGTTGAAACTAATATTATTCAAACCATGACACCGGAGGAACACATAAAAGAGACCTTCTGGAACGCTCCAGAACCCTGAAAAGGAATAGGTATGTGATACGGTAAGTAAACCGACCCCAAAAATTCCATTAAAATTATTTCTGTCTGTTTTGGAATATTAGAAAATTTACAAAAATAAGAAACAGCCGAGAGGACCCACGAGGAGGTCACAAGGTAACAGGGCACGCCATACCCCCAGGGCACGCCGTGTTGCCTTGTGGGCCCCTCGTGTGCCTTCCCAACTCCGTTTTCTTCCTGAATACTTGTCTCGCAAGATAAAAATTCATTATATATACTCCCGGATGTTTTGACCACCGTATCGCAAGTTTCTCCTCTATTCTTGTTTCGGCCAGTTTTGCTGACAGATCTAGATCGCCCTGTCGCCATCAAGCTTCCCAAGGACAAGTTCTACGAGAAGTTCATTGATAGCCTGCAAGTGCACATGGTTTAGTTGTAGCCTTTTCGAAGTAAGAGTATCGATCCCACAGGGAGCACAGGAATCAGTCTTTGGTCCTTTGAAAGTTGCAAATAATGTGCCTAGAACTTGTAAGTGATCCAGAATAGTAAAAGTAATAATAATGAAGTTGCAAGTGTAATGGTGACTAGATCTATTGTCGGGGGGATGACCCCCGGGTAGGCAAGCGAACCCGGAGCCCCTTTTTCGAAAACATCGGGGCAGCCCGTGCCCCTCCCCGCCGGCTGGCGAACTGACCGGCTTCTCAGTGCTAGCCGACTAGGCCCGGCCCCGGGCCGGGTCCGGCTGGCCGCTAGCCGGCTGGCGATAGGTCGGCGGCCGTCCCATCACGTCCGGCGACAAGATAGCCCCCCTCGAGGGGAGAACATGGCTACAGTGCAATCCGTCTCGGGAGGGCGCACCGGCAAAGCTGCCAACCCTGTTGACGCAACGGCCGGTGTCAGCGCCAGCGCGCCGGTGCAGCCCCCCGCGAAGCCGCCTACTCCGGCGCGCCTCTGCAGAGCGTGCACGCGCCGTCTACTCCTGCACGCCTCGGCAGAAGCGCGCATGCGCCGTCCACTCCTGTACGCCTTTGCAGAAGCGCGCACGCACCGTCCACTCCGTGACGCTCGAAGCGAGGGGCCACAGTGTCGCGCCGCCCTCGGGCGCCACGGCCGGCTCCAGACGCCGACGCCCGGGTCCCGGCGTGCGTAGTTTACCCATGTAACCCTGGGGGTCGGCCTATAAGACCCCCCAGGAGGCCTCCATGCAGGGGAAATCAGCTCGCTCTCTCTCACTCTCTCGGAGGAATGCTCAGTAGCAACACACACCCACACACTCACAGGAGAGGCCGAACGGAGACCTAGCTCCTTCTTCCTCCTCCACTCAAACAGCTCCAAGAGCACCATTGTAACCATTGTGGCCTCTGAGCCTATCAACCCACTCGGCAGGACTAGGGGAGTTACCTCTCCGGAGGGCCCCGAACCTGGGTACGTCTTGTGTCTCTCGCATGCGCGTGCCAACCTCGCTTCCGGAACCCACCGGCGTCCTCACGCAGCCCCCCACTTTTAGCCATCTCATGGCATCTACCGTGATTTCACCACGACAGTTGGCGCCCACCGTGGGGCTGCTCGCGGCGTCGACCGGAGTCATGTTCCGGACGAGGCCCTTCACCGGCTCCGGCGAGCGCATCGTTCACGGTGTGGTCCGTGCGCCTCGCACGGCCAACCCGGCCGGCTGCGGCGCCGTACCGGGCGTGAGCACCGCCTACCCCGCAGGCTGCTTCGTCGTCCCTTTCAGCGCGCTGCGCGTCTTCGTCGCGCTCATCCCTGACGTGTTTCCCAGCAAGGTACACAGCTTCACCGACTCGCCCGTCCCCGTTGGCTGCGCCGTCTCCGACGACGTCGCGGCTCTCTGCACCCGCGCGGAGGTGCTGACCATCGGCACCAGTTCCGGCTCCCCGCGCGCCAAGGAGAAGGCTGCCGTGGCTGCAGCCCCTCATCGCCGTGCCGACCCGCTCCACGAGACGATCCGGAGCCTGCGGGCCCCCATCACGCCCGACGCCAACACGGTGGCAGCAGCGGCTCAGCTCAACGAGGACCGTGAGCATCTGCTGGTCGAGGCCACAGAGCTGGCGGCAACGCGGTGCCGGCTGGAGTCCTTCCAGCGAGAGTACGACAGCGTCCACGGCTTCACTCCGGCCGCTGCTGAGCCCAGCCGGGTCGCGGAAGTGCGTGTCCGTGGAGGCGCGATCGGCCGTGCGCTAGGCGCAGGCCGGCCCGCCTACGACACCCCCGTCAAGAACATGCGCGCGACGCAGGCGGCCATCGTGGATCTCGAGTTCCTGGAGGGCGAGGAGCTGCTGCAGCTGCAGCAGCGCATCCGCGACCTCATCACCGCGGCGAACGAACAGCAGCAGCGTTTCAACCCGGCCCAGCCATCCGCCTCCACCTCAGGCAAAACCAGAAACCCGGAGAGGGCTCTTCGGGACACGCAGCAGGCGTCTTCCCCTGCTGGTTCAACGAGTCGCGGCTCTGGCTGGCACCGGGCAAGCTGGAGCCGGCTCAACCGCGTCGCGGCCACTGGCGATGGCATTACCAACAAGACAGCCGGTGACGATCGTGCCCAGCAGCCGGAACCTCCTCTCCCGCCGCCTCGACAACCCCGGCCGGCTTCCGCCGGCGCGGTGCCGCACGGCCCCGTCGCAAGCCGGCTGGGCCCCCGCGAGCCCTACGACGAATCCGACGCCCGCCACCGCATCAACCGGCTGGCACGGTCCACGCTTCTCGAGGAGGAGAGCTCTGTCGGCCCGGCGTGCTTTGGCCCCCGCATCCGCGAGGAGCCCTTCCCCAAAGGCTTCTCGCTGCCCCGCGACTCCCCCAAGTACAGCGGCGTCTCCAAGCCGGAGGACTGGCTAACCGACTACACCACGGCAGTCGGCATCGCCGGCGGCAACCGGCGCGTGGCGGTTCGCTACGTTCCCCTCATGCTGCTCGGCTCGGCCCGGACATGGCTTAACAGCCTGGGGGCCGGCAGCGTCAATTCCTGGCTGGACTTCGAAGATGCATTCGTGCGCAACTTCGCCAGCATGTACACGCGTCCTGGTTGGCCTCGCCTGCTCTCCATGTGCGTTCAGAACCCGGGCGAGCCCCTCCGCGACTTCCTCACGCGGTGGACCGAGCTGCGCAACTCCTGCGAAGGCGTCCACGAGGTGCAAGCCATCCAGTACTTTATCGACGGGTGCCGAGACGGCACCCTGCTCAAGCATCGCCTGATGTGCGACGAGCCGGACACCCTGGCGGAGCTCATGGCGGTGGCGGACAAGTACGCCACGGCCGACTCCGCGATGCGCGTAAAAATCACAGTCGACGCGGACGGCAAGCCGGTCTCGATCCAGCCGGCCGCCCCGAAGCCGGCTGGCGAAACCAGCCAGCGCCGGCAAGACAACCACAACAACAACAAGCGGAAGGCCGAGCAGCCGGCTCCCCGCTATAGCAACCAGCAAGTAGCCGCGGTGGAAGGGGAGCGGCAGGCTGAGCAAGGCGCCGGCCAGCGCCCGCGCACCGGCAAGGCCGCCTGGCAGCCCAAGCTGTCTTTCGAGCAGATGCTCGACGCCCCTGCAAGAACCACAGCGGCGTGAAGCCGTCGATGTACACGCTCCGGCAGTGCAGCTTCACCCAGCGTCTGTTGAAGGGCAACCTTCCACCCCCGCCACCCGGAGCCGGCCCGCAGCAACCGCCGCTTCCGCCTCCGCCGCCGCCTCCGGCAGCCGGCGCCCTCGCCAATGACCCCTATCCGCAGCAGGACGCGGCCTATGTCATCTTCACCAGCGAAGGCGACGACAAGCACAGCAAGCGCAAGTACCAGCACGAGGTGAACGCCGTCGTCCCCCCGGTCCCCCAGTACATGCACTGGTCCAACCGTCCTGTCAATTGGACCCGGGAGGACCACCCGGCCGTGATGCCCATGCCGGGCGGCTACGCGCTCGTCCTCGACCCCACCTTCATCGCTGAGAAGCGCACCTGCCACTTTTCGCAGGTGTTGATCGACGGCGGCAGCAGCATCAACATCCTCTATCGCGACACCATGATCAAGCTCGGCATCGAGGAGGGCCAGCTACAGCCCACCCAGACGGTGTTCCACGGCATCGTTCCCGGCGCTTCGTGCTCTCCCATCGGCCGGGTGCGACTGGACGTGCTGTTCGGCACCAGCGCCCACTTCCGCCGTGAGCCGATCTGGTTCGAGGTGGTCAACCTCGCCAGCCCCTACCACGCGCTGTTGGGCCGTCCTGCCATGGCCAAGTTCATGGCGGTCCCCCACTACGCCTACCTCAAGATGAAGTTGCCGGGCCCCAAGGGCATCATCACCATCACCGGCGACTACAAGAAGTCCTTGGAGTGCGCCAAAGCCGGCTCCAAGCTGGCCGAGTCGCTGGTCATCACCGAGGAGAGGCGCCAGCTCGACCGGCTTGTTGCGCTGGCTGGCGAGCAGCCGGTCATGCCGGATCAGCTCAAGCAGCCGGCCGATGAGGGGTCCTTCAAACCGGCCAAGGGCACGAGGAAGGTTTCGCTCGACCCATCCAACCCCGACTCCAGCGAGTACGTCGTCGTGGGCTCCGGCCTCGACAGCAAATAGGAAGGCGAGCTCGTCGACTTCCTCCGTGAGAATCGGGATATCTTCGCATGGTCCCCCATGGACATGCCAGGTGTTCCGAGGAAGTACGCCGAGCACAAGCTCCACGTCCGGCCAGATGCCAAGCCGGTCCAGCAGCCGCTACGCCGCTTCTCCGAGGAGAAGCGGAGAACCATTGGCGAAGAGATCGCCCGGCTGCTCAGAGCCGGGTTCATCATGGAGGTGTTCCACCCCGAGTGGCTGGCCAACCCGGTCCTCGTTCTGAAGAAGAACGGCACTTGGCGCATGTGTATCGACTACACCAGCCTGAACAAGGCCTGCCCCAAGGACCCGTTTGCTCTTCCACGGATTGACCAAGTCATCGACTCCACAGCCGGCTGCGAGCTCCTGTCCTTCCTGGACGCTTACTGCGGCTACTACCAGATCAAGCTGGACCCGGCGGATGCCCTCAAGACGTCCTTCATCACCCCCTTCGGGGCATATTGCTACATCACCATGTCGTTCGGCTTGAAGAACGCCGGCGCCACCTTCCAGCGCTGCATGCAGAAATGCCTCCTGCCTCAAATCGGCCGGAATGTGCACGTCTACGTCGACGACATCGTGGTGAAGACCAAGCAGCACCTCACCCTCCTCGAGGACCTCAGGGAGACGTTTGCAAACCTGCGCCAGTACCAGATCAAGCTCAACCCGGAGAAATGCGTCTTCGGTGTGCCGGCTGGCCAGCTCCTTGGTTTCCTCGTCTCGGAGCGCGGCATCGAGGCCAACCCGGAGAAGATCAAGGCCATCGACCGCATGCGCAAGCCAGCCCGGCTGCGCGATGTCCAGAAGTTCACCGGCTGCTTGGCCTCTCTCAGCCGGTTCGTCAGCCAGCTGGGGGAGAGGGCCCTGCCCCTATACCAGCTAATGAAGAAGACGACGCCGTTCGAATGGTCCGACCAGGCAGACGAAGCTTTCCGCGACCTCAAGCGCATGCTCTCCACGACGCCCGTCTTGGCCGCGCCGGCTGAGAAGGAGCCGCTCCTGATGTACATCGCGGCGACCACTCGCGTGGTCAGCGTGGTGCTGGTGGTAGAGCGCCCCGAGGAAGGCAAGGCACAGCCGGCCCAGCGCCCTGTGTACTACCTCAGCGAGGTCCTCTCCACCTCCAAGCAAAACTACCCGCACTATCAGAAGATGTGCTACGGCGTCTACCTGGCCGCCAAGAAGCTCCGGCAGTACTTCCAAGAGCACGCCATCACGGTGGTGAGCACAGCCCCCATCGGCGAGATCATGGGCTGCCGGGATGCCTCCGGACGGATCGCAAAGTGGGCCATCGAGCTAGCCGGCCACACCATCCTCTACGAGCCTCGCACCGCCATCAAATTGCAAGCCTTGGCCGACTTCCTCGTCGATTGGGCGGAGACCCAGTACTTGCCACCGGCTCCCGACGCAACACACTGGCGCATGCACTTTGACGGCTCCAAGATGGCCTCCGGCTTGGGAGCCGGCATCGTGCTCTCCTCCCCCAAAGGCGACCGGCTGCGCTACGCGCTTCAAATCCACTTCTCCGCCTCCAACAACGTCGCCGAGTATGAAGCCATCGTCCACGGCCTCCGGCTGGCCAAAGAAATCGGCATCCGGCGCATCCTCTGCTTCGGCGACTCCGACCTGGTGGTCCAGCAATCCTCTGGCGAGTGGGATGCTAGGGACTCCAACATGGCCAGCTACCGCAACCTGGTCCAGCAGATGACCCACAACTTCGACGGATGCGAGTTCCTCCACGTCCCCCGTAATGAGAACGAGGCGGCCGATACTCTAGCCAAGCTTGGTTCCAGCCGGCAAGCAATCCCAACCGGCGTCTCCCTCGAGCACCTGCGCAAGCCGTCCATCAAGTCGTCCTCACGGTGCTGGAGGCGCCGTCTTGGGCCCAACCAATCCTCGCATTTCTGGCGAACGGCGAGCTCCTGGCGAGCGAGGTCGAGGCTCAGCAGGTGCAACGCCGAGCTTCCGCCTACAGCATCATCAACCGCGAGCTCGTCAAGCGTAGCACAACCGGCGTCTTCCAGCGATGCGTCGAGACGGCCAAGGGTCTCGAGATCTTGCTCGATATTCACCAGGGTGAGTGCGGGCACCACGCCGCCTCCCGGTCCCTGGTGGCTAAAGCATTCCGCCACGGCTTCTACTGGCCGACTGCACTGAAGGACGCCGAGGAGCTGGTTCTCAAGTGCAAGGGTTGCCAGCGCTTCAAGGCCCAGAGCCACCAGCCGGCTTCGGCGCTCCAAACCATCCACATTGCATGGCCCTTTGCCGTCTGGGGCCTTGACATGGTGGGACCCTTCAAAACCGCTCGGGCGGCATGACGCACCTTCTGGTGGCCGTCGACAAATTCACCAAGTGGATCGAGGCGAGACCAATCAAGAAATTCGACGGTCCCACGGCCGTCAAGTTCATCGCCGACATCGCTGTCCGCTACGGCGTCCCCAACAGCATCATCACCGACAACGGCACCAACTTTGCCAAAGGCGCGCTAGCACGCTACTGCTCCGTCTCCGGCATCCGGCTTGACCTGGCCTCCGTCGCCCACCCTCAGTCCAACGGATAGGCGGAGCGGGCAAACGGCCTCATCTTGGCCGGCATCAAGCCGCGACTCGTCGAGCCGCTCGTACGTTCACCCGGCAGCTGGATCGATGAGCTGCCGGCTGTCCTATGGAGTATCCGGACCACCCCCAACCGCTCAACCGGCTTCACTCCATTCTTCCTCGTCTACGGGGCCGAGGCGATCATCCCCACTGATCTCGAGTTCGACTCACCTCGGGTCACCCTATACACGGAAGTGGAGGCCGCAGCAGCACGCGAAGACGGCGTCGATCTACTCGAAGAGGCGCGCCTGCTGGCCCTCAGCCGGTCGGCCATTTATCAACACAGCCTACGCCACTACCACAGCAAGAAGATCAAACCCCTCGCTTTCCACGAAGGCGACCTCGTGCTCCGGCTGATCCAGCGAACAGCCGGCCAGCACAAGCTGTCCTCCCCATGGGAGGGCCCCTTCATCGTCAGCAAGGCCTTGCGCAACAACGCGTACTACCTCATCGACGCGCAGAAGCGAAGCAAGCGCAAGAGAGACGCCTCCGGCGAAGAGACGGAACGCCCCTGGAACGCGGAGCTCCTCCATCCGTTTTACAGTTGAACCATGTATGTATGTATCACTGCCCATTTTGAAATTAATAAAAGCAGCAGGTCCCCCGAACGACACTCGGGGGCTACCTTTTCATCTCTACCGAGTTTTTGCGCACTTTACCGCATTCGCCCCCCCCCCCCCCCCACTGGGTCGGCACGGCCGGCTCGGGGGCTCGCCGGCTAGCCCACGCCGCGTTCTCCTCAACCCGGTCAGTAGCGTGCGTACCGCCGAAGCCCTCTCTGCCATAAGCCACAAACCGGCTCCCGGCTGTTCAAGGCTGGCAAGAGCCAAAGGCCGCAAGCGTCCACACGCGAGAACACGGCCAAGAACGAACAACCGGCTCGGCTAGCCCGGCTCCTCTCACTTCACGCTCTGCCGCACAGACCGGCTGCGCTCCAGCCGGCGTCGCCGGCTGCAGCCAGCCGGCCCAGTGGGTGTTTTGCTTGCGCTCAAATCCTGAAGCCCAAGTACAAGGCGCTCTCTTCTGAGTCCGGCTCCCCGTCCCAGCTACAGACCGGCTCCCGGCTGTCCGGCTGGCAGGGAGAAGGACGAAGGCGGAAGCAAACAGGAAAATGGCTAAGGGAAAAGAACAAAAGCGAAACTCTCACACGGCAGGCGCAAGCACACAAGAAACAAACACGCATCCATATATACAGCAAGGCCCGCGGCCAATAAGTTCATTACATTAAACTTACACCCCCCAGTGGGTGGATCTGCCGGCTAACAAAAGTTCCGAGTTCAAAAGAAACAGGAAAAAATAAAAGCCCTAAACTGCGGCTTCGTCGGCATCGCTCGGCGCCGGGTTCTCCGTGGTGGCGGTGTCGTCCAGCTCGCCAGCGTCGTCGTCCGCGTCGGCGATCGTCTCGGCCGAGCTGCCTTCCGGGTCCTCGAGCTCCAGGCCGAAGTGATCGGCGGGAAGCTCCGCGCCGTCCGGCGCCCGCTCCGGCACGAAGTCGCCGTACGGGGCGAACAAAGCAATGTCGCTAGCCCGCACGGCGATCGCCGTCTCCCGCTCCGCCAAGTCCGCCTCCGCCCCAGCCCTCCGAGCGCGCAGTTGGTCCAGGCGGATGGTGGGATACCAAGACAGCACGACCCCGAGCGCCATGTTTGCGCCGGCTCGAGCTACGGAGGCCCTCCACGCATTGAGCCGCGCCGCGCCGGCCTCCAGCCAGCGCGCCAGCCGGCTCACGCTGCTCGGCGCCACCGCACCCGGCCACAGCGCGGCCACCATCAACAAACCGGCTTCGAATAGCCGGTTCATCTGGCGCTCCACCACCTCCAGGCGAGCCTTGGCGGCCACGGTGATCTCCGCCACCGACCAGGCGGCATACTCCTCGACGGCGGCCCCCGCCGCCATCTGCTCCTGCCGGTGGGCGTTCACCGCCTCCTCGGCCGACCCCTGGGTCTCGGGGAAGAAACCTGGAAGAGAAGGGGAAGAAGATTGACCAAGACGCCAAAGGGCGGAAAACAGAAAGAAGCAAAAAGACGCAGCTAAAAACACTTACGCGTGAGGAGCTCGTCGACGTAGAGCGCATCTTGCAGCGCTTCCCGCTCCCTCGCCGCCAGCGCGTTGGCGCTGCGGTCGCGGTCCGCCTGGAGCTGGCTGACCTCCTCGGCGGCCTTCTTCGCTGCCTCCTCCTGCCGCGCCGCCGCTTGACGGCGTTCTTCGGCAAGCCGATCCAGCTCGGCCTTATGGGCGGCGGCGGCTTCGTCCCTCTCTTGGACCGCCCGGGCCGCCTCCTCCTGCAGCCGGTCGCGCTCCGCGGCCGCCTGGTCACGGAGCTGGCCGGCTTCCGCCAGTTGGCGCCGGAGCGTCTCCATCTCCGACGGGTCAACTGCAGCGGCTGCGCATCCGGACCCGGATTCCGGTCAGAAGCCGAGCAAGAAAGCAAAAACAAGAAGCCAAGAAGATCCGACCCGGCTGCTGCGCAAACCGGCCCGGATCTCGGGGGCTACACCCAGTGGGAGCGCTGGCGCGCCGCCACTAGAAGAACGCAAGAAAAAAGTTGGAAATAATACCTCTGGCCTGGCGAAGCTCCTCCTCCTTGGCCGCCAGCTGGTCCCTGGCCGCGCGGAACTGGCCCAGGAGGCGGTTGTACGCCGCCACCCGCTGGTCGTAGATGGACTGCAAAGAAGACAAAGTCAAAACACGGACGCCTGAGAAGGCCCGACCCGCCTGCTGCGCAGCCGGCCCGGGCCTCGGGGGCTACACCCAGTGGGTGCGCTAGCGCGCCCCCACTGGAAAGCGATCAAGCCGGTCGAAAAGAGCAAAAAGAAGGCACGAAAAGCAAAGGAACTCACCGCGAAGGTCTGCTCCAATTGGCGCAGCCGGCCGCTCTCCGCCTGGGCGAAGCTCTGTCACTGGCTGTGGTGGTTGGCAATCTGCAGCCGCAGAGAGTCCACCGCCGCATCCAGCTCGCTCCGGGGGGCACCGCTCGTCGCCTCGCTGGAGCTCGCCGCCCAGGTCCGCTGCGGCTGAACGGCGGACCGGCGCTGGTTCCGCTGCCAGCCGGCCTCGATTCGAGGCTAAGCCCCGCGGCCCGCGGCTCCGTCGTCACCAGGGCGCGCGAGCTCTCCGGCGCGGTCTCCGTCCTTGGCAGCGGCGCTCTTCCTCCGCTCGGCGCAGCTTCCGGCTCGCAGTCCCCTCCGCCTCCGCCTCCGGCTCCGTCGACCGGATCTGCAGCCGGCGGCACCTCCTGGTCGGCCGTCGGGTCCGCCTCCGGCTCACGGTCGCCGGATTCACCGCGACCGGCTGTTTCCTCGGCGGCCGCGCGAGCGTCCACCTCCGCCCGGCGGGCCGGATCATGCACCGTGTTGGAGCGATGCTCCGCGACCGGCGATGGCGGCGGCGACGACGCCGTCCACTCCGGCTACGCGGTCTCCTCCGCGACCCGCGCTCGCCTCGCCACGACCTCGGCCACGGCGACGCTCCACGCCTTGGTCGACGCCTCGGCCATCTCCTTCTCGGCCTCGGCTCGGGCCCTCCAGGCGTCCCGCTCGGCGTCCTCCAAGGCGGAGCCGGCTTGGCGGGCCGCGAGCACCTCTTCGGGGGTCTCCCCCATACCACTTCGGCCCCGTCGCCGGTCGGCCTCCTCCGCGGCCGCCGCTGCCGTGGCGGCTTCCGCCAGCTCGAGCGCGCTCCTGGTCGGCGCGAGGGAGAGATGAAGAAGAAGAAAAGAAAGCGGCAACTCCAACTGCAAAAAAGAAACTTACCCTATGGCCACGGGAACCGCTCGCGTCGGGCCCGCCGGCGGCGCCATCCGGCGCGCCTTCTTGGCGGACCTCTTCAGGGTGCCCGTCTGCGCCGCTGCCGGGCGCTTCGTGGCCGGCCGCGCCTCGACCGACTGCTTCCCATGCGGCCGGCTCCCCAGAAGCCCTCCTCTGCCGTCCCCTGGGGGCGGCCCCGTCGCCCGCCTCCGCGCCCTGAGGAGCTGCACCGCCCGTCCCGTCCTCGTCATCTTCATCGTCATCCGGCCAGTCCCGCAAAACATCCGGGATCAGAGAATTACCGGTTTGAGCGGAGCCGCCGGCTTCCACGTCCGCTGGATGCTCCTCGCCGCCTCCGGCTCCTGCGTTGCCGGCCTCCTCGTCCTCCGAGTCCGACTCGACCCGGTCCAGCTGCAGAACCATGGGACTCGGGCCGTCATTCACCAGCTGGCTCGAGAAGCGCTGCAGCCGTCCCAGGGCGTCAGGGCGCATGAGAAGGGCGGACGCGGCGAAGAACAAGGACCAGAGACTTACCGCTAGCGCCGGGTTGTCCCGGCTATACGGCTCCTTGCCGAACTGCCACTCCTTCACCTTGAGCCCGGCAGCAGAAACGTCATTGACTCGCACGGCGATCTCCTCTGCCGTCAGCTCCTTCGTTGACAGCCGGCAGGGGTCACGCCGGCCGCTCATGTCGCAGATCCGGTGCGGCCGCCTCTGCAGCGGCAGCACCCGGCAGCCGATGAAGGCGGCGATGAGGTCCACGGCGGTGAGTCCCTCGCGGTCCGTCATCTCCTTGATCCGGCTGCAGATCCCCAAGATCTCCGCGGAGGGGCTCTTCGGGTTGTGCCCCCAGTTCAGCTTCTCAGCTGGGGGCGCATCGACGAATGGAGGGAGGTTGATCCGGTCGTTGGCCGGGTTCACGTTCTTCACATAGAAGAAAGATTTCTGCCACTTTTTGGCGGATTCCTCGAGCGGCAGCTTCGGGAAAGGGCCCGCCGTCCGGGTCACCGCCACGGCCGCCCCGCACTCGGCCATGATGCCGGCTGCTGCTCCTTGCTGCTTGAGGTAGAACAGCCGGCACCACAGCTCCACGTACGGGAGGATGCCGACGTAGCCCTCGCACACCGTTGTGAAGCCGGCGAGCTGCAGGATGGCGTTCGGCCCCAGGTGGTGCAGCTGGAGGCCGAAGAAGGTGAGGAAGCACCTAAAGAAGACGCTCGCTGGGAGCCCGAACCCGCAGAGGAAGTGGGTGTAGAACAACACCACCTCGCCACTCCGCGGTTCCGGCGCCGTCTCCTCGCCGGGCGCACGCGCCTCCACCTCCGCCGCCGGCGGCAGCCGCCTCATGCGGCGAAGATACTCGATATCATCATCGGTGACCACCGACCCCTCCCACGAGCCCTTCGGTGGCGCCATTGGCGAGAGCGGGAGAAGCACGGAAGAGGAAGAGAGATAGCGGCGATGGAGCAAGGAAGCAACGACCGCGCGAGTCGCAACGCAGTGCGTAGGCGAGCCTAGCGGGCGACGGTGCGCGGGCGACGGGGAGCGGCAGCGGTGTGCGCGAGAAGGAAGAAGGGGAGGCGGAAGCAAAGCGACGGGCGGGGGCAGAGGAGTGAGTGCCTCGGCCTCTCCCCCTCCTCTCCCATATAAAGACCACGGTCGAACGTGGGGGAGTGGGATCGTTTGCGCCCACGATCCCCACTCCCCCGCAATACACGGGCGCGTTAAAGCCACGCTTTAACCGCCTCGAGAACTCCAACAGGCGCTGGCAGCCGCAGTAAATCCCGCGCGCGGGCCGAGGCCGCGGCTTGGTGGGGCCCAGTCCACCGCGACGTCTCGTCGCGCGCGTGGCCTGGCAGGCCTCTTCAGCCGCTGGGCTGCACGTGGCAAGAATTCGTCTGGCGACCGGGGCGCTCCCCCGTACCGGCAGGACCAGCTGGCCGAGCCGTTCAGACTCCGGCGAAGATCAAGTTCCTCGATCCGGCTACCGGAATCCGGCCACGGCGGCCTCAAGCCGGCACTACCTCGTCACGTTACTGCACTCCTTCGGGGGGGATAAGCTGCAAAGCCTCTCCCGCTTGGAGCGGCGAGCCTTCACAGCTTCGGGGACTACTGTCGGGGGGATGACCCGCGGGTAGGCAAGCGAACCCGGAGCCCCTTTTTCGAAAACATCGGGGCAGCCCGTGCCCCTCCCCGCCGGCTGGCGAACCGACCGGCTTCTTAGTGCTAGCCGGCTGGCGATAGGTCGCCGGCCGTCCCATCACGTTCGGCGACAAGACAGCCCCCCTCGAGGGGAGAACATGGCTACAGTGCAATCCGTCTCGGGAGGGCGCGCCGGCAAAGCTGCCAACCCTGTTGACGCGACGGCCAGTGTCAGCGCCAGCGCGCCGGTGCAGCCCCCCGCGAAGCCGCCTACTCCGGCGCGCCTCTGCAGAGCGTGCACGCGCCGTCCACTCCTATACGCCTTTGCAGAAGCGCGCACGCACCGTCCACTCCGTGACGCTCGAAGAGACAGGCCACAGTGTCGCGCCGCCCTCGGGCGCCGCAGCCGGCGGGGCCCAGCAGCCGGCGGGCCCACGGCCGGCTCCAGACGCCGACGCCCGGGTCCCGGCGTGCGTAGTTTACCCATGTAACCCTGGGGGTTGGCCTATTAGACCCCCCAGGAGGCCTCCATGCAGGGGAAATCAGCTCGCTCTCTCTCACTCTCTCGGAGGAACGCTCAGTAGCAACACACACCCACACACTCACAGGAGAGGCCGAACAGAGACCTAGCTCCTTCTTCCTCCTCCACTCAAACAGCTCCAGGAGCACCATTGTAACCATTGTGGCCTCTGAGCCTATCAACCCACTCGGCAGGACTAGGGGTGTTACCTCTCCGGAGGGCCCCGAACCTGGGTACGTCTTGTGTCTCTCCTATGCGCGTGCCAACCTCGCTTCCGGAACCCACCGGCGTCCTCACGCAGCCCCCCACTTTTAGCCATCTCATGGCATCTGCCGTGATTTCACCACGACATCTATTAAAGTAAATAACTGATCATATAAATAAGACTTTTAGCAAATGATTAAAAATGTTTCTGGGGGTCCGGAATCCCCTCTAGTGTGCATCTATAGCGGTGCCTAAACACAATGCTACTTCGGATTCCTAAGCCACTTTGCATGTTTCTCTTTGTGGGCGGAGCTGGTACAGATACGTGCATACTCGTGGTGTCTCCGTATCCCATACGCCACCACCGTTCTTCCCCACTCCGGTTACCAAACGGTGATTAAGGGGAAAGAGGTCCCCGTGGACGCAGCCAAATTGGTCTCCGATTTACCCCTTGTTGCAACTATCCGCTACGAAGGGAGAAGGGGCATGTCACGTCACCCATCTCCACAACCACATAGTTAGCCAATAGTAATAACCTTCCGGCCGAAGTTGGCATACGTTGGATGGTCGACTTCACCCAATGTCAAGAAGATTATCAACATAAACATGCAAAGAGGATATTAAATCCTAGTATCAAACAACCTATTACACACTAGGGTTCATCCATACCCCGAGAACAATGGGTTTACTCACACATGGGAATGACAATCATCATGGTAATGGAATACATGGATGAATGAATCAACCGATACACCAAAGGATCCACTAGGGTTCTTGATGTTGCAGATGATAAGGATGTGGATGATGATGACGATGAAGATGGTGATGATGTAGATGGTGATGATGACTTCGTCCCCCTCACGGTGAGAGGAATCCCCTCCTTCCCCTCGTTGATCCTCCCTCAGGATGGGCTCCGGAGGCTAGGGTTCTACCTTCTGGATGAGTTTCTGGAGTCTCTTCACGTCTGATCCATGATTCGATTTGACGGGGAGAAAATAGCTAATCCCCCAGAGGCGGCGGCGCGCCAAACGACCGCTCATGCGAGCACGCGCAGTCGCATGAAACGCCGTCGTTCACTCTGGAAGCACGACGACGGCTGTTTGTTTGGCCTTTTTGCTTGATTCTTTTTATGGAAAGTGTTTATCACCTTTAATGCATGATTCCACTGCCATTTTTGAGTATTTTCTCCATTAGATGAATATTGCCCCAAAAGACGTTACCTGAGGGATTATCAACAAAAAGAAGTCCGCGAACGCGGTAAAATTCCAGAAAGCCTACTCAATAGGCACAAAAATAACGGTAAAATGTTCTCATAATTTGGACTCATCAACTCCCCCAAGCTTAAAGATTTGCTCGTCCCCTAGCAAATACCGCAGCTTGTAATGAAGAGGTCATCTTGGTTATGAGTTGTGGATGAATCAAATGAATGGGTCCAAAGTAAAATTTTAGAATTTACATCATATGATTAATTACACCGTGCACTGTTACATCCAAATTTCCATCAAATGAGTATGAAGGCTTCCACACCTTACTACCAATCGTTAATGAGACTATTTCTAACTCTTAGTGATACTTTATTCTCCTCTTTTAGTCGGGCAAGTCCTAGTGCTATACATCTTTCTTTTCAATGTTCTTCCCTTCCCTTTTCATTTCCTGAACTGCCAAGCCTGCCACATATCACTCGAAATTTTTCTTTTCTCCTTTCGAGACGTGATATGAATGGTATGCTTAAACATCCAAGTTCAACCATTTGGAATTATATAAGTTTTCTCGAATCTATAATGTTTTGTTTTTATGCACGAGGACTTGTCCATATTTCATACTTGGTTCATAGGTTTTAAGAGACCTTACCAGGTAATCACCAAATAAACTAAAATCAGTTCCAATGCATCACATCAAATTGTCAACTTCTCATTCCTGATTGATACTAAAGATGTGGAAGGCTTATAATCATCATCTAAAAGCAAAGATGCAAAGCACACAAGGATGTATAACCATACTAAGCAAATTCATCAAGATCATAGTAGACTATTCATCAAACCATCCATGACTCAATGGATAAGACTCTTCAATCTTCACCAAAAGGTATGATGGTACTTTTATTACTCGAACTAAATAAACTCTTTCAAGCAAAGTTCAATGAAAAACAATAGCAATAAAGGAAACGAGAAAGGGCTTCAAAATCCCCCCAAGCTTAACATGCTAAGCCGGTTGGATTCATTTAGTCTCCTTTTTATTGATACCGGTGTTCTCTTCTGAAGGTGGAGCGGTGACACCAGTGAGGGCATCAATCATGAGCTTATTATCAACCTCCAAATCTGTGATGTTAGAATGATACATGCTAAGGGTTGCATCCTGGTTGGCGATGATCCTAAAGCTTGTGTCAAGAGCCTCACGGGTCTTGACAGCCAAGGCAACCTCCATCTCCCTGATCTTATCAAGCATAGCCTTAGTCTCAACTACTGAATTATTGACTTGTACCTGGGGTGGATTTGGTTGCACCAGGGCGGTGTTACGCCTTTTCCTAGGAGGTCCGACTCACATGCAGGCACAAATGGTGTGCATCTCACGCGCCCTTGGATCGATCTTGCCGGATTCTTCCAACGGATCATGGATAGTGCAGTTACTGAAACCGTACTTTCCCATGATAGTGGGAATCTCCCTGACAAAATTGATCTTGTCCTCGTTGATGATGACCTTGATGGTGTTGATGGGGATGGCCGTCGGTTTCTTGCCCTTCTCTTTATCTTCCTCTTCTTCTTCATAAGGAGGTTCCTCTGGATCTTCCTCGGAAGAGGTCCAATCGCGATAGCAATGGAGCCTCTCCCTTATGCTTGCTGGAGAATAGCCATCCTGCTCAAAGTCCTCCTCTTCCTGCGGAGAGGTTTGCCTCTCATCCCACGAACGAGCCATGGCTATCTGCAACTCAAAACTCAAGAAGACTTTGCCTAGATTGGTTGGTTAGTTTTGATAGAGGAGGGAACAATTGTTCTGTATATAAGAGGCTAAGGACGCAGGTTTTGACGAGATAAGGAAGTTAGAAAGTATAGGAAAGAAACCAAATAAGATCAGGCGAAATTCTGTTAGAATTCGGAAAGAAATCACGATCGACGGCCTTCCAAATGAACGCGACCGATCATTTAAGCTGTCATTTGACCTTCTTCCACCGAGCTCTTCGTAGACAGAGCATATAGCGGCCTTAAAAACAGGCGTGTCCGATCGTTCAGGCGTCCGTTTGATCCCCTTCTCCTGCGAGACAAAAAACATTTTCTTTTACAAAAGAGGCAGAGGCGCAGTTTCCCTCCGCGGAACAGATCGAATGACGGCCTTCCAAGCGATCGCTGGTGATCGCTTGAGAGGTCATTTTCTCCTTTTGCCTGCGCGCTTAAATAAGCAGAATCAAAGACGATGCTTCAAACAACCGCGGGCGGTCGTTCGTGCGCCTGTTTGGCTACGAAAAACATATAATTTTATACAGAAAAATACAATGAAGACAAACTAGACGAGAGCTTAAGGAAAAAGAGGGAACTTTCCTGTGTTCCCTAGTGCTTTCACTCTTTGTGTTTTGCGAAGATCTTTGTCCCAGGTTTCTTTGTTCTTAGGGGTTGACGAAGTGGTGACATCTTCTGCAACTTACTAGGGTGCAAAGAGTTGTTATAGTAAAATAAATCACTTTCTTCCCTTACCCTTAGTTTCACAAAAGATTCCTCTAGACCGATGAATGGTGGTCCTGCATCTCCAAAGGTACGAGTTGTAGCTCTATCCAAAGCCACACTTACCTCATTATCATCTGTTTCGCATATGACCTCAAAAGGCATGTCCCAGTCTGGAGGTGTAATGATAGGAGCATTAAGTAGAGCATGCTTCAGTTTTTCAAAGGCACTTTTACACTCATCATTGAACGTGAAGGGGACGTCTTTCTGCAAAACGTCAGTCAAGGGTTTCGAAATACTGGAGAAATTCTTGATAAAGCACCTATAGAAACCTGCATGCCCAAGAAAACTCGTCATCCCTTTTATATCACGAGGATAAGGGAGTTTCTCTATGGCATCTATCTTTGCTTTATCAACTTCTATACCTTTACCAGATATTTTGTGCCCCAAAACAATACCTTCATTGACCATAAAATGGCAATTTTCCCAATTCAAGACAAGATTAGTGTCCATTAGTGTCCTCACACCTCTGCAAAACTTTATCAAGATTGTGAAGACAATCATCAAAAGAGGTTCCATAGACTGAAAAATCATCCATGAAAACTTCCATGATTTCTTCAACAAAATCAGCAAAAAATAGCATTCATGCATCTTTGAAATGTAGTTGGTGCATTGCATAGGCCAAAAGGCATACGACGGTAGGAGTACATACCGAAAGGGCAAGTGAATGTTGTCTTCTCTTGATCTTCTGGATGCACGGCAATTTGTGAAAACCCTGAATATCCATCGAAATAACAAAAATGGGTATGCTTTGCCAACCTTTCAAGCATTTTATCAATAAATGGTAAGGGGTAATGATCCTTACGGGTCTCCTTATTCAGCTTCCTGAAATCAATGCACATTCTATACCGAACTATTGTTCTGGTAGGGATTAGTTCATTATGTCTATTAGGAAATACTGTAAATCCTCCCTTTTTAGGCACACAATGAACTGGACTTACCCATTTGCTTTCAAAAACTGGATATATAATATATGCATCAAGTAGACGAATAATTTCTTTTCTTACCACTTCCTTCATTTCAAGGTTCAGCTTCCGCTGGTACTCACGAACTGGCTCAGCTCCTTCCTCCATGAATATACGATGAGTACATATAGAGGGGTTGATGCCCTTTAAATCAACCATTGAATACCCAAATGCTTTTCTATGTTTTCTCAAGGCATTCATCAATCTCTCTTTTTCTTCATCTGAAAGATTAGCACTGATAATAACAGGGTATCTATTTGTTTCATCTAAAAACTCATACATTAACTCTTTTGGTAGAGGTTTTAGTTCAGGTGGTGGTGGTTCCTCATCTCCTTTCTTCTCAGGTACATCATATTGCGCACTAGATGCCAGATCTTGAACCGGTGTTTCATTCAAGTGATGATCTATTTCTTCCTTAGCTGCGTCCTTGGGATCTTTCTCGTATTCAGTTAAACTCCTTTCTAGATCGTCTTCTGGGGTTCCAAAGTAGATTTCTGCTAGTTGGGCAATGGTCTTCTCTTCATTGTTGTCATGCTCTCGTGGTTGGGAGTGATTCTTCAATCTGGAAAAATGAAATTCTCTTACCTCTTCCCCATACTTAAGAGATACAACTTCCCTCTTACAATCAATGCTTGCACCTGCAGTGTTATGGAATGGTCTTCCAAATATTATAGGGCAAAAATCATCTTCAGGGATTTCCATTACAACAAAGGATACTTGACAAGTAAAGGTTTTCAATATGACATAAACATCAGATACCATCCCATAAGGTCTCCTTAGAGTACCATCTGCTAGTTTAATTTCCATATCAGTTGGCTGCAGGTCACAAGCATAAATTTCATCCTGAAGCTTAGTGTAAAGAGTGTAAGGTATAACATTAATAGAAGACCCTATATCACAAAGACCAAAATAAGAAGTACTACCAAACGAACAAGGCACCACCGGTTTACCAGTATCTACAGCTTTGATGCAACCTTTCACAAAACAAGTTACCTCTTCTTCCATTGTTTCAATGGGTTTTTCCTGTTTTTTTCTTTTTTGAGGCTTCACCTTAGCTTTGCTCTTGTTCTCATTTTCATCCTCAGAATGTTCCCTGCTAAAATATTCAAGCTGCGCCTTTCTCACTGGATATGGCAATACCAGTTCGGGTTCATAATCTTCTTCCATGGGGACTACTAATATTTCTACCTCCAAGGTCTCAATGATGACCTCTTCCTCGGGGTCCTCATCAGTATAATTCTCCCATTTCCTCTTCGGGAACTCCATATGTTCTGCATAGCTTTAAACAAATCTTAAAACAACATCAGGGTCAAGGTATAGTTCATTACTTATTTGTTCAACTCTCCCTGGATTTAGATAAGCTTTTATGCAATCAAAATCCAGTTCTACTTTACCCTCTCCTTCTTCATCGCTCCCCCCAAGCTTTGTGGTAAGCAAGTTTCCCTTCTAATAATTCCAAAGCTTTGGGGACTTTGCCAGTAATAAAAGAACCTGCAGATGCTAAATCTAGTTCTTCCTTTGAATCATATTGCAGTCCTCCATAGAAAAGATTTAATACTAACCATTCAGGGAGCTTATGATGAGGGCAATCATTTAGTAAAATTTTATACCTTTGATATGCATTTACCATACTTTCTCCAGGCCTCTGTCGGAAGTTTAAAATCCTCCTCCTTGCTTCATAGGATTTCTTTTCTGGGTAAAAATCTGACAGAAAAGTTTATGCCCATTTATTCCATGTATCAAAGGTACCTGCAGGGTGAGACACTAACCAATTCCTTGTCTTTTTACCCAGAGTGTGAGGAAATAATTTCTGTTTCATATCATCTGGGCTAAAAGCATTCAACTTAAATGTCCCACATACATCTTCAAAAAATTGCAAATGTTTTTTGAAATTTGAGACAGTAGGAAAGGCTCCTACTGCATGTATATTAATAAAGAGCAAGGTGTTTACATATGTACATGGGAGTTGTTACATGAGCCACATTGCACAGTGGCAAACACTATAGGATGTAAAAGTTATGTGATGGATTCAACAATATCAGTCACAACTTGTCTCTTGTGTACGGGCACCCTGTAGCAAATGTTAGCAAAATCGGATTTAAATCTGAGCTTCCAAGATGAAATAGAGGGGGCCACCTTCCTAAAGTAGTTGTTATTGCGCTCTTTCCAAAGACTCCAAGCAGCCACCAGAAACATGTCCATAATCATTTTTCGTTGGTGTGTCCTCTTCATGTGCGCAATCAGCTCCAATCTGTTTCCATGCGGGGGCCACTGTATGTTTAAAATTGTCCAGCATGCGGTGCTAAATTTGTAGTGCAAAAACAAGTGTTCCACTGTTTCTTCCACATGTTCACCACATAGGAGGCAGTCCAGGTTATTCCCAATGTTAAAATGCCTCCTTTTCAGCATGTTTCTGGTATTGAGGCGATCTGATAGCAGGAGCCAGCCAAAAACTTTGATCTTTGGGGTGCATTTGGCTTTCCAGAGCCACCTGAAGGCATCATGGGCAATTATTTCTCTGAAGTAAAAATTGTAATAATCCGTAGTCTTAAAGGTGGGAGCCCCCCAGGTGCAAGCCCATATATCTCTTGCTTCAGTTATGACGGTTTCAGCCACCTCCTGTTGGATTTGTCTCAACTCTTCATGAGCTTGCATCGAAAGTGGAAGGTGGAATGCCTCTTGCAGGTTTGTGGTGGCGAGGAATTCCCTGACCGAGATATCTTCTTTGGTGGTGTAAGAGAAGGCTCTCGGGAAATATTCAGCATAAATTGCATGGTTCCAATCATCTTTCCAGAACAGCGCAGACGTGCCACCTCGAACCTGAACCCTCATGATTCCACAGTACGTTGGCATGAGTTGTACCAGCTCACGCCACCAAAAGGAGCCACATGGGTCCTCAGCGTGGGGGATAGAGCGGTCATAATATGTGCTCCATATCAGGTTAACCCATGGGATGTCATGGCGATTGTAAAATTTGTGCAATAATTTGAGGAGGAGGGCATCATTCTGGACACGAAGGTTGAGGATACCAAGCCCACCACTTTTTTTAGGGCGACAAACCATGTCCCATGCAGCAAGCGAGTTACATTTGTCTCCATCATCAGTTTTCCGAGTCCAGAGAAAGTGTCTTCTGATTTTGTCCAATTGAGCAAGGATTTTTGGGGGGAGCCTGAGTGTACCCATGGGATAGATTACCAGCGACGTGATGAGAGAGTTCATCAAAGACAGCTTGCCAGCATAGGATATCATTCACATGGTTGCAGTAATTTTGCCCTCCGCTTTGCAGACTAAGGGAGTCATGTCCAGAACAGTTGGTTTAGTGGTGCCCAAGGGTAAACCTAGGTAGGTGAACGGCATGGTAGCCGTTGTGCAACCAAACAAAGCGGCGAGGGCCTGACATTTATCAGGGGGTGTGTTGATTGGAACCAAGGTGGACTTGTGGAAGTTGATCTTAAGCCCAAAGGATATAGCATAATCTGCAAGGATTGTCTTCATTCGAGCGGCTTGTTCGACGCATGCTGGCATAACAATAATGGTTTCGTCTGCATAATGTATGACAGGGTAGTTTTCATCGGTTTTAGGGGGGATGGGGTGCTGTAGGAGATCATTTGCGAGGCCCTCATTGATTGCATTTTGAAGGAGGTCCGCAGCCAAGACGAAAATCAGAGGTGACAGGGGGTCTCCCTGTCGAACACCACACTTAAAGTGGAATTGGCGCCCAGGACTCCATTAAGGAGAACCGATGATTTGCCCGACGAGAAGATGCACTTAATCCAGCTTATCCATTTCTCATTAAAGCCCATATTTTGCATGATTTGTATCATGGCAGGATGTTCAATAGTATCGAACGCTTTAGCGAAGTCTAGCTTGAGCAGAATGATTTCTCTATTGGACGCTTGGCACTGATGGATGTACTCAAATGCCCAAGCTAAGCAATCGTGAATTGATCTTCCACAGAGAAATCCATAATGATTGCGGTGCACAATTTGTAAGATGATCTTCTGAAGCCGATTAGCTAAAATCTTGGTGATCAATTTGAGACAGCAATTGAGCAGAGTGATTGGGCGGTAGTCATTTACAGTTTCAGGTGCATTTTTCTTTGGTAACAGTGTGATGTAGCCATAGTTAAGACTCTCAAGATTGAGGCTCCCTTGATGGAATTCTTCACAGAGACGGTAGAAGTCATTTTTGATGATCGGCCAACATGCTTTCAAGAAAGCACCATTAAATCCATCAGGGCCCGGGGCACGATCAGGGGGCATCTCTTTGACCACTGCATCAATTTCCCCATGAGTGAAAGGAGAAGTCAGGCTATCAAAATCCACATTTGTTCTCAGCATTCTGGAAAGGTTAAAGCGCATAGGTTGCGGGTTTGATTTACCCAAACGGTCCTTAAACGCCTCAAAGAGGATCGATTCCTTGCCCATATGATCATCAACAGTTACTCCATCATTTGTTTTTAGGCTGGATATGCAATTTTTTCTGTATCGTTCTGTCGCCACTGCTTGGAAGAATTTTGAGTTCTCATCACCGAATTGAATCCATCTGATGGTGCATCATTTTTTCCAATACTCCTTTTGGTACTGCAGGAGCCTAATGAGATGTTTTTTAAGAATGTTATGAAAATTTCTTTCTGGCACAGTGAGGTTCCTGCAATCTTTGATCTGGTCCAATTCTAGAATGGCTTTGTTGGTGTTTTCAATCGCAATTTTTAAGCGAGAGATCTTTCTGCTCCATTGACTAAGGGCCTGTCGGACTGCTTTAAGCTTTTGACATAGGATGGAAGCTGCATTGTGGTTTTTGCCATGCTTGATGGGTCTATTCCAGGTTTGAGAGACCACATCCATAAAACCAGGATGGGCAATCCAATAAGTTTCAAATCTGAAGATCTTGCATTTGGGGATCGTAGTTTGGATAACGACCGAACAGGGTATATGATCAGAGACCAGTCGTCCCAGCGGGTTCACCAGCGTATTAGGAAACGAGGTAGTCCCATTTAAGGTCGTGAAGAACCAGTCCAGTTGTTCAAGAAGAGGATTTTGTTGCATGTTAGACCACGTATAGGCGCGACCTTTGATCGGGAGCTCCGTTAGGTTCTGTTCTCGGATGAAATCATTGAATGTAAACATGTCATGGATATCCCCTCCCGGCTTGTTACAATTTTCAGGTGATCGTATATAGTTAAAATCTCCAAGAAGTAGCCAATCTTCTATAGGCGGAATATCAATTTCAAAAAGCCATTTGGTAAAGTTGTCCCGTTGATCACCCTGACATGGGCCGTATATGTTAATCAGTTTCCAGGTGTGGGCCGATTGAGTGGAAGTAAACTCAACGCCAAGAGCGAATGACTCGGCAAGGAACATATCACCGAAGAAGATACTGCTATTCCAGATCGTTACTAAGCCTCCAGAGGCACCTCTGGAGGGGATGAACGCAAACTTATCAAAACGCCGAGGACAAATGGTCTTAAGTGTAGTCGCATCGAAAGTCTGCATTTTAGTCTCTTGTAGGCAGATAACAGAGCAACCACTAGCGTTGATAGCATTCGAGAGAGCTAAATGTTTATCAGGGGAATTAAGGCCACGAATATTCCAACATAGCACATTCCAGTTTTGCAAAAGTACCATAGCTGAAAGGGTAAAGTAGGCAAATTAAGATGAGGAGTCTGGGCCCTCCTTTTCCTTGGTGAGTGCTGCCATAGAGAGCTCCTCCGCTGGAATGGCACATAGCTGCGTGCCAATAGCCTGCATGGTGGCGATTGGAGTAGGAGGGGGGACGTTGGCAGCAGCTTCCTGCACTTCAGTATCCTGTGCTTCAGAGTTGGCGTTGCGGGTCGCAGCTGGTGTCAGACGAGGCATCACCTTGGATTTGTGTGGGCGGGATTCAATAGTTTGAGTGACACGAAAACCATCATACTTATTTGTCCTGTTGCTGCGCCTGAGAGTTGATGTGTCAATTGGAGCTTGCATTTTTCCCTTGTGCTGCCTCTGAAGAAGAGTATCAGTTGACATACCAGCCGGAGTAGTATTCAAGAGCACCTGACTGCTACTCTGAATTTCAGTTGTAGAAGAGACAGTGTTGGTTTCAGTACTAGCTGCTGTCGGCACAGTAATCTGCTCAATAGGGTCTGTCACCTGATCCACGTCCATCAGTTGGTTATCAGAAAGAGCCATTTCTATCTCAGGAGCTACAAAAGCTGCTGGAATCAAGGTGGGTCCAGGCCCAGATATCATCATAGGTTCAGATGAAGCACTTTCAGCATTTTCAGTTAATTCAGTGATGACCACGGATGGCCCAGTGGGCAGAGCAGAGTCCTGATGAGTGAGCTGTGTAAACTGTAGTCCTTGGACACCAGCAGATACCTGAATATCAACCCGCAGACAGTCCTTTCTGAAGCCAAACCCAGCGTTCCATGGTCCCATCGTGGCTAGTAGAGGACGGAGCGCCGAGAACAAGGCACTATTGAGCTGTTGGCGAGGAATTGGATCATTCAGTAGCAGGGTCATGAGATGTTCACCTTGGGCTGAAAGGCCAAATCATATTCCCTGACTGTGAACTTCAGCAGATACAGTAAGCAGTTCTTCAGGATCGACCGGAGCAACAGGAGCGTGGACAGGGTCATCAACAATGAGCAAAGCTAGTGCAGAGTGTTCCGAGCTCCCTTCATCAGATACTGTGATGGAATCATTCCATGCTTGTGCAGCACTGTCCACAGTGTTGTTCTCAGGTACTAGGCCATCTTGAACTGTCAGACCCTACGCCGCGAGCCATGCCTGATAATTCATCAAATACGGTGGCAGTGGAATGTTGATAAGGATCCTCAACTTCCTCACCTTTAAACTGTTTACCATGCAATAATTCGAGGACACTTGGGTTCACCTCATAAGCTACACCGGTGGGATTAGGACCCAACGATGTGAACATTTCTTGAATAGGTGGACCTGTAAGACGCATGGCTGCAAGTTGATAATTGTGTCCATACTCAGCCATGGTTGTTCCAGACCTGCAAACAACTTAGTATTCAAAATTCAAACCAAACTCAGAACTTAGACCAGAAGTGCTCAGCTCCCCGGCAACGGCGCCAGAAAAAGCTTGATAGCCTGCAAGTGCACAGGGTTTAGTTGTAGCCTTTTCAAAGTAAGAGTATCGATCCCACAGGGAGCACAGGAATCAGTCTTTGGTCCTTTGCAAGGTGCAAATAATGTGCCTAGAAGTTGTAAGTGATCCAGAACAGTAAAAGTAATAATAATGAAGTTGCAAGTGTAATGGTGACTAGATCTATTAAAGTAAATTACTAATAATATAAATAAGACTTGAAGCAAATGATTAAAAACGTTCCCGAGGGTCCAGAATCCCCTCTAGTGTGCATCTATAGCGGTGCCTAAACACAATGCTACTTCGGATTCCTAAGCCACTTTGCATGTTTCTCTTTATGGGTGGAGCCGGTACAGATACGTGCATACTCGTGGTATCTCCATATCCCATACGCCACCACCGTTCTTCCCCACTACGGTTACCAAACGGTGATTAAGTGGAAAGAGGTCCCCGTGGACGCAGCCCAATTGGTCTCCTATTTACCCCCTGTTGCAACTATCCGCTACGAAGGTAGAAGGGGCCTGTCACGTCACCCATCTCCACAACCACACAGTTAGCCAATAGTAATAACCTTCCGTCCGAAGTTAGCATACGTTGGATGGTCGACTTCACCCAACGTCAAGAAGATTATCAACATAAACATGCAAAGAGGATATTAAATCCTAGTATCAAACAACCTATTACACACTAGGGTTCATCCATACCTCAAGAACAACGGGTTTACTCACACATGGGAATGACAATCATCATGGTAATGGAATACATGGATGAATGAATGAACCGATACACCGAAGGATCCACTAGGGTTCTTGATGTTGCAGATGATAAGGATGTGGATGATGATGACAATGAAGACGGTGATGATGTAGATGGTGATGATGACTTCGTCCCCCTCGCGGTGAGAGAAATGCCCTCCTTCCCCTCGTTGACCCTCCCTCCGGATGGGCTCCGGAGGCTAGGGTTCTACCTTCTGGATGAGTTTCTGGAGTCTCTGCGCGTCTGATCCATGATCCGGTTCGACGGGGTGAAAATAGCTGATCCCCCAGAGGCGGTGGCGCGCCAAACAACCGCTCATGCGAGCGCGCGCGGTCGCATGGAACATCGTCGTTCGCTCTGGAAGCGTGACGACGGCTGTTTCTTTGGCCTTCTTACATGATTCTTTTTATGGAAAGTGTTTATCACCTTTCATGCGTGATTCCACTGCCATTTTTGAGGATTTTCTCCATTAGATGAATATTTCTCCAAAAGACATTACCTGAGGGATTATCTAAAGAAGTGCGCAAATGCGGTAAAATTCCACAAAGCCTACTAAATAGGCACAAAAATTACGGTAAAATGGTCTCATAATTTGGACTCATCATTCATCAACCCTTACCTTCCGGAGGTGATGAAACACCCTCAAACCATGGAGTTGCATGAGGGGGTGCTTCACATCCGGGACATTCAAGGACCAAAGAAGGAGGGAAGCGAGAAGGCCAGGCTTGAAGCTGTAGAGCAAGAAATCTTCAAGTGCCAAGGGATGGTGGAGCATGGTCTTAGTGCCAACCACTCTATGATCATGGAATTTATTCGTGAGCACAAGTGGGATAGCAAGGAGATCGGAGATGCCATCTTCAAGCTACAGGACCAGATTGATCATCTTCAATCACAAATTTTTGACTTGCAAAATCAAAACTGTGAGTATGAATCCAGATTTAAGAGGATGAGCCTAGCTGCAGATTTCAGGATTCCGTAGACACGTTCATCCTTCTATGATGGGGAGCCCATGCCTTGGAAGTTGGAGGACAAACCTTCCACTACATCTCCACCATCACCGAAGAAAGAGACTTGAGTACATGGGTATGGGCACCACCCTTGGCTTGTTCCAAGCTTGGGGGAGGTGCCCCGGTATCGTATCATCATCACTTTTACCATTATCTATCTTAGTTTGATCCTTAGTATTTTGTGATTTAGAAGAATACAATTTTAGTATGATTTAGTTTCGAGTGTTTGCTTCGTGATTTATCTACTTATGTAATCGTGGGTGAGAGTTATATAATGAAGAGTAGTTTGAGTTTTATTTCTTTACTTTCTTGCTCCAATCTTAGCAATAAAAAAGAATGAAAGATCATATGCTAATACCATGGGGAGTAATGACTCCACATAAACAAAAGTATAGTTGATAAATTTTTTTTGGAATTAACAAACATAGCATTGGTCATTGATGCAATTCATGAAAGAATAGTAAAGGGAGAGAGGATTCACATATAAATATACTATCTTGGACATCTTTTATGATTGTGAGCCCCCATCAAATATTTTTTGCTGGGTAAAATAGTTGATGTTGGACAAGGAAGACAACGTAATGGGTTATGTTTGCTTATATTGACATTCAAGTTATATTGGCATGGATCGTCTAACATGTGGTGCTTGCTCATAACCTTTTGCTAGCCAAAACTTCATACTAAGTAGAGATACTACTTGTACATCCAAAACCCCTTAAACCCAGTTTCTTGTCATAAGAGTCCACCATACCTACCTATGGATTGAATAAGATCCTTCAAGTAAGTTGTCATAAGTGGAAAAAGCAATAAAAATTCCCCCTAAATATCTATGATCTTTTATTGTAAGGGAAAATAAGCTTTATACGATCTTGTGATGGCAAAGAAATAAAAGCGACGGACTGCATAATAAAGGTTGCTATCATAAGGGGCAATATAAAGTGACGTTCCTTTACATTAAGAGTTTACACATCCAAACATCAAAAGCGCATACAACCTCTGCTTCCCTCTGCGAAAGGCCTATCTTTTACTTTTCAGTTTTTTCTTTTATGTAAGAGTCAATGGTGATCGTCCTTATTCCATTCTTATTTATTCTCCACTTGGCAAGCATCATGTGGTAGGGAAAGATCCAGGCACATATATCTAGTTGAATGTAGGTAATCATGAGTTATTATTGTTGACATTATCCTTGAGGTAAACAAGTTGGGAGGTGAAAATAACAAACCCCCATCTTCCTATGTGTCTGACAGAAACGTTTGTTCCCAAAAATATGGTTTGAGTGTTAGCAATCATAGAAGACTATATGATAGTTGAGTATGTGGACTTGCTAAAACAAGAGCTCTTACATAGACTCTTCCTGGAAATATGATGAATTGTAATTGTTTCAATGACTGAGAACATAGTTTGTTTATTTTCAAGAAAGTTTATGCTTTGTACTTCAATATTGTGATGAATTGTCACTTTATTATGGGAAGTTATATGATGAATAATTGATGCTATGATAATGACCATGATGCTACCATGTCCGTATTTTGTTTTATCGACACCTCTCTCTCTCTAAACATGTGGTCATGATTATTGAGTTTGTCTTCCGCTTGAGGACAAGCGAGGTCTAAGCTTGGGGGAGCTGATACGTCCATTTTGTATCATGTTTTCCTACTGTTATTTATTATATTTTGGTCATTATTTCACTCTGTAATGCAATTCTAATGCCTTTTCTCTTTTAATTTGCAAGATTTGCATGGAAAGGGAAATTACCGGCAGCTAGAATTCTGGACCTAAAAGAGCTACAACAGAGATAGTTATTCTACGGAGCTCCAAATGACCTGGAATTTTACGGAGATTTTCTATTGAATATATAAAAAATACTAGAACGGAGATCCACCGGAGGGGGGCCACCTGCTGCTCACAAGGCAACAGGGCGCTCCTACCCCCCCCAGGGCGCGCCCAGATACCTTGTGGGGCCGACAGCTAGCCTCTGGCCCCCTCCTTCTGCTATATGAAGCCATTTTCCCTAAAAAAATTAAGAGGAAGACTTTCGGGACGAAGCGCCGCCGTCTAGAGGTGGAACCTGGGCAGGAGCACTTTTGCTCTCCGGCGGAGCGATTCCGCCGGGGATACCTCCCTCCGGGAGGGGGGAATCGAAGCCATCGACATCACCAACGATCATCTCATCGTGGGAGGACCAATCTTCATCAACATCTTCACTAGCACCATCTCATCTCAAACCCTAGTTCATCTCTTGTATTCAATCTTTGTCCCAACACCTCAGATTGGTACCTGTGGGTTGCTAGTAGTGTTGATTACATCTTGTAGTTGATGCTAGTTGGTTTATTTGGTGGAAAATTATATGTTCAGATCCTTAAGCATATTCAATACACCTCTGATCTTTAACATGAATATGATTTGTGAGTAGTTACTTTTGTTCTTGAGGACATGAGAGAAGTCTTGTTATAAGTAATCATGTGAAGTTGGTATTCGTTCGATATTTTGATGATATGTATGTTGTTCTTCCTTTAGTGGTGTCATGTGAACGTCGACTACATGACACCTCACCATACTTGGGCCTAAGGGAAGGCATTGGGGAGTAATAAGTAGATGATGGGTTGCGAGAGTGACAGAAGCTTAAACCCTAGTTTATGCGTTATTCCGTAAGGGGCTGATTTGGATCCATATGTTTGATGCTATTGTTAGATTTATCTTAATTCTTCTTTCGTAGTTGTGGATGCTTGCGAGAGGGGGTATTCATCAGAGGGTTGTTTGTTCAAGTAAGAACAGCACCCTAGCATCGGTCCACCCACACATCAAATTATCAAAGTAGCGAACGCGAATCAACTAAACATGATGAACGTGACAAGATGAGAATTCCCATGTGTCCTCGACAACTCTTTGCTTATTATAAGAGAACTTTCCAGCTTGTCCTTTGCTATAAAAAGGATTGGGCCATCTTGCTGCACCTTGTTACTATTGTTACTTGTTACGAATTATCTTGCTACAAAACTATCTGTTACCACTACTTTCAGTACTTGCAGAGAATACCTTACTGAAAACCGCTTGTCATTTCCTTCTACTCCTCGGTGGGTTCGATACTCTTACTTATCGAAAGGACTACGACTGATCCCCTATACTTGTGGGTCATCACAGTCCAAGATCAGTTCTGGAAAATAAATAAACTCACACAGTTGAGCTCACATACATTCTAAAAGGAACCGTTCAAACCGTGTGAATGAAGATAAGAGTTCCTCCATCTCATAGACATTATTTAAAAAACATACTGTCGGAGTTGGGGCTCCGGGGACCCAAAGGTTCGAACACTAGGGTGAGCTCGTTCCTACCGCCTCGTCCCCTACCACGGCTAAGCTACGGCGAAACTGCGGCCAGAGCGCGCTAGCGGGGGCAAGCCACGGACTCAGCGGTTTACCCAGGTTCGTGCCACCTTGCGGTGTAAAACCCTACTCCTGCTTGGATGGGATTGCTTTGGTGTGGGACAGAGTACAAGGTTGGGGATGATGGGAACCAGAGCCGATCGGATCCCATCTACAATGGCAGCTCTGCCCCTTTATACCTGCCTTGGTCCTCTTCCCCCTGGAAACTTAGAAGGGAAGGGTTGCCACAGTTGGCGGGTTTTGAAAGGGGACAGGCGCTCAGGCTATCCTGACTAAAGGCGGTCTTCGCCTGCAAAAGCATGATCCATGACGCGCCGGTGGGCTCGGTGATGACCTCCGCCCTGCGCGCCCGCCGTCTTGGTCTTCTTTCGTCGATCGGGCAACCTTTGTGGTTGCTTTGGGAAGTGGACTGCTGGCCTTGCTCCCTTAGCACAAAAGGGGAAACCCTCTTCATCCGCGCCTGCTGGCGCGGCTTCTGTCGCCGCTCGTCGCCACGCGCGTCACCCACGTGATGGGCACGAGACCACATGACCGAACCGAACAGCCCTCGTCTTGAGCGCCTTCGGGAGGAAGCCTCGGGAGGCCACCTCGGGAGGCCGCCTCGCAAGAGGGCCTCGCGAGGCTGCTGGTGAAGATGCTGAGCCTTGCTCGCCGCTCCCTGAGGAGGGGTCCTCAGGAGGCCAGGACCCCACGAGGGGTCTTGGTGAGATGCTTGGTGGTGACGGCCTACTGGGCCCACGCCAGGCGTTGCGCCCTGGGCCAAAGGCAGACGGGCCTGGATACCCTGGGTTCCAAGGGCCTGACAGTAGCCCCCGGGCCCGCGGCGCGCATGTTCCCGCCTACTAGGGGGCGAAACGGCGCGGGCCCTAATAGCCTACGGGCCAGGCGCGATGCGTGGCGCACGACGCGACGGGGGACGCCCCCACTTCTCCCACGACGCCTCGGTAACCGCCCGCGCTGACACAAAGTCTGCCGCGGGCGACGCGAGACCATCATTGCCTTCCTCAGCGCACTGTCGCTGCTTCGATTTCCGACGCCGGAGAAGGCGGGGCGACGAGAAGAGCCCCGCGCCGAGCATAAAGAGGGGGAGAGAGGAGCCGAAACCCTCCGCCCGTCTTCTTCTTCCTCCTGTCTTTCCTTCCTCATCTTGCCAGAGCCGCCGCAGAGATGGCGAGGGGAAGTGGGCGTGCCCGTGCTTCCGCCGTTGTGTCCAAGGTCCCACCCCGGGGGCGCGGGCGCTCCCTAGCCGCCTCAGGCGCCGGTCCCAATGGCCGTGGAAGGGGCGCCACCCGCGGGCGTGAAGGGCACGGAGCACGCGGACGAGGTGGCCATGGCGGGGCGGTCGCCCTTCCTCCCCAGGCGGGGAGCCATTCGGCGGAGGGGGCTCACGAATTCATCGTGAACATGCATCGCAGCCCCTACACCTGGCTCCGGCTCCCGGACTCCTTTGCGGAGGCGATGGCGGACCGCGCGCCCTTGGGCCTGTGGGTGCAGGCCGACAGCTACTGCAACGGCCCCTCCTGGGTGGCGACGGAGTTCACCCCTTCGGGCTTCATGCTCTTGAAGCAGGGGTGGAAGTCGTTCGCCCTCGCCCGCGGCCTGAAGCGGGGGCACGTCCTCCAATTCAAGTATGGCGGGGCCGCCACACTCTTTGTGAAGATCTTCGGGTCCTCCGACAGTCGTTTGGAGTGCTGCACGGAGAGCGAGGACGGTAGCTACAGCGGCTCCTCCAGCGAGGACGACAGCGACGACGGCGCCGCCCCCTCTGACGGATGCGGGAGCGATGACAGCTCCCCCCGCGTCAAGAGCGAGGACGAGGACTCCGACAAGGCGCATGCGGCGACGATTCCGGAACCCCTGGGGGCGGGCACCACGCGCACGGTGAAGGAGCCGCAGTTGCCTGCCGCACCTTCTTGGGGACGCGCGCGGCGTCCGTGTTGGAGTCTTGGGGGTGACGGCGCTCCGCCTAGGCCTTTTCCTTCTTTTTATTTTCCTGCACCGAAACCGATGTAGCCCCGTGGGGGCGTGAAAGCAATATCTTTTGTCCTAATTTAATGCTCTCGCGATTTGGGAAGTATGCGTTCTCTCCCGAGGTCCTCTCGTGAGGCCGTTTTTTCTTCCTTGTTCGCCTCAGCACTCTACGCCGTCAAGACCCAGCCCCCGAGCGGGCCTCAGCCGCCGCTGGTATGTCCGGTCGCAATGCCGGGACAAGGCCAGGAGGTGAGGGGCACCGGGAGCTAGTGACGGCTCCGGAGGCGCGATGCTTAGGGAGCCCCCCTTTGGCGTGCAAGCGGCTCACGCGGAAGAAAAAACGCTAGCACTCAGCGGGATCGCGAAGGGAGAGAGCTTGAGTGGCGGCGAGGACGTCCCGCGAGGTAGTTAGACTTAGCTTTCGGCGGAGAGCGGTGCGAGCCACAGCTCATGAGGAGTACATGCGGCTCACGAGGCGCGCCTCGCGTGGCTCGGCCTTCGAAGTCTTCGTCTCGCGAGGCCCTCTGATTAGGCGACCGCCGTAGGTCGGCTCGCGAGAGGCCACCCGCGAGGTCTCCGTATGGCTTGCCTCCTGAGACACTGCATGTCGACAAATTTCACAATGGGGGGAGCGACATGCGTTCGCTAGCTCACCCGTGGCCGTTGCGTGAGGAGATGAGGCACCAAGGACCTTGGTGAGGTGACGTGCACGGGAGCGGGCCCACGAGCCAGAGCTCAGTCACTTGGATTTTGCGGCGCTGCAGGGACGGACCCGAGCACAGGCGCCGTGCCTAGCCCCCGCTCACGGAATCGGTCAGGGGAGGGGTCGCGAGCGCGTGGCCCTCTCGGGACGGCATCATACTCAACATGCAATTAAGCAGGCAACACAAACTTATCAGAGCATAATCAGCAAAATCCATTACACAACCAAAAAGGAGAGGGGCGCGGCTGCCGTGTCCGGCACGGGTCAGCTTGAGGTTGGTGCAGCCCGTGGGGCGCCCTCAGTCGCGTTAAACCAAATCACCTTGGCGGAAGGGTCTCGGGAGCGAAGGTGCGGATGGCGCGGCGAGAAGGAATGTGGGCCGCGCGAGACGACGCTTCGGACGCGCTTGGCAGGGCCGTGCTGGGGAGTCGTCAGATCACCTGGCGAGGCGCGCCGGGGAAGTCCACTCCTACAGGGCCAGAGGGCTCACGAGGCCCTAGGGGCTCGCGAGGAGCAGCGGGCTCGTGAGGCCCTGGCACGGGGGGCACCAGCCTTTGGAAGGAGGCGCCGGCGTTCCTTAGTCCGAAGGGCATGCGCAGGCCCCCGACGGCTGGGCCAGCGCCCTGACCGGCCCGCGGCAGCAGGAAGGGGTCTTGAGGGCCGAACTTGTTGAGGCCGGTGAAGTCAATGCACATACGCTCCTTGCCGCCTTTCTTGGGGACGACGACTGGGTTGGCGAGCCATTCGGGATGGCGCACCTCTCGGATGACTCTGGCTTCTTGCAGCTTCTGAACTTCCTTGACGATGAAATCTTGCTTCTCTGGCGCCTGGCGCCGTGCTTTTTGCTTGACGGGGTGTGCATTGGGGCACAAAGCTAAGTGGTGCTCGATCACCTTCCTCAGCACACCGGACAAGTCAGATGCTTTCTAGGCGAAAACATCCGAGTTTGCCCGAAGGAAGGTGACGAGCGCGCTTTCCTATGAAGGAGGAAGGCTTGTGCCGATGGTGAAGGCAGGGCCGGCGCCGCTGCCATCCACCGACACCTTGTTCGTCTCAGCGCGGTCCTGAGAGAACAGCTGCTTCTTCTTCGCGGGCGCGGCCTCAGGAGATTCGGCCGCGCCCTCGTCGGTCGGATGCGCGACCGCGGCGGCTTTGTAGGCACTCTCGAGGGTGCAGGCCGCGTCGTTCTCGTCGCATGTGACGGTGATGATGCCACTGCAGCCGGGCATCTTGAAGACGTTGTAGGCGTGATGGGTGGCCGCCATGAACTTGGTGAGAGCCGGGTAGCCCAAGATGGCATTGTACGGCAGCCTGATGTGTGCCACGTCGAAGTCGATGAGCACGGTGTGGTAGTTCTTGCGGGTGCCAAAGGTGACGGGGAGGCGCACTTGCCCCAGAGGGATGGTGGAGCCATCGGTCACTCCAGAGAAGGGCCTGGTCGGCATCAGCTGGTCGTAGGGCACTTGGAGCGTCTCGAAGGTTTCGATGGAGATCACGTTGAGGCCGGCGCCCCCGTCGATGAGGGTCTTGGTGACCGCGACGTTGCTGATGGTGGGAGTGCACAGCATGGGGAGCGCGCTTGCGGAGGCCGCGAACTTGGGGTGGTCCTTGGAGTCGAATGTTATGGCATACTGTGACCACTTGAGGGGCCGCGCGGCCTCAGGCCTTGGGAGGGCGACATACACCTCGCGAGAGAATTGCTCGAAGTGGCGTATGGACGCGGGGGCCTGAGACCCGCCAAGGATGAAGGCGACCGCGCGAGGCTCCTGGTAGCCCCCAGCGCCCTAGGCTGGTTAACGTCGTTCCTCCGGGGCGGCGGCGGCAGTGGCGGAAGAGCGGCATTGGCCTGGGGGTTCGCCTCACGAGGCTGGTCGCGCCAGGCGGCCTCATGAGGCTGGTCGCGCCAGCCCTGGCGGATGTTGCCGTTGCCGTTGCGGCCGTCCCAACGGTTGCCGCCGCGGCCACCTCCGCGGCCGGCGCCGCGGCCACTGCGGTCGTCTCGGCGTCCCTGGCGCTCATCGCGGAGCAGCTTGAGCTCCTGACAGTCTTCAGTGCTGTGGGAGCGCACGTTGTGGTCACGGCCGCGCTTCTGCTCGGGCTCCACCGCGAGCACGGCCGAGCCCTTACGCTTGACGTCCTTGTTCTTGGTCTTGGCGGCCTCAAGCGCCGCGTCGGGGTCGTCATGGACGAAGAGGCGGCCTTCCTCAGCCTTGGCGCACTTGTCGGCGAGGTTGAACAGTTCAAGCACCGAGTCTAGTTCGTCGTTGATGGTGAGCTTCTCACGCATCTTGACGTCCGTGATTCCGGTGGTGAACGCAGAGATGACGGCCGCGTCGGAGGCGCGCGGTATCTTGTTGCGCACTTGGCTGAAGCGCTGGATGTACTTGTGGAGGGTCTCGCCTGGGCGCTGCCGCACGTGCCGCAGGTCGTTGATGGTGGGGGAGCGGTCCTGGGTGCCCTTGAAGTTGGAGACGAATTGGCTGCAGAGCTCGGCCCACGATGAGATGGACGCCTCGGGGAGGTTCATGAGCCAGGAGCGCGGGCCGTCCTTGAGGGCCATGGGGAACCAGTTCACCATGACCTTGTCGTCGCCGTCCGCTGCCTCGACGCTCAGCGCGTAGAGCTGAAGGAACTCCGCAGGGTTGGGGGTGTCGTCGTAGCACGGAGGCAGCTCAGGCTTGAACTTCACGGGCCACACCACGCGACGCAGCTCGCAGGTGAAGGCGCGGCAGCCCATGCCGCTCGAGGGGATGCCGCCAGCGACGGCGGCACGGTTCTTGTGCCCAGCCTCCGCAACCTCCTGGATGGCCTGGTCTTGGCGCTGGCGCTGGCGCTCGAGGAGCACTCGCGCGTCAGGGGGCGCGTGTCTGATGATCTGGCAGCTGGCCTCGTCACCGACCGGCGGGGACGCGCCACAGGACGGCTCGCGCGCCGCTCGTTGTGCTGGGGCCAGCCGTGCTCGTCACGCACGGGAGGCAACGGAGGAGCGCCGTGCGCCAGGTCCCCAGCGCGGGAAGGCGGAGGGCGGAGCGAGTGGGAAGGCGCCGGAGTGTCCCCGGCGGCGTTGACGAGCTCGGTGATGCGGCCAAGCCAGGTGTCAGCTGGACGGTAGCGAAGCCGCTCGTGCGCCATGAGTAGCGCGGCCTGCGCATTTCGCGGCCCACGGTGGGCGAGGGGAGGAAGAGGCCGTGGCGGTGTGGCCATTCGCCTGCACGGAGGGGTGCAGGGAAGAGTCCTGCTGCTCACGGGCAGCGGGGTCAGTGGCAGCAGCAGCCTCGATAGGGCGGCGGCGGTTGCTGCGGGCCACAGGCTCCGTCTGAGCCACGTGGCCGGCCCTGCGCTCAGCGCACTCACGGCGGGCGTCGGTCATGAAGCTGGTGGAGCGGAGGGCGGAGTGAAAGAACAGTAGCGCTCCCCTACCTGGCGCGCCAAAATATCGGAGTTGGGGCTCCAGGGACCCAAAGGTTCGAACACTGGGGTGAGCTTCCTACCGCCTCGTCCCCTACCACGGCTAAGCTACGGCGAAACTGCGGCCGGAGCGCGCTAGCGGGGGCAAGCCACGGACTCAGCGGTTTACCCAGTTCGGGCCACCTTGCGGTGTAAAACCCTACTCCTGCTTGGTTGGGATTGCTCTGGTGTGGGAGAGAGTACAAGGTTTGGGATGATGGGAACCAGAGCCGATCGGATCCCATCTACAATGGCAGCTCTGCCCCTTTATACCTGCCTTGGTCCTCTTCCCCCTGGAAACTTAGGCGGGAAGGGTTGCCACAGTTGGCGGGTTTTGAAAGGGGACAGGCGCTCAGGCTATCCTGACTAAAGGCGGTCTTCGCCTGCAAAAGCATGATCCATGACGCGCCGGTGGGCTCGGTGATGACCTCCGCCCTGCGCGCCCGCCGTCTTGGTCTTCTTTCGTCGATCGGGCAACCTTTGTGGTTGCTTTGGGAAGTGGACTGCTGGCCTTGCTCCCTTAGCACAAAAGGGGAAACCCTCTTCATCCACGCCTGCTGGCGCGGCTTCTGTCGCCGCTCGTCGCCACGCGCGTCATCCACGTGATGGGCACGAGACCGCGCGACCGGACTGAACAACCCTCGTCTTGAGCGCCTTCGGGAGAAGCCTCGGGAGGCCACCTCGGGAGGCCGTCTCGTGAGAGGGCCTCGCGAGGCTGCTGGTGAAGATGCTGAGCCTTGCTCGCCGCTCCCTGAGGAGGGGTCCTCTGGAGGCCAGGACCCCACGAGGGGTCTTGGTGAGATGCATGGTGGTCACGGCCTGCTGGGCCCACACCAAGCGTTGCGCCCTGGGCCAAAGGCAGACGGGCCTGGATACCCTGGGTTCCATGGGCCCGACAGTAGCCCCCGGGCCCGCGGCGCGCACGTTCCCGCCTACTAGGGGGCGAAACGGCGCGGACCCTAACCGCCTGCGGGCCAGGCGAGACGTGTGGCGCACGACGCGACGGGGGACGCCCCCACTTCTCCCATGACGCCTCGGTAACCACCTGCGCTGACATAAAGTCTGCTGCGGGCGACGCGAGACCATCATTGCCTTCCTCAGCGCACTGTTGCTGCTTTGATTTCTGACGCCGGAGAAGGCGGGGCGACGAGAAGAGCCCCGCGCCGAGCATAAAGAGGGGGAGAGAGGAGCCGAAACCCTCCGCCCATCTTCTTCTTCCTCCGGTCTTTCCTTCCTCATCTTGCCAGAGCCGCCGCAGAGATGGCGAGGGGAAGAGGGCATGCCCGTGCTTCCGCCACTGCGTCCAAGGTCCCACCCCGGGGGCGCGGGCGCTCCCCAGCGGCCGCAGGCGCCGGTCCCAACGGCCGTGGAAGGGGCGCCGCCCGCGGGCGCGGAGGGTACGGCGCGCGCGGCCGAGGTGGCCGCGGCGGGGCGGCCGCCCTTCCTCCCCAGGCGGGGAGCCATTCGGCGGAGGGGGCTCACGAGTTCATCGTGAACATGCATCGCAGCCCCTGCACCTGGCTCTGGCTCCCGGACTCCTTTGCGGAGGCGATGGCGGACCACACGCCCTTGGGCCTGTGGGTGCAGGCCGACGGCTGCTGCAACGGCCCCTCCTGGGTGGCGACGGAGTTCACCCCTTCGGGCTTCATGTTCTTGAAGCAGGGGTGGAAGTCGTTCGCCCTCGCCCGCGGCTTGAAGCGGGGGCATGTCCTCCAATTCAAGTACGACGGGGCCGCCACGCTCTTCGTGAAGATCTTCGGGACCTCCGGCAGCCGTTTGGAGTGCTGGACGAAGAGCGAGGACGGCAGCTACAGCACCTCCTCCAGCGAGAACGACAGTGACAACGGCGCCGCCCCCTCTAGCAGAAGCGGGAGCGATGACAGCTCCCCCCGCGTCAAGAGCGAGGACGAGGACTCTGACTAGGCGCGTGCGGTGATGATTCCGGAACCCCTGGGGGCGGGCACCACGCGCACGGTGACGGAGCCGCACTTGCCTGCCGCACCTTCTTGGGGACGCGCGCGGCGTCCGCGTTGGAGTCTTGGGGGTGACGGCGCTCCGCCTAGGCCTTTTCCTTCTTTTTATTTTCCTGCACCGAACCGATGTAGCCCCGTGGGGGCGTGAAAACAATATCTTTTGTCCTAATTTAATGCTCTCGCGATTTGGGATGTACGCGTTCTCTCCCGAGGTCCTCTCGTGAGGCCGTTTTTTCTTCCTTGTTCGCCTCAGCGCTCATGACCATATACTTCCATATACTGATACCCATTCTTGTGATACGTCTCCAAGTTTAGAATCCTTGAACTTGCAACAGCAAACCTGATTCTGGATAGCATTTTCTGCAATTGTGCATGCATGGAAAAAAGAAAGTAAACACCTGACATAATTGAATATATGTACAGATCTGACAACTGTTAAAAAACAAGTGCAAGATCTGAAACCCAAAAAAACACCGATGTACCCCTTATTAATACCTGACGAAACTAAAGAAATATGCATACAAATACCTATTGTTAACTACTGTGAAACCTGAACAAAATCATAAACCTAGCTACTGATAGAACTAAAAGAACTGGCGAAAATATAAATTCAGACATGGATTTGCTATGAAACCTAAAAAGTAGAAAACAAAAAGAGGAAAACACATACCCATGATTCGTCCAGGTCTCCAGCGCTCAGACGACAAACAAAGGGCGCCTGAAACCCACGGTTGGGGGTCAGTAGTGACGCAAGCTGCCCACTGCGCTGACTCCCGGTGAGCTCATGACCATTTGCTTACACACAAACCTCAGCTATGGGCACCCTGCTTGCCAGGCAGCCGCAAGAACAATCATGGTCGCCACAGGGGGGAAATAGCAACAATACTGAAAAGGTGCGGACCCTAGATCTGGGCTAAGGAGAAATGCAGAAGAGGGAGGAGATCCGTGAGCTAGGCAACACATATAGACAGGATTTATAGCCAGGTTGACTGGGTGATTTAACAAAAATTGTGGTGGTAGGTGGTAGTTGGTAGAAAATGTTCTCTCTCCAGAAAAATTCCACCGTCAGTGATGACGAGCAGTTCAAATACAAATAATGTAGCCGTTCGATCTGCATGGATGTTTGCGACACAAATTCAACGACCACAGACAAACAAACAGGAAAACATTAATTCATCATTTGACCAAAATTGAAAATCAGATAGTCCAAACAACCACCCTAGAGAACCACCGAAACAACCATCCAAAATCAAAAATGCAGTCAACAAAAGCTATTGCGCACAAGCGGGCACCGCTAACGAGTAAAACATCCAGGGATGAAGTACCATCAAGTACAAGAGCAAAATTGAATACGAAGAACTCATTCTACAAGCATAACACCACTCCCTGCAATGATAATTTCAAAAACAGAACACCGGGGAAGCAAGATTAACCATGTGAGGCGGCCATGGCGGACCCGCGAGAACTCAACTAATTTGGACAAACAAATCCAATCAAAAATTGTTAACGCTGCAATAAATTGGCAGTCCCTAGAGTACATGAAAGCACATATGAAACATAAAATTGCCCTCCCCTTGAAGAACAGCGAACACCTGCGTTGGGAAAAAACCGCGCCATGGCGGCTCACGGCGACACCGGCGGCCTCCTTCAGTTTGAAAATCGTGACCAGAAGAACGGGCGCGCATGCGGAATCTTGTCCATGCCTCCTCTGGCCACTCGCAACAAGCAGGAGCGCGCTGGATAACCGCCGAAAACTCGCCGACGAACCCTCTGGTTCCACCTGTGGGAGGCAAAAACAGGTAAGTTCGAAGAAAACAGGACGTCAGTTCCAACACTCGACTTCGTTAGTTCAACAATAGTAACAGAATAACGCGAAACAGAATAGTTCGTATGTGTGTGTGTGCGTGCGTGCGTGCGTGTGTGTGTGTGTGTGTGTGTGTGAAATGTCTCCATCGGAATATTCTCAAATAGATTCAAAAACATTCTAGTGAGCCACATTTGACCCAAACAATGACCATGTAGAATTCTGGATCAAATCTTTCAAATTTTGAATAAATAACTAGATCAAATCTTTCATAAATATATAACATTTCATATATAATTTAAACTAAACTAGGTGGTTCTAGATTTTGTGAAACTGGCTGAATTTTTTACCACAGTATACTGAGGTGAAAAAATGGACACATGCCAATTTTCATTAATTTATGACAACACTTACATTTTCATAAATTCAATTTCTCAACAATACACACGAAATGGTTCGATCTTTGTAAAGTAAACATTTCAAATCCAGATGAACTCTGCATGTGTGCCATACATAGGTTACCTAGATCACAACTGCGATTTTTTCCCACATGGTTCAAACAAGTTTTAAACATACATGTAGTTCAAAATCGAATTAAACCCTTTACATGCATAGAAATGCATATTAATCCATAGAAAAAAGAAAATGGCCAAAAAAACTTCCAAAAATTATAGGAACTTTTAAGTGTCGTTTGAACAAGATAGAAAAAGTCGGATGCATGTTCAACCGCCATTGGTGGTATTTGGTACACAAAGGTTACCTCCATATAATTGGCACTTTACATATAAAATAGAAATCATGTTTAAAAAGTGAGGAGTAGAAAAATTAAGGTTGATTGGTGTTTAGGGGTGCATGATGAAGTTGTATTACAAGTTTCAAGCTCAAGCGACGATGAATGGGTGATGTGCTCTTCAAACTTGACACTTTCGCCGGAGATGATGTTATCCTTCCAGCGGAATGCTCCAGTTAAAACACAATGTACATTCTAGATTTTGTAAAATTGGCTAAATTTATTACCATATTATACTGAGGTGAAATAATGACCATATGCCAATTTTTCGTTAATTTTAGACAACATTTGCATTCTCATAAATTTAATTTCTCAACAATACGCACGAAATGGTTTGATCTTTGCAAAGAAACCTTTCAAATCCAGATAAACTCTGCTTGTGTGCCATATGTAGGTTACCAAGAACGCAACTGTGATTTTCGCACACAGTTCAAACAATTTTGAAACCCAGTAGTTCAAAATCAAATTAAACCCTTTAAATGCATACTAATCCATAGAAAACAGAAAATGTTCGAAAAAACTTCCAAAAATTGCAAGAACTTTTAAATGTCATTTGAACAAGATAGAAAAAGTCTGGTGCATGTTCAACCACCATTGGTGGTATTTTTTACTATATATATGGTTTTTTCCCAAAGTGTGTATTATCTCCTACTGTTTAGCCGTTATGTGAAGCCTCGTGGGAACGCGGAAGTGGAAACTTTGCATGCATGCATGCAAACAACACACACAGTTTTTTCTCTCAGCCCGTTTGCACTACAAAAAAAACACTTCTGTGATGGTACGCGTTTGTCATAGTAGGTCACGTTTTTTATGTGATTATTTTATGACAAAATCAAGATAGTCATGCATGTGCTATTACGGAAGTGTTGCATGACAATAATCAATTTATCATCACAGAAGTGTTCACTTCCGTGATGATAAATGGCACGTCATGGATGTGTTTTTGTCAAGGGTAACCAACACGTGGCCGCCACCGTAATGGGTCATCGTTAATCTATGGGCACGGGTTTTGGATCTGATACCTGTTAACAGCCCCGACCAATGATGATTTACCACGTGTCAAATTCTCATTCACCAACGGAACCACGCGTTAGCTCTGCGTTGCGATAGAGGTCATCCATCCAATTGAGGAGATGCGCCTATGAAACATCCACACATGGCACGGCCCAATAATGGCCCATTTAGGTTTAAAAGGCCGGCCAACTTGACTTGGTAAAAATTAGCGGGCCAGCCCTTTGAAAGCATGTTAACAGTCTGTTTGCATATAGCCCATTTACGAGCAGTATAACCCTGCCAAGTTAGAGCGTACACCTCGAGGGGGGATAGGACTGGTCCTCTGTCTCTGAATCCTCCTATGGGGGATCTATCTGTAACTAGCAAGATACTTGCATCGACAGGTACACTACTGGGAAAAGGCTTATAGGTGAACACCAATTAGTGGCGGGCAGAGGCAGGCACTCGCCACTGCCATTTTGGAAAAGCAGCAGTGGCGGGTAACAAAACATACCTGCCACTGCAGATAGCCTAGCAGTGGTGGGCCCACAAGAGCGACCGCCACAAGCGAACTCCCCCAAATTTGCCTGTGATTGAATCTCAGCACTGCCGGGCGAAGCTGCGCACCCGCCACTGCTACGGGGGATCTCAATGGCGGGCCCTTTCTTGGCCCGTCACAGATATATTGGGGTGACCCTCTCAAAACAAAATTAGCAAGTAGAAGTTTGCCATGACGGGCAGTAACGACGCTCGCCACAGATAAAATGTAGTCACCCACATAAATATATATATATATATCCAGAAGTTAGCAGTGGCGGGTAGCTTGTACTGCCCGCCACACGTATGATCTCTCCTTCTCAAATTTTTACCACACCCCTACAAGTGTCCAATGAAGACAACATGCAAAGTTTCATCCCATTCCGACATTGGTAGCACGCCAAACACTTTTTGCCTGGCTTTTTAGTTGCTAGAAATTCAATTAATGCCGGGAAAATAGCAAACCAACTCAAGCTGCAAATTTTGAGCATGGGGCTTCCAATAGCATCTATTACTCATGGAAAAAGTTTTAAGTTCAAAATATTTTAAATAATGAGTTATGTGTGTGTGAGCCGGCTGTTTTCGTTCAAAACCCTTACACTTGGTGGAAGTGTGTCCGATTTGCACACGATGTGCATCGGGTTTTTGTCGTAACGATCTCAAATTTTTACCACACCCTACAGGTGTCGAATAAAGACAACATGCAACGTTTTATCCCATTCCGATGTCGTTAGCACGCCCAATGCTTTTTGTCCGGCTTTTTAGATGCCAGAAATTCAATTAATGCCGTGAAAATAGCAAACCAACTCAAAAAGCTGTAAATTTTGAGCACGGGGGGCTTCCTAGCTAGGTGGTCCATGAATGTGGATGTAAGTTTTATTATTTCTGGTGTTCGTTAAACTGTTGTAATTGAAGAAGGATAGATAAGAAGGATTAATATTAAAAAAACATTGCGGTGGCGGGCGGGGTATGCGGGCCGCCACGTCAGAGATTTGAGGTGGCGGGTGCCATTGTACGCCTGCCACATCTGTAGTTTGGGGTGGCGGGCATGCCTCGTCGCCCGCCACGTGGTTCCGCTCCCAAATTCCCCGCCTCTCCCTCACCTACCTTAGGTAGGTTTCATTCAAACCGCGGTTGCATCTCCACCGTGCCCGCTCCTTCAATTCGCCCGCCACCGCCGCGCCTCACGAGCCGTAGACCTCGCCAGCCCTGCGTGCTCGCCTCCGGCGCCGCCACCGCCGTCACCGCCGCGTGGTCGCCTTCCGTGCTTCCTCACCTTGGGAGAGGCCGCCACTGTCATGTGCCCAATCTACTCCAACACAGCCGTCGGCCCCTAGATCTTCTCCAACACCGTCGTTGACCCCTCTCCTCCAACACCGTCGCCGGCGCGCTCCTCTACCCCTGCACCACCGCCACCGCCGACCTGTCTCCTGCTGAGGTACATATACATTGCGGCTGACCTGTCTCCTCCAAGTAACATGAACAATGCAAGGTGTTCGATAAAATGTCTACACCGGTCAATATAATATCTTTACAACCATGAAAGTGTGGGTTTATTAGCAGGACTTAATATGAGTGCCAATGTCCTGACGAAACGTTGATTAATTTCCATTTCATCAAATTTATGGCACTCAATATGCCCTACTTTTCGCAAAGGTCATGCCGAAATTTGTAATCATTTTTTTATGTTTCGATAATAACTCTTTGTCACAATTTTGCAGTTCGACGAATGGATCCCCACACCGGAGCATCATTTCAAGAGGAACTCAACTACAACAACCCTGACGTCGAGATGGGCGCCCCTGACGTCGAGACGGGCGACGACCAACATGAAGAACCACCCACTTGCAGGCGAGGAGAAACGAGCCACACGGACGGGACTTCATCCAGCACCGCCGCCAGCAACAAGAGCAGGCGTAAGGCTAGGGAACCGAAAAAGCTTCACGAAGGTATCATTACAATAACCCAAGTTGGCCTAAAAGGAGAGCCCGTCGCCCCAGATGCCACGGCAAAGACATATAGCAAAATGCTATGTTGCATCTTGCGAAATAACATCCCGTCGGTTACAAAGATTTCGGCGGAGAAAAGGAGAAGCTACTCGAAGCGTTACACGGGAGTTATGCATTTCCGCCCGACTCTAAAAAAAGGCCGAAGAGTATGCCCTCTCAAAATGGCCGAAGATCTTTAGGGACTGGAAGAGCAGCGCCCGTTGCAATTTCCTGGGTAAGGACTTCGAGACCGTTAAGCGGCTCAATCCCAATATGGATCTCGATGAATGGTCGAAGTTTCGTGAATCATCAGAAAGCGAGTCAAGCAAGGAGATTGGCGATCATTTCCGTAATTTACGGAAACAATTGCCAGGTGACCACCGTCTGGGCCCTGGTGGTTACAAAGATGCAATACCCAAGTGGGAGAAGGAGGCCGCAGACTTTAAAACCACTGGTAAACCACCCCCATTCTCTGAACATCGAGATCGTCCGCGTGACTTCCGTTTCCTCAGGGCCCGTGCAGTCCGAGACCCAGATACTAATGAGTTGGTCCTCCCGTCGCCGCAACTTCGCTCGACGGAGGAGAACTTGGTAACATCACTGAAGACTAATAATTTAATACATACTACAATTATTACCATACTAATCGTTTACCACAACTTATGTATTTTTTTTAGAGAAAAATGAAGCAGTAATTTGGACCCGGTCCTGAAGAATCTTTGCACGGCTATAGGTATGACGAGCATCTTACACGGGCTGTGAACGAGGGCTTTGGGGTTGACAGGAAGCCCAACACTGGGCATGGGTTGGGCGCGGGTAGGATGCTGTGGGACCAGGCCTATTCCCAGACCAAAGAGTTAAAAAAATAGAAGGATAAACAGTGTTGATGACAAGATCGACGCCAAAGTAGATGCGAAAGTGGCTGCAGCAATTCAGAAAAAGTTAGCTGAAATATTTCCGCAAGGCACATCGAGTCCTACCCAGCATCATTTGTATAGTAGCACCCAACAGCCACGAGCATCACAAGATGTTTCATGCTGGCTGCTAGCCAAAGTGAACGGCGTGCAGATGAAGGTTGCCAAGGGGCAAATAATTCCGTTTACAGATGGTACTAGAATGATGCACGGGGTCGTCCTGCCACTGGACATGATGAGGGTGCTGGTGCAGAATGTAATGACGGGCTTTGAATTATGGGCATTACCTCACCCCCCGGAAGAAGGCATCACTATGTAAGGACAGGTGACACGGGGCCACCTGCTTAAGTGGCCACTCAGTGATATAGAGGAGATTAGTCCAGACGGATTCTCTGGTACTGACGGCGATCCCGCCTTCGCGAACCTTGCCCCCCCTTTTCAACTTTGTCGGCACCGGCGACATAGACCAGGATATTCCGCAATCAGCGAAGAAGGATCTATGTGCCAATTGCGGACCATCTGCAGACAAGCCACCTGTGCCAATTGTCTTCCCCAAAGGACATAAATGGAATCAGTATAAGCCCGGAGAACCGTCGCTATCGGACTCTATGTTGAGGACCCTCTCGACCAATATTAATATTCTACACGGCGACGTGGTACATAGATCAAAAGAAGGTCAACAAGGTTACAGGGCCAGGGTTGTACATGGTTATAATTTCGTCCTTCAATTTTCGGCCGATAAAATTGATCTGCCATTTAATGAGGTGATCCATGGAAATATCTCTATGTGAGTGCACTCTCCCCGAAGTTAATTAGGCATTGGGCACTTCATCGAGCTTCAGATCCCCTACTCCGGCATAGTAAAGTGTGTTTTCCTGATCATTTTTACATGCACTACCACAACCTGGAATCCAAAATTAGCCAAGAGGTCATCTCAGACTACCTGTTCCTGTGCATGATTACGACTCATCCGCAAAAGGACACCTTTCTCTTGCCATACTGCGACAAGTAAGTTGTTAATGTTCACTCATTTATTATGAAACATATATAGTTGACCTTCTGGTTTGATCTCATCCATGCTAATTTCTTCATTTTATTGTACAGCGGCCGACATTGGATCGTAATCGCACTATTGCCGATGCAGGGCTTGGCTTATTTCTTCGATTCGAAGAGAGATCCTCAGAAGCAATGGAAAAAATTGAAGGAGGTTCTAAATGATGCTCTACGCAAGTGTAAGAACTTCAACAACAAGGTAACACGGTATTCAGAATTCAAGTTCATCACTAGCACTTGTTGCTATCAAGAACCAAATGTCAAAGCCTCCCATATGTCTGGCTACTTTTCCATGGCCGTCATGAATGATTTTTTGAAGAAAAGTCAATATTTGCGAAATCATAGCCAGATCATCAAGTGGTCTGAGGAGATGGAGAAGGACATTGACATAGGGGATTTATTAAGTGAGCCTGAGCGCATCCAAAAGGTGTTGGCCAAAATCATAAACAAGGAGGTAGTAAATGAGGATGGGAAGTTCCACTGCCAGCCAGAGTCAGATGAAGAACGACTTCACCGAGTCGAAGACACATTTCGGTCATCGATTGCCAGCAACTAGCCAAGTCGAAATAGACAATTTTTCAAAACAGCTTCAGAAACTATTGATTATGTGTTGAGACATGCATGTTTGTTTCCCCGCACTTATTATACTCAGTGCTTTGCTTCACTATTACTCTTATTTATTGTGGTGACATTGTAATAATATACTGTATGCATGCGTGTGCATGATTGTTTGAATGCTGAGACAACATTCTATATTTGTATTGCAATGTGATGATTAAATGCAAAATACTGTAACTGCGTCATTAAAATGCTGCCATGGCAGCAAAAACGCTATCGTGGCAGCAATTCTTCTATAGGCCTAGACCACTACCAGTGGCGGGCGCCTAGAGTACATGCCACTGCTGCTACGAACAATAGTGGCGGGCAGAGAGAATAGTTGTGGCGGGCAATAGTTCCCGCCCGCCACTAAAATACGCCCACCAGTGGCGGGCGCCTGCCCGCCACTGATGCCATAATAGCAGTGGCGGGAGGTCAGTAGCGGGCGGCCCTGAGAGCCTTGCCCGCCACTGCTGGGCTTTTCCCACCTGCCACTTCTAGGCAATCCTGCAATAGTGGTAGCACTGTCTGCTCTGAAGACCTTGTTTTCACTCCAGATTTGTCCATCACCCACTTAAATGGCTGATTCACGGGAATAGTTGAATGTATAAACATTGTCGACAAATGAAATACGTAATGAAAAAAAAGAATGTCATGATATAATTCACATATATGATGTCTGGCTAAACATGATGGCATTGCATATTTCCCATATATTATGTCTGGCTAAACAAGATGGCATTGCATAATTCACATATATGATACAGAAACTAAACATGTGGCATTCGCACAGAACATGTCTAAACTAAGCAGATGACATATATGATGTCGAAAGTAAGCAATGCATGGCGCTATATGCATGATAGGACCAACATTAGCATGCCAAGTTAGAGCAAACACCTCGGGGGGTAAATAGGAGTGCTTAGCTCCCACTGAATCCCCCTCTGAACAACTATCTTCCTCTAGATTACAATCTGGAGGGGGGAGGGCTGCCATTGCACCCACCATGGAGCGATGTCTGCATGACATTGTATTGCCATGCAAGACTCTTCTCCTTTTCTCTACATGTTCAACATGATTGTTGCTACTTGTGAGCTACATTGGGATTTTCCCCGAAGAGGAGAGGAGATGCAGTACAGTAGAGATAAGTATTTCCCTCAGTGAGAACCAAGGTTATCGAACCAGTAGGAGAATCACGCAAAGCCTCGTAGACAGCACCTGCACACACAAAAGCAAATACTTGCACCCAACGCGGGCAAAAGGGTTGTCAATCCCCTTGAACTCGTTACTTGCAAGGATTAAATCTTGTAGTGGTAGATAAATAAATTGCAAAACAAAATAAAAGTAAATAAATTGCAGCAAGTATATTTTGGTTTTCTTTTTATATGTAAAGTAGACCCGGTGGCCATAGTTTTCACTAAAGGCTTCTCTCTCAAACACATAGCATATGGTGGGTAGACAAATTACTGTTGGGTAATTGATAGAAAAGCGCATAGTTACGACGATATTCAAGGCAATGATCATGTATATAGGCATCACATCCCAGACAAGTAGACCGACTCCTGCCTACATCTACTACTATTAAACCACCCATCGACTGCTATCCAGCATGCATCTAGGGTATTAAATTAATGAAAACAGAGTAACGCCTTAAGCAAGATGACATGATGTAGACAAAGTAAACCCAATCAATATGAATAAACCCCATCGTTTTACCTTTAATGGCAACAATACAAATACGTGTCTTGTCCCCTACTTTGTCACTGGGATATAGAGCACATCAAGATTGAACCCATTACAAAGCACCTCTCCCGCTGAAGATAAATCAATCTAGTTGGCCAAAGCAAATGGATATTTCGGAGAGAAATACAAAGCTATAAAAATCATGCATAATAAAGTTCAGAAAAAACTCAATTACTTCTCATGAATATTCAGATCATAAACCCACAATTCATCGGATCCCAACAAACACACCGCAAAAGAAGATTACATTGAATAGAACTCCAAGAAGATCGAGGAGAACATTGTATTGAAGATCAAAGAGAGAGAAGAAGCCATCTAGCAACTAGCTATGGACCCATAGGTCGGTGGTGAACTACTCGTCATCGGTAGGGCAGCAAGGATGATGTAGAAGGCCATCGTGATCGATTCCCCCTCTGGCAGAGTACCGGAAAAGGCCTCCAGATGGGATCGCGGGAGAACAGAAGCTTGCGGTGGCGAAAAGTTATTTGGGTGGTTCTTTGTTGGTTTCCCAATATTTGAGAATTTATAGAAGTGCAATTAGGTCAGACGGAGCCATGTGGGGCCCACAAGGTAAAAGGGCGCCCCCTGGGTGCGCCCAGTTGCCTTGCCGTCTCCTTGTTTGTCCTCTGGTTTCCTCCCAAAGCTTCTAGGGTCTCTTTTGTCCAGAAAAAAATCATCAAAAAGTTTCGTAGCATTTGGACTCCGTTTGGTACTGATTTTCTAGAAAACAAAAAACAAGCAGAAAACAGCAACTGGCACTAGGCACTGGGTTAATAGGTTAGTCAAAAAAATGATATAAATAGCATATAAATGCATATAAAACATCCAAGCTTGATAATATAATAGCATGGAACAATAAAAAATTATAGATTCTGTAACTGACAAGCATACGAAAAAATATAGTGAGATTATGTAAGGAATGCATGCAGAAATCTAGAGTGATGGTAACAACTAGTGGATAGATCCAAAACTAATGATAGAACGCAGATGATATCTTTAATTAAAAAAAGATAGATGATGGCTGATTTACTGTTCGTTTCCCACCCAAGATGAACCACATAGTAGACATCCGAGATGAACTAGATAGTAGATAGAGATACTATTCGTTGCTTCCTCGATATGTGCCCCACAAGCTTATTAAAACTCAAGTTTGAACAGTAAAATTTGGACCAGACTTGAAGTCTAAGAGGTGAACAGGATGATAAAGTAGCAGGTAATATTAAGCAATGCATAACGTAATCAGACATGAAAGAGTGCGACCTCTCTTGCAGACCCGTGTTGTCCTCAGGTTCATCTGCTGAGTCAGTGATGGTGATGCAGTTGTGGTGGCTGCCGGCAGTGGGGAAGGAGATCTGAGGCGGTGAAAGATGGTCTGGAGGCGTGATCTCTGGTGTGGTGGATGCTTCCATCGATGGAGCAGTTCGGGTGATGTGGACGACGACGCGGCAGGAGCGGGACAAACCACACAAAGTTTTCTTTGGCACCTATCTGCAACTAAAGTAAATGTGTAAGGGCTCCTTTAGTTTCCAGGATTCTAAAAACACAGGGATAGGAAAAACACGGGAATAGGATAGGAATGCATGCGGAAAACAGAGCATTTTTAGACACAGGATTTCTGTCAACTTGGGTTTTTGGTTTAAAGGAATTGGAAAAACACAGGAATACAAAGAAAGATGGGAAAATTAAAGTCAAACTACATGAAAATGTGAAGTTATAATGTTATTACGCCACTAATGCACTTAGTCTCGTTTTCATGCATAAGAATTTAAAAAGGAGGTCCAGGTGGATGTTAAGATTCTTTGTTTTTCCTTTGAAACAAACACCAAAGGAAAAAATTCCTCCAGTATTGCTTTGCTCCATTCCTTTGAACAAAATGCATGAATAGTAGTAGTACCATAGGAAAATTTCCTATTGTTGTGTTTTTCCTTCACTTTTTCCTTTGAACCAAAATAGCCCTAAGGGATCGACATGAATGCAGAGTAAAAACTGATGCAACGAGTTTACAACCTCTTTGGCATAGTCGTGTCGACCTCAGCACCATTGGGTTGGTCACTGAGGATGCTGCGGCTAATGTGGCTGTCGGAGGCGGGGAAGAAGATCTTATGCGTCTGGAGAAAGCGTCGTGGGTACTGCTCCGCTGTGATGGACGGTTCCGTCGTTGGAGCAGCTCCGGTGAGGTGTACGATGACGAGGCTGAAGCAGGACAAGACAGACAACGTTAATCTGAAGTGGGATTCTAATAGCATCTCCAATAGATGATGTAAAATAAATCACCAAAAAGTGCTAGATGTAAAATAAATCAGCCGCGTGGCGGCCACTCCAACAAGTGATGAAAAAATTGTTGTCTTTGAACTTAACTGTCGAAACTGAATTTTACTGTCGAAACTGAATTTTACTGTCAAAACTAAATTTTACTATCGAAACTGAACGCACTAGTATCAGAGAAACAGTGCACTAGTAGTTTTGGCCACTCGACCACTAGTAGCAGAGAAGCAGTGATCTAAATCGGCAGCCGCTCGAGCAGAGAACTCACTTGCAGAGAGCAGCCGGAGCAGCAGCAGCAATAGAGCCTGGAGCAGCACCTTGTGTAGCAGCAGGACGAGCGAGAGCTGGAGCAGCAGCTCGTGCAGCAGCAGCGCGAGCAAGAGCAGAGCAGCAACATGAGCAAGAGTCAACGCAGCAGTAGCGCGAGCGAGAGCCGGAGCAGCAGCAGCTCCTATTGGTGTGGATGTCGCTGCCGAGTGAGCCACGACATGGGGGAGAGCCACCGTGGAGGAAGTGGTTGGGGATGCCGCCGTCGAGGTGGTCATGCCATGGCGGCTAGGGATCAAGCACTGGCGGCCCCATGAGGTCAAATCAAGGTGAAGATGCGGCGATGAGTGTAGAACCTCTTTGGTGGCGCCGAGTAGGCCTCAGCTTCATCCGATGAGTCGGTGAGGGTGATGCGGTTCCGATGGGGCAGGTGAAGATGACACTGTGGGAATGGAGGTAGTGCGATAGATGAGGCGGTCGTCGGGGCAGCTCGTTGGAGGTAGAAGACGGGGCGGCTGAACCGGCAGGACGACAAGACCGACGACGAATCCTCATCCGGTGCGGTGGATGAGGGACTTTGAGCTGTTGCGGTGGACGACATCGTCGGGGAAGAGGCTCCGGCTAGGCGGCGGTGGGGTGGCGGACGTAGGAAAGTGGGGTTTCGTGGGTTTTGGCGGCCTCAATGTATGAATGGGGGAAACAGAGGGGATGGGAGGGGGGAACCATGGCTTAGGGACGCGCTTGTCCGAGAGGGTAATTTATGAAAGTACCCCCACCCATTTTGACCATGGTACATTGAGGCAGCATTTTTGGCTGAGGAATAGAAGGGGGATTTCTCCTGTCGGGGCGGCGCGACCGATTTCAGAGGAGGAGAGAGTTTTTGCTCGTGTTTAAATCTCGGGATAACAAGGCACGGTATGAAGAGGCAGGAGTTTTCGCAGCACAAGAGACAAAGAGAGAACTTGAAATTTTGGGATAACAAGGCACGGCTTGAAATTTTGGGAGAACAAACTTAACGTGTACGGTACCAAATCAATTCACACTTCCCTCAACAAAAAAATAAAAAATAAAATCAATTCGCACTTCCCTCAACAACAAAAACAAAAAATATATCAATTCACACTTCCATCAACAACAAAAAAAACAAATCAATTTGCACCAGAAGAGGGAGTCATCTCCCATTTTATATGAATTACAAATGCCATCTCGAGTTCAAAGCTTTGAATCCATGTTATGTCGAATTCAAATAGTTCGCTTGGTGATTTTTGCGGTGTATAATGCATGTATTCCTACATTTGGATCTTCCATTTTATATGAACATTTTACTGCATCCAAATGTATAAATACTACCGTCTACCACCATATGGACTAAATTTGAATCCATTTTCCCTATTTGAATACGATTGTTGTCAAGTTATACCATCATCTAAATATTATATTCACAACACACGACATGCATATAGTAGTAATTTCCCATGTAAATATGAACTACGTGTACCATATGATCTCGAATTCAAATATTTGTATCCACTTTATGTTGAATTCAAATCATAGTATATTTCATGATCAATCTAGATGTTTGGAATCTAAACCATGTTTCATATGTATAATGTGTTTATCACACACCATGTATGGTGCCCCCCCCCACACACACAACATTTAGATGTTAGCTGCAAAAACCACACATTATCTCAAATTCGAATAGTTGTGTCCATGGATGCAATGTGGTCAAACGATGCCTGCCATCAGAAACTCAAATTCAAATGAATTTGAGCTTGTTCGATGTGTATTCAAAACCACACCACACGTATCTCCATTATATTCATGAATGCATGGGTTACAAACATCATGGTCTCTTATTCAAAATTTTGAATCCACTTTTATACTGAATTATGATCTCTGCCAGTCTTTTACACCCACACACTCCTCTTCTCTTTCTAGCTAGCACTAATGTTCACTTGTGCATGGACACACACTCCCACCTCGGCATTCTCTCCATCGTGCACACTCTTTCTCTTCCTTTAGGTCGGTCTCTCATGATCTCTCTAGGTCTCTCCATCGTCTCCCTCTTTCCAACACACACCGATCGATATATAAAACTCTCTAGCCATGTCTGCCTACCAAATACACATACACACACTTTCCCTCTCCCCCTCTCATCGTCCATGCCTGCCGCCCTATCTCTAAGACGCGTGCACACATACACGCTCTTGCCCCCTCTTTTCATCGATCTTGCACATGCACACTCCTTCACTCTCTCCATCTAGTAGGCCTCTCGCACCACCTCCTAGCTGCAACTCCCCTCCCTCTCTCCGTTTCTCTGGGCCTTATTTGTCTCTTACACATGCATGTACACCGATCGATCTCCCTCTATATATAGCTAGGTCTATACCTCTTCCCCCCACCCCCATCGATCTATCTACCTCTCTAGTTAGGTCTCTCCCTCTTTCCCTCACACACCGTGTTGGGGACGTTTCCCAGCGTGGAGACCCGGCAGGAGGATGACCCGGCCATACAGCCATGAGGCTCAGTGGGTTATCTCACCGCCGGGCCTTGAGGATCCATAATGGGCCGGCTCAAGGGAGCCCCGGTGCAAAGGCCGGCCCGTCATGTGGTCCGGCTCGTAAAGGAAAGACTAGTCAAGAGAAGGTTTACCTTGGAGAACAAGATGAGTAGAGTTAGAGTAAGAAACGGGTTAGCAATGCGACCCGGACTCTGATGTAAATCTAGGGGCTCGACCATTTATATAAAGGGGAGCACCTAGGGCAAAAAGACTAAGTTGCAATCTCTCGAGAGCTAGGTTAGCGGATCCGCATCCTTGTAATCGAGATCCAAAGCAATAACAAACAAGCAGGACGTAGGCTTTTACCTCCATCGAGAGGGGCCGAACCTGGGTAAACTCGTGTCTCTCACTTCCCGATCAACACCATTAAGCTTCCACCTTCGTGCGATGGCCTCATCACTAAGTCCTTTCACAAGGGCATCTGCCGTGACAAAACCACGACTGTTGGCGCCCACCGTGGGGCAAGCGCACGGTGGAGTTGAGTTCTTGGCGGGAGCTCCAGCAGGGATCGAGGGATACGCGATCGGTCAGATGGCCAAGAGTCGCCGTGGCAAGCTCTACATCGACGACTCGGGATGGGGCCCCGAGGCCGACTCGATCGAGTACGGGTACCGGGCCCCCTTCGGCAAGATCCATGTCTTCATCGGCGTCATCGGAGGATCAGCCACCGGGTTGGATGTCATCCCCAATACCGAGTCAGCCCGCCGCGTCAGTCCCCGCCAGGCAAGACCCAGCCTGTCAAGAGCCGGCCGGATGCATGCCTTCGTGGGTTTCACCCAGGGGGTGGCCTTGTCAGAAAATTCCCTATCTGGAGATGACACACTTAATCTGATGGCGAGTCATCGGTGGGAGAAACTGAGTCGATCCATCTGTTGTACGACAGAAGGCTTGGAGGATACACTGACGAAGTTTTTCTTGAGGCCCTCGACCTGCCCCGATTTTCTGTGGTCTACATGGTAGGGAGACAGGATCCCCTTCATGACCCGGTAGATCCAGTGGCAGGGCAGAACCTCACCATTGCCGGCTCAGGAGGAGCCAATACTGCCGCCGCCGGCTCACAGAAGACCGGGGCGCAGGCACTCACTGAGATGATGGCTACTCTTGGAGCTCTGTTGGCCGAGCCGGTGACTACGGAGAATGCCGCGGCACATAACACAGAGATTACAAAGTGTCGCGAGTAGCTAGCCAATATACAGGAGGATATCAACGCAGAGAACATCCGCATGGCGGAAACACAGGCTCGGCTCATCGAGGAAAGAAAGGGCTTGGAGGAGGAGGCCCTCTATCTTAGCCGCCATCAGAGTGAGTCAGATGTGGTTCACCAGAGAAGGCATCAGAGCCGGCTTCCAGCCCACATTGTGCCAACTCAGCTGTTTTGCACACCGCGTGATCCGTCTGCTCCAGTAAACCCGGGGGCTAGCGTTGTATCCCCAGACGGGCCCCCATTGCAACGGCCAACTCAGCAGTAGTCGCTGGCTCACCAACGACCGCCGGCTCAGCAGCAGTCGCCCGCTCACCAACGACCGCTAGCTCAGTAGCAGCCTCCAGTTCAGGCGCCACCACAAGTTCAGCAGCAACAGTAGTTGCCGCCTCGTCATTTCCAGACCCCAATTGGACATTACTCCAACCCAGTAGATAATGTATTGGCAGCAACTCATAACCTAGTGGCAATTCTGATTGAAGGAAACAACCCTATCCAGATTGAGGCTAGGAACGCCATCGAGATGCTGAAGACAGTAGTAACTCAGTAGGCAAATTACTCCCATAGTCAGCACCGGCTGCACTCTACCCCTCATCCAACCCACAGCAGGAGCCGACATCCCGAGTCTCCAGCGGTCCCCAGTAGTGCGCAGTGCAGAAGAGCTCTGCAATCACTTTTAAATCAGCAACAGCCCAAAATCCCAAATACACAGGCGATTGTGGATGCTGCACGGGCCTTGCGAGCGTTAGAAGAGGGAAATGCAGGCATGACATACAATCAGCCCATTGTACAAACCCCACCCACCGCAACCCAGACAGCGGCTCGCACAGGTGGTCTATCAAGTCGAATAATTGGAACTCCCTGGTTAATCTCGGCGTTGCGTGATGCGCGCATGCCCCCGGACTTCAAGGGTCCTCGCAAGGTTCCTAATTATACAGCTGATTTGGAGCCGGCGGAGTGGATAGAAAGCTATGAGCTAGCTATGGATTTGATGGAAGCTAGTGAGGCTGTCTGTGCACATTATCTGCCTCTCATGTTGGAAGGTCCAGCGCGTACTTGGTTGAAAAACTTGCCTGTAAATTCCATCAACACATGGCAGGAGTTGAAGGAGCGCTTCATCAAGAACTTCCAAGGGACTTGCAAGCGTCTGACCACAATTGTTGATCTCAAGCGCTGTGTTCAGCGGAAGGACGAGTCGGCACATCATTGGTCTCGCTGGGTTGCAGAAGTCATACATTCTTCGGATAGCATTACAGCCCAGCAAGCGGTACTTGTCCTGGAAAGAAATTGCAAGTTTCAGCCCTTGGTCCAGAAGTTGGGGCACCTCAAGAGGAAGGTCCAGAACATGGGTGATCTCATGGATGTTTTAACTCGGTATGCCGAGTCTGATAGCACAAAGGATCCCACCTCTGATGATGAGAAGTCAGGCAAGGGCAAGAAAACCAGTGCCAAGGGTCAGCAGCAGAACAATGGCAATGGCCATGCCAATAACAACAACAAACGTAAGAACTATGAGGGAAGTTTCGATCTGGTGGCAAACACCAATGCTGGCAATAAAAACCAGCGTCAGAGCAATGGCTCCAGGAAGCCCTTTTCTGGTAATCGCCCTCATAGTTTCGAGGAGGCTCTCAAGGGTCCGTGTCCAAAACATAGTTTCGATGGTAAGCCGTCTACCGATTCATGGGAAATCTGTTACATCATGCAAGAGTATTCCAAGCAACAATGGTGGACACCCCGGCAATCCAGGATCCGGCGACCAGGGAGCCGGTTTCCAGGGAGCTGGCTCATAGGGGCACTTCACAGGCCCCGGGTTCCAAGGGAACAATGGTTATAATTCCGGGTTTCAGGGGGCTGGCAATGGCGGAGGCAACAACCCGCAGAATAACCAAGGAAATCAGAATCAGGGAGGTCAGTCTGGATTTCAGAGCAATCCTAAGCAGCTGAACAGTGGTTAGTACCACATTTTCACCACCAGTACCTGCAAGCGTGATCGGAAGGTTCAGCGGAGAGCTGTTAACACGGTTGAGCCGGCAGTCCCTTATTATCTGAATTGGTCTCAGCAGCCGGTTACATGGAGTCGGGTGGATCATCCTGAGTATATTGATCACCCAGGCGGTGTTGCGCTGGTCGTTGCTCCGCAAGTCAGTGGCTATACACTGTCTAAAGTACTCATGGATGGAGGAAGCAGTATTAATATACTTTATTATGACACATTCAAGCGGATGAATCTGTCGGAAAAGCAGCTAACCCCATCAACCACCGTCTTTCACGGCATTGTTCCTAGAAAGTCAGCTTATCCTATTGGTCGAATCTCTTTGGAAGTGGCTTTTGGTACAAAGTACAACTATCGTTCAGAGTTCCTGTCATTTGAGGTGGTCAAGCTTAAGAGCCCATATCAAGCTCTATTCGGCAGGACGGCTTACGCACGGTTCATGGCATGCCCCTGCTATGTTTATTTGAAGTTGAAAATGCCTGGACCTAAAGGAACAATTACTGTTGAAGGTAGTAGGAAAATTGCACTAGAGTGCGAGGAATGAGATGCAGCTTATGCTGAGTCGGCTTATGCTACAGAGGAGCTGAAGTATTACAAAGACAATGTCGACCTGGCTGACAGGACCTCTCTAAAGAAGCCGACGACTGAGTCTGGCCCTTTGCTCAAGTTCAAGTCGGCTAGAGACACCAAGCAAGTTGATTTCACCCCTGGTAATTCTTCTGAGCAGTTTACCATCGGGGCGAATATGGGTCCTAAATAGGAAAGCGCGCTCATCGAGTTCATCCGTGGGAACCGGGACATTTTTGCATGGAAACCTTCTGACATGCCAGGTGTACCGAGAGAACTCGCAGAGCACTCCCTTAATGTGGATCCTAAGTTTAAGCCCGTTCGCCAGTATCTCCGTCGCTTTAATGAGGAGAGGTGGAAAGCTATTGGCAAAGAAGTGGCTCGGCTCCTAGATACCGGGTTCATCATCAAACTTTTTCATCCAGAGTGGTTGGCTAACCCAGTGCTTGTTCTGAAGAAAAACGGGACTTGGCGCATGTGTGTTGATTACACTGACCTGAATAAAGCTTGTCCCAGTGATCCTTTTGCTCTGCCCCGTATTGACCAGATCATTGATGCCACGGCGGGTTGCGAGTGTTTATGTTTTCTGGATGCTTACTCCGGTTATCATCAGATCAAGATGAAGCAGGAGGACCAGGAAAAGACAGCTTTTATGACACCCTTTGGGGCTTTCTGCTATACATCCATGCCGTTTGGTTTGAAGTGTGCACAGGCGACTTATCAGCATTGTGTCCAAAATTGTTTCCACAAGCAGATTGGGCGTAATGTTCATGCATATGTTGATGACATTGTGGTCAAATCACGGAAGAAAGAGACTTTGCTGGATGATCTCAAGGAGACGTTTGATAACCTCAGAGTTTACCAGATGAAGCTCAACCCGGAAAAATGTGTTTTTGTTGTTCCTGTAGGGAAGTTACTGGGATTCTTAGTTTCTGAGCGAGGAATTGAGGCCAACCCAGAAAAAATCAAAGCCATCACGACTCTCGCCAAGCCGGCCAATCTTAACGCTGTGCATAAGCTAGCGGGGCGGGTTGCGGCGTTGAGCCGGTTCATCAGCCGGCTTGGAGAAAAAGCGATTCCGCTTTACCAATTGCTCCAGAAATCGGATAATTCTACTTGGAGTGATGCTGCAGATCAAGCCTTTGAGTCCCTCAAATAGCAGTTGTCTGAGCCGCCTATCCTTGTTGCCCCTCAGGAGAAGGAGCCAATGTTGTTATACATTGCAGCTAACAGCAAAGCCGTCAGTGTTGCAGTTGTTGTGGAGTGCAAGGAAGAAGGCAAAGAGTACCCAGTTCAGCGCCTTGTGTATTATGTAAGTGAAGTTTTAACAGAGTCGAAGCAGCGGTATCCGCATTGGCAAAAGCTGGTATATGGTGTGTTCATGGCAAGCTGCAAATTGAAACATTACTTCCATGAGCACCCAATTACTGTGGTCAGTTCAGCACCTCTTGGAGACATAATTCAGAACAGGGAGGCTACTGGCCGGGTTGCAAAGTGGGCTATTGAGCTTGGCCCGCATCATCTCAAATATATGCCATAGACTGCTATTAAATCTCAAGCTTTGGTGGATTTCATCAATGACTGGACTGAGTTGCAGGCTCTAGAGGAGAAGCCGGATACCACGTATTGGTCCATACACTTTGATGGCTCAAGGCAATTGGAAGGCTCGAGGGCTGGAGTTGTGATAACTTCCCCGCGAGGTGATAAGTTTTGTAATGTTTTGAGGCTTATGTTTCCCTGTACTAACAATGCAGCTGAATATGAGGCTTTGCTTCATGGGCTCCGTATGGATAAGGAGATGAACTTAAGCCAAGTCAGATGCCTGGGCGACTCAGATTTGGTGGCCCGGCAGGTTTCTGGGACCTGGGATTCCAAGGATCCCCTCATGGCGGCTTATAGACATGAAGTTACAAACATTGTTGGGCATTTCAGGGGATATCAGGTTGATCATATTGATCGCCGGTTTAACGAGGCAGCAGATGCTTTGTCTCATTTGGGGTCTCAGCTGAAGCCTGTTCCACCCAATGTTTTTCTTGATGTTTTACACAACTTGTCAGTCAAGTTACCGACGGAGGCGGACCTTGCTATTCCTGATCCAGAGGCGGCATTGGTGGCCGCTGTTCATGCTATACCAGATTGGACAGTACCCTACCTGGCATATTTGAGCCGTGGCGAGCTCCCAGCAGAGGAGATCATCGCTCGGCAGATTATCAGGAGGTCCAAGTCTATGACCATAGTCAATGGCGAGTTACATAGACGAAGCGTCACAGGCATTTTTCAACATTGTGTTTCTCCTGAAGAAGGTCGTGCAATTCTCAATGAAATCCACTCTGGCGATTGTGGACATCATGCTGGCTCAAGATCCTTGGTCGCGAAAGCTTTCCGACATGGTTTTTACTGGCTCACAGCTCACGCAGATGCAGAGGATATTGTTCACAAGTGTGATGGTTGCCAGAAATTTGCTCGTCAAGCACACGTGCTGGCTCAAGAGTTGAGGATGATTCCGATAACTTGGCCCTTTGCAGTCTGGGGGCTTGATATGGTCAGACCTTTCAAGAGATCCAAGAATAAACATACTCACTTATTGGTTGCAGTTGACAAATTCACCAAGTGGGTTGAAGCAGAGCCAGTCAGCCGTTGTGATGCTGCTACGGCTGTCAAATTCCTTAAAAAGTTGATATATCATTTTGGTTATCCACATAGCATAATTACAGATAATGGGATCAATCTCTCCAAGGGAGTCATGAAGTAGTTCTGTCAGCAGGAGCATATCCGTCTCGACTTAACATCTGTTGCACATCCTCAGTCAAATGGACAGGAAAGAGCTAATCAGGAGTTGCTACGAGGAATAAAACCAAGGCTCATGGTGCCTCTACAACGTACCCCTGGTTGCTGGGAAGAGGAATTACCTGCAGTACTTTGGAGCATATGGACTACTCCCAACAGGTCGACAGGCTATACGCCGTTTTTCCTGGTCTATGGTGCAGAGGTTGTACTTCCAAGTGATATTCGTCATGATTCTCCCCGAATCACAGCTTATGTGGAGGCTGATAATGAACAAGCTCGCCAAGATGCCCTTGATGCTCTGGAAGAAGAACGTGAACTTGTCGCGTCCGGATCTGCAATCTATCAACAAGACCTACATCGCTATCACAGCCGTAGAGTTCAAAGCCGTACCTTTCAGGAAGGTGACTTAGTGTTCCGTCTAATACAAGACCAAACAAGCATGCATAAGCTTTCGCCTCCTTGGGAAGGACCCTTCATCATCAGCAAGAATCTCAACAACAAGTCATATTACCTTGTTGACATACATGAAGCAAATAAGTCACATACCTCTGAGGAGGACGGCAGCCGACCCTGGAATATTGCACATCTCCGGCCATACTATACCTAAGTCATAGACTTGGTCGTATCTTTTATACATACTTTTATCATGTGTATATATATTATGATCAATGAAATAAAGCCGGCATCTCTGTATAAGAGAGTTTGTCGTTTTGCCTCAAATTGTGTGTGGAGTCTTTATTCTTTGATCATTGGTTACTTGGGGGCTTCCAACTCATCGAGTTTAGCTATTAACATCCCTCTTAACCCAGCAAAATGCCACAATTTACATGGTTAAACCTGCCTGTTAGCAAGATGCTACTCCGAAAAGGTGACCCAGTGTACGCCTGATGAGTCACTCACAGAGGTGACCCAGAACTCATCAAAGTTAAAACACTGGTTAAGTCACGTGAGAGCCGGCTTTCAGAAAGCTAGGACAAACCAAAAGAGGCCAAAAAGCTTGCTTCACATAAGCGAATCAGACTCGAGCCTCGAAAGACGGTCTTTAAGTTGTGCCTCGAAAGCCGGCTTTTACTTTGGTAAATCTGCATTCTTTTTATCTTTTGCATACATACATCCATCTATTGCATAATTTTTTGCACTAAGTTTTTCTTGGTTATCAAGTCGGCAGCAGGATTTGCCGGGTTTTCTGATAACCAAGATTTCCGACATACAATCAGCACCACTGGTGTTTGAGTAAAGTCACCGGCATAGCCGGGTCTCAGATACTGGATCAATGGCATATTGTCTAAACGATCAGTATTGCCGGATTGGCTCCAGAAGCCGGGTTGTCTATCATGCACTACAAACACAAGATTGATAATTGGTTTTCAAGGCAGCAAAAGATTGTCATAAGTTGCAGCCAACAAAGTTTAAACAAAGCAAAGTAATAAGTTCATGATGCCACTAGCACCAGCAGAAGTTTCATGCCTAAAGCTATTACAGCGCCACCAAGGGGCGGAACTCAATCAAGTTTTTGCGGCTATGAGCCGGTAGTTTAACCCTCCGAGTTGATGTTCACGCCAGCGGTTGACGGGTCATCCCGTGCCGGCTCTTCACGCTCTTCAGGAGCCGCCGCCTCTACTTCCATCGAAGACTCGCCTTCTACCCACTGGATGGAATGTAAAGCTTCAAAAACAGAATCTTTCTTCATCACAGCGGAAGGGTTGACATCAGGTGCAAAGTTTTGCTCACTCCGAGGCGGGTTAAGTTCAAATGGCTTGGGCTCGGGCATGCTCATGTGCTTGCCATCTTCTAAATAGCTGGTTTGATATTTTTCTAGGTCTAGCTCTGCTGCAATATTGGTGGCGGCCACCCGGGTCTCCTTCATGCAATGCACATAATCTTCATTTGTGAATTTTGAGCCGTCCGCGTTGAACTCTGGAAACCCATCTGTTAGCAGAGCCGGCTCCATCTCAGGAAGATAAGCCTTTGCACGAGCCAGGGCATACATGGATCCTTGGCGGCTTGCTGATCTCTTCAATTCTTGGATCCACTGAGGAACGGTGGATAGTTCTTTCAGCATGTCCATGATGTACTGTGGCGGTGCCTTTGTATTTTTGACTGCCATAACATAGTAGGCACCACATACATACAGCTGCTCTACGAACTTATACACTGCCTTCAATTTCACCAAAGGAAGCTCGACCAAGTTGTGATTCCTTCTGCCTGCAACACATATCAGTAAATATCGGTAACCCGGGTCAACGTATTAAGCCGGTTCATTTGATAACTTGCCAAAGTTTTGGGTTTACCAAAGATGGCGCAGCACATGTCTGTTATCTAGCCCTTCAAGGTGGACAGCTCCTGAGTCACCGACTCGAGCCTCGACTCGGCCTCTTCAGCATGCTTCAACAAGGCGGCTCTTTCCTCTTCAAATGATGCCTAGGTCTTCTCCAAAGTGTCAATCACATTCAGCAATGACTTGTGAAAGTCTGATGACAATCTTTCTGCCTTCTCACGCAGCTTCTTTTCAGTTTTCAGACTCTTTTGTAAGCCGGTTGTTTGTGACTCGGCGTAGTTTAGCATATTCTGCATAGCAGTTTTACAAGTTACAAGACATACTTGATAGTCCCGAGCCGACGTGGCGATTGACCCGGTACTTGGGGGATACATCAGACAGTTTCTTCTTATGAACTATACAAGTCTGCTACTTGTAGACCGCGTTGGTATTTCCCCGAAGAGGAGAGGATGATGCAGTATAGTAGAGATAAGTATTTCCCTCAGTTAAGAACCAAGGTTATCAATCCAGTAGGAGAACCAAGCAAAATTCTGTTAAGCGCACCTGCACACACAAAAGCAAACACTTGCACCCAACGCAAATAAGAGGGTTGTCAATCCTCTTAGTGGTTATTTGCAAGCATTAAATCTTATAGAGATAAATAGATAAACTAAAATACTAAATAAAATAAAAGTAAATAAATTGCATCAAGGTATTTTTAGGTTTTTTATATATGATAAAGTAGACCCGGGGGCCATAGTTTTCACTAGAGGCTTCTCTCTCGAACACATAGCATACGGTGGGTAAACAAATTACTGTTGGGCAATTGATAGAAAAGCAAATAATTATGACGGATTCTTGGCAATGATCATGTATATAGGCATCACATCCGAGACAAGTAGACCGACTCCTGCCTGCATCTACTACTATTACTCCACCCATCGACCGCTATCCAGCATGCATCTAGGGTATTAAGTATGAAACAGAGTAACGCCTTAAGCAAGATGACATGATGTAGACAAAGTAAACTCAAGCAATATGATTAAACCCCATCTTTTTATCCTTAATGGCAACAATACAAATACGTGTCATGTCCCCTACTGTCATGGGATTGAGCACCGCAAGATTGAACCCATCACAAAGCACCTCTCCCATTACAAGATAAATCAATCTAGTAGGCCAAACCAAATCGATAGATCGGAGAGAAATACAAAGCAATAATAATCATGCATAAAAGAGTTCAGGGAAGACTCAAATATTTCTCATGAATAATCTGATCAGAAACTCACAATTCATCGGATCCCAACAAACACACCGGAAAGGAAGATTACATCGGATAGAACTCCAAGAACATCGAGGAGAACATGGTATTGAAGATCAAAGAGAGAGAAGAAGCCGTCTAGCTACTAGCTATGGACCCATAGGTCTGTGGTAAACTACTCACACATCATCGGAAGGGCAGCAAGGTTGATGAAGAAGCCCTCTGTGATTGATTCCCCCTCTGGCAGAGTACTAGAAAAGGCCTCCAAATGGGATCGCGGAAGAACAGAGGCTTGCAGTGGCGGAAAGGTTTTCTCTTCTGTCTCTCTAGTATATTTGGAATATTTGGGAATTTATAGCGCTGGAATTAGGTCAGGAGGGGCAACGAGGGGCCCACAAGCCTGGGGGGCGCGCCCTCCAGCCTTGCCGCCTCCTCGTGGCTCTTCTGGTGTTCTCCCGAAGCTTCGTGGGTCTCTTCTGGTCCAGAAAAAATTAATCCGAAGTTTTTTTCTTGTTTGGACACTTTTTGATAATGATTTTCTAAAAAGGCAATAACAAGCAGAAAACAGCAACTGGCACTGGGCACTGGGTTAATAGGTTAGTCCAAAAAAATGATATATAATGGCATATAATTGCATATAAAACATCCAAGATTGATACTATAATAGCATGGAACAATAAAAAATTATAGATATGTTGGAGACGTATCAAGCATCCCCAAGCTTAATTCATGCTCGTCCTCGAGTAGGTAAATGATAAAAACAGAATTTTTGATGTGGAATGCTACCTATCATGTTTCATCATGTAATCTCTCTCTTACGGTATGAATAATAAGATCCGAATGATTCAAAGCAATAGTCTATAATTTGATATAAAGACATCAATACTCAGGCATACTAATAAACAATCATGTCTTTCAAAATAAAAATGCTAAAGAACGTTATCCCTACAAAATCATATAATCTTGTCATGCTCCATCTTCTTAACACAAAGTATTTATCATGCACTACCCCGATGACAAGCCGAGCAATTGGTTCATACTTTTTAACGCGCTTCAGCTTTTTCAACCCCCACGCAATACATGAGCGCAAGCCATGGATATAGCACTATGGGTGGAATAGAGTGTGGTGGTAGAGATAAATAAGGAGAAGTCAAAAATAAGAAGATAGTCTCACATCAATGAGGCTAATCAACGGGCTATGGAGATGCCCATCAATTGATGTCAATGCGAGGAGTAGGGATTGCCATGCAACGGATGCACTAAGAGCTATAAGTGTATGAAAGCTCAACATGAAAACTAAGTGGGTGTGCATCCAACTTGCTTGCTCATGAAGACCTCGGGCATTTGAGGAAGCCCATCATCGGAATATACAAGCCAAGTTCTATAATGAAAAATTCCCACAAGTATATGAAAGTGACAAAATAGGAGACTCTCTATATGAACAACATGGTGCTACTCTGAAACACAAGTGTGGAAAAGGGATAGTAACATTGCCCCTTCTCTCTTTTTCTCTCATTTATTTATTTATTATTTTTTTGTGGCTCTTTTTGGCCTCTCTTTTTTTCGTCCGGAGTCTCATCCCGACTTGTGGGGGAATCATGGTCTCCATCATCCTTTCCTCATGGGGACAATGCTCTAATAATGATGATCATCACACTTTTATTTACTTACAACTCAATATTACAACTCAATACTAAAACAAAAATATGACTCTATATGAATGCCTCTGGCAGTGTGCCAGGATGTGCAATGATGCTAGCATAACATGTATAAAAATGATGAACGGTGGCTGAGCCACAAATACTATGTCAGCTATATGATCATGCAAAGCAATGTGACAATGACGATGTGTGTCATAAAAAAACGGAACGGTGGAAGTTGCATGGCAATATATCTGGGAATGGCTATGGAAATGCCATGATAGGTAGGTATGGTGGCTGTTTTGAGGAAGATATAAGGAGGCTTATGTGTGATAGAGTGTATCATATCACGGGGTTTGGATGCACCGGCGAAGTTTGCACCAACTCCCGATGTGAGAAAGGGAAATGCACGGTACCGAAGAGGCTAGCAAATTGCGGAAAGGTGAGAGTGCGTATAATGCATGGACTCACATTAGTCATAAAGAACTCACATACTTATTGCAAAAGTTTATTAGCCCTCGAAGCAAAGTACTACTACGCATGTCCCTAGGGGGATAGATTGGTAGGACAAGTCCATCTCTCGTCCCCGACCGCCACTCATCAGGTAGACAATCAACAATAAATCATGCTCCAAATTCTTAGCATAATGACAGATCATACGTCCATGCTTCGGGAATCACAAACCTTAACACCAATAATCTTAATAAACCACAATTATCTACTAGCACATCCCACATATTACCATCTTAATATCGCAAAACTATTGCAAGGAATCAAACTTATCATATTCAGTGATCTACATGAAAGTTTTTATTATATCCCTCTTGAATACCTATCACATCAGGACCAAATTCATAACCCGTGCATATTACCATTGCTATTCATTAGACTCTCAAAAAGAGATAAGTGAAGCATGAGAGTGCAACTATTTCTTCAAAATATAACCACCGCCGTGCTCTAAAAGATATAACTGAAGCACTAGAGCAACTGCCTAGCTCAAAAGATATAAGTGAAGCACATAGAGTATTGTAACAAATCACGAATAATGTGTGTCCCTCTCAAAAAGGTGTGTTCAGCAAAGATGATTGTGACAAACTAAAAAGCAAACAAAAGCAAACAAACTATATCACAAGACGCTCCAAGTAAAACACATATCATGTGATGAATAAAAATATAGCTCCAAGTGAGTTACCGATAGATTGTAGACAAAAGAGGGGATGCCTTCCGGGGAATCCACAAACTTAGAAGCTTGAGTATTCCTTGAATATTACATTGGGGTGCCTTGGGCATCCCCAAGCTTAGGCTCTTGCCGCTCCTTATTCCTTTATCCATCGTAGTCTCACCCAAAACTTGAAAACTTCAGCACACAAAACTCAACAGAAACCTCGTGAGATCTGTTAGTATAACAAACAAATCTTAAACTTTAGGTACTGTTGTAAATTTGTCGGGGGGATGACCCCCGGGTAGGCAACGGAGTCCGGATCCCTTTCGGAAAACATCGGAGCAAGACAAGTCCCTCAGGCCGTCTTGCCAAGCACGCCGGCTCCCCAGCGCGAGCCGGCTCGGCACGGCAACCCGGCCTGGCCGGCTGGCCCATGCCGGCCGGCCGTGAGGCCACGAAGCCTTAGCGACGAAGCAAGTGTTGCTACAGCGTTCCTCCCTTTACGCTGACAGAACAGGCGAGGCTGCAGCTTTCCTTGCGCCCCCGCCCGAGGGGGGCGGTGTCAGGGAGGCGCGGTCCTGTAGAAACGGCGGCGCCGACCTCCCTCTGACGACGGACAAGACGCGCCATAGTGCCTCGTACCCAGACTGACAAGAGACAAGACCCGCCACAGTGACCCGCGCTAGGCAGGTGCGGCGCACCCGGCGACCCGGCAGCCCGGCGACCCGGCATCCTGGCGACCCGGCGACCCGGCCACCGGATCCCGGTCAATGACATCAGGGGCCCGCGCCTCTGTAACGTTACCATTGTAACCCTGGCGGTCGGCCTATAAGACCCCCAGGGAGGCCTCCATGTAGAGGGGTTGGGTTCAGTTGGATTTTAGGTCAGCCATTCGATCGCACGGTCAGATCAGTACACATTCTAGTTCGCTCCACAGAATACACACACTCCCGCCGGAGAGGCAGAACGGTGGTCTAGCCCCTTCTCCCTCCGCCGCCCAAACAGCTCCAGGAGCTACTCTGTAACCTTTGCGCATATCAGCTCACACGGTAGGATTAGGGGTGTTACCTCTCCAGAGGGCCCCGAACCTGGGTACGTCTCGTGTCTCGCACTTGCGCGTACCAACCTCGCTTCCGGAACCCACCGGCGTCCTCTCGCGCCCTCACCTCAAGCCATCTCATGGCATCTGCCGTGAATCACGCACCCCCTGCGAGAACACCACGATAGTAGGCGTCCACCGTGGGGCTGCTCGCGGCGCCGGCCGGAGTCAAGTTCCGGACGAGGCCCTTCACCAGCTCCGGCGAGCGCATCGTGCACGGTTTGGTCCGTGCGCCTCGCACGTCCAAACCGGCCGGCTGCAGCGCTGCTCTGGGCACGGACGTCGCCTGCCCCGCAGGCTGCTTCATCGTCCCCTTCGGCGCGCTGCGCGTCTTCGTCGCGCTCGTCCCCGACGTGTTTCCCAGCGAAGTGTGCAACTGCACCGACTCGCCTGTCCCCGCTAGCTGCACCGTCCCCGACGACGTCGCCGCTCTCTGCGTCCGCGCGGAGGTGCTAACCATCGGCACCAGTTCCGGCTCCCCACGCGCCAAGGAGAAGGCTGCCGCGGCCGCCGCCTTGGCTGCGGCCCCGCCTCGCTGGACTGACCCGCTCCACGATACGATCCGGAGCCTGCAAGCCCCCATCACGCCTGACGCCGACACGGCTATTGCAGCGGCCCAGCTCAACGAGGGCGCCAGCATCTGCTGCTCGAGGCCACGGAGCTTGCGGCGACCCGGCGCCGGCTGGAGTCCGCCTAGCGAGAATTCGACAGCGCGCATGGCCTCACTCCGCCCGCCGCCGAGCCCAGCCAGGTCGTGGAGGTGCGGATCCGTGGGGGCGCACTCGGCCGCGCGCTAGGAGCAGGCAGACCCGTCTACGACACCCCCGTCAAGAACATGCGTGCGGCGCAGGCCGCGATTGCTGATCTCGAGGTCCTGGAGGGCGAGGAGCTGCTGCAGCAGCAGCAGCGCATCCGCGACCTCATCATCGCGGCGAACGAGCAGCAGCAACGCTTCGACCCGGCCCAGTCGTCCGGCTCCGCCTCAAGAAGAACCGAGAACCCGGAGAGGGCTCTCCGGGATGGGCGGCAGACGTCTTCGCACGCCACTAGCGCGAGCCGCCCTGGTCAGCACCGGTCCGGCCGGAGCCGGCACAACCGCGCCACCACCGCTGGAGGCGGCAACGCTGGCGAGACGGCCGGCGACCGCCGGGTTCAGCAGCCGGAGCCCCCCGTGCGGCCGGCACGGCGGCCCGAGCCGGCCCCGGAAGCTCCTGCTCCCCGCGGTCTCGTGTCCGACCGAATCGGCCTCCGCGTTTCCGTGGCTGACCGACTCGGCCCCCGCGAGCCCTACGACGAAAGCGACGCCCGTCACCGCATCGACCGGCTGGCGCGCTCCACAGCCCTGGAGGAGGAAAGCTCTGTCGGCCCGGCGTGCTTCGGCCCCCGCATTCGCGAAGAGCCCTTCCCCAAAGGCTTCTCGCTGCCCCGCGACTCGCCAAAATACACCGGCGCCACCAAGCCGGAGGACTGGCTAACCGACTACACCACAGCTGTCGGCATAGCCGGCGGCAACCGGCGTGTGGCTGTCCGTTACGTCCCCCACATGCTGCTCGGTTCGGCCCGGACGTGGCTTAACAGCCTCCGAGCCGGCAGTGTAAACTCCTGGCTGGATTTCGAAGACGCGTTCGTTCGCAACTTCACCAGCACCTACAAGCGACCCGGCAAGCCTCGCCAGCTCTCCATGTGCGTCCAGGAGCCGGGCGAGCCCCTGCGCGACTTCCTCACACGGTGGACGGAGCTTCGCAACTCCTGCGAAGGGGTCCACGAGGTCCAGGCCATCCAATATTTCATCGATGGATGCCTAGACGGCACTCTAGTCAAGCACCGGCTGGTGTGCGACGAGCTGGAGACCCTGGCGGAGCTCATGACTGTGGCGGACAAGTACGCGACGGCCGACTCCGCGATGAATGTGAAGATCACGATCGACGCGGGCGGCAAGCTTCTCCCAGCCCAGCCGGCTCCCGCCAAGCCGGCTGGCGACAACAGCCAGCGCCGGCAAGACGGCAACCACAACGGCAAGCGCCGGAACGACCAGCCGGCGCCTCGCTACGACAACCGGCAAGTCGCCGCCGTGGAGAGGGAGCAGCCGGCCGAGCAAGGCGCCAGCCAGCGCCCGCGCACTGGCAAAGCCGTCTGGCAGCCCAAGCTGACCTTCGAGCAGTTGCTCGACGCCCCCTGCAAAAACCACGGCGGCGCGAAGCGATCGACGCGCACGCTCCGGCAGTGCAGCTTCACGCAGCGCCTATTGAAGGGCAACCTTCCACCCCCGCCGCCTGGAGCCGGCCCGCAGCAGCCGCCGCTCCCGCCGCCTTCGCCGCCACCCGGCGCCCTCGCCGACAACCCTTTCCCGCGCCCGGACGCATCCTACGTCGTCTTCACCATACAAGCACGCCAAACGCAAGCACGCGGCCGAGGTGAACGCCGTCCTCCCTTCGGTTCCCCAGTACATGCACTGGTCCGACCGACCGGTGAGCTGGACCCGGGAGGATCACCCGGCCGTCATGCCTACGCCGGGTGGCTACGCCCACGTGCTCGACCCCACCCTCGTCTCCGAGAAGTGCACCTGCCGCTTTTCGCGGGTGCTGATCGACGGCGGCAGCAGCATCAACATCCTGTACCACGACACGATGACCAAGCTCGGCATCGAGGCGCGACAGCTGGAGCCGACCCGGACGGTGTTCCACGGCATTGTGCCGGGACTCTCCTGCTCCCCGATCGGCCAGATCCGGCTCGACGTCTTGTTCGGCTCCAGCAGCCATTTCCGCCGCGAGCCGATCTGGTTCGAGGTGGTCGACCTGGCCAGCCCCTACCACGCGCTGCTGGGCCGGCCTGCGATGGCCAAGTTTATGGCGGTCCCCCACTATGCCTACCTGAAGCTGAAGATGCCGGGTCCCAAGGGCCTCATCACCATCGTCGGCGACTACAAGAAGTCCCTCGAGTGCGCCAAAGCCGGCTCCCAGCTGGCCGAGTCACTGGTCATCGCCGAGGAGAGGCGCCAGCTCGACAGGATCGTGGCGCTGGCTAACGCGCAGTCGGCCGTGCCGGCTCCGCCTAAACCGGCCGACGAAGCCTCCTTCAAGCCGGCCAAGGACACGAAGAAAGTCCCGCTCAACCCGGCCGACCCCAGCTCCAGCAAGTACGTCGTCATGGGCACCGGCCTCGACAGCAAATAGGAAGGCGAGCTCGTCAATTTCCTCCGTGAGAATCAGGATATCTTTGCATGGTCTCCCAAAGACATGCCGGGTGTCCCGAGGGAATTCGCCGAGCACAAACTTCACGTCCGGAAGGACGCCAAGCCGGTCCGGCAGCCGCTACGCCGTTTCTCCGAGGAGAAGCGAAGAACCATTGGCGAAGAGATCGCCCGGCTGCTCAAAGCCGGGTTCATCATGGAAGTATTCCACCCCGAGTGGCTGGCCAATCCAGTCCTCGTCCTTAAGAAAAACGGCACTTGGCGCATGTGCATCGACTACACCAGCCTGAACAAGGCATGCCCCAAAGACCCATTCGCTCTGCCCCGGATCGACCAGGTCATCGACTCCACCGCCGGCTGCGAGCTCCTGTCCTTCCTGGACGCCTACTCCGGCTACCACCAGATCAAGCTGGACCCGGCCGACGCCCTGAAGACGTCCTTCATCACGCCCTTTGGGGCGTATTGCTACATCACCATGTCGTTCGGCTTGAAGAATGCCGGCGCCACCTTCCAGCGCTGCATGCAGAAGTGCCTGCTGCCCCAGCTCGGCAGAAACGCGCACGTCTACGTCGACGATATCGTGGTGAAGACCAAGCAGCACCTCACGCTCCTGGCCGACCTCAAAGAAACCTTCGCCAACCTGCGCCGGTTCCGGATCAAGCTCAACCCGGAGAAATGCGTCTTCGGCGTGCCGGCCGGCCAGCTACTCGGTTTCCTTGTCTCGGCGCGCCGCATCGAGGCCAACCCGGAGAAGATCAAGGCAATCGAGCGCATGCGCAAGCCGACCCGGCTGCGCGACGTCCAGAAGTTCACCGGCTGTTTGGCCTCTCTCAACCGGTTCGTCAGCCGGCTGGGAGAGAGGGCCCTACCCCTGTATCAGCTAATGAAGAAGACGACGGCGTTCGAGTGGAGCGACCAGGCGGACGAAGCCTTCCGCGACCTCAAGCGCATGCTGTCAACCGCGCCCGTCTTGGCCGCGCCGGCTGAGAAAGAGCCGCTCCTGCTATACATCGCCGCCACCTCTCGCGCGGTCAGCATGGTGCTTGTCGTCAAGCGCCCTGAGGAGGGCAAGGTGCAGCCGGTCCAGCGCCCGGTGTACTACCTGAGCAAGGTGCTCTCCGCCTCCAAGCAGAACTACCCCCACTACCAGAAAATGTGCTACGGCGTGTACTTCGCCGCCAAGAAGCTGAGGCAATACTTCCAAGAGCACGCCATTACCGTGGTGAGCACGGCCCCCATCGGCGAGATCATGGGCTGCCGGGATGCCTCTGGCCAGGTGGCCAAGTCGGCCATCGAGCTAGACGGCCACACGATCCTCTACGAGCCGCGCACCACCATCAAGTCCCAGGCGCTGGCCGACTTCCTCGTCGACTGGACCGAGACGCAATACCTACCGCCGGCGCCGGAGTCGACTCACTGGCGCATGCACTTTGACGGCTCCAAGATGCGCAACGGCTTGGGAGCCGGCATCGTGTTGTCCTCCCCCAAGAACGACTGGCTGCGGTACGTGCTCCAGATCCATTTCGCTGCCTCCAACAACGTCGCCGAGTACGAAGCTCTCGTGCACGGCCTCCGGCTGGCCAGGGAGATCGGCATCCGGCGCATCCTCTGCTACGGCGACTCGGACCTGGTGGTGCAGCAAGTTTCCGGCGACTGGGACGCCAAAGACGCCAACATGGCCAGCTACCGCTTCCTGGTCCAGCAACTCTCCGGCGGGTTCGATGGTTGTGAGTTCCTCCACGTCCCACGCGCCGACAACGAAGCGGCCGACGCCCTGGCCAAAGTAGGCTCCACCCGGCAAGCCATCCCGTCTGGCGTCTCCCTCGAGCACCTGCGGAAGCCGTCCATCAAGCCGTCTCCCAACTCGGAGTCCGTCTTCGTCCCAGACGACCCCGGCGCGCCGCCACCCGTCCCTGGGGTTCCCGGCCCCAGCTCGGGGACTGCCAGCTCCAGCCCGGGGACTGCCGTCTCCAGCTCGGGGACTGCCATCTCCGGCTCGGGGGCTGCCGGCTCCAGCCCGGGGACTGCCGGCTCCGGCTCGGGGGCTGCCGACGCCAGCCCGGGGACTGCCGGCTCTGGCTCGGGGGCTGCCGTCCCGGGTCCCATCCCGGCGGCCGTCCTCACGGTGGTGACGGCGCCATCCTGGGCTCAGCCCATCCTTGCCTTCTTGGAAGACGGCGAACTTCCCATCGGTGAAACTAAAGCCCGGCAAGTGCAGCGGCGCGCGTCCGCCTACAGCATCATCAACCACGAGCTCGTCAAACGAAGCGCGACGGGCGTGTTCCAGCGCTGCGTCGAGCAGCGCAAAGGGATCGAGATCCTCCTTGACATCCACCAGGGCGAGTGCGGGCACCACACCGCCTCGAGATCCCTGGTGGCCAAAGCATTCCGCCACGGTTTCTACTGGCCCACGGCCTTGCAAGACGCCGAGGAACTGGTCCTCAAGTGCGAGGGCTGCCAACGCTTCAGCAAGCGCAGCCGCCAGCCGGCTTCGGCCCTCCAAACCATCCCGATCACATGGCCCTTTGCCGTCTGGGGACTTGACATGGTGGGGCCCTTCAAGACCGCCCGAGGCGGCATGACGCATCTCCTCGTCGCCATCGACAAATTCACCAAGTGGATCGAGGCCAGGCTGATCAAGAAGCTCGACGGGCCCACGGCCGTCCAGTTTATCAAGGATATCGCGGTTCGCTACGGCGTGCCGCACAGCATCATCACCGACAACAGCACCAACTTCGCCAAGGGCGCGCTGGCCCACTACTGCTCTACATCCGGCATCCGGCTCGACTTGGCCTCCGTTGCACATCCCCAGTCGAACGGCCAGGTCGAGCGGGCAAACGGCCTCATCCTGGCCGGCATCAAACCGTGACTCGTCGAGCCGCTCGTGCGCTCACCCGGCAGCTGGCTCGACGAGCTGTCGACCGTCCTGTGGAGCCTCCAGACGACGCCGAACCGCTCCACCGGGTTCACCCCGTTCTTCCTCGTCTACGGAGCCGAAGCAATCATTCCAATCGACGTCGAGTTCGACTCACCCCGGGTGGCGATATACACCGAAGCCGAAGCAAGAGAAGCACGCGAAGACGGCGTCGATCTGCTCGAGGAGGCGCGCCTCCTGGCCCTCAGCCGGTCCGCCATCTACCAACAAGGCCTGCGCCACTACCACAGCAAGAAGATCAAACCCCTCGCGTTCCGCGAAGGCGACCTCGTACTCCGGCTCGTCCAGGGAACAGCCGGCCAGCACAAGCTGGCCTCCCCCTGGGAGGGCCCCTTCATCATCAGCAAGGCTCTCTGCAACCGGAACGCGTACTACCTCGTCGACGCGCAGAGGCCAAACAAGCGCAAGCGAGATGCAGCCGGCGAGGAGTCCAGCCGGCCCTGGAACGCGGAGCTCCTCCGTCCGTTTTACAGTTAAACCCATGTATGTATGTATCACCATCTTTTGGACTTAATGAAAGCAGGCAGCTCCCCCATTTTTATTTCTCCCGCCGAGTCGGCGCAGCCGGCTCGGGGGCTCGGGGGCTCCCTTTTCCGCTTTATTCTGTGTCTACACACAGCCACGTTTTTCTAATTCCCCCACCAAGTCGGCGTAGCCGGCTCGGGGGCTCGGGGGCTAGCCGGCTAGACCACGCCCCGCTTTTTTCCTTAGTCCATCTCAAAGCGTACGAGCCGCCAAAGCCCTCTCTTCGCCAGCCACAGCCGGCTCCCGGCTGTCCGGCCGGCAAGAGCCAAAGGCCGGAAGCATCGTTACGCAAGAACAACTAAGGGAGACAGCCCGGCACGGTCAACCCGGCTTAACCCATTCTCTCTCGCTTGTTCGCCGCACGACCGGCTGCGCGCCAGGCGGCCTCGCCGCCTGCCGCCAGCCGGCCCAGTGGGTGTTTCACTCGCGCTCAACGTCCGAAAAAGCCTAAGTATTGTGCGTTCGCTCTCAAAGCCGAGTTCCTGTCCTAGCCACAGATCGCAACCCGGCTGTCCGGCTTGCGGGAAGGAAGCCCAGAGAAACGACAAACAGGAAAAGGCCCAAGGCCGAACAGCATAAAGTAAAATCGCATGCAAAATTTATATACAGCATGGGCCTTCGGCCACGAGTTCATTACATAGAACTACACCCCCAGTGGGTGGACCTGCTACCTAACAAAAGTTTGAGCATAGGAAAGATAAAAAGGGAAGGCGACCCTAAGCGGCACCCACGTCGTCTCCGGCCGGCGTCGGCTCAGCCGAGGTGGACGCAGCCGCCGGGGTGGGTCCAGCGCTCTCCGCCGTCCTCTCGGTCGTGGCGTCGTCGTCCGCGTCGGCCTCGTCATCGGCGTAGGCGCCCGTCTCGGCCGAGCTGCCGTCCGGGTCGTCGAGCAGCAGGCCGAGCGTATCGGCAGGGAGCTCCTCGCCGTCTTCCGTCCGCTCGACGACGAACTCGTCGTGCGGGGCGAACATTGCCAAGTAACTGGCCCGCCCGGCGATCCGCTGCGCCCGCGCCGCCAAGTCCTCCTCCGCGCCGGCCCGCTACGCCGCCAGACGGTCGAGGTCCACGCCCGGATACCACGACACGACGAAGCGCAGCGCCGTCTCCGCGCCGGCCCGGGCCGCGGAGGCCCTCCACGCGCCGAGTCGCTCCACCCCGGCCTCCAGCCACCGCGCCAGCCGGGTGACGCTGTTCGGCACCACTACGCTTGGCCAGAGGCCGCTCTCCATGCCCAAGCCGGCCTCGTACAGGCGGTGCATCTGCCCCTCCACGGCCCGAAGACGGGCCTCGCTGGCAAGAACGAGCTCTGTGAAGGACCAGGCGGCGTAAGCATCGATCTCCGCCCCCAGCTCGCGCTGCTCGGCCCGGTGGGCGTCCACGGCCGCATCGGCCGCCTCCTGTGTCTCCGGGAAGACTCCTGGCAAAGGAAAAGAAACAAGTCAGTCAAAGAAAGCTACTTGCCGGCTACGCCAGCCGGCCCAAAGGAAGAAACGGTACTTACGGGCGAAGGTCTCGTCAAGGTGCTGCGCCTCGCCCAGCATCCCGTTCTCCCGGATCGCCGACGCGCGACCCTGGGCTTCGAGATCTTTCTGAAGCTGGGCGATTTTCCTGCCGGCGTCCGCCAGCTCCTCGGCCGCCTTGCGGTGCTCCTCCGCCAACCGGCCCAGCTCTACCTGGTGGGCATCCTCCGCCCTGGCCTTCTCGGCCACCAGCCGGTCCACCTCGGCCTATAGCCGGTCGCGGTCGCCGACGGCGTGGTCGCGCTGCTGGCCGGCTTCGGCAAGCCGGCCTCGAAGGCCTGACACCTCGGCCGCGTCAGCTGCGCGACGAGATTCCCGGTCTGATGCCGGAGGCAAGGATTAGAAGAAAAAGTTAAGGCTCTAAGATTCGACCCGGCTGCTCCGCAGTCCGGCCCGAATCTCGGGGGCTACACCCAGTGGGTGCGCTGGCGCGCACCCACTGAAGGCATGCAAGACGTACCTTGGACCCGATGCAGCTCCTCCTCCTTGGTGGCGAGCTGGGTTCTGGCCTCGCGGAACCGATCCCGGAGCCGGTTGAACGCGCTGGCCCGCAGGTCGTACAGGTTCTGCGCACAGACAGAAGATTAGAAAAACGCAAAAGACGAGCTATAAGATTCGACCCGGCTTTTCCGCAGCCCGGCCGAACCTCGGGGGCTACACCCAGTGGGTGCGCTGGCGCGCCCCCACTGATTCAGCAATCAAGACAAGAAAAGAAGGAAAAACTCACCGCAATCGCCTGCTCCAGCTGCTTCGCCCGGTCCTGCTCCGCCCAGACGAAGGCCTGCAGACGCTCGCCCCGGCCGTGAAGCTGCAAGCGCAAGGCGTCCGCCACGTCATCCTCCCGGGTTCGCGGTCCGACCACGACCTCGCCGGAGCTCGCCCACGGCTGCTGGACTGTGGACCCGGCGCCGGATCCACTTCCACCCGGCCGCTCAAGGTTCGGGGCGGTTTGGGGCGGCACGACCACCAGGGTGCCGGCGCCCCCTGTCGCGGCCTCCGCGGCCGGCGTCGGCTGCGCTTGGCCGGATGGCGCGGAGTCCGCTTCGCGCCTCTCCCCGTCGTCCTCGCCTCCCTCCGCCGGGTTGGCCCGGGGCGGCGTGTCCACGGCGATCTCCTCATCAACGTCCGACCCGCCGCCGGCCGGCTCCGCCCTCCTCTCCGGCTCGCCCGCTCCCTCCGGCTGCGGCTCGATGACCGTCACCGTCGGTGCCGAGCCCCTCTCCATCTCCGGCCAGGCCGGATCCTCGGTAGGCCTGGCCCGCTTCGCGGAGGCCCTCTCCCACGCCTGGGCCGAGGCCTCCTCCATCGCCTTCTCGGCCTCAGCTTGATCCCGCCAGGCGGCACGCGTCGCCGCGTCAAGATCCTGGCCGGACTGGCGGGCCTCGAGTTCTTCCTCCACGGACCGACTCGGTGGAGGGTCGACGGCGCTGCTCCTGGTCTTCCGCCAGACGGCCTCGCCCGCCGCGGTCTCCGTCGCCGCCACCGCCAAGTCAAGAGCCGACCTGTACACGGCAGATTCGTCACGGCGAAGGCATAAGGAAGAAAAAAGACACACCACAAGATGGCGCGCCCCCACAAATTCAGCAAGCAGGGATCAGAAATAAGGCAAGAAATACTTACCCGATGACCGTCGGGGGCTCCCGCCTCGGCCCCACGGACGGGGCGAGCCGGCGCTTCTTCTTCACGACGGCCCTCTCGCGCGCCGGCCCCGCCGCCGGGCGTTTCGTGGCCGCACCCGCCTCGACCGCCTCCTTCCCATGCGGCCGGCTGACGGTCGCCGCCGCGCGAGCCGGCCCGGCGCCGGCCGCCTTCCGCAGCCGTCTTGGGGGGTCGACGATGGCGTCCTCCCCAGCCGAGGGCGCTGCACCGTGGGCGTCGGTCAGGCTCTCCTCGTCGTCATCTGGCCAGTCCCGCAGTAGATCTGGAGGCGGAGACTTACCTGCATTCCGCGATCCCCCGGCTGCGGCGTCGGCCAGGCACGCCTCGACCGCCCCCTCCTCCACCTCGGCGCCGGCCTCCTCCACATCCGAGTCGGGCAGGTCGGCCAGCAGAATCTGGGCGTTTGGCCCGTCGTGATTCCGCTGGCTGGCGAATAGCTGCGGCCATCCCACGGTGTCAAGACGCAAGAATAACGTCGAAGCGGCAAAATATAAAGACCAAGGACTCACCGCCGGTGCCGGGTTCTCCCGGTGATAAGGCTCCTTCCCGAAGCGCCACTCCCCCGCACTGTGCGCGCACGTTCCCCATGCACATTAACTACGCGGGGAAGCGCAATCGCCAACGGTCGCCGCAGTTAATCCCTCGCGCGCGGGCCGAGGGCGTGTCGTGGCGGGCCCGAGCCACAGTCACGTCCCGTCGCGTGCGTGGGCTGGCAGGCCTCACCCACCGCGAGGCTGCACGTGGCAGCCCATCGAGCTGCGACGAGCGCGAATCGGCGTACGAACCAAGACTTATCTGGCGGGCGTTTCCATTTCCCGCCCAGGCCGGGGTGCCGCGACCCGGTCCCCGGAAGCCGGCCCCCAGCAGGCGTTCCCGGTGTCCGCTGCCGTGGTGCCAGCGAGCGGCCAGGCGAAGCCGCCCGGCCGGACTCCGGCACTACATCAACAAACCGGCTCCTCAGGGTGGTAAGCTGCAAAGGCCCCCCTGCCTGAAGCCGGCGAACCTTCACAGCTTCGGGGACTACTGTCGGGGGGATGACCCCCGGGTAGGCAACGGAGTCCGGATCCCTTTCGGAAAGCATCGGAGCAAGACAAGTCCCTCAAGCCGGCTTGCCAAGCACGCCGGCTCCCCAGCGCGAGCCGGCTCGGCACGGCAACCCGGCCTGGCCGGCTGGCCCATGCCGGCCGGCCGCGAGGCGACGAAGCCTTAGCGACGAAGCAAGCGTTGCTACAGCGTTCCTCCCTTTACGCTGACAGAACAGGCGAGGCTGTAGCTTTCCTTGCGCCCCCGCCCGAGGCGGGCGGTGTCAGGGAGGCGCGGTCCTGTAGAAACGGCGGCGCCGACCTCCCTCTGACGACGGACAAGACGCGCCACAGTGCCTCGTACCCATACTGACAAGATACAAGACCCGCCACAGTGACCCGCGCCAGGCAGGTGCGGCGCACCCGGCGACCCGGCATCCTGGCGACCCGGCGACCCGGCCACCGGATCCCGGTCAAGGACATCAGGGGCCCGCGCCTCTGTAACGTTACCATTGTAACCCTGGGGGTCGGCCTATAAGACCCCCAGGGAGGCCTCCATGTAGAGGGGTTGGGTTCAGTTGGATTTTAGGTCAGCCATTCGATCGCACGGTCAGATCAGTACACATTCTAGTTTGCTCCACAGAACACACACACTCCCGCCAGAGAGGCAGAACGGTGGTCTAGCCCCTTCTCCCTCCGCCGCCCAAACAGCTCCAGGAGCAACTCTGTAACCTTTGCGCATATCAGCTCACACGGCAGGATTAGGGGTGTTACCTCTCCAGAGGGCCCCGAACCTGGGTACGTCTCGTGTCTCGCACTTGCGCGTACCAACCTCGCTTCCGGAACCCACCGGCGTCCTCTCGCGCCCTCACCTCAAGCCATCTCATGGCATCTGCCGTGAATCACGCACCCCCGGCGAGAACACCTCGATAAAATTGATTCATATTTAATATTGGCATAATACTACTGTACTCCAACTTCTCCATGACTCATACCCCCCGATACGATCCATAGATTCATCAAAATAAGCAAACTATGCAACAAAAACAGAATCTGTCTAAAACAGAACAGTCTGTAAAGATCTATTTAAAATCCATACTTCTGTAACTCCAAAAATTCTGAAAAATTAGGAAAACAGAAAAAATTCATCTACAAATACTGTGTAAAAATTTCAGATTTTTCTGACGCTCGAGTACAGAATTAAAATTCCAGCACTGGACGCAAAACATTCTGTTTTCCAAACAGCATCAATTATACTATCATCAACATCATCCCAAAGGCATTACTTGGCACAAACACTAATTTAAACATAAAAATACAATAATAATACAGGCTATAATTGTGTAAACACTCAAGAACAGAAAGTAAAAGCAAAAATTTATTTTATTCATTGGGTTGCCTCCCAACAAGCGCTATTGTTTTATGCCCCTAGCTAGGCATAATGCATAGTTTCAAGTGTTGTCATCCTTCATGTTAATTCCATAAGTAAACCTCATAATAGATTCATAAGGTGCTTTAATTATATTTCTAGGGAAGTGTTCCATCCCTTTCTTTAATGGAAATTGAAATCTTATATTACCTTCTTTCATATCAATAATAGCACCTATTGTTCGTAGAAAAGACCTACCAAGTATTATGGGGCAAGAAGGATTGCATTAAATATCAAGAACAATAAAGTCCACGGGCACATAATTTCTATTTTCAAGAATAAGCACATCATTTATTGTATCCAATGGCTTTTTAATAGTGGAATCCGCAACATGCAAATTAAGGGAACAAGGATCCATGTCGGTGAGACCTAGCACATCACCCAAAGACTTTGGTATAGTGGAAACGCTAGCACCAAGATCACAAAGGGAATTACATTCATAATCTTTAATTTTGACTTTAATAGTAGGTTCCCATTCATCTTGTAATTTTCTAGGAATTGATACTTCCAACTCAAGTTTTTCTTCATGCGCTTTCATCATGGCTTCTACAATATGTTTAGTGAAAGCTTTCTTTTGTTCATATGCATTTGGTGAATTGATCATGGATTGCAACAAGGAAATACACTCAATTAAAGAACAATTATCATAATTAAAGTCCTTGTAATCCAAAGTAGTGGGTGCATTACTATTTAAAGTTTTGACCTCTCCAAACCCACTTTTTTCATTTTTTTTCATTAAGATTATCACCCTCCAAGCAATTGGGACTCCTTCTATCTAAAGTTGACTCTTCTTCAGTCCCTTTTTCATCAAGTTTTATGTTACTAAATACTGATTCAATAGGAGTGACACCAATCATTTTAATATCCTCATCATTACTACGATAGAAACCGGGTGGAATCGCTTTTTCTAGAAATTCTCGCTTAGCTCTCAACCTAGCGGTCCTTTCTTTACTTTCATTAAAGGAGACATAGATAGCTTTAATAGACTCATTTATATCATGCTTGGGTGGCAAAATTTTAGTTTTGAGATTTTCCACATCATGAGCAATTCTATCCATGTTTCTAGCCAATTCATCAACTCTATTCAATTTTTCTTCTATCATAGCATTGAAATTCTTTTGTGAATTAATAAATTCTTTAATATTACTTTCAAGATCAGTAGGTATCCTATTATTATTATTATAAGAATTACCATAAGGATTGCCATAATTATTAGAGGAATTTCCAGGAAATGGTCTAGGATTGAAATTACCCCTATAGGCATTGTTGTTGAAATTATTTCTGGAGACAAAATTCACATCAATAGCATCATTATTTTGCTTAATCAAGGTAGACAATGGCTCATCATTAGGATCAATATGAGCATTTTTACTAGCAACCAATTTCAATAAAGCATCCATCTTATCACTCAAAGTTTTAATTTCTTCAACAGGATTTACCTTCTTACCAGTTGGAGTTCATTCAGTGTGCCATTGAGAATAATTTGTCATGATATTATCAAGAAGTTTTGTAGCTTCTCCCAATGTAATTTTCGTAAAAGTACCACCTGCGGCAGAGTCTAGCAAATTTCTAGAGACAAAGTTTAGCCCCGCATAAAAATTTTGTATGATCATCCATAAATTTAAGCCATGACTTGAGCAATTTCTTATCATTAATTTCATTCTCTCCCAAGATTGTGCAACATGTTCATGCTCAAGTTTCTTAAAATTCATAATTTGATTTCTTAAAGAAATAATCTTAGCGGGAGGAAAATACTTGGTAATAAAAGCATCCTTACACTTATCCCAAGAATCAATACTATTTCTAGGCAAGGATGAAAACCAAGTTTTAGCACGGTCTCGTAGTGAGAACGGAAATAATTTTAATTTGAAAATATCATTATCCACATCTTTTTTCTTTTGCATATCACAAAACTCAACGAAAGTATTTAGATGGGATGCAGCATCTTCATTAGGAGTACCAGAAAATTGTTCTTTCATAACAAGATTAAGCAAAGCAGCATTAATGTCACATGACTCCGCACTAGTGGCGGGAGGAGCAATAGGAGTACTAATAAAATCATTATTATTAGTATTGGAAAAGTCACACAATTTTGTATTTTCTTGAGACATCGCGACGAAGCAAGCAAACAAGCAAATAAAAATATTTTTGTGTTTTTGTAAAAAAAAAATTAGAAGTGGAGTAGATGAAAACAAGAGGCAAATGCAAATCAAAAGGCAAATAAAATAAATGCAAGTGGATGATAGTTTGTGCGAAGGCACTTGGTAATTTTGATGATGTCTCCCCGGCAACGGCGCTAGAAATTCTTCCTGCTACTTGTAGACTGCGTTGGTATTTCCCCGAAGAGGAGAGGATGATGCAGTATAGTAGAGATAAGTATTTCCCTCAGTTAAGAACCAAGGTTATCAATCCAGTCGGAGAACCAAGCAAAATTCCATTAAGCACACCTGCACACACAAAAGCAAACACTTGCACCCAATGCAAATAAGAGGGTTGTCAATCCTCTTAGCGGTTATTTGCAAGCATTAAATCTTATAGAGATAAATAGATAAACTAAAATACAAAATAAAATAAAAGTAAATAAATTGCAGCAAGGTATTTTTAGGTTTTTTATATATGATAAAGTAGACCCGGGGGCCATAGTTTTCACTAGAGGCTTCTCTCTCGAACACATAGCATACGGTGGGTAAACAAATTACTGTTGGGCAATTGATAGAAAAGCAAATAATTATGACGGATTCATGGCAATGATCATGTATATAGGCATCACGTCCGAGACAAGTAGACCGACTCCTGCCTGCATCTACTACTATTACTCCACCCATCGACCGCTATCCAGCATGCATCTAGGGTATTAAGTATGTAACAAAGTAACACCTTAAGCAAGATGACATGATGTAGATAAAGTAAACTCAAGCAATAAGATTAAACCCCATCTTTTTATCCTTAATGGCAACAATACAAATACGTGTCATGTCCCCTTCTGTCACTGGGATTGAGTACCGCAAGATTAAACCCATCACAAAGCACCTCTCCCATTGCAAGATAAGTCAATCTAGTAGGCCAAACCAAATCGATAGATCGGAGAGAAATACAAAGCTATAATAATCATGCATAAAGGAGTTCAGAGAAGACTCAAATATTTCTCATGAAAAATCTGATCATAAACTCACAATTCATCGGATCCCAACAAACACACCGCAAAAGAAGACTACATCGGATAGAATTCCAAGAACATCGAGGAGAACTTGGTATTGAAGATCAAAGAGAGAGAAGAAGCCATCTAGCTACTAGCTATGGACCCATAGGTCTATGGTAAACTACTCACACATCATCGGAAGGGCAGCAAGGTTGACGAAGAAGCCCTCCGTGATCGATTCCCCCTCTGGCAGAGTACCGGAAAAGGCCTCCAGATGGGATCGCGGAAGAACAGAGGCTTGCGGCGATGGAAAGGTTTTCTCTTCTATCTCTCTGGTATATTGGGTCTATTTGGGAATTTATAGCACTGGAATTAGGTCAGAAGGGGTAACGAGGGGCCCACAAGCCTGGGGGGCACGCCCTACCCCCTGGGCGCGCCCACTAGGCTTGCCGCCTCCTCGTGGCTCTTCTGGTCTTCTCCTGAAGCTTCGTGGGTCTCTTCTGGTCCAGAAAAAATTAATCCAAAGTTTTTTTTTCTCGTTTGGGCACTTTTTTCGCGAATACGCATCGTTGCGTATCTTTGCACATATAGGTAGGGAAAGAAGTTACAGCGTGCAGCCCTAGGGGCCGTGCGCTAAAAGGCGTCCCTTAGGGTGCAAATGAGCAGGGGGGAGGTTGCTCAGCCTCGATACATACAATCAGGTTGCGGGAATAACTACTCCTAAGCCTTTGGCTCCAGCACGAGCCCACAGGCGAGCCTCGTCCCGGATAGTGTGCGCGAGGTCGTCATTCGATGGCCGGATGTTATCGAAGACCACAGTGTTGCGGTGTTTCTAGAGGGACCAGGCGATAAGAGCAATGAGGGAGTTAGCTTCATTGCGAAGGATGGGCTGTACGGCGATGGCAGTGTCCGACCACCAAGTGTAGAAGCTCGCCGTGACGGTTGGCGGTGGAGTTGGCAGTCTGCACCATGATAGAATTTCTTGCCATGTGATCCTGGAGAAGGCGCATTGGACCAGGAGGTGATCCAGAGTCTCGAGCTCTTGACTACAGAACTTGCATAAGGGGTCATGTGGGAGTCCATGACGAGCACGCCGCTCGGCGGTCCAGCAGCGGTCCATGGAGGCAAGCCACAAGAAGAACTTGGCATTCGCAGGGGCCCAGCAGCGCCAGATGAGACGCCAGAAAGGTCCAGCCATCGATCCAGCAAACAGGGCCTTGTAGGCCGAGTCAGCGGTGTAGATGCCATTGCTGGTCCACTTCCAAGTGATCTTGTCGGGGTCGGCAGTCAGATGCACATGCTGGATCCGCTGCCATAACTCAACGTATTCGACAGCGGCGGCAGGGCACATTATGCCATGTATGTCCCGGATCCAGAGGCCATCCTGGAGAGCATCAAAGACAAGCCGCAGGCGGCGTCGCCTTCGCGGGACTAGGAGGATCAAGGTCGGGGCGATCTCAGCGACGGACGAGCCCTCGATCCAGTGGTCGCACCAGAAACGGCAGGACCTACCATCGCCGATGGCCCAGGACATGGAAGCACGGTAGAACTGCTGGACCTCCTCGTCGTGGGGTAGTTGTAGGTGAGACCAGGGGCGGTCCGGGTCTGTGGCTTGCAACCATAGCCATCGGGCACGTAGAGCAATGCCAGTGCGGTGAATGTCGCACACGGCGAGGCCACCGAGCTCGAGGGGCCATGAGAGTTTGGGCCAACTGACGAGGCAGCAGCCGGTCTTGGTGTCCTTGCGGCCGTGCCATAGGAAGTCGCGCACCACCGTGGTGATCTTCTTGAGGATGGAGGGGTTCAGCCCCATAGCGAGTAGGATGTGCACCGGCATGGCGGTGAGCACGTGGCGCACCAAGGCCAAACGCTCGCTGCGCAAGAGGAGGGAGGCCTTCCAGGTGGCGAGCTACTTGATCATCCGCTCGACCAAGGGCAATAGAACAGTTGCATGGCACTTGCAGATGGATAGCGGCAGCCCAAGGTAGGGGGTGGGGAAACTGGAGACGGAGCAGGAGAGCTCAGCGGCGATCGTGCTGGCAGCCTCGGTAGTGCACTGGATAGGCGTGGCGGAACACTTGGAGAAGTTAGTGCGCAGGCCGGACGCGCCACCGAACACTCGTAGCAGCTCACGAATAGTGGCTAGCTCGGGGGGGGTCGGGGTGGCAGAAGATGACGACATCGTCGGCGAAGAAGGAGATGCTCGAGGCGGCGAGTCGAGCGGTCAGCCGCTGTAGCATGCCGGCAGACACGGCGTGCTGTAGCAGGGAGTTTAGCAAGTCGATAACGATGGCGAAGAGCATGGGAGAGATCAGGTCGCCTTGACAAAGCCTGCGGGCATGATCCACCGGTGGTCCTTGGTTGCCGTTGATGAGGACGTGTGAGGAAGCCGTGGACGTGAGGATGGAGATCCACTCACACCAACGCCGGCCGAAGCCAAGGTGCACCAAGGTTTCAAGCAGGAAGGGCCATGCAACGGTGTCGAATGCTTTTGCGATGTCCAGCTTGAGGAGGACTCTCGGCGCCTTGATGTTGTGGAGGAGCCATGCAGTTTGTTGGACAAGGAGAAAGTTGTCGTGTACACATCTGCCAGCAATGAATGCACTCTGGTTGGCGGAGACGATATCTCACATCCGCGGAGCGAGGCGCAGAGCGAGGACCTTGGCAAAGAGCTTGGCGATAATGTGAATCAAGCTGATGGGCCGGTAATCAGTAAGCGCGGCCACGTCAGGTTTCTTGGGAAGAAGTGTGAGAAGGGCTTCATTAAGCTTGTGGAAACCACGACCATTCATGTTGTAGAGCTTGTCGAAGGCCGCACAGATATCCGTTTTGATGATGGGCCAGCACGCACGGAGAAACTTGGAGGTGAAGCCGTCGGGTCCAGGTGCCTTGCCAGTAGGCAATTGCTTGATCGCCTCCCAAATCTCATGTTCAGAGAATGGCACCTCGAGCTCAAGCAGGTCGAAGTGCCTGGGGTCAATGAGGTCGAGCCGTAGGGAGTGGGCGCGCATCGGCGCGGAGCCGAGGATGGAAGAAAAATGCTCAAATGCCGCACGAGACATGGCATCTTCATCAGAAATGATGTCATCACGGACCCGGAGGCTGAGGAGGCGGTTCTTCTGGCTTTGGTGTGCGGCATGGATCTTGTAGAAGGCTGTGTTGGTGTCACCATCGCGTAGCCAACAGAAACAGGCTCGCTCACGCAAGATGGATCTCTCGAGCGAAGCCATCCCCAAGTAGGTGCGCTTGACCTCACGGCGCAGCCAGGCCTCGGCCGGCGAAAGGGGGTGCTCGTCTTGGGCCACGTCGAGCCTATAGATAATCTCGCACGCCGTGATGAGCCGAGACGAGATGTGGCCAATGGAGCGTGAGCCCCAGCTCTGAAGGCGCCGCGCGGTGACTTTCAGACAGGTGTAAAGCCGCCTAAACGGGTCGGGGTCGGGGGGAGCAGAGAGCCAGGCGTCTTGGACGGTTTGCGTGAATCCATCAAGTTTGATCCAGAACAGCTCAAAGTGGAAGCGGCGCTTCCCAGGAGGTCGCGGAGAATAGTCGACGACCAAGGGGCAGTGGTCGGAGGCAGCAGAGGCGAGGCATCGCAGCAGGTGCTGCGGGTGATTCGTGGCCCACGAAATGGTGCATAGGATGCAATCGTTGCGGACGAGGGTGGGATTTTGCTGCTCGCTGGACCAAGTGTAGCGTCGGCCGTGCATGTAGATATCACCCAGGGCATGATCGGTGATGAAGCACCGAAAGCGGCTTGCCGTGCGGTGGTTGACCCTGCCATTGTTCTTGTCGGTGGATGAGGTGATCATGTTGAAGTCACCTCCGATTAGCCATGGCCCGGCCATGGGTGCCCTGAGGTCTTGTAGCTCGGCAAGGTACGCGAGTTTGTCGTCATCGCCCTGGGGGCCATACACGCCAGTGATCCACCAAGGGGTCGCACCTAAAGTGGAGGAAACCACGGCCGACACGTGGTAGGAACCGATCGAGGGGTGTGAGAGGGAGACGCGATCAGGCCGCGATGCGAGAAGGATGCCACCTCTAGGGCCGTTCGCGGGGAGCCAGAAAAAGTTGACGAACATGTGGCCGAGGGTTTCAAGGACAGACGCAGACGAGACCGAAGCGAGCTTAGTTTCCGAGAGGCATACAATAGTGGGGGATACAGAAGAAATCACAGTCCGGACAGCAGTGCGCTTGGCTTTGCTATTTAATCCGCGGACGTTCCAGAAAATAATCTTGTGCTCTTGATCCATAGAAAAGTTGGGGGGGGGCTTGGGTGGAGAGAAGCACAGCAGGCTGCTTAGATCCCGACTAGCCGAGGCTGTGCTAGCGCGATGCAGTCGAACAGCTCAGGAGGGACGCACCATCCATAGAAGTCTGCGAATGCCTAGACGACCTCGGCGGCGAGCGGCCGATCGAAGAGGCGTGTGTAGCGCTCAAGGACCGCATCAGAGATTGGCTCATCTTCCACCAGGAGGCCAAGACGCCGGAGAAGGACGCGCTTTGCTTTTGTTTCATAGTTGAATCCCCTGTTGTTCTTCGCAATCCGACTGCTTTGCCGCGGGCTGAAATTGGGTGGCAGCTCGCCCCGCTTGTGCCTGGTGGAAGGGGTCAGGAGGACCGGGTCCACGTTGGTCCGCAACGAGTCAATGTAACCCAGTACGTGCAGGGGAACGGGGCAAGAGGCCTGGCCATTGGAGGTAGGCACAGGAATTTGCATGGCCGCAGAGGAGTCAGTCATAGTTGGCGGGCATCGGATGTTGACTACGTCCTCTGCATGGCGCGCCATATCCCGAGGCGAGGCTAGCTCATGCGTGGCAGCCGAAGCGGGCGGCACACTGGCCGGCATAGGATTCTCTGTGGGTGGGGTGGGAGGCAGCTGCACCGGTGAGGTTGAATCCAATCGCAGAAGATCAGAGGTGGGTCGCGCAGGCGAGGCATGTGGGGTCGGGTGGGCAACCTGGGGGCCCGTAGGCTGGGGCACCACGAACGGCCTAGAAGGCGAAGTGGGGGCAGGCATGCTGCCCAAGGCGGCTTCCGAGGGATTGCAGCTGGGTGGGGGTTGGTCAAGCAGGTGCTCGGCAGGCGCCGATTCAACGACAACACTAACGGCAGGGGGAGCTATCAGCAGAAGGATGGGGGGCAAGGCGAGGGGGAAGGATCCGAAGCCGTCTGCACCAGTGGGAGATCGCAACGGCTAGTAGGCGGGCCAGAAACGGTTGGCACAGCCAGCAGCAGAGTTTGAACGGGCGCGGACCGGGCGGAACCCGCGGCTTGGAGCGTAGCGGCAGGGCCAGCCTGTCCAGCGTGCCCGCCCGAAAAGCCGCCAACGGGAGGATGTGGGCCCAGGATTCCCTGCCAGCCGCGGAACAGCGGTGAGGTGCGCTGCTGGCGGCGTTGGCCGGAGGAGGTGCCCTGTCCTCCACCATGGCCAGGCCCGGAGTATCCGAAAGAACGCGGAAAACTGTAGCGGCAAGGCCAAGCGTCAGGGCATGGAGGCGAACCGTGCTCGCCGGAGCCACCGTTGCAAGCGGAAGGGGGCGGCGAAGGCGGGGGTGAGGGGTAGCGGTATTTAGCCGAGCGCCGGACGTGAATGGAAACAGGGAAGCGCAAGAGCTCGACGGTGAAGCGGTCGACGAGGTTGGGGTCTGCGCTGGCATAGTCATATGGCTCGGCGAGGAGGAGCTCGGAGCAGCGTGGAATAGCATCTGAATTTTTTGATAATGATTTTCTGAAAAGGCAAAAACAAGCAGAAAACAACAACTGGCACTGGGCACTGGGTCAATAGGTTAGTCCCAAAAAATGATATATAATGGCATATAATTGCATATAAAACATCCAAGATTGATACTATAATAGCATGGAACAATCAAAAATTATAGATACGTTGGACACGTATCAAAGTCCCATGCAGTTGCCAGCAATCCACATGGCACTTGGGGGCTAATGTATTGACATTTTTGCCTAAACATACATACTACAAACACCCGGTCCATCACACGGTGATGAGCCGGTCCTTGGGGACTACCAGTTGTTCAAGTGTATGACTGTAACTTCACAAGTCCTCGGTCATCATATCAAAATAACCCGGCCCTTCGGGGCTACATATGAGTATGGTTAAGATAAATATGTGAATGGCGGGTCAAGAAAGTTAACCCGGCCAAGATTGGAGGGTGGCATGTGTATACATATACAAGGACAGGTGGTAGGACTTAACTCATACTTCCGCTTGAGTGTAGTCACCATGGCAATCTCAGTATTCTGGCTCTCAGACAGCCGGGTCAGGTATTCTTGATGGAAGGAGTTCACATCAAGATCTTCCAAAGGTTGGGACTGAAGCTTGATGTTGTTTTTCTCCTTCATTGGCGACTCATCTTTGGTGGAGATTTTTGCCAAAGCGTTTGATGTTTCTGGAGCAATATATTTCTCCCTAGTAATCATCATATCAGTATCTGTCGCCTCTGGAGGCGGCTCGCTGGATGGATCTTCTCTTTCTTCTATCAAACGGGTGGATGTAGGAGCAGGACTCCCCGGGTTGTCTAGACGAGCCGGTTCTGCTTCGCCGGCAGGTTCATTTTTCCTAGCGGGTTCAATATTGTCAGCCAGCTCATTCAGGGTTTCCGGGTTGACTGTGGAGATGTCCTGAGGAGGATCTTCTGTGGCTTGTGTAGCAACATCGCTCTCTTCACCGGCTTTCTTCTTGGTGAAAGCTTTTGCCCTGTGTTTACAAGATAGGTGAGAAGCAATAGACGAAGAATGATGATAAAAGATAGATGCAGCTTTGTGAAAAACTTACCCACGGTTGATGTGGAAGGCTAGCAGTTGAGTGGCGTTGGACTCATCAGATGATGTGGAGGTCTTGTGATAAGCCGAGTCAGAAGGATGTAGCGGCTCTTTAAATTGGCCGGCTTGAGGAAGAGAAGAAGTAGGGCTATGTGGCACTTCAGTGCGGGCTCTTCGCGAAGATGGCTCAATTGGCAACCCATCACTTAGCTCTCCAGAGCTGCTCTGGGTCTTCCGTTTGGAGGTACCAGCGTACTGAGTTTTCTTCAAAAGAAATTGTGGATCTAAGTGAGTGTCTGGATGTGAAAATGGTACTTTACGGACCGCAACCCAGATTTTCTTTCGGACCGGGATTGTTGAGTCTGAATCTGAAGAAATCAAAGTTACCTCTGCTTCGCCGGGTCAACTGGACTCGACCTGTTCCTGATGGGAGTCGGCATCAGCAAGTTGATTAAAAAGATGGCCAAGAGAATCGAGTTCTACCTCATGTTCTTCTTCGTCATCCGGCTCTTTCCCATCATCGTCTTGGGGAGGAGTGGGAACTTGGGGTTCAGTTTTCCACCATTCAGCATGTTCCTGGACAAGTGATAAAAGATCAGTAAGATTGAATACAATGGTAAGGCAGTTATGAGTAGGCAAGAAAAATATTTGTACGGCAACTTACTGCGGGTGCCGGGTTTCCAGTAAAAAAGGGAGCCAGTCCCACAATTTCAATATCATCTTTGGTCTCGCCAAGGAGTTTCTTGGTGGACTTTATAAGATCTTTCTGATTAAGGTTGACCCGGCTAAACCGCAACGTGTCTTCTAGCTCGCCCGAATATGTATGCATGAGCCGGTTCCTCAGGCTGAGGGGTTGAATCCGCCAGCTCACCCAAGTTCGGGTTAAATCAATGCCAGTGAGGCCATGGGCAATCAAGGCATTGATCTTTGAGTATAAGGGCTGCAGTGCTTCTCTTTCAGCCCTGGAGGCGAAACCCGGGAAAATGGAAGAAGCGTCAAGCCGTTCTGCCCTATAACCCGGTAGTTGGTGCTGCTGCTCTCGAGAGGTATCTTTGCAATAAAACCAAGATTTGTGCCATCCCTTGGGATGACTCGCCAACTTCACTTCTGGAAAAGCTGAGTTCTTTCTCCGTTGAATAGTGACCCCGCCAAGCTCTATGTTGGGTCCACCTTTATGCTCTGTCTGATGATTAAGGTAGAAGAATTCCTGGAATAGGTTGATGGACAGCTCAATCTGCAGATAAACTTCGCAGAACACTTGAAACTGGCTCAAATTGAGGATGGAATTGGGGCCTAAGTCCTGAGGCCTGACAGCAAAGTAGTGAAGTACATCCCGGAAGAATTTGGAACCCGGGGGACGGAAGCCTCTGTCCAGATGATTGCCGAATATAACGATCTCATTTTGAACCTGCCGAGGATGGATTTCTTCCTCATGGGCCCGCCATTCAATCTCTTCCTGGGTTGGGAGCAACCCGGAATCTACCAAACTCTGCAGTTTGAGCTCTGACATGTTGGATTTGGCCCAGTTGACCATCTTGTTGGTTTTTGGGGCCATGGATTCAGCTACAAAGAAAACAGGAAACTAGTATGAGCCGGCAAAATTCAGAAGTTTGCCGGGTCATCATGAAGACAATGGCGAGTCGGTATAAATGCCGGGTCATGATCATCAAGACGATCAAGGATTCAATTGTGCATAAGTCATAAAGCCACAAACAGTTATTACGCAAATTGAGAAATTACTCGGATCTAAAAAATAGCTAGAAAAGGAAATGAAAACCTTGGTCTGTTTCCGTGAATGGGGGCGAAACCGCAATGAGGTTCATTCGAAGCAATGTAAAAGATCTATAAAGTGATGAAAATATTGCGGATTTATTTTATGACCTAACAAACGAGGATTCATGGATGTCCCAGATCTACAAGCTACCGTTCGCGAAGACCACCGAAGAACTCTGACGAGCTCTGATGAACTAGTAACAATGGAGGATGAGGAACTCATAGATCTGCAGGAAGAGGTTCGAGGTCTCCGAGCGTCGCGAGCACGGCCGTGCTGTGCTTGACGAAACTCCGGCGGCGGCGTTGAGGCTGTAGCTAGTTCTGTTCCCGATGGTGGCGAGCTCGAAGGAGCGTAGTGGTGTCGAAGGCGAGAGGAAGAAGAAGATGAGCGAGAGGGAGAAGTGGTAAAAGGTGCGCCTCGAGGGGCGTCAGCCCATTTATAGGCGGGGTGGAACCTGAAACGGCAGGAGCGAAACTCCAGGCGGCGCAGTAATTTTTGGCTAAAAGGGCTCCTCGATTTTCATGCCTGGCAAGATAATACAATCCGCTCAAAGATGCGTTATGATGTCATGCACGGATTTTGCGGGAGTGGATATGATGTCATACAGAGCAGCAGTATGAAACTGCTAAGTCTGAGGAAGGAAAATAACCCGGCAAAAATGATTGACCCAGGAAGTATATTTGAGGACAAGGGATGGAAATTGGAAGGATGCGGAAAATGCCGACTCAAGAAATAGACTCGGAGATGAAGCTTTTCACAATTAGTCCTTTATTTTTGTTTTTCAGGATGGAGTTTAACATGGATAAATCGAAGTCAAACTGGGGGCTAATGTTGGGGATGTTTCCCAGTGTGGAGACCCGGCAGGAGGATGACCCAGCCATAGAGCCATGAGGCTCAGTGGGTTATCTCACCGCCGGGCCTTGAGGATCCATAATGGGCCGGCTCAAGGGAGACCCGATGCAAAGGCCGGCCCGTCATGTGGGCCGGCTCGTAAAGGAAAGACTGGTCAAGAGAAGGTTTACCTTGGAGAACAAGATGAGTAGAGTTAGAGTAAGAAACGGGTTAGCAATGCAACCCGGACTCTGATGTAAATCTAGGGGCTCCACCTATTATATAGAGGGGAGCACCTAGGGCAAAAATACTAAGTTGCAATCTCTCGAGAGCTAGGTTAGCGGATCCGCATCCTTGTAATCGAGATCCAAAGCAATAACAATCAAGCAGGACGTAGGCTTTTACCTCCATTGAGAGGGGCCGAACCTGGGTAAACTTGTGTCTCTCGCTTCCCGATCAACCCCGTTAAGCTTCCACCTTTGTGCGATGGCCTCGTCACTAAGTCCTTTCATGAGGACATCTGTCGTGACAAAACCACGACACACCGACCGATCTACCTATCTAGTTAGGCATGCCTACTAAACACATATTGTACCTCTCCCCCTCTCACCATCCACTACTAGGGAAACCCCTAGTAGTGGTGTGGGGTAACTAGCTAGTAGTAGCGCGGGTGGCCACGCTACTACTAGCACGCTACAGTTAACTTGGTAGTAGTAGCGCGGGTGGCAGGCCCGCGCTACTACTACTTATCACTAGCACGGGTCTTGTCGGTGTACTAAGACATGGGTGCCCTCGTACCCAGACTTGTGCACAGGCAGTTGTAGCCTCCCTTCCGGCAAGAGCTTGACGGAGGATAGCTACAAACCAAGACTCAACACCAAGACCGTGAAGAAGACCTCAAGGCAGGTCATCGAGAAGTACTATTCTAAGTACAGAAGATCGACGCTATTTCTGCCAGCAAGTTTCGCCCCGGCAAGGTAAAGACTAAGGCTATGGTTGCCGGCAAGTTCCCTTGCTGGCAAGCAAGGCCCGGCAAGCTCCGTGCCAGCAGGCTTGTTCTGTCCCGTCACCGCTCCACCTTACCATCGACCAGATAGGCTCGTGGGCTAGGTGTCGAGAGGGCAGGCAGCCAACATGACCAGCCAAGGCACGTGTCAGCACGCCACACCAAGATTAACTTTGATGACACCCATCCCTGGGACGTGTCGAGATTACAGGAGGGCGCCAGGACCGGTGGTACATATCTTTTGCCCAAGGCCTCGCCTCCCCAACGTAGCACCTAACGGTGCATTAAATGCGTTTGTCTTACCCCGTTGGAAGATAAGCGAGATGACGGTGCACGTCACTGCTCACCCTCTGTAATGACCGTATTAGCCATTGTGGTAACCCCTTGGCCTATAAAAGGAGGCCCACGGCTACAGGTAGAACGGTCGACACCCAGCTCAATTACACGCTGTAGCTGCATTTTCGCGAGCACCTTGCCGGAAAACGGCGCTCCCTGTAACCAGAGTTCATATTCGATCAACTACAGAGCAGGAGTAGGGTTTTATGCTCATAGCGGCCCGAACCTGGATAAATCCCCCGTGTGTTCTAGCACTTACTAAAGACCTGCTCTTTGTCCCGTGCACGTCCCCTGAGCCGAATCGCAAAGGGACCCGTTCGGTCCCATAGATAGTCGTTTTCCACGACATCTTTGGCGTGCCAGGCAGGGGCTGTGTGTGTCACAAACCAGTTCTTTGGTAGTGTGAGTACCAACTTCATCGTCTTCGTCGATGGTGCCGAAGAAAAAGAGTGGAGCCACGAAGGCTCCTACCGCGTCCAAGCCACCTCCCCAGGCGACCGCCGGTGGTGCAGGCGGCGCAGCCGGTGCGGCCGCTACGGTTGGGACGGGCGGCGCTGGACGCGCGAGTGGTGCGGGTGCCCAGCACCCCGCCACGATGCTGAGCCTAGCCACAGGACCGGTGACGTCGCAGCCGGTCAACCTCCGAGACATCCTGGTGAGCGAAGTCATCATAGTAATATAGTTCATACTGCTGCCACCCAGAACCCAGCCGCCGCAACGTCCCAGAACCCAGCCGCCGCAACATCTCAGAACGTGGCGGCGACGTCCAACAACGGTGCGGGAAGGCGTATGCCGCGACCATCGCAAGATGGGCACGACACGCTCCCCCACGTTGCTGGCGGTTCCAGATGACCGCATGGCGGGATCCCCGTGCAGCAACTTCCGATTGCTCACGGAGCGCCGCCGCCACCACCACGTCTACCTATTGGCGAGCATAAGCCACGGCGGCACAGACGTAACGAAGCTCCTTCTGGCTCGGCCAGGAGTCGAGCGACGCCTCATTCTGTGCTCCCAGCCATGCCAACCATGGCGGCCGAGGCCATGGCACGAGTTCAAATACTTTTGAACTTCCCGCCAAGCCCAGACAAGATGGACGAATGGAGATCCACCATTCAGAGTCTCATCAGTTTTGCCGATCCCGGCAAAACACAAGACGTGGGGCCCTCGCGGCGACCACCCACCATGTTGGCAGGACCATCCGACTACCTTGCCGGAGACGCCGCGCAAACGGTGCAGTCGCCTCGGCACCCCCCACCGACGCAGCAGCCAGCCCGCCGGTCAAATGACCATGACGTGTTGTCCATGGCTTCATCAGATCCGCGGTGCCGCCAAGATCAGCGCCAAGTGCTCCGCGAGTAGTGCGACGAAGACGCCCGCACGAAGATCGAGCGGCGCCGGGAAGCACGTCGTCAATCTGACGACCGTGCCAGGCCAGCAGTGAACGTGCCCGCTCCGGTAGCCGCTGGGTACTTGCCCTATGATGTGGGGTGCCCAGCGTTTACCCGTGAGCTGCGGCAAGTTCGCTGGCCGTCCGAGCCTTCAAGCCAGAGCTGCCCGACAAGTACGACGGCACGCTCAACCCAACCGAGTTCCTTGGCATCTACACCATCACGGTGGAGGCTGTCGGGGGATGGGACGAGAAAGGGCTTGCCAACTACTTCCCATTGGCGCTTCGGCCCAACGTCAGGTCGTGGTTGATGAACCTGCCTGAGGGCTCCATCTCTTCCTGGGTGGATCTATGCCATCATTTCGTTGGTGCTTACCAGGGTGGCCACAAGCTCCCGGGTCAGCCCAGCGATTTGCAGGTGATCTCCCAAAGGGATGGAGAGAACCTCCGCAAGTACATACAACGGTTCAGCCGTGTGCACCGCAACATCCCCGACATCCATCCCGCAGCTGTTGTTGCCGCGTTACACATGAACGTGCGCAACCGCAGGATGTGTTCAGAGATGAATGTCGAGCAGGTCAAGACCATCATCAATCTATACGCCTTGGCGGATAGGTGTGCACGTGCTGAGGAAGGGAGGCGACTCCCCGGGGAAGATGCGGGTGCCGACGTCGACTCCGAGGACGACGACGCATCAACCCCACAGAAGAAGAGCAGAAAGCGCAATAGAAAGCACAGGAACAAGACAGTACTGGCCGTCGAGAGCTCCAGTGACACCAACGCCACCAAGAAGCCGAAGGCAGACATCCCCGGCAACGAGGTTGCCAGGTGCGATGCTTGCCAGGAGGCTGCGGCAGGCGAGAAGGCTGGCAAGATCGGTGGGCCATACTGCAAGATCCACCGCACCAAGGGCCATGATCTCCAACAATGTCGACAAGTAGAGCAACTTGCTGAAAAGCAGAAGCAAGAGTACGAGAAGCGAGACAAGGAGAAGGCCCAAGATGGTGCCGGTGGGTCCGGCAAGCAAGACCATGGTGGCCGCGGAGGCCGCCACGGCAAGGCCAAGCAGCCAAAAGAGAATGCTGCTTAGGGCCAACAAGAAGAGGATGATAGTGATGAGGACGGAAGTGGGTCCGGCAAGGAATTTCAAAATGCGGTGGATGCCATGTGTGTTGACGGAAGCGCATCTTTGCACTCCTCGCACCGGCAACTAAAGAAGTGAATCCGCGAAGTCGATGCAGCAGAACCGGTGATGGAGGCACAGAAGCCACTCAAGTGGTCGCACTCGCCCATCGTCTTTGACGCCGAGGACCACCCTGACCGCACTACTGCAGTCGGGTGTTTGCCGTTGTTGGTCTTGCCAACAATTCGCAACCTCAAGGTGAAAAAGATGCTGGTTGACGGTGGGGCTAGCTTGAACTTGATCTCTCCAGACGTGATCAAGAGGCTGCAGATCCCCGACAAGGATCTTGAGGAGACAGGAAGTTTCCAAGGGATCAGTCCAGGGAGGAACAAGCCAAAGGGCCAAGTCACGTTGCCGGTCACGTTCGGTGGCGAGCTCAACTATCAGACGGAGAAGATTACCTTCGACGTTGTCAAGATGCCGCTGCCGTACAATGGGATTCTAGGCCGCCCAACCCTGGCAAAGTTTATGGCCGCGTCGCACTATGCGTACAACGTTATCAAGATGCCGGGGCCGATGGGGGTCCTCACCCTCAAGTCAAATCACAAGGATGCAATCATCTACGCCCACAAGCTATACCGAGAGGCGGCGGCAGCAGCTGCCATCGAGGCGCTTGCCCCTGCCACCAGAGCTCCCGGGGAAGGAAAGAAGAAGACCGGCAAGACCTCTGGGAAGGACTCCGGGAAGCACACTGCAGAGTGCAGCATGCCTGTCGAGGACGTACCAGAGAGCTCTACCGGCAAGAGCAAGAGATCCAGGGCCTCCGCGTCGGCGACCAAGCGAGTCCCTGCAAAAGAGGGTGGGACGAGTGGCACTTTCTCTATAAGTGCCACTCTCGGCGACGAGCAGGAAAGCGAGCTCGTTGCCTTCCTATGGGCGAATGTCGATGTATTTGCTTGGCAAGCATCTGACATCCCCGATGTTCCTAGGGAGGTAATTGAGCACCACCTTGCTGTCTGCCCTCACGTGAGGCCCGTCAAGCAGAAGATCAGGAAGCAAGCCTTGGAGCGGCAAGAGTTCATTGCCGAGGAGATTAAGAAGTTAGAAGCAGCAAGCCTTGTTAGAGGAGTGCTACACCCTACGTGGTTAGCCAATCCGGTGGTGGTGTGCAAGGCGAACGGGAAGTGGAGGCTTTGTATCGACTTCACCGATATAAATAAAGCGTGTCCCAAGGATCCTTTCCCTTTGCCGCGCATTGACCAGATTGTAGACTCCACTGCCGGATGTGACCTACTCTCTTTCCTTGACGCCTATTCTGGTTATCATCAGATTTTTATGGCCAAGGAAGATGAGGAGAAGGCCGCATTCATCACTCCATGTGGCACATACTGCTTTTTCCGTATGCCTTTCGGACTGAAGAGTGCCGGAGCAACCTTTGCCAGAGCGGTCCAGATTGGTTTTGAGCCACAGCTGCACAGAAATGTGGAAGCTTATATGGATGACATTGTGGTCAAAACCAGAGACAAGTCAACATTGATCCAGGATCTCGAGGAAACTTTTGCCAACTTGCGTAAGCTTAACTTGAAGCTCAACCCCGAGAAGTGTGTGTTCGGTGTTCCATCCGGCAAGCTTCTTGGTTTCTTCGTGTCTCAGAGGGGGATTGAAGCCAACCCCGATAAGATCAGAGCAATTGAGCAGATGGAGGCACCGAGATGCGTCAAGGATGTCAGGCGCCTTGCCGGATGCGTTGCCGCCCTCAGCAGGTTCATTTCCAAATCAGCAGAGCACGCCTTGCCATTCTTTAAGATTTTGAAAAAGGCAGGTCCAGTAAATTGGACTCCGGAAGCAGAGGCCGCACTCCAAGATTTGAAGGAGTACCTGTCTTCTCTGCCAGTCCTAGTCGCGCCCAGGCCGCAAGAGACGTTGCTGCTATATTTAGCGGCAATGAATCAAGTGGTTAGTGCTGCACTTGTGGCTGAAAGAGAGGCCGATGAGGAAGAGGTAGCAACCGCAGAGCAACGACTTGACGAGCCGAAATCTTCTCCGGCAAGGTCGGGTGCTGACAAGACAGAGATTATGCAAGCCAGCCAGCCAGATCAGCAAGTCGTGAAGAAGAAGATGGTGCAGCGCCCAGTCTACTTTGTCAGCTCCCTCCTGCAAGGGGCTAGGTCAAGGTACTCTGGTGTGCAAAAGTTGCTTTTTGGCCTTCTCATGGGTTCAAGGACGCTGCGCCATTATTTTCAAGCACACCCAATCACCGTTGTCACTCGCTTTCCTTTGCAACGCATCTTGAGAAATCCAGAGGCGACCGGAAGGATTGTGGAGTGGGCGCTGGAGTTATCAAGTTTTGATCTGAAATTTGAGAGCACTTCGATGATCCAGAGTAGAGCCTTGGCAGAATTCATTGCAGAATGGACTCCCACGCCAGATGAAGAAAAACCAGAGACCTCTCTCCTCGGTAAGGAAACAGTTGACGATTGGGTCATGTACTTTGATGGTGCTTTCACGCTGAAAGGCGCTGGTGCTGGTGTGCTACTTATCGCACCCACCGGAGAGCACCTCCAGTATGTGGTCCAGATGCACTTCCCCAGGGAGCAGGCCACCAACAACACTGCTGAGTATGAGGGGTTGCTTGCCGGTCTGCGCATTGCAATCGACCTCGGTATCCGGAAACTGATTATCAGAGGTGACTCGTAGCTTGTGGTGAGGCAGGTCAATAAGGATTACCAAAGCCCTTTGATGGAGGCATATGTCGATGAAGTGAGAAAGTTGGAAGAGCACTTTGATGGTCTGCAAGCAGAGCATGTTCCTCGTGCCCGGAATGAGATTGCCGATGACCTGTCAAAGCTTGCCACCCAAAAGATGCCTGTGGAACTAGGAACTTTTGTGCTCCAACTAACTCAGCCATCCGTTACACCATCGAAGCTGGCAAAGAAAAGAAAACAAGATGTTGATGGTTACTTTCTGGCAGAGCTACCCGTAGCCGCCAAGAAAGTAGATACCACCGACAAACCGCCCTTTGCCGATGAGCCGCAGCATCTAGCAAGCCAGATCCTTGCCGTCGAAGCAAGTGCTCCCGCAGAGGAAGAAATGCCTTTAGTCCTTGTCGTCGAGCCACAAGCTCCGGCATGGGCATAGCCGATTGTCCAATTCCTCCAGACAGGAGACCTTCCTGATGAGCAAGAAGAGGCAGAAAGAGTGGCCCGTCAATCAAGGATGTATAAGTTTATTGACAACACCTTGTACAGGAAGAGACCTAACGAGGTAAAATTGAAGTGCATCTCCCGGGAAGATGGACAAAGGCTGTTGGAAGAGATACATGAAGGGATGTGCGGATCTCATATTGGGTCACGCACACTTGTCAGCAAGGCGTTCCGTCAAGGGTTCTACTGGCCGACGGCCCTTCAAGATGCCTTGGCGGTGGTTATCAGGTGCGAAGCATGCCAATTCCACTCCAAGAACATCCACCAACCAGCTCAAGCCCTCCAAACCATCCCTCTTTCCTGGCCCTTCTCGGTATGGGGGCTCGACATCATCGACCCCTTCCCCCGTGCTACCGGGGGCTTTGAATTCTTATACGTTGCAATCGACAAGTTTACAAAGTGGCCTGAAGTAGAGCCAGTTAGAAAGGTGACGGCACAGTCAGCTATCAAGTTCCTCAAAGGATTGGTTGCCCGTTTTGGTGTACCCAACAGGGTCATTATTGACAACGGCGCCCAATTCACGAGCTGCACCTTCACAGCATATTGCCAGGAACTTGGAAATAAGATCTACTATGCCTCCATTGCTCATCCAAGAAGCAATGGGCAAGTAGAGAGGGCAAATGCAAAAGTGCTGCGTGGTCTAAAGACCAGGACTTTTGACAAGCTGCACCAGTGTGGAAGGCGCTGGGTGGAAGAATTGCCGGCGGTTCTTTGGTCAATCAGAACGGCACCAAATCGAGCCACTGGCCAGACACCCTTCTCCCTTGTGTATGGTGCAGAAGCGGTACTCCCCACAAAACTCAAATACGGGTCACCTCGAGTCTTAGGCTTCGATGAGGAGGACCAAGATGAGCTGTGGCATGACGATGCCACGCTCCTTGAGGAAGATCGTTTCCGGGCTGCTGTCCGTGCTGCACGGTACCAGCAAGCTTTGCACCGCTACCATAGCCGCAAAGTGAATGCCAGGAACCTTGAGGAAGGTGACCTTGTTCTTCGCAGGATTCAATCCACGAAGAGTAAAAAGAAGTTGACGCCGAAGTGGGAGGGCCCTTACCGGGTAGTACGAGTCTCTAGGCTCGGCGCAGTCCACCTAGAGACCGAAGATGGCACTCCGGTGCTTAACTCATGGAATATTGAGCATCTTTGTAAGTTCTACCCGTAAGGCGCGGTTGCCGGGCTGCCCGGCAACCTATTTTGTACAAGTTTGCCGACAAGGCATGTAAACCTTTGTACAAAGCCGGGCGCAGATCCCGTGCACAATAAAACTAAGTGTTTCACAACCATTTGTCCAAATGCATATTTATTTATGTGTTGCGTGTAGTCTTGTGTTACAGTCTTTGCCTTGCATAAGGTAGTTAACGAACCGTCAAGGTTCCAGTCTCCTCTTTTCTCTTCTTTCTTTTTCCTAAAGGAAGGAAGGATTCCTCGCGTACAAGCTTCCCGGGGAGAGTGACGATCATGGGTACCAAAGGACGCGTTCAAAATATCACCCTACGGCAAGAAGTACAGCAAAGAATGAGCTAAGTTACAAAACTTTAGAATAAAGTCTTTGCTGTAGTTGTGGCTCTCCTTGACCCATCCTGGCCTTTGTATGAGAAACCTGGACGCTAAGGAACCTTGCCGTAATCGATTGCGCTCTTACTTTGCTTCGAGTCCGCTCAACAACCTAAGTAGCCGCATTATGATCAGCAAGCGTGATCTTGCCGGCAGCGGCACCCCTGGCAAGCTGCTGAGGACTTGTTCCTCGGGTACTTGCGGTAAGGGTGTGCACACCGGCAAGTGTCCGGTAAGCGTAGGGTACGGAAAATCATGCAGAGACAGAATGGAATAAGGAGAGCAACATGCATACGTCCATTCAAAGTATGAATTACAGCAACTGCTAAACATTTAGATACCAAAGTTATCTTCCATGTCCCCATGGGGCTACATTGGTTTTGATATAGGAAGCTAAACGGAGGAGCCTAGGCGGAGCACGGCTCGTCTTCAAGGCTCGACTAGGGCAATACTATGCGCCTAGTCGGAGTCGTCGCCTTCACTCTTGATACGCGAGGAGCTTTTGTCGCTCTCGCTCTCGCTGCTGGAGTCGGTGCCGCTGCTGCTCTCACTTTCCATGCAGCATTCGATGTGGCCGCCGGAGGCCCCGAAGAACTTCACGAAGAGTGTGGCAGCTCCATCGTACCTGAACTGGAGAAGCTGCCCCGGCCCTAGACCACGGGAGCGGGCGAACGACTTCCACCCCCACGTCAAGAACAGAGAGCCGGCGGCGGAGAACTCTGCCGCCACCCAGGAGGGGCCGTTGCAGCAGCCATCCGCCTGTAGCCACAGGCCCAAGGGCCTGTTGCTCTCTCGCGAAGCCAACTGCGAAGCCGGCGGCATAACCCCACGACAAACTCGTGCGCTGCCACCGCCGTGTGGGACTCCTGTGCCGCCGCCGCCGTGCGGGCTTCCGCCTGAGGGGGGGAGCAGCCACTCTGCCACGTCCACCACGCCCGCCTCGTCCTCGGGAGCCACGCCCTCCACGGCAGCGGGAGGCGACTCTGCTCTGGGCACTAGGGCTGGCGCTCACGACGACCACTGAGGAACGCGTCCAGCTCCAAGAGGGAACCCTCGAGGCGGAAGCAGACGCGCGGGCTCGACCTCCACCCCTCGCCATCGCAGTGGTAGGCCTCAAGGGAAGCAAGGACGAATGAAAGGTTGGAGGAGGAAAATGGCGAAGGCAGAAGATGGGTGGGGAAGATTGCCACTCCCCCCTCCCTCTCTTATAGCGCCCTAGGGGGATTACTCTCCCTGCCGCCTCGCCTCCCTTAATGGCAGAAATCAAGGAAGGAGATGCGAGAAGTCAGGCGAAATGAGCAACGCCCTCCACGTTTTTCCTTTTTATGGGGAAGGCGTGAGAGCTGGCTCTTTTTCATCCTACGTGGCTACGCTTTTCAGACGCTCCACCTCCTGCCACTGTTCCGCTCCACTTCTCCCACGCCCGCATTTAATGCGCATCATGGGCGGGTACGGTAAAAGAGAAGATTAAGACAGTTATCCTCTGCCACGCGCCACCCGTGCACTGTTTGGGCCTAGCCAAACGACGCCTCGCATGCACGTGTGGCCCAGGCCCAGGGGCTCCTGTCGGTGTACTAAGACATGGGTGCCCTCGTACCCAGACTTGTGCACAGGCAGTTGTAGCCTCCCTTCCGGCAAGAGCTTGACGGAGGATAACTACAACCCAAGACTCATCACCAAGACCGTGAAGAAGACCTCAAGGCAGGTCATCGAGAAGTACTATTCTAAGTACGGAAGATCGACGCTGTTTCTGCCGGCAAGCTTCGCCCCGGCAAGGTAAAGACTAAGGCTATGGTTGCCGGCAAGTTCCCTTGACGGCAAGCAAGACCCGGCAAGCTCCGTGCCAGCAGGCTTGTTCTGTCCCGTCACCGCTCCACCTTACCATCGACCAGATAGGCTCGTGGGCTAGGTGTCGAGCGGGCAGGCAGTCAACATGACCAGCCAAGGCACGTGTCAGCACGCCACACCAAGATTAACTTTGGTGACACCCGTCCCTGGGACGTGTCGAGATTACAGGAGGGCGCCAGGACCGGTGGTACAGATCTTTTGCCCAAGGCCTCGCCTCCCCAACGTAGCACCTAACGGTGCATTAAATGTGTTTGTCTTACCCCGTTGGAAGAAAAGCGAGATGACGGTGCAAGTCACTGCTCACCCTCTGTAATGACCGTATTAGCCATTGTGGTAACCCCTTGGCCAATAAAAGGAGGTCCACGGCTATAGGTAGAACGGTCAACACCCAGCTCAATTACACGCCGTAGCTGCATTTTCCCGAGCACCTTGCCGAAAAACGGCGCTCCCTGTAACCAGAGTTCATATTCGATCAACCACAGAGCAGGAGTAGGGTTTTATGCTCATAGCGGCCCGAACCTGGATAAATCCCCCGTGTGTTCTTGCACTTACTAAAGACCTGCTCTTTGTCCCGTGCACGTCCCCTGAGCCGAATCGCAAAGGGACCCGTTCGGTTCCATAGATAGTCGTTTTCCACGACAGGTCTGGGGCCCTGCGCTACTACTAGCCCAAAACCCGTGCCACTGCTATTGATTTCAAAAAAAAACTTCTGCATACTTACGCTGTATTGATACAGGTTTTTATACAGTACCAACATATAGACATAGTAGTGAAACTATATGATAGAACAATGTCTCATCATCATCATCATCATCATCATCATCATAGTGATACAACATAGTCTCATCATCATCGAAATAGTGATATAAGTTCTTACAAGTCTCGAATACAACTACATGGTCACATACACATGTTTCATCATCGATCTAAACTATGATCAGATACAACAGAAAAGCAATCACGATGAGCAAGAAAGGTATTATGAAGTAGTTCTTGACCCTGTTCTGATTCCTCTCTCCCGCTAGCATGAACTTCAAGTAACTAGCTTCCGCTTCACTTTTACTTTGAAACCCTTTGTGGTTGCTGCCCTGGAAGCGGTCGACTTGGGCCTAACACTCTGACCACTCGTCTTACACTCCTGGAACCCTCCCTCTATAGATGGCATACCACTTCTTCATCATCGATCTATATCCCAAACACAGATGTGTCATAATAAAGCAAATTCATCGATAATATGCAACATAATATACTTAAGCAACACCAAGAGAAAGAGTTAAAATGTTAGCAAATAGAAGCAACATAGTTGATGTCTACTATGCAACTTTTATTCTTGTAGACTCTGTTGGGCCTCCAAGCGCAGAGTTTTGTAGGACAACAGCAAATTTCCCTCAAGTGGATGACCTAAGGTTTATCAATCCGTGGGAGGCGTAGGATGAAGATGGTCTCTCTCAAACAACCCTGCAATCAAATACAAGAAATCTCTTGTGTCCCCAACACACCCAATACAATAGTAAATTGTATAGGTGCACTAGTTTGGCGAAGAGATGATGATACAAGTGTAGTATGGATAGTAGATATAGGTTTTTGTAATCTGAACAAATAAAAACAGCAAGGTAGCAAGTAACAAAAGTGAGCACAAATGGTATTGCAATGCTTGGAAACAAGGCCTAGCGTTCAAACTTTCACTAGTGCAATCTCTCAACAGTGCTAACATAATTGAATCATATAAGAATCCCTCAACATGCGACGAAGAATCACCCCAAAGTTCTTATCTAGCGGAGAACATAAGAAGAAATTGTTGTAGGGTACGAAACCACCTCAAAGTTATCCTTTCCGATCAATCTATTGAGCCATCCCTATAAGTGTCACAAACATCCCTAGAGTTCGTACTAAAATAACACCATATGATACGCATCAACCAACTCTAATGTCACCTAGATACTCCAATGTCACCACAAGTATCCGTGAGTTGATTATTCGATATGCATCAAACAACTTCAGATTCATAATGTTCAACCCACACAAAGAACTTCAAAGAGTACCCCAAAGTTTCTATCGGAGAAAGAAGAATGAAAACGTGTACCAACCCATATGCCTAGATTACCCCAAGGTCACGAGAATCCGCGAGTTGAACACCAAAACATACATCAAGTGACTCAATAGAATACCCAATTGTCACCACGGGTACCCACATGCAAGACATACATCAAGTGTTCTCAAATCCAAAGTATTCAATCCGACAAATAACGAAACCTCAAAGGGAAAGACTCAATTCATCACAAGAAGATAGAGAGGGAAGAAACACCATATGATCCAACTATATTAACAAAGCTCGCGGTACATCAAGATCGTGCCAAATCAAGAACACGAGAGAGAGAGAGAGATAAAACACATAGCTACTAGTACATACCCTCAGCCCCGAGGGTGAACTACTCCCTCCTCGTCATGGAGACCGCCGAGATGATGAAGTCCCCCTCTGGCAGGGTGCCGGAAAAGGCCTCCAGATGGGATCTCTTCGGAACAGAGGCTTGCGGCGGCGGAATTGAAGTTCTAGGTTTATTTCTGGGTGTTTCTCTATTTATAAGAATTTTCAGCGTTGGAATCACGCGAAAAGGAGCTACGAGGGGCCCACAAGGCAACCCCACGTGACCCCCCCGGGGCGCGCCGGGATACCTTGTCACCGCCTCGTGGGTCTTCTGGTCCTCCCTCGAAGCTTCGGGGGTCTCTTATGTTCCAAAAAAAATCGTCAAAAATTTTCGTCGCATTTGTACTTCGTTTGGTATGGATTTTCTGGAAAACCAAAAACAAGCAGGAAACAGCAACTGGCACTGGGCACTAGGTCAATATGTTAGTCCATGAAAATCATATAAAAATCATATAAAAGTGCACCAAAACCATATACAATTATTGCTAACATGGCATGAAAACTTCATAAATTATAGATACGTTGGAGACGTATCGGCATCCCCAAGCTTAATTCCTGCTCGTCCTCGAGTAGGTAAATGATAAAAGAAATAATTTATGAAGTGTGAATGCTAGTATAGTGCACAAGTTTGATCAATGATAATTTCAATCACCTTTCCTAGCATCATTATATATCATAAACAATAGCTCATTTCTCATAAAACTTCTCATGATCAAGTAGCAATCAATTCACATGTTAAAGTATAGACCATAAACTTTCTTGAAAACTAACAAACTATGTTCTCAGTCATCAAACAATTGCAATTCACCTTATTTTTAGGAAAGTCTAAGTAAGAGCTCCACATACTCAATTATCATATAGTCTTCTATGATTGCTAATACTCAAAGCATATTTTTAGAACAAATAGCATCCATCGAACACAGAGAAAGATAGGGGCTTGATGTTTCGCCTCCCAACTTACTTATCATAAAGATAATTGTCAACAATAATAATTCATGATCAAATATATTTGAATGACTATATGTGCCTGGATCTTTCCCCACCACATAGTGCTTGCCAACTAGAGAATAGGTTGGAATAAGAAGTTGACTCAACAAAAATAAATAACATGAAAGTAAAGAGCATAAAAGTAAATAGAATGTCCCTTCGCAGAGGGAAGCATGGATTTGCAGAGGTGCCAGAGCTCATAGCTTAAAACAGAGATGAATACATTTTGAGTGGTGTGCTTTTCCTGTCAACGTCACGACTAAGGATTTCAATATCTTCCATGCTAAACACATTATTGGTGCGGAAATGAAAAGTTTACTCCCCCTCAACCATTCAAACACAAGCCATGGCAAGCCGAATTCACGGGTGCCCTCCAAACTTTCAACTTTCCAGGGGGGCCTTTGTTTTATTATATATATTTTTTTCTTTTTATTTAAGGGACTGGGCATCCCAATTACCAGCCTCTCTCGTGCAATGACAAGTGAATAAACACCCATCATGAGAATAACCCGCTTAGCATGGAAGATACTGACCACCCCATCGCTCCATGAGCGGTACGGGCACACAAAACAGATGTTTATTTGAAGGTTTTAGAGATGGCACATGCAAATTTACTTGGAATGGCAGGGTAATACCGTATATAGGTAGGTATGGTGGACACTCATGGAAGAAACTTGGTTCAAGGATTTTGGATGCACAAGCAGTATTCCCGCTTAGTACAGAAATTTTGGCTAGCAAAAGATTCTAAACAAGCACCACATGTTAGAGGATCCATAACAATATAACTTCTATGCAAATATACCCAAACATAACTCATTACGTTGTCTTCCTTGTACAACCTCAACTAATTTTCTCAAGTTTGAAAATAATTAATGGGTATTCACAATCATAAAAGATGCCTAAGATAATATATTTGTATGTGAAATTTCTCTTCCATATACTAATCTTTCATGAATTGCTTGTATGACCAATATTGTGATTGTCAAACTTCAATAGATTTTACATTCTAAACCCAATGTGAAGCTACTACTAGGCATGAGACAAGCATATGAAGCACATATAATTTCAACTCTATGGTGTTTAATTCATTCAACAATTTACTCTTAGGCTATAAGTGAAGAACGAGAGTAAATGACAACTACTCCAAAAGATATAAGTGAAGATCAATGAGTAGTCAAACAATTAAGTAGCTATGTGAAGACTCTCTCCAAATAAAGATTTCAGATCTAATGAGCTTATTAAACAGCAAACAAAATAAAAATGATACTCCAAGAATAGCACATATCATGTGAACAAATAAAAAACTTAGGCTAACCGATAGTTGTTGATGAAGAAAGGTGGGATGCCTACCGGGGCATCCACAAGCTTAGTTGCTTGAGACTTCTTGGAATGTTATCTTGGGGTGCCTTGGACATCCCCAATCTTGAGCTCTTGTGTCTCCTTAATTCCTCTCATATCATGGTTTCCCTAAGTCTTAAAAACTTCATCCACACAAAACTTGACGAGAACTCGTGAGATAAGTTAGTATAAATCAACTCAAAGCCTTATCATTCTCTACTGTAACAAATTACTAAAATTATAATTAAAAATTGCATACTAAATGCCTTTGCATATTTAATACTCCTATCCACAAATAGAAACATTAAACAAGCAAACATATGCAAACAATGCAACTATAACCGAAATTTGTCTAAACAGAACAGTCTATAAAGGGGGAATAAAATACTTCCCTAACTCCAAAAATTCTGAAATATTACCACGTGACATAGAACTCATGCATTCTTACTGTGTAAAAATTTCAGATTTTTACCATGTTCTGACAATTCACATAAATTCAGGACATAACAGAAAACTTTCTGTTTTCAAACAGCAACTCATAAACTTGCAAACTGAGCATGGTAAAGGCTATACTTGGAATTTTATTGAGATAAAAAGGTACAAACATGATTATTAATAACAGCAAGCAAAGAAAACTACAATAAAATGATGCTCCAAGCAAAACACACATTATGTGACGAATAAAAATATAGTTCCGAGTGAGGTATACTGATAGTGTTGAAGACGAAAGAGGGGATGCCATCCGGGGCATCCCCAAGCTTAGACGCTTGAGTCTTCCTTGAATATTACCTTGGGGTGCCTTGGGCATCCCCAATATTAGGGTCTTGCCGCTCCTTATTCTCCTCATATCGTTATCTCACCCAAAACTTGAAAACTTCAATCACATAAAACTTAACGGAACTCCGTGAGATAGGTTAGTATGAAAATAAATCATTCACTTTGGTACGGTCAAGACCAGATTCATAATTTTTCTCACATAATTACTACTGTACTCTATCATTTCCACAATTTATATTGACCAATATAAGCCATAGAAACTATAAAATAAGCAAACTATGCATTGAAAACAGAATCTGTCAAAAACAGAACAGCATGTAGTGAGCGAATTAAAAAGCATACTTCTATACCTCCAAAAATTCTGAACAATTAGGAAAACGTAAATAATTTGTAACTCCATACTGTGTAAAAATTTCAGAATTTTCTCACTCTCCAGTGCAGAATAGAAATTCTAGCACTGGACGCAAAAGTTTCCGTTTTTGCACAGAATCAAATCAACGAGCATCCACACTATCCCAAAGGCTTTACTTGGCACATTATTGAAACAAAAGCTATAAAACATGATTACTACAGTAGCTTAATCATGTGTACACACAAAAACAGTAAGGATAAATATTTGGTTGCCTCCCAACAAGCGCTTTTCTTTAATGCCTTTTAGCTAGGCATGATGATTTCAATGATGCTCGCATAACAATAAAGAATCAAAACATAAAGAGAGCATCATGAATCATATGACAAGCAAATTTAAGCCTAACCCACTTCCTATGCATAGGGATTTTGTGAGCAAACAATTTGTGGGAGCAAGAATCAACTAGCATAGGAAGGCAAAACAAGTATAACTTCGAAACTTTCAACACATAGAGAGGAAACTTGATATTATTGAGAAGCCTACAAGCATATGTTCCTCTCTCATAATAATTTTCAGTAGCATCATGAATGAATTAAACAATATAACTATCACATAAAGCATTCTTTTCATGATTCACAAGCATAGAATTTTTATTACTCTCCACATAAGCAAATTTCTTCTTATTCATTATAGTGGGAGTATCATATGAAACCCGAATACTATAAATTGTTTCCACATTAAAAGAGTAATGTTCAGTAAGAGGGTATTCATAATTATGACAAGTTTTATTATAATCATCACTACTTTTTATAACATAAATATCATCATAATAATCATCATAAGTAGCAACTTTGTTCTCATCATAATCAATTGAAACCTCTTCCAATGTAGTGGATTCAACATTAAATAAAGTCATGACCTCTCCATATCCACTTTTATCATTATAATAAGATTGAACACCCTCCAAAATAGTGGGATAATTATTACCTAAAGTTGACACTCTTCCAAACCCACTTTCATTATTATTGCAATCATCATAGATAGGAGGCATGCTATCATCATAACAAATTTGCTCATTAAAAGTAGGGGGAATAAAAAGATCATTTTCATTAAGCATAGCATCCCCAAGCTTAGGATAAACATTATTTGTAGCAAATAAATTCTCAAACATGTCATTCCAATCAAACATAGCATCCCCAAGCTTGTGGGTTTGCATATCATTAGCATAATCACTATTATCATCAATAGTATTAATAGCACCAATAGTATAACAATTATTATCATCATAATTTACCAAGTTGGTGCCAAAAATATTTTCAAGATTATAAGAAGTATCATTATCTTCCCAATCGTAATTGTCACAACAAGTAATAGGCATAACAAAATCATCCTCAAGTGTATCATCTTCCACAATTATTTTTGATTCATTCTCATGCGGCACAACAATAATAGGAGCAAAATTACTTGGGAGAGATACCTCTTTACCTCTACTTTTCCTTCTTTTCTTCTTCTTCACCACATTATGTGTGGGTTTATTTAATTTTTTCGAGCTTCTTATTGAAGAGATTGGTTGGATAAGAAGATCCTTCTCGTTACCTGTTTCATCATGAGAGAAAATAGGAGGGAAAGGGGGGATCTTTACCCTTCCATTAGCATTTATTTTATATTCTATTGGTATTCCCGTATTTCTATAGTTGGCTATATAATCATTCTCATTGCAATTTACCACACAAAACATATAGATTTCCTTTAGATTATTTCAATGTCGTCTGTGAGAATGAATACTTCAAACCAACTATTTTTATGTGTCAATTCTTCACACCCCAAAAATATACAAAGCTCATTATAAAGTTCAAGGGTGATCAAGTTATTACAATATTTGGCCATGATTCGATCATGAAAAAGTATGCATTGAAAATTAAGATGACCAACCTTATTGCAAAGTTCACAAGTAATGCGATGAAGAGAGCATAATTTCGTAGCAAATTTATCTATCACTTTGAGGCACAAATTGGTTTTATCGTGTTTATGCTTCTTACAAAATCTATCATCCCTATAAGGCATATCTTCACAAAGTTTTTGCACTCCACAAAAATTGACATGCTTGTAAGAAACTTTTTTATCATGACTAGTGCAATCATCATTAGCGTTATGGATATTCAAAGAATTCATACTAACAATATTGCAACCATGCTTATCATTCAAGGAACTCACATTAAACATTTTATCAAATTCTTCCTCTAGCAATTGAGCACAATTTTCCGATCCAACATTTTCAAGAAAGACATCATATAGATGAAGTATGTGAGGCAACCTCAATTCCAATTTTTTTAGTTTTCTTTTATAAAACCAAACTAGTGAATAAACAAGAAACTAAAAGATTCAATTGCAAGATCTAAAGATATACCTTCAAGCACTCACCTCCTCGGCAATGGCGCCAGAAAAGAGCTTGATGCCTACTACGCAACTTTTATTCTTGTAGACTCTGTTGGGCCTCCAAGCGCAGAGTTTTGTAGGACAGCAGCAAATTTCCCTCAAGTGGATGGCCTAAGGTTTATCAATCATTGGGAGGCGTAGGATGAAGATGGTCTCTCTCAAACAACCCTGCAATCAAATACAAGAAATCTCTTGTGTCCCCAACAAACCCAATACAATGGTAAATTGTATAGGTGCACTAGTTCGGCGAAGAGATGATGATACAAGTGTAGTATGGATAGTAGATATAGGTTTTTGTAATCTAAACAAATAAAAATAGTAAGGTAGCAAGTAACAAAAGTGAGCACAAACGGTATTGCAATGCTTGGAAACAAGGCCTAGGGTTCATACTTTCACTAGTGCAATCTCTCAACAGTGCTAACATAATTGAATCATATAACAATCCCTCAATATGCGACAAAGAATCACCCCGAAGTTCTTATCTAGCGGAGAACATAAGAAGAAATTGTTGTAGGGTATGAAACCACCTCAAAGTTATCCTTTCCGATCAATCTATTGAGCCATCCCTATAAGTGTCACAAACAGCCCTAGAGTTCGTACTAGAATAACACCATATGATACGCATCAACCAACTCTAATGTCACCTAGATACTCCAATGTCACCACAAGTATCCGTGAGTTGATTATTCGGTATGCATCAAACAACTTCAGATTCATAATGTTCAATCCACACAAAGAACTTCAAAGAGTACCCCAAAGTTTCTATCGGAGAAAGAAGGATGAAAACGTGTACCAACCCATATGCCTAGATTACCCCAGGGTCACGGGAATCCGCGAGTTGAACACCAAAACATACATCAAGTGACTCAATAGAAAACCCCATTGTCACCACGGGTACCCACATGCAAGACATACATCAAGTGTTCTCAAATCCAAAGTATTCAATCCGACAATAATGAAACCTCAAAGGGAAAGACTCAATTCATCACAAGAAGATAGAGAGGGAAGAAACACCATATGATCCAACTATATTAACAAAGCTCGCGGTACATCCAGATCATGCCAAATCAAGAACATGAGAGAGAGAGATCAAACACATAGCTATTGGTACATACCCTCAGCCCCGAGGGTGAACTACTCCCTCCTCATCATGGAGACCGCCGGGATGATGAAGATGGCCTCCGGTGATGATTTCCCCCTCCGGCAGGGTGCCGGGAAAGGCCTCCAAATGGGATCTCTTTGGAACAGAGGCTTGCGGCGGAGGAGTCGAAGTTCTAGGTTTATTTCTGGGGGTTTCTCTATTTATAAGAATTTTCAGCGTTGGAATCACGCGAAAAAGAGCTACGAGGGGCCCACAAGGCAACCCCACGCGACCCCCCGGGGTGCGCCGGGATACCTTGTCACCGCCTCGTGGGTCTTCTGGTCCTCCCTCAAAGTTTCGAGGGTCTCTTATGTTCCAACAAAAACGTCAAAAAGTTTCATCGCGTTTGGACTTCGTTTGGTATGGATTTTCTGGAAAACCAGAAACAAGCAGAAAACAGCAACTGGCACTGGGCACTAGGTCAATATGTTAGTCCATGAAAATCATATAAAAGTGCACCAAAACCATATAAAATTATTGCTAACATGGCATGAATACTTCATAAATTATAGATATGTTTCGTCGTACACAAAGTACAAAACGGACATCGTCATCGTCAATCACTTCTTCTTAGTCGCCTTCGGCATATCCTGGAGAACGCACCCTAGCTTCGTGAAAGGCGTGAGGTCCTGACGATGTAGTTGTTCGCGAGTGTCGACGTCAGCCCGTGTTTGTGGGCCAGCAAAGAACATCCCATCCTCTCGGACGACATCTTTCATGATGATCGACGCAAGCGTCTGCTGGATGCAATAGAACTCAACTCAAAGTTGTTCATCGGGTGCGGACGCTATGCCTGGGACCCATTCGCGGACATGGTTATCAGCTGTAGATGGCATGCGAAGTCTTTGTTCATCTCTTTGGAACTCATGCATGTGATGGATGACATAGAATTCATCCCTCCTACTTGTTTTCGGTTGCTAGACGCAGGAGAAATCAATTTTATGGCCGAAACACAGCTCGCCCGTCCTTTATTTTATGTGCCTGATGTAGCCTCCCCTAAGGCTGTAGCCAAAGAGAGCTTTATCCAGAACACTCTTGATTTGGGTGAAGTCTTTCTTCTCCTTATTTTTGGACGAGTCCAAATAGAGAGCGTGGGATACTTGCGCGTAGAGAACGATAAGGATGTTATGCTCGCTGCGCAAAATAAATTAACCTCCATACGTGCAAAGGAATGATTGAAATGTACGAAAGGATGTGTTGTAGTGGCTAGCCACGAATGATTTATGTGGGATAGTAAGGCAGGAGAATCATTTCCTTCTCCTTATTCGCCACCATGAAGTCTTCAATGTACTTCCTGGCAGCGTCACGTTCCGCCTCGCCGGCCTTCAAGAAGTTCTCAAACATGTAGTAGGGGTCTACTACCGCGATGGCCGAGATTTGCTCTTTCCTGGCCACCTAGTTTAGATGGAGCGCAAAAAGGCAGACGAACGTAAAACCGAGCCGCCTCATGTGATACATCTCAAAGATGTAATCAAACCACAGGAAGAACATGTCCGCGGGGGATATGTCGACGAAGCCTAAGCCCTTCGGCACCTTAACCGCGTAAAATGGGTATCCTGGCTTTTTCGATCAGAGAAGAGTATTCTCTGTATTAAGCACATGCTCATGCAATCTCCTGAAATCCCCAGTTGTGGCGTTGAGTGCATCCGGCGGTAGCATCGTCTCGCCTGCGACATGGAGCAGCGGCGCTTTTCGGGTCGGTACCCTATCCTAAACCCGGATCGCCGGAGGCGGCTAGCTGCAGCAAGCTTTGGCAGCAGGGCCTTTCTTCGGTCTCTTCCTTTGCTTCTTCGGGGGCACAGGTAGTGAGCCTACCATACCCTCCATGACCGCCGCCCCCATTGTGGCCAGGCTCAGTATTATACGCTGCTCTGCTAGTTGTTCCTGGGTGTAGGCATCTGGAGGCGTGTCCTGGGAGGATTACCTGAACAAAGACTTCTTGCACCCAACCCAAGGACATTCTTCCTTCTCCGGTAGATCAGTCGTCATAGGCAGTTGTATTGATGTACCTCTGTCGTCATAGGTAGTTGTATTGATGTACTAGCTAGTGTCATCCTCCTCCATGTCATCATCATCTTGATCCACGGGGGCAGCATGATCAGCCACCGAAACGCTTGGACCTACTTCTTCGTGTCTGCTCTGACGACCCAGCAAGACAGAGTGTGGTAATGGTGGAGTGGTCTTACCTTGGATCGGCCTCAGCATGAATGGTGTTGCCGTTGGTGTGCTCCCGGCCGCCTCCACACGAAGAAGTTTTTTCGACCACGGCATCGTTTAATTTTTGCATTATCCCAGCAATGTCGGGCTCTCGTCATTGTGACGCCCCCGGCCCGACCGTGCACTAATCATACACGCAAATGCACACGATCGAGATCAGAGACTCACGGGAAGATATCACAACACAACTCTAAACACAAATAAAAGGCATACAAGCTTTATATTACAAGCCAGGGGCCTCGAGGGCTCGAATACATAAGCTCGCGATCAAGCGTCAGCGGAAACAACATAATATCTGAGTACAGACATAAAAGGGAAACAAGTTTGCCTTAAGAAGGCTAGCATAACAACGACACTGATCGAAAAGGCGTAGGCCTCCTGCCTGGGAACCTCTGAATCTACTCCTGGTCGACGGTCTCCACGTAGTAGTAGGCTCCAGCGAAAGTGTAGTAGCAGTCGTCGGCAGGAGCAGCTGGCTCCGGGGCTCCGTCATCTGGTCGCAGCGATCGGGTATGGAGGAAAAGAATAGCAAAGCAACCGTGAGTACTCATTCAAAGTACTCGCAAGACTGACATCAGAACTATACTAAGTATGCATCGGTATCAAAGGAATGGGGCTATATCTTTGGACTAAACAGCAAAAATGCCAGAACAGAGGGGGAAGGCCTAGCCTATCGAAGACTAGCATCTTCAGCGTCTTGCAGCATTAGAAGAGTGCAGATTAGCATAATATAAAATAGCAAGCATGTAATAGCAAAGCCTAGGAATCCTTCCTCGACTCCTTGCGAGAAAGCGATCCCGGAGCTTACAGTTAAAGTAACATGAATTCAGTTCAAATTGGGGTAGATCAGGATACAACACTGAGCGTCCTGTTACCGTGGACACGACTATTCGAATAGATATATCTTCCCTGCAGGGGTGCACTACTGTTACCCAACACGCTCGATTAACTCTGGCCGGACACACTTTTCCGGGTCATGCCCGGCCTCGGCTGATCGACACGACGTAGTCCTACCTAGGCTCAACAGAGAGGTCCCCGCCGGTCTACATCCTAAGCGCTCCGGGGTCTTGGGCCCATCGCCCTTTGCACTCCGGGTCGTTGCGAGCAGGGCGAGTCCAGGCACCACCTCTGTCCTGGATGGCGCCGGCCCAGCCGTGCCGCAATGCTGAACTAGACATCTGACAAAGCTTTCGGCTGATACATACGGCGTAGAGGGCCCCATAAACCATTATCCCATGTGGTGGTAGTGCGTATATGGCCAGCGGCCAACTCAGATCAAATACCCAAATCCGTTAGTGTGTTGGGAGCTCGCGGTGGCAATCAGTACTCCTGTCGTCCCGTCTCGAGGAAGTGCAACAAGGGTCAGGCCCATCCCTCTCTAGGGCGGTCTCTGCCTGCCCGGCCGCGCCTCGTAATTATCTCGCGGGTACCCTCCAGGTTAACCCGACTTCACATTTCCCCGCGGGTACCCCTCGGGGTCGACCCGCCTGCAACAAAGGTCTGAGGTAAAAGTCATGGTAACTGTGTGTCCAAAACACCAAAGGAAAACCCGAGGAATCGCCCTCGATGGACTCCTACTCGATGTAATCCGTTAAGGAGAACCAGGAGGAATCACCCTCGATGGTCCCCACTTGAGGGGTTGCACGACAGAGTCATCATCGGAAAGGGGAGAGCGAGGAATCACCCTCTGCAATCACCATCGATGTGCTATACTACAAGGATATCATCAGGAGTGCAGTACGAGGTATCACTCCTGCCACTCGATAGTAGCCCTGCAGAGCCGTACAACTAAGGGGGTGTGCGGTGATGTGACGGTAACTGCACATCGATCACAATGATCGAGGTACTGGTAACAAAGCGGGGCAACAGGGACAAGGGTGAGGGGTCACTGATGGATCACTAACCAACCTATTCTAAGCAGTTTAGGATGACAGGTAAAGTAATCACAGCAGGTTACAAAAATAGGCTATGCATCAGAATAGGAGCAAGCAATTACAGTAGCAAAATCTAATGCAAGCATGAGGGAGAAGGAATAGGCGATATAGGAATGATCAAGGGGGTTTTGCTTCCCTGGAAGCTCTGCTGAAAGGGTCTGATCGTAAGGGGCATAGTCGTACTCGGCAGCAGCGTCGGTCTCGGAGTCTACCGGAGAGAAGAGGGGGGAAGAAACAATAAATACAAGCAACATATGCAATAGAGGTGCATGACATGTCAAACATGCAGTGCTAGGGGTGTTCTAACGCAGTACTACGCAAGTTAGTCGGAGCGGGAAACATCTGAAGGTGTTTTACCAGCTCCGGGCAATTATCGGTCAGATGAATCGGAGAGGAAAGTTCCATGTTCATCATGTTAGAGGGGTGTGACAGGTATGTGGGTGCCATAATCGGATTCTTCATATTTTTCTGATCATTTTTCATATATAAATTATTTTCATCCGAGTTACGGTTTATTTTATATGATTTTTCAAAGTTTTATCGAATTTCTGGAATTATTTTAATTATTAATTTCGAATTATCCAAAACAGTGGCTGGTGACGTCAGCAGAACGTCATGATGACATCAGCAGTCAACCCAGCCGGTTGACTGGTCAATCTGACCAGTGGGTCCCACCAGTCAATGACTGTTTTAACTAAACAGGGGTTAGATTTATCTAAGTAAGTTAATTAACAGGTGGGACCCAGTTGTCAGTGACTGATTAAGTTAACTAATTAACTAACAGATTAATTAACGGTTTAATTAACATTTTATTTATTTTAAAATCGTTTTAAACGGGTGGGGTCCACATGTCAGTGGCCCACGCTACCCAGTCAGCGGGGTTGACCCAGTCAACCCTGACAGCGGGACCCACAGGGCCCACGGGCAGTGTCACTGGGGGTGGGCCCCAGGTGGCCACGTCGGCGCCGGCCACCAGAGCGCTCCGGCGAGCTCTCCCGCGGCGACCGAACTCCGGCGAGCTCGGGATTGCGCTGTGGTGCACCAAATCGCGCGCGGCCGGGCTCTCTGGAACGAGCACTTCGAGCCGCGCCCGTTGGTGGTGGTCTCGGCGGCTGAGGTGGCCGGAATCGGGCGCGGCGACGACGGCGGGCGGCGGCGGCTTCGGGTGGTGCTCGTGATCGGCGATGCAGTGCGCGCGCGAGCGAACTAAATGGCCAGAAGGCCTCTACGCGACGCGGCGAGCGCGATGGTGGCACGCACGGGACCCAACGGTCACCGTGGCTACGCCGGCTACGAGCCCGTGCGGAGGCGGGCTCGGCCACGACGGGGACGTCGGCTAGAGGACGACCAAGAGGGAGCGAGGAGAGGGGAGAGGTAGCGGTGCTCACGGGGAGCCGATAATGGTGCTTAGCGGGCTCGGGGAGGGGTTGGTGGCGCCGGAATCGTCGCCGGAGTTCGGTGGCCGTAGGAGGAAGAAGAGCTCGTGGGCGTCGCTGCGGTGGCTCCCGGCCCGAATGGAGGGCACCAGGCGATGCAGCGGTCGACGGCGGTGCGAACGGACATGACGGCGAGGCGTGAGCTAGCGGGTGGCCACGGGATCGAGCGGAGGCGCAGCCATGGCTTCTCGGGCGAGCTCGATGGTGAGCAAGGGAGAGGGGGAAAGGAGGGCTAGGGTTCGCCAGGGGCTTGCGGGCATCCTTATCCAGCGCGGGGCACCGCTAGATTGTCGACAGCGAGGCAATCAGCGGGTGGACGGCGCGCGCGCGTTCGGTGAGCGCCATGGCTTCTGGCCAGTGAGAGGAACGAGAAGGCCTCGCCGGGCTGGGCCGAATTGCACTGTGCACTGGAAGCCCAAGTGCACAGTAGCCCGTTGTTCTTTTCCTTTTTCTTTTCTGTTTTGTTTTTGCTTTTCTGTTTTGCAAAATGTTTGGCCCCAAATTGACTTTTGTAAAATGTGTAACTTGTCTCAACAAATACTATGCAATATCTAGTACTGCCATAAAAAGGTTTGGAGTTAATTTGATTTCATTTGAATTTTGGATTAATTAAAATAGATTAAACATTGTTGTTTTATTACTGTTTTAGGATGTTAGAGTCATTTAAATAATTCAATTAATGTTGATTTTATTTTTATAATTGCTTTGGGAATATTTGCAATATTATGAACTATTTAGTTCATGGATTTGAACAACTTTTAAATTCACTTTAAATTTGAATTTCAATTTGAATTGGAATTTGAAATGAGATATGATTCCAATGATGATTAAGCACTGTTATGCATGGTGACTTGGCATGATTAAGAGGTGATCATTGTAGTTAATACATGGGGGTGTTACAATTCTCCTCCTCTAAAAGAAATTCTCGTCCCGAGAATTTAGGAGGTGTAAGGGAAAAGATCGAGGTTCTTATTCCAGGGGGCTTGGCATTAATCCGCTAGAGTAATTTCCATTAACGGATTGTGCAACTATTTACTCCTAACGTCATGCGCGTATGCAAAAACTTTTGACGTGAACGAGTGCAATGCTCCCGAATAATTTAAAACAAAAGCTGGTACTGAGTTAATCAAGAAGAGTACCGTTCACAGTGGCAAGCTGGTCCTGAGCTTCATTCAGATCAACATGGTAAGCTTGACCACGACCATAAGAAGGTCAGGCATTATTGTTGCGGGGTTGGTTGTTGCCACGGCCATTTCCACGGCCAGCAGGGGGAAGTGCAAGCTGATTCTGGTTCTGAGGGCATTCTCTGGAACGGTGACCTGGACGGCCACACTTGAAGCAGAGCCCATCACTGGGACGGGGAGCAGGAGCTCGAAGTAGCGGAGCTTGAGGTCTTGGCTGCCCCGGCGGTGGAGGAGGTGCTGTTGGATGGTACATGCTGTGAGGAATCCAGATACGGCGCTTCTGCGATGACGAGCCCGAAGATGAGCCAACGTCATGGTGGTGCTTGATGGCATTCTTTTGTTCCATCTGAGCGGTCTCAACCTGGATAGCCTTGTTCACGAGGGTGGCAAAGTCGGTGAAGTCATGAACAGCAAGTGCAAGCTTGAGGTCTGGGTGGAATCCATTACGGAATTTCTCCTGTCTACGAGCATCAGTGGCAATGTCTTTTTCGGCATAGCGGGATAGGTTAAGGAATTCCCGCTGATAAGCTTCAACAGTTTTATTGCCCTGAGTGAGGTTGCGAAACTCTCTTTTCTTCCAGTCCATGATTCCCTGAGGAATGTAATGGGCACGGAAAGTAGTCTGAAACTCGATCCAGGTAACGACTGTCCCAGCAGGTAGTGAACGCATGTGGGTGTCCCACCATTGGGCAGCGGGACCCTTCAAGAAGTAGGAAGCGAAGGTGACAAGGTTGGCAGGGGCGACATTGGCAGATTCCATCTCAAAGGCGATGTCGCGAAGCCAGTCATCAGCATCCAGTGGCTGCTCCGAGTTGCGGAAAATGGACGGGTTGAGGCGCATGAATTCTTGCAGTGTTATTTGAGCAGGTTGCTGATTCTGAGCATTCTGGTTCTGATTTGGAAACTGAGCCATGATTCCAACCATGAACTGGCGGTTCAGCTCGAATTGCTGCATCATAGCTGCCATATAGTCTGGCGGGGGTGGATCATTGGCAGCACGGCCACGACCATGACCTGCGGGTCTAACCATCCTGCTAAGATTTAACAGGGGGTAGTTTAGTAAATACAACTGTAAGTGTTTAGAGACAAGCATGATGTAACACGACAATGAACAAGTGGTGCAATAGATTCATAATAGTAGTCAATTAAGACATACAGATCCATACACAAAGTCGGTTACATGTGGACAGCATAAGTTCGGAAATTCAAACAGCTAGACATACTAGGCGGCGCGCAGGCACGCGATAGGGAATACAACAACGGGACATAGCAAAGGCTACAGCAATGTCGGGGAATACCACTGAAACCAGGTAACTGCAGGTGCTGACGATGAGTGTCCACGGCAGAAAGGTCATGTGCTCCGTGCTTACTCTGATGCAGAACCCGATCTCGAGCTGGGAGGAGAGGTCCACGTGTGGGTGTGCGACCTCCAACAGCAGGCCAATCGATACCTGCAAGCATCTGAGTCCTGCGCGGGTAAAGAATGTACTCTGGATGTATCCCTGCCCGAACAGCTGGCAGCAACTATGTCATAGCCTCGTAGAGACGTGCGCGAGTGGCAAACAACTCGACGGCAACGGCCCGGGCAGTGCGATCCAGAGCCTGAGTGCACTGAATCAAAACCTGCGCGTCGTATCGACGTCGCTCGTAAGGGGCACAGACAGCTGTGTAGTATCCGGTACCATCTCCAGCAGGGGCATACGGGATGTATCGGAACTCGGAGTCATCCAAGCGACTATGCTTGCCACGAAGACGTGCGACAGCAGAATGGGCAGCGTCATGGACTGCCATATCAATCGTCACGCCGATAGCGTGAAAAGTGTGCAACTCAGTGTCGGAGTCGTTTCGCTGATCAAAGATACGAACATCGGCATGGTACTGCTCCTGGTTGAACTCGCGGAAATCCTCGTAAACCATGTACTCGGGGTACCAGCGGTAGCCCAATCTGGTCAGGAGGGCGATCAGGATAGCTGGAAAACCAGTCGCATCACGAGCACAAGTCCGAAGTACAAGCTGCGTCGTGGGACACGGCGGAAACAAGCGATCCAACTGAAACAGAGGAGATTTCAAGATTGTCAAATGACAGTGAGTGAACTCTTGCATCGTACATTTTAGGGAAGTAATTTGCAGATAATCAAAGCTCCGGATGGACGTGATCACGAGAACCTAGAGTCAGAGTTAGTAAAATTTTAACCCGAATAGAAGAGAGAGTAGAATCCCAGAGTAAGGAAGAGGAATAAAAGATCCTAATACCATCCATTGGCGACGTGGGCCCGTAAGCCGCACAGCCATGTTAGTAAAACAGTTTTTCAAAGACTAGACTCAACTTCGGCCAAGTAGATGGAAAGGGGCTACCTACACGCAGTCGGCTCTGATACCAGCTTGTGACGCCCCCGGCCCGACCGTGCACTAATCATACACGCAAATGCACACGATCGAGATCAGAGACTCACGGGAAGATATCACAACACAACTCTAAACACAAATAAAAGGCATACAAGTTTTATATTACAAGCCAGGGGCCTCGAGGGCTCGAATACATAAGCTTGCGATCAAGCGTCGGCGGAAACAACATAATATCTGAGTACAGACATAAAAGGGAAACAAGTTTGCCTTAAGAAGGCTAGCATAACAACGACACTGATCGAAAAGGCGCAGGCCTCCTGCCTGGGAACCTCTGAATCTACTCCTGGTCGACGGTCTCCACGTAGTAGTAGGCTCCAGCGAAAGTGTAGTAGCAGTCATCAGCGGGAGCAGCTGGCTCCGGGGCTCCGTCATCTGGTCGCAGCGATCGGGTATGGAGGAAAAGAATAGCAAAGCAACCGTGAGTACTCATCCAAAGTACTCGCAAGACTGACATCAGAACTATACTAAGTATGCATCGGTATCAAAGGAATGGGGCTATATCTTTGGACTAAACAGCAAAAATGCCAGAACAGAGGGGGAAGGCCTAGCCTATCGAAGACTAGCATCTTCAGCGTCTTGCAGCATTAGAAGAGTGCAGATTAGCATAATATAAAATAGCAAGCATGTAATAGCAAAGCCTAGGAATCCTTCCTCGACTCCTTGCGAGAAAGCGATCCCGGAGCTTACAGTTAAAGTAACATGAATTCAGTTCAAATTGGGGTAGATCGGGATACAACACTGAGCGTCTTGTTACCGTGGACACGGCTATTCGAATAGATATATCTTCCCTGCAGGGGTGCACTACTGTTACCCAACACGCTCGATTAACTCTGGCCGGACACACTTTTCCGGGTCATGCCCGGCCTCGGCTGATCGACACGACGTAGTCCTACCTAGGCTCAACAGAGAGGTCCCCGCCGGTCTACATCCTAAGCGCTCCGGGGTCTTGGGCCCATCGCCCTTTGCACTCCGGGTCGTTGCGAGCAGGGCGAGTCCAGGCACCACCTCTGTCCTGGATGGCGCCGGCCCAGCCGTGCCGCAATGCTGAACTGGACATCTGACAAAGCTTTCGGCTGATACATACGGCATAGAGGGCCCCATAAACCATTATCCCACGTGGTGGTAGTGCGTATATGGCCAGCGGCCAACTCAGATCAAATACCCAAATCCGTTAGTATGTTGGGAGCTCGCGGTGGCGATCAGTACTCCTGTCGTCATGTCTCGAGGAAGTGCAACAAGGGTTAGGCCCATCCCTCTCTAGGGCGGTCTCTGCCTGCCCGGCCGCGCCTCGTAATTATCTCGCAGGTACCCTCCAGGTTAACCCGACTTCACATTTCCCCGCGGGTACCCCTCGGGGTCGACCCGCCTGCAACAAAGGTCTGAGGTAAAAGTCATGGTAACCGTGTGTCCAAAACACCAAAGGAAAACCCGAGGAATCACCCTCGATGGACTCCTACTCGATGTAATCCGTTAAGGAGAACCAGGAGGAATCACCCTCGATGGTCCCCACTTGAGGGGTTGCACGACAGAGTCATCATCGGAAAGGGGAGAGCGAGGAATCACCCTCTGTAATCACCATCACTACAGGAATCAGCTAATTTGCCGTGTGCCATAGCAGACAGCAAAGGACCAGGCCACCGATGGCAAACGTCTTTGCCGTCTGCCACGGACGGCAAACACTTCCGGCACTGAAAGTCACGGTAATGACTTTGTTTGCCGTCTGCGTAAAAACAGCTGACGGCAAAGAAGTTTGCCGTCCGCTTTCCTGGCCAAGCTGACGGCAAAGATCATGGACGGCAAAGAATAGCGGTTAGCCCCGTTAGGTGGCTAACGGCAGACTTTGCCGTCTGCCGGCCGACGGCAAACTTTGCCGTCAGCCCTATGACGTCAGCAGACCCATGGCTAACCGTCACTTCTGCTTAGTCTTTGCCGTCTGCCAGGCTGGTCTTTGCCGTCTGCTAGCAGACGGCAGAATGACCAAATTGTCAGACCTGATACTCCCAGGTTGAATAGGTTGCTGCCACGTGGCACCTTTGCCGTCCGCCTACCGACGGCAAAGGGCATTGCCGTCGGCTGGCAGACGGCAAAGTGCTTGTATTGTTACTGTTTTGTCTGTTTTCTGTTATATCCCTGCATTTTCAAAAGACATATATGATATATATAGTTTCAACCTCAAGCATAGCCCATGTATCCAACATCTAGCAGTCCATCGAATGCAAGAGAACACATAGGGTATTAAAAGATCCAATACATACATAGTTTCACGGAGTTCATCCATATATACATACATAGTTTCACATTGTTCATCAATACAAATCAAAACAAAAACTAAACACTAGCAGTCCATCAATGCCTGCTTCCATGAAGTGAATCAAACCTGCAAAAATGGGAGTAAGAAAGTTAGAAGAAGAATAAGAAGAAGAAGACTAGAAGAAGAAGACTAGAAGAAGAAGAAGAAGAAGAAGACTAGAAGAAGAAGAAGAAGAAGAAGAAGAAGAAGAAGAAGAGAAGAAGAAGAAGAAGAAGAAGAAGAAGAAGAAGAAGAAGAAGAAGAAGAAAGAAAGAAGAAGAAGAATAAGAATAAGAAAAAGGAGTAGAGGATGGAGAAAAAGAAAGAAGAGAAAAAGGAAGAATAAGAATATATTTTCTTCTTCTTCTTCTCTCCTTTTCTCATCTTTCTTCTTCTCTTCTATCTTTTTATCATTTTCCTTCTCATTCTTCTTCTTTTATTCTTTCTTTTTCTTCTCTTTCTTCTTCTATTCTTTGTTTTTCTCCTCTTCCTTGTTTTTCTTCTTCTTATTCCTTATTTGTGTCATTTTAGAGCTAACTTAAGTAATTATGCCATTTTTGAGCTAACTAAGCTTATTATGTCAGTTTGGAGGAAAATAAGGTAAGTATAGGTCATTTTTGTGCTAACCTAGGTAATTATGCCATTTTTGAGCTAACTTAGGTAAGTATAGGTCATTTTAGAGCTAACTTAGGTAATTATGTTATTTTGGAGGAAAATAAGCTAAGTATATGACATTTATGAGCTAACCAAGGTTATTATGTCATTTTTGAAATGAATAAGCTAATTATGTCATAAATGAACTAAATAAGCTAATTATCTCATTTTGGAGGATAATTAGCTAAGTATGTCTTTTTCGGGGAAAATAAGCTAAGTATGTGGCATAATAGGGCTAACAAGCATGTACGAAGCTAAGTATGCATTTGTTAAGCAAAAATGGGAGTAAGAAAGTTAGAAGAAGAAGAAGAAGAAGACTAGAAGAAGAAGAAGAAGAAGAAGAAGAAGAAGAAGAAAGAGAAGAAGAAGAAGAAGAAGAAGAAGAAGAAGAAAGTGAAGACGAAGAAGAAGAAGAATAAGAATAAGAAGGAATAGAAGATGGAGAAAAAGAAAGAAGAGAAAAAGGAAGAATAAAAGAGCTTAGGTAAGCTTATTATGTCATTTTGGAGGAAAATAAGGTAAGTATAGGTCATTATTGAGCTAACTTAGGTAATTATGCCATTTTTGAGCTAACTAAGCTTATTATGTCAATTTAGAGGAAAATAAGGTAAGTATAGGTCATTTTTGTGCTAACTTAGGTAATTATGTCATTTTTGAGCTAACTTAGGTAAGTATAGGTCATTATTGAGCTAACTTAGCTTATTATGTCATTTTGGAGGAAAATAAGGTAAGTATATGACATTTATGAGCTAACAAAGGTTATTATTATGCTATTTTTAACCTAACTAAGCTAATTATGTCATAAATGAACTAAATAAGCAAATTATGTCATTTTGGAGGATAATTAGCTAAGTATGTCTTTTTTGGGGGAAATAAGCTAAATATGTGGCATATTAGGGCTAACTAGCATGTACGAAGCTAAGTATGCATTTGTTAAGCAAAACATTAGAGAAAACTTACCGTCGTCGTCATCACGATACCTCCTTCGTCGATAGCAGAGACACCACAATTTGTAGATTTTCGGTCGGCCATAGATAGCTCTTTGCCAAAGGTACGAAAGCGATACCTATTGATGTCGTATTTCTCAAATGAACGGACCTTATAGTCAAAACCATTAGCGGCTTGTCTCAATTCGGCGTCCATAGACTCTGAATTAGCCTACAAAAGTTTAATACGAAAGGATTGTTGCATTAGCCGCAAATTAGACCAAGAAATGAAATGGTCTATTAATGGCAATTACCGTTTGTTTGAACCAAGAGATGAAACCGGGATAGCCGCCTCCATGCTTTGCCAGAAGCTCATACTCTTCGATGGAATCCTTTTGGATCACCGCTCCATCCGAGAATTTGGCGACGTATCGACTGTATCAAATATCCGGGAATAAGAGCAGTTCAAAGGAATTAGAAGTTGCGAAACAATGTACCGAGAACTTACTCGATGTACGGCCGCACTTCTGTTAGGTTGTTGAAGATATACAATGAAATGGTCCGCCATTCTTCGACATCCAACACTATTGCTTTCGAAGCACCGGCTGGTGCGAGCTTCCCTTCGAATAGGCTGAGGTTGGATCCACCTTTTTTAGGGTCGCCAGCATTGTACCGAGGCTTCGGATTATGCAAATGACGATTTTTGGCTTCGTAGTGTGCTGTCACGAAGTTTGCCGCCTCCTCAGTAATGAATGCCTCGGCCATCGATGCTTCAATTCTACGTTTATTTTTACATTTTGCTCGAAGCGTCTTCTGCATCCTCTCAGTTGCATAGCACCAACGATTTTGCACGGGCCCCCCCAATCTTGCCTCGGTCGGGAGATGTAAAATCAAATGCTGCATTGGATTAACGAAGCCCGGTGGAAAGATCTTCTCTAACTTGCAGAGCAACTCCGGCGCCAACTTTTCCATGTCATCTATCACGGCAGGCGATAGTTCTTTCGCACAAAGAACACGGAAGAAATAGCTCAGCTCAGCTCTGCCAGTACTAGCCATTCATCCTCAGGGATAAAGCCACGCAACATCACCGGCATTACCCGCTCAAGCCATATGTGCCAATCATGACTCTTGAGACCAAATATTTTCAATTTTTCAAGACTCGCTCCCCTCTTTAGATTCGCTGCATACCCATCGGGGAACATCAACTGCATTTTCACCCACAAGATAATTTCCCTCATAACTGGCCTTCCAAGATTGAACCAGGCCTTTGGCTTCGTCCAGTTCTGCTTTCCTTTCGGTTGTCGCATGTTTTGTAACAGTCTATCACATAGAGTCTGCAGATCGACTCTAGCCTTAGTATTATCCTTTGACTTCCCATCTATGTTGAACAATGTACCAAAAAGGGCCTCGCCGATATTCTTTTCAGTGTGCATCACGTCGATGTTGTGTGGAAGAAGGAGGTCTTTGAAGTAAGGCAGATCCCACAAGCATGTCTTGGATCTGCCGCTTTTTGCTCATGTAATGCATCGAAGTGCTTCCACGCAGAACCATCCGATGTGTGTACCATCATCAGATTCCCATCTGCATCTAGTTCGGTTCTTTTGACCATTTTGTGCCATGTCATCTGTCTGGCCGTCTCTTCAACCATGAAAAGACGTTGAAGTCTTGGTACGATTGGCAGATACCGAAGAACATTAACGGGGATTTTGGTCTGCCTCTTCTCACCCATACCGTTGTCTACCACAACATACCTGGAAGAGTTGCAAATGGGACAATAGTTCAAGTCCGCATACTCAAGCCTAAATAAGGCACATCCTTTCTCACAGGCATCTATGTAGAAGTGCATGCTCTAGCCAATGCAACCAAAAGACCGATCTATGGAAGAGACTAGGCAATACATTTATACGTCAACACTCCCCCTCACGTATGGCTCCCTCAGGCCTAAACGTGAACCAAAAGTGGGCTGCAATTTTAATTGCGCCAGCCGGGTCTTGAACTCAAGACCTCTTGGCTCTGATACCATGTAGAAGTGGATGCTCTAGCCAATGCAACCAAAAGACCGATCTATGGGAGAGGGTCGGACATTATACTCCAACACTCCAAATGTCATATAAATGTATTGCCTAGTCTCTACCATAGATCGGTCTGATGGGTGAACTGGTTAGGTGCATAAGCTTACAACCAAGAGGTTCAGGGTTCAAAACCCAGTAAACGCAATAAATAATTGCGGCCTGCCCCCGCTTCCGATGCCCATGTCATAAACTCCAAAGAAGTATAGACGTGAGGGGGAGTGTTGGAGTATAATGTCCGACCCTCTCCCATAGATCGGTCTTTTGGTTGCATTGGCTAGAGCATGCACTTCTACAATCTATCTTCTCATAGGGCATCTTAAGTGCACGGAGGATTTTGTCCGACTGGCACAGGTTTGCAGGCATTACATGGCCTTTGGGTAGAAAGCGTCCAAATAGTGTCATCATCGCGTCGTAGCATTCTCTGCCCAAGTTGAATTGAGCCTTCAGAGCCATTACTTGTGCGATGGCATCCAGCTGACAAAGCTCAGTGTGCTCGTGGAGAGGACGTTTTGAAGACTCCAACATTTCATTGAAGGCCTTTGCAGATTCCTCCATCTCATCGTCCGAATCCCGAGCATCATCAAAGTCTTGCACCATGTCTTCGATCCCGGTACCATGCTTGTCGGTGCGACGACGAACCACCTCAGCTCTGGTACGTTGGGCAGACTCTCCATGAAATGTCCACACCGTATAATCGGGTGTAAACCCCCACTTCTGCAGGTGTTTACCCATTTCATCCTCTTTCCACTGAGAAAAGTTGTCGCACCTAACACAGGGGCACCAGGTTTTTCTCTGGCCATTTGCAAATGCGGCTTTCACAAACCCCTTGGTTTTTGTTAACCATTCATTGCTCATGTCTTCCTGACTAGTGTGACCGGTGTACATCCACGCACGATCACTCATCTTGCCTACCTACTAAACACCCAAGAAATATATATATAATTCATCATATATATTCATTAGTTAATGAAGTTTGTCAATTTTTATTACGTCCATGCAACCTACACGCTAATAGGTAAAGATAGGTCCTAATCCCACCCGAGTATGTGTAGATTGGGTTCGTTTTCCCATGCTCTGCTCCGGATCCGACGCAAAATTTCGGCAGCACCTCCCCGCTGTTCTCCTGATACACGTCTCGGCAATAAACAGAGAGGATGTGTACCCGAAGAACAACAGGGAGGCACTGACGAAATTCTGCATCGGATCCGGAGCAGAGCATGGGAAAACGAACCCAATCTACACATACTTGGGCTGTCCATGGATAACGTGGACAATTCGAAAGGATGGCGGTTATAAATATGCAAAGACATGCATATTTATAGATGCCGCCCTTTCGAACGGGAGACGCATACTGGTCACGCATACTGATGATTGAAGACACCTATAGCTAGCAAATTTCATCGGCACGAAGACCGGAACAGAGCAAATTAAGGGGGGAGGAGGAGATGTCATTTGTGCTCACCCACGAATGCAGGGGAGCTCGTCAAACGCACGGGGAGGTCGTCGAACACCAGACCCTCGCAGCGACGAAACAACTGCACATTTAAATCCACCCGATCAACATGAATATTCAATCCCGATAAAAAATCTATATATATATATATATATATATAACTACTTTTCTATTTTTTTTTCTATTCTCCTCTATTCCTTCTTCTTCTCCTCTTTTTCTTCTTCTTCAGACCATCTTCTGTTTTTCCTCTTCTTCTCCTCTTCTCCTCTTTTTCTTCTTCTTCCTATACTTCTCCTCTTCTTCTTCTCCTCTTCTTCTTCTCCTTCTTCTTCTTCTTTTCTTCTCCTCCTCCTCCTCTTCTTCTTCTTCTTTTCTTCTCCTCCTCCTCCTCTTCTTCTTCTTCTTCTTCTTCTTCTTCTTCTTCTTCTTTTCCTCTCCTCCTCCTCTTCTTCTTCTTCTTCTTCTTCTTCTTCTTCCTTCTTTTTTTTTCATCTTTCTTCTTCTTCTTCTAATTATCTAAACCTAAACCTAAACCTAGCACTAACCTAAACCTAGCACTAATTAACCTAAACCTAAACAGCAAAAAATAGAAAAAAAAAGCTCACCTTGGAGGAGGGACGCGGTGGTGGAGGAGGGCCGGCGCAGGGAGGAAGGCGGCGCCGCGGTGGTGGAGAAGGGCCGCGGGGAGGGGGGCGGCGCCGTGGCCTGGCTCCGTCGGTGGGGCGTCGCGGGGCTCGCCGCGGCCTGGCTCCGGCGGTGGGGCGCCGCGGGCGCAGGGGCCGGGGGGCGGGGCGGGCGCAGGGGCCGGGGGGCGGGGCAGGCGCAGGGGCCGGCGGCGGTGCTGGGCGGCGTCGGGAACGGCGGGGCTGGGGCGGCGGGTGGGGTGGGTGAGGTGGGGGGAGAGAGAGAGGGGGGAAGAGAGAGAGGGGGGTTACGGCCGTTAGATAGGCATCCTCTTTGCCGTCTGCTAGCAGATGGCAAAGAGCAAGCGGACGGCATCCAGCCCGTTCATCTGACCTAGCCAGCTCCACGGTCCAGTGAGGCCCAGCTGGTATCTTTGCCGTCTGCTGGCAGACGGCAAAGAATGCACTGATGGCAAACTATATCTTTGCCATGAGTCCGCTCTTTGCCGTCTGCTTTTTGTAAGCGGATGGCAAATACCTTTTGTGCCATCCGCTAGCAGACGGCAAAGAACTGGCTGATGGCAAATTCTCTGATTCCAGTAGTGCATCGATGTGCTATACTACAAGGATATCATCAGGAGTGAAGTACGAGGTATCACCCCCGACACTCGATAGTAGCCCTGCAGAGCCGTACAACTAAGGGGGTGTGCGGTGATGTGACGGTAACTGCACATCGATCACAATGATCGAGGTACTAGTAACAAAGCGGGGCAACAGGGACAAGGGTGAGGGGTCACTGATGGATCACTAACCAACCTATTCTAAGCAGTTTAGGATGACAGGTAAAGTAACAACAGCAGGTTACAAAAACAGGCTATGCATCAGAATAGGAGCAAGCAATTACAGTAGCAAAATCTAATGCAAGCATGAGGGAGAAGGAATAGGCGATATAGGAATGATCAAGGGGGTTTTGCTTGCCTGGAAGCTCTGCTGAAAGGGGCTGGTCGTCAGGGGCGTAGTCGTACTCGGCAGCAGCGTCGGTCTCGGGGTCTACCGGAGAGAAGAGGGGGGAAGAAACAATAAATACAAGCAACAAATGCAATAGAGGTGCATGACATGTCAAACATGCAGTGCTAGGGGTGTTCTAACGCAGTACTACGCAAATTAGTCGGAGCGGAAAACATCTGGAGGTGTTTTACCAGCTCCGGGCAATTATCGGTCAGATGAATCGGAGGGGAAAGTTCCATGTTCATCATGTTAGAGGGGTGTGACAGGTATGTGGGTGGCATAATCGGATTCTTCATATTTTTCTGATCATTTTTCATATATAAATTATTTTCATCCGAGTTACGGTTTATTTTATATGATTTTTCAAAGTTTTATCAAATTTTTGGAATTATTTTAATTATTAATTTCGAATTATCCAAAACAGTGTGTAGTGACGTCAGCAGAACGTCATGATGACGTCAGCAGTCAACCCAGCCGGTTGACTGGTCAATCTGACCAGTGGGTCCCACCAGTCAGTGACTGTTTTAACTAAACAGGGGTTAGATTTATCTAATTAAGTTAATTAACAGGTGGGACCCAGTAATCAGTGACTGATTAAGTTAACTAATTAACTAACAGATTAATTAATGGTTTAATGAACATTTTATTTATTTTAAAATCATTTTAAACGGGTGGGGTCCACATGTCAGTGGCCCACGCTGCCCAGTCAGCGGGGTTGACCCAGTCAACCCTGACAGCGGGACCCACAGGGCCCACGGGCAGTGTCACTGGGGGTGGGCCCCAGGTGGCCACGTCGGTGCCGGCCACCGGAGCTCTCCCGCGGCGGCCGAACTCCGGCGAGCTCGGGAGTGCGCTGTGGTGCACCAAATCGCGTGCGGCCGGGCTCTCTGGAACGAGCACTTCGAGCCGCGCCCGTTGGTGGTGGTCTCGGCGGCTGAGGTGGCTGGAATCGGGCGCGGCGACGGCGGCGGCTTCGGGTGGTGCTCGGGATCGGCGATGCAGTGCGCGCGCGAGCGAACTAAATGGCCAGAAGGCCTCTACGCGACGCGACGAGCGCGATGGTGGCACGCACGAGACCCAACAGTCACCGTGGCTACGCCGGCGACGAGCCCGTGCGAAGGCGAGCTCGGCCACGACGGGGACGTCGGCTAGAGGACGACCGAGAGGGAGCGAGGAGAGGGGAGAGGTAGCGGTGCTCACGGGGAGCCGGTAGTGGTGCTTAGCGGGCTCGGGGAGGGGTTGGTGGCGCCGGAATCATCGCCGGAGTTCGGTGGCCGTAGGAGGAAGAAGAGCTCGTGGGCGTCGCTGCGGTGGCTCCTGGCCCGAATGGAGGGCACCAGGCGATGAAGCGGTCGACGGCGGTGCGAACGGACACGACGGCGAGGCGTGAGCTAGCGGGTGGCCGCGGGATCGAGCGGAGGCGCAGCCATGGCTTCTCGGGCGAGCTCGATGGCGAGCAGGGGAGAGGGGGAAAGGAGGGCTAGGGTTCGCCAGGGGCTTGCGGGCGTCCTTATCCGGTGCGGGGCACTGCTAGATTGTCGACAACGAGGCAATCAGCGGGTGGACGGCGCGCGCGCGTTCGGCGAGCGCCATGGCTTCTGGCCAGCGAGAGGAAGGAGAAGGCCTCGCCGGGCTGGGCCGAATTGCACTGTGCACTGGAAGCCCAAGTGCACAGTAGCCCGTTGTTCTTTTCCTTTTTCTTTTCTGTTTTGTTTTTGCTTTTCTGTTTTGCAAAATGTTTGGCCGCAAATTGACTTTTGTAAAATGTGTAACTTGTCTCAACAAATACTATGCAATATTTAGTACTGCCATAAAAAGGTTTGGAGTTAATTTGATTTCATTTGAATTTTGGATTAATTAAAATAGATTAAACATTGCTGTTTTATTACTGTTTTAGGATGTTAGAGTCATTTAAATAATTCAATTAATGTTGATTTTATTTTTATAATTGCTTTGGGAATATTTTCAATATTATGAACTATTTAGTTCATGGATTTGAACAACTTTTAAATTCACTTTAAATTTGAATTTCAATTTGAATTGGAATTTGAAATGAGATATGATTCCAAAGATGATTAAGCACTGTTATGCATGGTGACTTGGCATGATTAAGAGGTGATCACTGTAGTTAATACATGGGGGTGTTACAGTCATCCTCTCCCCCGGTTCAAAGCAGATGAGTCAAACTCTCTTGGCCCGGTATTACACGAGCCACAGAAACCCTGAACGCGTCACCGGGCATCGGCCGGCCATGGAACAAGATCACATGGCTTCACTATTGTACGCTTTGCTACATCCACCAACTAGCCGTTGATGTGGTATAGGAGGGTGCATGGAGTTTCGTCGGCCTGCGAAGACATGTGCGGCGTCTGAGAAATGAAAGGCAAAGGAAATGAAGATTAAATATGTTGATGAGTGTGCGACGCATAATTACCGTGACGGCGTTGAGCTCATCTAGTGTCGACGCCCCGCCGAGCATGCCAGAGACGGAGGAGGGGCTGCTATGAGCGGCGGTGGCGGGTGCGGGTGCTGGTGCGGCTGCTATGTTGACCGAGCTGCTCCCGACGAAGCTGGGAACGGGTGGCGGAATGCCTAGATTTTCATTCATCCACTTCACGAGCCACGGAAGCGCGGTAGACCACTGAGCTACAAATTCTAGTTGAGCTACAGCTTGGGCTGCCTCGACTGCCGCAGCTTTGGTTTCTTCTTTGGCCGCACTTGTGGCTGCCTCGACCGCCTGCGCGACTTGCGTCGCGACTTGCTCCGCGACTTGCTCCTTGATAGATACCGTTCCCAGCCTCCTTCTCTACCTTCGCGTCTCCTTGTCTTCGGTAGTAGTGCTTCCATGTGGCGCCGACTACGCGGCCATACTTCGGCCTCTCGTTCGCCAGCTTTCCCTTGGTTATGTTCAAAGTCCAGTTAAAAGGGGTGTCCCACAGGTACTTCATCGACGATTGAGATGACGAGTCGCTTTCAGATTGAAGTCTTCTTCTGATTTTTTTCTGGGGAAAATGGCTTCATATAGGAGAAGATGGGCCTCGAGAGACCCACGTGGGCCCCACAAGCTCACCTAGTGCGCCCCTATGGGGGCGCCCCCTGAGCTTGTGGGCCCATGGTGGCATCTCTCCAATATCTTTTTCTTCCAGTATTTTTAATATATTCCAAAATAAATCTCCGTAAATTTTTAGGTCATTTGGAGCTCCGGTGAATAGTTATCTCTGTTGTGGCTTTTTCCAGGTCAGAATTCCAACTGTCGGCAATCTCCCTCTTGTGATATAACTTGTAAATTAAGAGAGAAAAGGCATTAAAATTGCATCATAAAGTGAAATATAACTCTAAAACAATAAAGATAACAGTATATAATCATGATAGAAAATGGACGTATTAGGCTGCTAGGTGTTTGTACCAACGCCCTCGGCGCTGGCCCAAGTTGTTTCAAAAATACCTCGGGTGTCGGCATGTCCCTATGCAAGTTTTATGTTTTCAAATGGCAGTACCAATGTTGGGTCCTCTGAAAGAGTCCAACGCTAGATAAAGGGATTCAAGGGGGGCCCATAACCCCCACACACGGTAGGATGCGCTCATCAAGGAACATAATAACCAGATTGTCGGTGCATAAGGTTGGCCATAGTGGAACAAAAACTGGGGCAAAAGCCTAAGACTTCCACCCTTAGCCAAATTTAGTCAAGTTCGACAATTAAGCATGATAATAATGATATCCCAAAGATAATTAACCATGTTGTCACATGGAACAACCCTACACCTGCAACTAGCTACGGTATAAGAGGGGCTGAGCAAGCGGTAACATAGCCAAACAAAAGGTTTTCCTAGGTAGTGGAGGTTAAAGGCTATATCATGGCAATTGGGAGGCTTGAAACAAAATGTGGTAGGTAGTGAGACCAAATGATAGCATCAATACATCTGGCAAGCAAAGTTAGTAATGGTATCCAAGGCAATGATCATCCTTGCCTATTATTCCGCTTTGAAGAAGGTCGAATCCATGAAGCATAGTCAAACAAATCCTCGCACTCTGTATCGTTACCGAACTCTATTGATAAGAACCAAACCGGAAAGAAGCAAACGATACGGTGAACATACACTCTACGACGGAAGCACAACCATCAACAAACATGGCATGGCAAGGCAAGACAAGCAATTGCTACATATAGTTGCATATCAACGAAAATCCACATTTAATCAATAGGTTCAATCCCATTTATTTACACAACAATATTAAATGTTGTTTAACTTGGCAAGGGGTGTAACATAAGTATACTACCCTATCTAGTCAATTTAAATGAGGCGAGAAGAAATATACACAATTCCTGGAATGGCGTCATATGCAATTAAAGGGTTTATTACTGTTCTGTCGTAAACACAATTTTATAGTTCATAAACAGGAAAAGTAAGTGCACCATAGTAATCTATGCATTTTTTGGTCCAATTACATATATATATATATATATATATATATATATGTATATAACTTATTTTAAACCGAGTTACGGTTAATTAGTTTTGATTTAAACCAATTAGCAAGTTATTTGAGCAATTTCAATTAAAACAGCAAGTTAAATGTTTTTAACATAGGTGAGAGGCACATATTCGGAAACTACACGCAAAAGTAAGCAAGTTTCATATACAACATGTTGCAATCCGAGTTACGGTTTCAGAGATATAATTATGCATAAGTTCGGGGGTGTTTGTGCAAATCTGTAATTCTCTGGTTAATTGATAAATTCGCAGAACGGGAAATAAAACGCTAATGGGCCGGGACAAAAACAGATCGAGCGATGGAAATCTAAACTGCGCCTGAGCGAAGGATACTCACTGGCCACGTGGGCCACAGCCCAAAACCACAGGGGATAGCGGGCCGGTTGTGCTCACCTTGGGGCCTTAGGTCCAGTCAGTGGAGGAGCTGGCTCTAGGGTTTGATTCGAGTGTCGTAATTGGGTGCTCCCCGGTTACACATTATATATATATATATATATATATAGGACTAATTTTCTATATACCTCATATACGCATTGATTATACCTCTTTATCATTCTCAATATACTTCATTAAATATTCTAAGATACCCCAATACGAGTTTTGTTGAAAAAATATCATTTGCCACGTACTTTTTGTAATATATATTTTTCACGTACAAACAAATCAGTATATACGTAAACCTTTAAAAATATGTAGACTCGCATTAATTTTTTCATGAAACTCATTTTTGGGTATCTAATAATTATTAATGAAGTATAAAAATAATAATAATGAGGTATAAAAGATTCATCTATGTGGTATATGAGGAGCGGGAGTATGTACTCCCAGGAGTACATAGCCATTTTCCTATATATATATATATAGGAGGCTCTAGGGGTGATCTGGACCCTCCGATTTCGATCAGACGGTCTGAGTTGGTGGGGCTAGGGTTAGGTAGGTTGGTGGGTTGTGTTACAGAGGCTTTGGGCTTACAGAACAACAGAACAAAGGGAAGAGAGCCCCGGTTACACATTTTATTTTGGGAAATCATCTGATAATTGAAGCGGCTATAGTGCCTCACAAGTTTAACGGCTCGGTATAAAACGGACTCCGAATGCGACAAAATTTGACAGGCGGGCTACCTATAATATATCAGGGCCACGTGCAAAGTTTCAACCCATTCGGACTTCGTTCAACTGCCTGTTATTAAAATAGCTCCACTTCCTATACAGAAGGAGGTTTTAAATACAAATGGTATTTAGGCTCGTGCAAACGTCATGAAATAATTTGGGCAACTCCCAAACATCACAACGAAGCCATGTCCGACGGTTCGGGGTTAAGTCTCGATCTGAAATAACATAAGAGAGAAGGGGTTTATTTATTCGCCATTTAACAAAATGGCAAAATTATATATATATATATATATTATTTAGTTCAGGAAAACAATTTTTAAGTAGGGAAAAGTTCCGGGGCGTTACAACCAGCCCGATACCTCGAGGGATCAATCATACGTGACATGTGAAAAGAGAAAGAGAGGTGTGGAGTGTGTGTGTGCGTGCGCGAGAGGGAGAGAGACCCATATATGAAACTGAGAGAGATCGAGTGGGTGTCTCATACAGAGAGAGTGTGTGTCAAAGAAAAGAAATGATGTGTGGAGGAAGAGGGTGAGAGAGAGAGAGAGAGATCCCTATAGAGACCGAGAGAGACCAATGTGTGCTGGGAGAGTATGTGTGTGTGTGTGCGTAGACATCATGGATCCGTAGACTCAATGGTTTGAGTTTCAGATAATGCATGGTTTCTTGCAATTCATATATAAACGCGAGTACACTCTATGTTGGGTGTGTCAAGTAAATTATACATATGAAACGCACATGGTATACTTTCCAAATAGCTAGCGAGGGGCACTCACATATATATGAATCCAACATAAAGTGGTTTGAAATATTCAAATTCAACATAAAATGAATTCAAATGTTTGAATTCGTTATCATAGCATTTGTAAATCATATGTAAAGGGCCTTCAATCTTTGTTGTGCTTTGGAACATACAATATATATACAATCGTCTATATAGATTTGTATTCAAACAGAAAATAAATTCAAATTTAGTTGATACTATAGACGTGAATGCTTGTTTTTGCGCATGGCTAGCAATCTAGCTTTGTGCCGGCTACGGGATGTCGTCTGTGGATGGGGAGTTGTTTTTGCAATTTAGCCCTTAGATCTATGTTAAATATGTATTGGTTCATTATGCTTATGTGGGTTAGTATGACATGTGAAACCGAGGTGACGTGGTAGTCAACTCGGTTAAAACTAGCCACGCCAGCAAAAACCGGCTTCAGCCGAGCTAAGTGTTGAGTCCTTAATGATATTGAAAGTTTAGGGTGTAGAGTAACCGGTTTAGAAGTTCAGGATTCAGTCGCATACATAATAATAAGTTCAGGATTGCAAAGCGGATTTCTCTCATATTTGATATGTTTCTTAAAATCAAATCTACTAAATGATCTTGCTAAAAGACAAATAGTATTTCTTACTCCCTTCATTCCAATAAATAAAGCACGCACGCATCCCAAAATTCATCTTTGATCATAAATTAGACCAACCAAATGTAGATTACATGTGATAAAAATTACACCGTTAAATTCGTATTGAAAATAAGTTTTTAATGGTATAATTTTTAAGTCATAAAAATATATATTATTAATCTAATTTACAGCCAAAGTTGAATTTGCGCGCCTTATTCATTGGAATGAACGGAGTACTACTAACGCGTGGTCCTTCCCTTGAGTACGTTCGAGAGGTCGCATTTCATTTTGTTGCTATCCTACGTAGCTTTGCTTCTGTTCTGAACCTCCTCCATGCGTCGTACAATCTCTGCAGTACATGCTGGCACGTCCATTGACGAAAGAGAGACGGGTTGCGCTCTCTCTCTCTCTCGTTCTCAGGTGCTGCTGTGGGCCTAGATTCTCTACTCAATGACTACGAGCAAATATCTGAGCATGCACACGTGCCTATTTAGAGACTATGAAAGCATGTTTCGGAAATTCTGAAAAAAATAGTGTCACGTGCCTTACATGTTTCACTGACATGTAAATTTTCAAATTCAAATTCAATTCATTTGGGAGCTTAGAAAAAACCAAAGTCAGCAACAAAAAGGAGAAATTTAGCTCCCAAGTGAAATTCAATTTGAAACAGAAAATTTACGTGTTTGTAGAATGTCACCTCTCCAGCACATTGTATTTGTTTCAAAAAATAATTAAACATTTGAAACATGGTTTTCACCTAAACTTAGTTTCCACCAGATACCTTCTCCATGTCTATAGGAGGCAAAATTACGTAATTATTTGAAAAATCCAACCGGGTTCATTTCAAGTATTTACGCGTGTGAACTTGATTATAATTATGGTTTACTAAATAAAAAATCAGTATGCCTTCTAACTTGCGGAAGTCAAGCATCTCCCTCCGCTCAAACGCACTCTCTCTCTCTAGATAAGGGGGATTTTTCGCCTTTAGGACCTATCTGCTTTGCAGGATTTAATAATCGCGTAATGTAGTAACTGGATTTCATGGCATGTCTAAATTCTACATAACCTGTAAAAATGTTATTTTGTTACACCATAAGAAAAACGAGGGAATATTTCTGAATGAGTAGATGCATATCATATTATCATTGAAACAAAGTAATCTTCTCACGAGGTGTGGATTCAATGGGAATTTACATTTTTTTTGGGTGAAACATGAAAGAGATCGTAGACAATATTTTATACTTTTTAATTCTACAAAACAAATAATGTTCATAGGAAATCTCTGGGAAATAGAATCCTCCAAATTTCCTATCAAACTTTTTTGAACCAGAAAGCCGCTAATTGCCCTTCCGCTTTATACATCAAAAGGATGCTCATACTTTTCTCAACAACAAAAAAAGATGCTCATACAACCAAGGATCCAAACACATGCATGATTCTGACCTCTCCTCTCTCATACCGTAACCACCACCTCAATAGAATTTCAATCGAGAGCCGCTGCCATTTCACTAGTGTCGCGCCGTTGAGAGAGAATCAAAGAAACAAACCTTTCCACCACCATTGACAGCACGAGCTTCGCTCGACTGCGTCCTTCAGTTGCGACCCCGCGCGCGCCGGGGGGGGGGGGGGGGGGGGGGGGGGGGAGGGGGAGGGCGGGGCGTTGGCGGCTACGGTTTCGCCCATGCCACCCCTCTAGGGACGACCCATGCGAATTGGGTATGTTAGCTACAGTACATACCATATACTTAAAAGAAGAAAATTACATGGCGAATGTATGCATATTGTACCTTAAAAGAAGAAAATTATATGAGCACGTATCAACAAAAATCTAGGTCTGGTGGGTATGCATTCACTTGAACGTACAGTGAGGAATCTTGCAAGGACAGCTAAGTGCTATTGCACAAAAGACATGATGCAATCAGTGAATAGCTCGTCTCTTGGGAGCTAGCAAATAGCTACTTGGGCGAGCAAGACAAACTTCATTATTGGCGCCAAGAGTCTGTTGGCCACAATAGTTGGGTCATCCCATGTGCAACTTGACCAAAGGTTTACCAAAAAAATTTAAAAGCTGATCTACCTTAGCGAGCACCCAAGCTGTTTTATGACATCACAAACAAGTGATCCTTCAACGAAGTTGCAGAGTGAAATATATTATTAACTTGACCCTTCGCTTTTCAAGGAAAAAACTGACCGTTAGTATATTTTTTTAATTTACATAACAACATGCGTAGATTTGGCAATAAATAGCAAAATTGTTGTTTTTAAGATACAGATTACAGTGTACATGAACGCACACCACTACCATCACCACACACATATTTGTACAAAGTATACTGAAGACAGGAATCACGAAAGTTTCAAGATCGACGAAGTCGTGTCGTGGGAAACGACGATCTATGGGATTGGGATGATCCCTTTGCGGTTCGGCTAGAGGATCGACGCCTCACAAAGAGCAAGGCTGATAGATGCAAGAACACAATGTGGTTTATCCAGGTTCGGGCCGCTATGAGCGTAAAACCCTACTCCTGCTTTGGTGATTTGATTGTGGATGAGCTCAAGTTACATGGAGCGCAGCTTGTCGGCAAAGTGCGCGGGAAGTGCAGCTACTACGCGTAATTAAACTAGGTGTCGACCGTTCTAACTGTAGCCGTGGGCCTCCTTTTATAGGCCAAGGGGTTACCACAGCGGCTAAAATGGTCATTACAGGGTATGAACAGTGATTGCACTGTCATCAAGTCTATCTCCTAACGGGGGAGGACAAACGCATTAAATGCCCGTTACGTGCTACGCCGGGGAGGCGAGTTACAGCCGGGGTTCTGCACTGTTCGTCCAGCTGCCCTTCTGTGATCTTGACACGACCCAGGGACGGGTGTCATTAAAGTTAGCTCTTGCGTGGCATGCTGACACGTGCCCCGACCAGCTGTGTTTGACTGTCTGCCCGCTCGACACCTATCATACATGCTTATCTAGCCGATGATGAGGTGGAGCGGTAATGAGACAGACAGAGCCTGCTGGCACGGAGCTTGCCGGCAACCAGAGTCTTGGTCTTTCACCTTGCTGGTGCGAAGCTTGCCGGCAAGGGTAATCTTGATCTTCAGTACTAGAATAGTACTTCTCGATGAACCTACCTGGTGGTCTTCTTCATGGTCTTGTTAATCTAATCTTGAGCCTTAACGGAAGCAATCCTCCAGCAAGCCCTTGCTGTAGGGAAAGGCTGCAACCGTCTGTGCATAAGTCAGGGTATGAAGACACCCGTGTTTTTATACACTGACAGGAGCCCCTGGGCCTGGGCCACACGTGTGCGTGCGAGGCGCCGTTGGGTTAGGCCCAAACAGATGCACAGACACACGTGGCGCAGAATCGCTGCCGCAATCTTTGTTTTTACTGTTTACCCACGACGCGCGTTGAATGCGGGACGTGGGAGAGGTGGAACGAAACGGCAACTGGGGTAGTGCGCCTGCAAAAGTGCATCCACGTCAGGCAGTAAAGGGCCAGCCCCTCGCGCCTTCCCCATAAAAGGGTGCTCGCAAAGGGGCGCTGCTCATTTACCCCTCTCGCTCCCAATCTAGCCGCCTCCTTCTTCAACCTCGCGCAAGAACAGAGCGCCTCGCCTGTGCTCAGTTCCGCGCATCCACCACTAAGCTTCCCTCTCCCCCAGATCTCGCCATGGCACCGAAGAGAGCCGCGAAGCCCATCGATTCGGCGGCGGAGGAGAAGAAGGTTGCCAAGGCAGCGCGGCGGCGGGCTAACGCCGTCTTCCCGCCGACGCTCACCGAAGATAACCTGACGGAGAAGTACTCGTATGTGTACGCGAGGAAGACAAAGGACCACGAAGAGACGGTGGTGCTCCCTGGGTCCCTTCCTCCCGCGGACGATTAGTACCACTTCTTCGCCGGGTACTTTTACTGCGGATTGTGCCCGCCCTTTTCTGATTTCTTCGTAGAGGTGATGAACACTTTTGGATTTAGATTGCTAGACTTCACACCCAATGCGGTCACCTGCCTGTCGGTTTTTGCGCATTTGTGCGAAAACTTTGTGGGAATAGCCCCAAATGTCGCCCTGTTCCGGCATTTCTTCAATCCCCAGGTCGAGGACGACTCCCTTTTCGGCAGCATCACCTGGATTCCAAGGGGGGATCTGAAGAAGCACTACTTGGACGGCAAGCTGCACATCAGGTGGAATGAGTGGCGGGCCGATTGGTGCTGGATCAAGCAGCAGAACTTCCCGGTGTTCTGTCACCTCAGAACCGAGAAGATCGAGAAGGCCGCCAACTGGAGCAATGTCGATCCCAACGACGCCAAGCTTGGAATAGCACTGTATCGAATCATCGCCCTCAAGGAGGCCGGCTTGATGATCGAGATGGTGGGGGCAGACTTCACCCGCCGTCAGATCGCCCCGTTGCAGCACAGAGGAGGCCGGCAAGCGTGGGATTACAAAAATCCCGCTGACACAATGCACCTGCACCCAGGCCTTAATAACAACTTGACGGTAATGGAACACTACTGGCTCATCTGCCAGCTTTTCAACAGAGGCTGCACCTTCCACCTGCCGGCAACGGTGATCCCACTGTGCAACAACACCGCCAAGGCTTCATACTGGCAATGATGCCGGCCTGTGACGCCAAGACGGTTCTGAGCACATGGAAAGTACCCGGCAAGAAGGCAGCGGAGGACTGGCTTGCCGGCCTGAAGGAAACGGCTGTCCGAGTCGAAGACGACATAATTCATCCGACAAAGGACGACGAGTAGGAGTTCCTTATCACAAGGGCTAATGAGCTCAAGAAGGCAGCTCGCTCCCGAGCGGCTAAGGGTGCCGGCAGTGGGGAGCGCACCGGGAGCCAAGCCGAAGAGCAGGCCATGGCTCCGGGAACTAGCGGAGGAAACCGCACTCAAGAACATGCCGAAGAGCATGTGAGCGAGGAGCACCAGGCCAAGGTATCCGAGGAAGAAGAGGAGCAGCCCCAGGAATCTTCAGATGAGGAGGAAGAGGAGGAAGCACCTCGCCCCTCCCCCATCAAAGTAAAGGCTGCCATCGCCAAAAAGCCCGCCAAGAAGAAAGCATCACACACCAAACCGGCAAGTGAGGAGCTTGTCGGTGGTAAGGCAGCGGCTACAGCTTCCCGGGCTCAGCCTTCCAGGCGCCACCCCCCTCGCGGAGCCGCTTCCCGGCAACCAGCTTCCCCAACCGCGGAGAGCGAGGGCGTGTCACAACCCCTGGCTTCGTCAAGAGCCAAGCGGGCCAGGAAGACGCCGCCGCCACCCACGCCTTCTGGCGCAGATGCCACGGTGCACTGGGACCTGTCTGTCCTTAGTGATCCAGAAGAGGAGAAAGAGTAAGTTCACCGTCTTCGTCCATCATTCCTTTGATTATCTTGATATTGCTGTTGAACTAATCATTCTGACTGTTCTGATCTTTCAGGGATGAGGTGCCCTTGGCAGAAAGGCAGGGGAAGAAGCCCAGGACCGCCGAGGAGGGCGAGACGGCAATAGGCACAGAGCAAGGTGTCACCCCGTCTGAGGTTGTTGGCTCGAGCCCCCCGCGCGTGGCTCACGTCCAATTCCCACTGGCGAGCGCCGCCATCGAGTCTTCTGCAATGGAGACCAACAAGGAGTTGGGAAGTGGCCAGCCGAAAGGAGAGCGCCAAGGGATGGACCCCTTGACGGCACCCTCAACCTCCGAGCCGTTGCCAAGACCTTCACCGACAAGGAGCAGCCCTCCCCCAGTGGAGCCCCACGAAGGGTTCCTTCGCATCGAGGCCTCCCCGGCAACCGACGTTGCCGGAGACCAAGCGACGGCACCCGAAGTTGCTGGAGGAAGAACGGCATCCCCTCCCCGTGCTCATCAAGGTAAGTTCCTTTCCAGATGCAATCCAACTCTTGTCAATCCTTCTTTTTTGTTTTCTTGAACTTGTCCTGAAGTTTTGATTTCATCTTGCTCTTCGCTTCTTTCCTGTCTTGTAGAACCAACCCTTCCCGAAGAAGGGGAGATCTCTGTGGAGGAGATTACGAAAAGTGCCGCTGACGAAGCCGCCAGGATTTCCACCACGGAGGCCGCGTCTGCCGCTGAGGAGGCCGGGAAAATCCCCGAAGAGCCTGTCAAGCCCTCCGGCAGCACATCTGAGCTCGCCATCACAAATGCTGAGATGGGGGAAGCTGGCAGCGACAAGCCAAGCACCGACGTCCATCCCAGTGCACCCGAGGAGCAAGCTCTGACAGGTCCCTTGGAGCCTACCCATCAGCAGCCTGAATCCGAGCCCCTAGCTCATCTAGCGTCGGGGGAACTACTTTTGACGACGCAATCACAGAAATCTTGGCGTCCTTCTCCAGCAGCATCACAGTACCAGACAGCTCTGATGACAGCGCCATAGATCTTGCCTTCTTGGAGATGATGGCTGCCGGCTTCAAGGATGTGCAAGATCGTTACGGCAAGCGCTGGGAGAAGCTCCACGCGCAGCAACAAACTGTGGAGCTGGCTAAACAGAAGCTGAAGGAGAAGGCGGAAGAGATCCGCCGGTGGTACAATGAGAAGTCTCAATGCATCAGGAGGCAGGATGAAAGGCTTGCCGCTGCTAAGGAGAAAGCAGTGGCCTTGGATGGCAAGTTGACGGAGCGCGAAGCGCAGCTCATCATCAAGGAAAAAGACCTCGCCGCCCAAGAAGAAGCACTTGCCGCCAAGCTCCGCGGCAAGGATGAAGAGATCCAGACTTTGCTCGTGTAGCGAACCAAAGAGCTAGAGGAGGGCCATAAAAAGGCCATTGAGACTCAAGCTCAGGTTCATGCCGACAAGCTCTTGGAAGCCGTCAAGGCTGCGGAGAGCGCCGAGGCCGCCAAGGTGGAGTTGGAGTCCAAGGTAGCAAAGCTTGAAGAAGACCTTGCCGGCAACAGGGAGGAGCTCTCGACTCTCCAAGCATCAGCGCAGAAGGCAGCTCACACTTTGGGTGAACTGCAGACGCAGCTATCCGCCAAGAATCAAGAACTTAGCCAAGCTACCGATGCCAAGGAAGATCTGAAGCTGAAGCTACGTAGTTTGGAGGAGCATCTTAACAGCACCAAGGCCAGAGAGGCGATCTTGTCCAAAGATCTTGAGAAGGAGAAAGTTGCGTATGCCGATGCCGTCAGTTCCTTCAACAGGCTTAAGAGCAATTTGCAGCTGTGGACCAACCGCCTTGTAGAAGCCGCAGAGCAGATCGGTGCCCAGCTTGTCGTCATGGGCTTGACGGAGTACAGCTACTCCCCCAATGACCAAGAAGCGGCAAGCGCCAGCTTGACTCTCTTCTTCGAGGGCCTTGTCGAGGCGTTGGAGAAGCATCACGGAGAGCAGTCTGACTCCTTTGCAGAGGAGTCCTGCAAGCTTGCTCGAGACATACTTTACAAGGTACTCATTAAAGTTGTGTACCGCAATCCAAGCGTCGACCTCTCCGGTGCCTTCACAAGCTTGCCGAAAGACGCCGACATCTCAGCCGGCAACAAGATCGTTGCTCCAATAGCCGACCGGTCAGCCAAGTCTCCAGGACTCGGGGTGGGGCTACTAGTCACACCTTACCGCGAATGCGATCTTGTACAAAACAAATTGACTTAAGTTAGATCTGCACTGCGTTTTGATGTAATATGACTTGTGTTTTGAATGGATGTATGCATGCTATTCCCCTTGTTTTACTCTGTCTTTGCATGATTTCTGTACCCTACGCTTGCTGGAGTCTTGCTGGTGTGCGCACTCTTGCCGCGAGCGCTTGAGGAACGGATCCTTAGCAGCTTGCCGGAAGTACCGCCGCCAGCAAGGTTACACTTGACGATTACAACGCAGCCACTTAAGTTGTTGAGCGGACTCGAAACAAAGTAAGAGCGTAGCTGATCACGACAAGGTTCCTTAGCGTGCAGGTTTCTCATACAAAGGCCAAAATCGTTCAAGGAGAAATTGCAGCTACAACAAAGAATTTATTTCAAAGTTTTTCAACTTAGCTTTTTCTTTGTTGTGCTTCTTGTATTCAGCTTTCTGCTTCTCGGCAAGTTGCTCCACTTGCCGGCACTCCTGGAGATCGTGGCCCTTGGTACGGTGAATCTTGCAGTACGGCCCACCGGTCTTGTCGCCTGCCGCGGCCTCCCGACAGTCAGCACATCCAGCAACCTCCTTGCCGGGGCTCTCTGCCTTGGGCTTCTTGGCAGCGTTGGCGTCACTGGGGCCTTCGACGGCCATCACTGACTTGCCTTTGCGCTTCCTGTTGTGCTTCCGGCCCTTTTTCTGTGGGGCTGATGCGTCATCTGCGTCGTCGTCCTCAGAGTCGACTTCGGCGCCAGCATCTTCCCCAGGAAGTCGTCTCCCCTCCTCAGCACGTGCACACTTGTCCGCCAAGGCATATAGCTCATTGATGGTTCTGACCTTCTCAATGTTCATCTCAGAACGCATTCTGCGGTTGCGCACATTCGTGTGGAATGCGGCACAAACAGTTGCGGGATGAACATCGGGGATGTTGTGGTGCACATGGCTGAACCTTTGTATGTACTTGCGGAGGGGCTCGCCATCTCTCTGGGGTATCACGTGCAGATCGCTAGCTTGACCAGGGAGCTTGTGGCCACCCTGGTAAGCACCAACGAAGCAATGGCACAGATCCAACGAAGAAGAAATGGAGCCCTCTGGCAAATTCATCAACCACGACCAGACGTTGGGCTTGAGCGCCAACGGGAAGTAGTTGGCCAGTATCTTGTCGTCCCACCCCCCGGCAGCCTGCACCGCAATGGTGTAGATGCCAAGGAACTCTGACGAACTGAGCGTGCCGTCGTACTTATCGGGCAGCTCTGGCTTGAAAGCACGGGTGAACGGCCAGCAAACCTGCCGCAGCTCACGGGTAAACTCTGGGCAGCCAACCTCGTAAGGTAAACACCTAGGGTACCCTGGCACAGGCACGTCTGCTGCTGGCCCAGCATGGTCGTCTGATAGACGGCGTGCCTCCCGGCGCCGCTCGATCTTCGTACGGGCGTCCTCGACGCGTTGTTCATGCAGCACTTGGCGCTGATCTTGGCGACCACGCGGATCCGACGATGCCATGGACATCACGTCCTGGTCATCCGATCGGCGAGCTTGCCGCTACAGTGGTTGTTGATGCGGAGGCGACTACACCATTGGCGCACCGTCTCCGGCACGGCAGCCAGTTGGTCCTACCGGCACTGTGGGTGGTCGTCTGGAGGGTCCCACCTCCTGTGTTTTGCCGGGATCGGCAAAACTGATGAGACTCTGAATGGTGGCCATCCATTCGTCCATCTTATCAGGAGCTGGCGGGAAGTTCAAAAGCATTTGAACCCGCGCCATGGCTTCTGCCGCCATGGTTGGCATGGCGGGAAGCATAGAACGAAACGGCGTTCGACTTCTGGCAGAGCCAGAAGGAACTCTGCCATGTACCTGCTACCACGGCGCATGCTCACCAACCGGTTGGCGTGGTGGTGGTGGTGCCTAAACATCATGGGGACGATGCTCAGGGCCGGCTTGACGCCGTCCAGGACCACCAGTACCGCGGGGAAGCATGTCGCGCCCATCTTGCGATGGTCGCGTGATGACCCACAAGTATAGGGGATCAATCATAGTCCTTTCGATAAGTAAGAGTGTCGAACCCAACGAGGAGCAGAAGGAAATGACAAGCGGTTTTCAGCAAGGTATTCTCTGCAAGCACTGAAAGTAGCGGTAATAGATAGTTTCGGTAGCAAGATAATTCGAAACAAGTAACAAGTATAATAAAGTGCAGCAAGGTGTCCCAATCCTTTTTGTAGCAAAGGACAAGCCGGAACGAACTCGTATAATAAGCAAAGTGTTCTCGAGGACACATGGGAATTTCATCTAGTCACTTTCATCATGTTTGTTTGATTTGCGTTCGCTACTTTGATAATTTGATATGTGGGTGGACCGGTGCTTGGGTGTTGTTCTTACTTGAACAAGCCTCCCACTTATGATTACCCCCTCTCGCAAGCATCTGCAACTACGAAAGAAGAATTAAGATAACTCTAACCATAGCATGAAACATATGGATCCAAATCAGCCCCTTACGGAATAGCGCATAAACTAGGGTTTAAGCTTCTGTCACTCTAGCAACCCATCATCTAATTACTACTCCACAATGCCTTCCCTTAGGCCCAAAGATGGTGAAGTGTCATGTAGTCGACGTTCACACGACATCACTAAAGGAAGCAACAACATACATATCATCAAAATATCGAACGAATACCAAATTCACATGATTACTTATGACAAGACTTCTCCCATGTCCTCAACAACAAAAGTAACCACTCACAAATCATATTCATGTTCAAGATCAGAGGTGTATTGAATATCATTAAGGATCTGAACATATAATCTTCCACCAAATAAACCAACTAGCATCAACTACAAGATGTAATCAACACTACTAGCAACCCACAGGTACCAATCTGAGGTTTTGAGACAAAGATTGAATACAAGAGATGAACTAGGGTTTGAGATGAGATGGTGCTGGTGAAGATGTTGATGAAGATTGGTCCTCCCATGATGAGAGGATCGTTGGTGATGTCGATGGCTTCGATTTTCCCCTCCTGGAGGGAAGTTTCCCCGGCGGAATCGCTCCGCCGGAGAGCAAAATAGCTCCTACCCAGGTTCCGCCTCGAGACGGTGGCGCTTCATCCCGAAAGTCCTCTTCTGATTTTTTTTCTAGGGCAAATGGCTTCATATAGTAGAAGGAGGGGGCCGGAGGCCTGCCAGGGGCCCCACAAGCTCGGCGGGCGCGCCTACGGGGGTAGGGCGCGCCCCCAGGCTTGTGGCTTCCTGGTGGGCCCCCTCCTGGTAATTCTTTTGCCAGTATTTTTTATATATTCCAAAATAATTCTCCGTAAATTTTCAGGTCATTTGGAGTTGTGCAGAATAGCTATCTCTGTTTCACCCCTTTTCGGTCCAGAATTCCAGCTGCCGGCAATCTCCCTCTTCATGTGAATCTTGCAAAATAAAAGAGAAAAGGCATAAGAATTGTACCATGAAGTGAAATAATGATTAAAAACATGTTAATTAACAGTAGAAAATCATGATGCAAATTGGACGTATCAACTCCCCCAAGCTTAGACCTCGCTTGTCCTCAAGCGAAAGCCAAAATCGATAATCATGACCACATGTTTAGAGAGAGCGGCATCGATAAAAATAAAATACGGACATGGAGCATCATGATCTTTATTATAACAGCAATATATCATCATAAAACTTCTCATGAAAAAGTGACAATTCAATCACAAGTTAAAGTATGAACCATAAACCAAATTGAAAACTAACAAACTATGTTCTCAGTCACTGAAGCAATTGCAATTCATCATATTATCAGAAAGAGTCTATGTAAGAGCTTTGTTTAGCAAGTTCACATACTCAACTACCATTTAGTCTTCTATGATTGCTGACACTCACGGCATACTTATGGAGCAAAAGTTTCAGTCAGACACATAGAAAGATAGGGGCTTATAATTTCGCCTCCCAACGTATTTACCTCAAGGGTAATGTCAACAATAATAACTCATGATCACCTACATCCAACTGGATATATATGCCTGGATCAATCCCCACCACATGATGCTTGCCAAGAGAGAAAATAAAAATGGAATAGAGGAGAATAATATTGACTCTTGCATGAAAGTAAATACATAAAGTAAAAGATAGGCCCTTCGCAGAGGGAAGCAGAGGTTGTCATGCGCTTTTTGTTTTTGGATGTGCAAGCTCTTAATGTAAAGGAATGTCACTTTATATTGCCCCTTGTGATAGCGACCTTTATTATGCAGTCTGTCGCTTTTATTTCTTCACCATCACAAGATCGTACAAAGCTTATTTTCCCTTACAATAAAAGATCATACATATTTAGGAGCAATATTTATTGCTTTGCACCGATGACAACTTACTTGAAGGATCTTATTCAATCCATAGGTAGATATAGTGGACTCTCACGACATGAAACTGGGTTTAAGGGTTTTTGGATGCACAAGTAGTATCTCTACTTAGTGCAGAATTTTGGCTAGCAAAAGATAGGGGGCAAGCACCACATGTTAGAGGATCCAAAACAATATAACTTCTATGTGAATATAAGCAAACATAACTCATTACGTTGTCTTCCTTGTCCAACGTCAACTAATTGACATAGAATATTTAATGGGGGCTCACAATCATAAAAGATGTCCAAGATAGTGTATTTATATGTGAGACCTCTCTTCCTTTATTACTTTTTCATGAATTGCAACAATGACTAATGCTATGTTTGTCAACTTCCAACAAGTTTTATCAATTATACTTCTTTTATGTGAAGTCATCACTCCCCATGGGATTAGCATATGATCTTATTTTTTTTCTTTATTTATTTCTAGGATTGGACCAACAAAAGCAAAACACTCAACTCAACTACTCTTTATTATATAACTTTCACACACGATTACATAGATAGATAGATCACAAAGCAAGCACTCGAAACTAAATCATACTAAACTTTATTCTTCTAAATCAAGAAATAACTAAGGATTGAACTAAGATATATAATGATGATAAAAAGTGATGGTGATACGATACCGGGTGATACGTCTCCAACGCATCTATAATTTATGAAGTATTCATGCCATGTTTATAACAATTATATATGGTTTTGGTATGATTTGATTAGAACTAACCCGGACTGACGCTGTTTTCAGCAGAATTGTCATGGTGTTGTTTTTTGTGCAGAAATAAAAGTTCTTGGAATTGGATGAAACTTTTTGGAGATTTTTTATGGAATAAATAAAAAATACTGGAACCAAGACCCACTGGAGGGGGGCCACCCAGTGCCCACGAGGCACCAGGGCGCGCCACCACCCCCCCAGATGTGCCCTGGTACCTCGTGGGGCCCACGTGGCTCCGTCTGACCTGATTCCAACGCTGAAAAATCCTATAAATAGAGGAACCCCCAGAAATAACCCTAGAACTTCGACTCCGCCGCCGCAAGCCTCTGTACCTCCACGATCTCATCTACAGCCCATTTCCGGCACCCTGCCGGAGGGGGGAAACCATCACCGAAGGCCATCTTCATCATCCCGGCGGTCTCCATGACGAGGAGGGAGTAGTTCACCCTCGGGGCTGAGGGTTTGTACCAGTAGCTATGTGTTTGATCTCTCTCTCTCTCTCTCGTGTTCTTGATTTGGCACGATCTTGATGTATCGCGAGCTTTGTTAATATAGTTGGATCATATGGTGTTTCTTCCCTCTCTATCCTTGTTGTGATGAATCGAATCTTTTCCCTTTGAGGTTTCATTATTGTCGGATTGAATATTTCAGATTTGAGAACACTTGATGTATGTCTTGCATATGAATACCCGTGGTGACAATGGGGTATTATATTGATTCACTTGATATATGTTTTGGCACTCAACTCGCGGATTCCCGCGGTGACATTGGGGTAATCTATGCATATGGGTTGATGCACGTTTTCATTATCTTTTCTCCGATAGAAACTTTGGGGTGCTCCTTGGAGTTCTTTGTCTGGATTGAATATTATGATTATGAAGTTGTTTGATGCATGTCGTATAATCAACTCACGGATACTTGTGGTGACATTGGAGTATCTAGGTGACATTAGAGTTGGTTGATGTGTATCATATGGTGTTATTTTAGTACGAACTCTAGGGCTGTTTGTGACACTTATAGGAATAGCTCAATAGATCGATCGGAAAGGATAACTTTGAGGTGGTTTCGTACCCTACAAACATTTTCTATCTTATGTTCTCCGCTAATAGGAACTTGGGAGTGATTCTTTATCGCACATTGAGGGATGGTTATATGATCCAATTATATTAGCATTGTTGAGAGATTGCACTAGCGAAAGTATGAACCCTAGGCCTTGTTTTTAAGCATTGCTATACCGTTTGTGCTCACTTTTGTTACTTGCTACCTTGCTGTTTTCATATTTTCAGATTACAAAAACCTATATCTACTATCCATACTACACTTTTATCACCATCTCTTCGCCGAACTAGTGCGCCTATACAATTTACCATTGTATTGGGTGTGTTGGGGACACAAGAGATTTCTTGTATTTGGTTGCAGGGTTGTTTGAGAGATACCATCTTCAATCTATGCCTCCCACGAATTGATAAACCTTAGGTCATCCACTTGAGGGAAAATTGCTACTGTCCTACAAAACTCTGCGCTTGGAGGCCCAACACGAGTCTACAAGAATAAGTTGTGTAGTAGACATCAAGCTCTTTTCTGGCGCCGTTGCCGGGGAGGTGAGTGCTTGAAGGTATATCTTTAGATCTTGCAACTGAATCTTTTAGTTTCTTGTTTTATCACTTGTTTGGTTTTATAAAAAGAAAACTATAAAAAAATGGAATTGAGGTTGCCTCATATTATTCGTCTTTATAATGTCTTTCTTGAAAATGATGGATCAGAAAATTGTGCTCAATTGATAGAAGAAGAATTCAATAAAATGTTTGGCATAAAATCTTTGAATGATGAGCATGATTGCAATGTTGTTAGTATGCTTTCTATGAATATCCATGATGCTAATGATATGCAAAGCCATAAGCTTGGGGATGCTATATTTGATGAGGATGATATTTTTAGTCCCCCAAGTTTTGATGAGAAATATTATTATGATGATTGCATGCCTCCTATTTATGATGATTATGGTGATGACATGTATGCTATAAAGAGTAATGATAACCATAAAAATTTTCATCATGATTTTAATTTTCAATTGGATTATGCCAATCAAGTATCTCATGATAATTATTTTGTTGAGTTTGCTCCCACTATTATGAATGAGAAGAAAATTGCTTGTGTGGAGAGTAATAAAAATTCTATGCTTATGTATCATGACAAGAATGCTTTGTGTGATGGATATATTGTTGAATTTCTTCATGATGCTACTGAAAATCATTATGAGAGAGGATCATATGCTTGTAGGTATTGCAATAATATCAAGTTTCCTCTCTATGTGTTGAAAGTTTTGAAGTCATGTTTGTTTTGCCTTCCTATGCTAGTTGATTCTTGCTCCCATAAACTATTTGCTCACAAAATCCCTATGCATAGGAAGTGGGTTAGGCTTAAATGTGCATGTCATATGATTCATGATGCTCTCTTTGTGTTTCAATTCTTTACTTTTATGCGAGCATCATTGAAATCATCATGCCTAGCTAAAAGGCATTAAAGAAAAGCGCTTGTTGGGAGACAACCCAACATTTATACCTACTATTTTTGTGTGTTCACATGATTAAGATACTGTAGTAATCATGTTTTATATTTTTCTTTCAATAATGTGCCAAGTAAAGCCTTTGGGATAGTGTGGATGCTTGTTGATTTGATTCTGTGCAAAAACAGAAACTTTTGCGTCCAGTGCTAGAATTTCTATTATGTACTGGAGCGTGAAAAAATTCTGAAATGTTTACACAGTATTGGGTTACAAATTTTTTACTTTTTCCTAATTTTTCAGAATTTTTGGAGGTACAGAAGTATGGTTTTTAAATCGCTCACTACATTCTGTTCTGTTTTTGACAGATTCTGTTTTCGGTGCGTAGATTGCTTGTTTTAGTGTTTCCATAGCTTATATTATGAGATATAAATTATGCAAACGATAGAATACAGTAGGCATTATGTGATAACAATTATGAATCTTGTCTTGATAGTACCTCAGTGGATGATTTATTTTTATCATACTAACCTATCTCACAAGTTCCGTTAAGTTTTGTGTGATTGAAGTTTTCAAGTTTTGGGTGAGATATCGATATGAGGAGAATAAGGAGTGGCAAGACCCTAAGCTTGGGGATGCCCAAGTCACCCCAAGATAATATTCAAGGAAGACCCAAGCGTCTAAGCTTGGGGATGCCCCGGAAGGCATCCCCTCTTTTGTCTTCAACACTATCGGTAACCTCACTCGGAGCTATATTTTTATTCGTCACATAATATGAGTTTTGCTTGGAGCGTCATTTTCCTCTGTTGATATTTGCTTGATGTTATCAATAATCATATTTTGTATCTTTTAGTTCAATAAAATGCCAATTATAGCCTTTACCATGCTCAGTTTGCAAGTTCATGTGTTGCTGTTTGAAAACAGAAAGTTTTCTGTTATGCCCACAATATTACTGAATAGTCAGAACATGATAAAAATCTGAAATTTTTACACAGTAAGCATGCATGAGTTCTCTGTCACGTGGTAATTTTTCAGAATTTTTGGAGTTAGGGAAGTATGGATTCTTATTCCCCTTTTACAGACTGTTCTGTTTTGGCAGATTGCTGTTATAGTTGCATTGTTTACATATGTTTGCTTGTTTAATGTTTCTATTTGAGGATAGGAGTATTAAATATGAAGAGGCATTTAGTATGCAATGTTTAATTATAATTTTTGTGATTTTCTACAGTAGAGAATGTTAAGGTTGTGAGTTGATTTATACTAACTTATCTCACGAGTTCTTGTTGAGTTTTGTGTGGATGAAGTTTTTAAGATTTAGGGGAACCGTGATATGAGAGGAATTAAGGAGACACAAAAGCTCAATCTTGGGGATGACCAAGGCATCCCAAGTTAATATTTCAAGAAGTCTCAAGCATCTAAGCTTGGGGATGCCCCGGTAGGCATCCCACCTTTCTTCTTCAACAACTGTCGGTCAGTTTTGGTTGAGCCTAAGTTTTTGCTTCTTCACATGATATGTGCTATCCTTGGAATGTCATTTTATTTTGTTTTCTTTGCTGTTTGAATAAAATACTTAAGATCTGAAAATTTTAAATGAGAGAGAGTCCTCACATAGCTACTTATTTGCTTAACTACTCATTTGATCTTCACTTATATCTTTTTGGAGTAGTTTGTCATTTACTCTTGTTCTTCACTTATATCCTATGAGTAAATTGTTGAAATGAATTGAATATCACAAAGTTGAAATTTATATGCTTCATATGCTTGTCCCATGGGGATTAGTGACTTCACATACAAGAAGTATAAGTGGTAAAATTTATTGAAAGTTAACAAACATAGCATTGGTCACTTGAACAATTCATGAAAGAATTTTGAAGGAAGAGAAATTTCACATATAAATATACTATCTTGGACATCTTCTATAATTGTGAGCCACCATTAATTATTTTCAAGCTTGATCAAGTAGTTGACGTTGGACAAGGAAGACAACGTAATGAGTTATGTTTGTTTATATTCACATAGAAGTTATATTGTCATGGATCCTCTAACATGTGGTGCTTGCTTAGGATATTTTGCTAGCCAAAAATTCGTACTAAGTAGAGATACTACTTGTGCATCCAAAAACCCTTAAACCCAGTTTCTTGCCATGAGAGTCCACTATATCTACCTATGGATTGAATAAGATCCTTCAAGTAAGTTGTCATCGGTGCAAAAAAGCAATAAAAATTGCTCCTAAAATATGTATAATCTTTTATTGCAAGGGAAATAAGCGTTGTACGAACTTGTGATGGTAAAGAAATAAAAGCGACGGACTGCATAATAAAGGTTGCTATCACAAGGGGCAATATAACATGACGTTCCTTTGCATTAAGGGTTTGTGCAACCAACAACAAAAAGCGCATGACAACCTCTGCTTCCCTCTGCGAAGGGCCTATCTTTTACTTTTATGCATTTACTTTTCTGTATTTACTTTTATGCAAGAGTCATTAATGTTCATCCCTATTCCGCTCTATTTATTCTTTAGTTGGCAAGCATTATGTGGTAGGGAAAGATCCAGGCACATATATCCAGTTGAATATAGGTGATCATGAGTTATTATTGTTGACATTATCCCTGAGATAAATAAGTTGGGAGGCGAAACATTAAGCCCCTATCTTCCTATGTGTTTGACTGAAACGGTTTGTTCTAAAAATATGCTTTGAGTGTCAGCAATCATGGAAGACTAAAAGATGGTAGAGTATGTGGAATTTGCTAGATCAAAGCTCTTACATAGACCCTTCCTAAAAAAAAGATGAATTGCAATTGTTTGATGACTGAGAACATAGTTTGTTAGTTTTCAAGAAAGTTTATGGCCTATACTTTAAACATGTGAATAGCTTGCTACTTGATCATTAGAAGTTTTATGAGATGAGCTACTGATTATGATATATATTGTTGCTAGAAAAAATGATTGAAATTACTATTGATGAAACTTATGCATTATGCTAGCATTCACACTTCATAAATTATTTCTTTTATCATTTACCTACTCGAGGACGAGCAGGAATTAAGCTTGGGGATGCTGATACGTCTCCAACGTATCTATAATTTATGAAGTATTCATGCCATGTTTATAACAATTCTATATGGTTTTGGTATGATTTGATTAGAACTAACCCGGACTGACGCTGTTTTCAGCAGAATTGCCATGGTGTTGTTTTTTGTGCAGAAATAAAAGTTCTTGGAATTGGATGAAACTTTTTGGAGATTTTTTATGGAATAAATAAAAAATACTGGAACCAAGACCCACTGGAGGGGGGCCACCCAGTGCCCACGAGGCACCAGGGCGCGCCACCCCCCCCCCCCCAGGCGCGCCCTGGTACCTCGTGGGGCCCACGTGGCTCCGTCTGACCTGATTCCAACGCTGAAAAATCCTATAAATAGAGGAACCCCCAGAAATAACCCTAGAACTTCGACTCCGCCGCCGCAAGCCTCTGTACCTCCACGATCTCATCTACAGCCCATTTCCGGCACCCTGCCGGAGGGGGGAAACCATCACCGAAGGCCATCTTCATCATCCCGGCGGTCTCCATGACGAGGAGGGAGTAGTTCACCCTCGGGGCTGAGGGTTTGTACCAGTAGCTATGTGTTTGATCTCTCTCTCTCTCTCGTGTTCTTGATTTGGCACGATCTTGATGTATCGCGAGCTTTGTTAATATAGTTGGATCATATGGTGTTTCTTCCCTCTCTATCCTTGTTGTGATGAATCGAATCTTTTCCCTTTGAGGTTTCGTTATTGTCGGATTGAATATTTCAGATTTGAGAACACTTGATGTATGTCTTGCATATGAATACCCGTGGTGACAATGGGGTATTATATTGATTCACTTGATATATGTTTTGGCACTCAACTCGCGGATTCCCGCGGTGACATTGGGGTAATCTATGCATATGGGTTGATGCACGTTTTCATTATCTTTTCTCCGATAGAAACTTTGGGGTGCTCCTTGGAGTTCTTTGTGTGGATTGAATATTATGATTATGAAGTTGTTTGATGCATATCGTATAATCAACTCACGGATACTTGTGGTGACATTGGAGTATCTAGGTGACATTAGAGTTGGTTGATGTGTATCATATGGTGTTATTTTAGTACGAACTCTAGGGCTGTTTGTGACACTTATAGGAATAGCTTAATAGATCGATCGGAAAGGATAACTTTGAGGTGGTTTCGTACCCTACAAACAATTTCTATCTTATGTTCTCCGCTAATAGGAACTTGGGAGTGATTCTTTATCGCACGTTGAGGGATGGTTATATGATCCAATTATATTAGCATTGTTGAGAGATTGCACTAGCGAAAGTATGAACCCTAGGCCTTGTTTTTAAGCATTGCAATACCGTTTGTGCTCACTTTTGTTACTTGCTACCTTGCTGTTTTTATATTTTCAGATTACAAAAACCTATATCTACTATCCATACTACACTTTTATCACCATCTCTTCGCCGAACTAGTGCGTCTATACAATTTACCATTGTATTGGGTGTGTTGGGGACACAAGAGATTTCTTGTATTTGGTTGTAGGGTTGTTTGAGAGATACCATCTTCAACCTACGCCTCCCACGGATTGATAAACCTTAGGTCATCCACTTGAGGGAAAATTGCTACTGTCCTACAAAACTCTACGCTTGGAGGCCCAAGACGAGTCTATAAGAATAAGTTGTGTAGTAGACATCACCGGGGCACCTCCCCCAAGCTTGGCACAAGCCAAGGGTGGTGCCCTTACCCATGTACTCAAGTCTCCTTCTTCAGTGATGGTGGTGATGGAGTGATAGGCTTGTCCTCCATCTTCCATGGCATAGGTTCTCCATCATAAAAGGACGAACGTGTTTCCGGAGTCCTGAAATTTGCAGCTAAACTCATACCTTTGAACTTGGCCTCATACTCAAAATTTTGGTTTTGTAGATCATATATTTGGGCCTAAAGATAATCAATCCGGTCATTGAGCTTGAAGATGATGTCCCCAATATTCTTGCCGTCCACCTTGTGCTCACGGATGAACTCCGTGATCATGGAGTGGTTAGCACTAAGTCTACGCTCCACCATCCCCTGGCACTTGAAGATCTCCTGTTCCACCGCTTCCAGCCTGGCCTTCTCGCTCCCGGTCTTCTTAGGTCCTTGAGTGTCCCGGATGTGGAGCACCCTCTCACGCATCTCAATGGCTTGAGGGTGCTTCATCACATTCGGTAGGTACGGGTTGATGACCTTCTTGTAGAACTTGTCCTTGGACGAGCTTAGAGATGCCATGGCGATCTAGATCTGTCAAAAAAACAGCCCGAAACAAGAACAGAGGAGAAACTTGCGATGCGGTGGTCAAAACACCTGTGAGTATATATAATGAATTTTACCCGTGCAGTACAAGTAATATGGAAGAAAAACGGAGTCGGGAAAGTCCACGAGGGAGCCACAAGCCTGGTAGGCGCGCCCCCCAGGCTTGTCACCTCCTCGTGCACTTTTCGGACTGTTTATTATTTTCCTAATTTTTTATATATTCCAAAACGGACAGAAAGTACTTTTATGGAAGTTTTGGAGTCGGTTTACTTACCGTACCACATACGTACTCCTTTTCAGGCTTCTGGAGCGTTCCGGAAGGTTTCTTCTATGTACTCCTCCGGTGTCATTGTTTGAATAATATTAGTTTCAATATTAATAGGCGTACCTGAGATATAATGTTTAATTCTTTGCCCATTAACCACTCTCGGATTATTGCCTTCGGAGTTGTTTATTTTGATGGCTCCGGAGCGATAAACTTCTTCGATGATATACGGTCCTTCCCATTTAGAGAGAAGTTTTCCTGCAAAGAATCTTAAACGAGAATTGTATAATAGAACATGATCACCTACTTTGAATTCCCGTTTTTGAATTCTTTTATCATGCCATCTTTTAACTTTTTCTTTAAACAACTTGGCATTTTCATAAGCTTGGGTTCTCCATTCATCTAAAGAACTAATATCAAATAACCTCTTTTCACCGGCAAGTTTAAAATCATAGTTAATTTCTTTAATTGCCCAATATGCTTTATGTTCTAACTCAAGAGGTAAATGACATGCTTTTCTATAAACCATTTTATATGGAGACATACTCATAGGATTTTTATAAGCAGTTCTATAAGCCCATAGTGCATCATCCAGTTTCTTAGACCAATTCTTTCTAGATCTATTAACGGTCTTATGCAAAATTAATTTTATTTCTCTATTAGTTAATTCAACTTGACCACTAGACTGAGGATGATAAGGAGATGCAATTCTATAATTAACATCATATTTAGCAAGCAATTTACGGAAAGCACCATGAATAAAATGTGAACCACCATCAGTCATTAAATATCTAGGCACTCCAAACCTCGGGAATATAACTTCTTTAAGCATTTTAATAGAAGTGTTACGATCAGCACTACTAGTTGGAATAGCTTCTACCCACTTAGTAACGTAATCAACAGCAACTAAAATATGTGTATACCCATTGGATTTAGGAAAAGGTCCCATATAATCAAAACCCCAAACATCAAACGGTTCAATAACAAGTGAATAATTCATAGGCATTTCCTGACGTCTACCAACATTACCAATTCTTTGACATTCATCACAAGAAAGGACAAACTTACGTGCATCTTTGAAAAGAGTAGGCCAATAAAAACCAGATTATAATACCTTGTGTGCAGTTCTGTCTCCCGCATGGTGTCCTCCATATGCCTCGGAGTGACACTTTCGTAGGATTTGTTCCTGTTCATGCTCAGGTACACAACGTCTAATAACACCATCTACTCCTTTATATAAATGTGGGTCATCACAAAAGTAATGTCTTAAATCAAAGAAAAACTTTTTCTTTTGTTAGTATGTGAAACTAGGTGCTATATATTTAGCAACAATGTAATTAGCATAGACTGCATACCATGGAGTATTATGAGAAGCATTTATCACAGATAATTGTTCTTCAGGGAAATCATCATTAATAGGAAGTGGGTCATCAAGAACATTTTCCATTCTAGACAAATTATCAGCTACGAGATTCTCAGCTCCCTTTCTATCAACAATATGCAAATCAAATTCTTGTAGCAGAAGAACCCACCTAATAAGTCTAGGTTTAGCAACTTTCTTTTCCATAAGATATTTAATAGCAGCATGATCGGTATGAATAGTAACCTTAGAATCAATAATGTAAGATCTGAATTTATCACATGCAAACCCAACTGCTAAAAATTCTTTCTCAGTAGTAGCATAATTTCTTTGAGCACTGTCTAGAGTTTTACTAGCATAATGAATAACATTCAATTTCTTATCAACTCTTTGTCCTAGAACAACACCAATAGCATAATCACTAGCATCACACATAATTTCAAAGGGTAGGTTCCAATCAGATGGTTGAACAATAGGTGCAGAAATTAAGGCTTTCTTAAGTATTTCAAAGGCTTCTACACAATCATCATCAAAAATAAATGAAACATCTTTTTGCAAGAGATTAGTAAGAGGCCTAGAAATTTTAGAGAAGTCTTTTATAAACCTTCTATAGAAACCAGCATGATCGAGGAAACTTCTTATACCTTTGATATCTTTAGGACAAGGCATTTTCTCAATAGTATCAACTTTAGCTTTATCAACTTCAATACCTCTTTCAGAAATTTTATGCCCAAGGACTATACCTTCATTCACCATAAAGTGGCACTTCTCCCAATTCAAGACAAGATTAGTTTCTTCACATCTCTGCAAAACTCGATCAAGGTTGCTCAAGCAATCATCAAAAGAAGTTCCGTAAACGGAGAAATCATCCATGAAAACCTCAACAATCTTTTCACAAAAGTTAGAGAATATAGCAATCATACATCTTTGAAAGGTAGCAGGTGCATTACATAAACCAAAAGGCATACGACGATAAGCATAAGTTCCAAAAGGACAAGTAAATGCGGTTTTCTTTTGATCTTCAGGTGAAACAGGTATTTGAGAGAAACCAGAATAACCATCTAGGAAGCAAAAGTGTGTATGCTTAGATAATCTTTCTAACATTTGATCAATAAAAGGCAAGGGGTAATGATCTTTCCTAGTATCTTTATTTAATTTCCTGAAATCAATTACCATCCTATAACCGGTTACAATTCTTTGTGGAATAAGTTCATTTTTATCATTAGGAACAACGGTAATACCTCCTTTCTTAGGAACACAATGAACAGGACTTACCCATCTACTATCAGCTATGAGATAAATTATACCTGCCTCGAGAAGCTTTAATATTTCAGTTCTTACCACATCCTTCATTTTAGGATTCAGCCTTCTTTGATGATCAACAACGAGTTTAGCGTCTGGCTCCATATGAATTTTATGCTGACATAAAGTGGGACTAATGCCCTTAAGATCATCGAGAGTATATCCAATAGCAGCTCGGTGCTTCTTCAGAGTTTTAAGTAATCTCTTTTCTTCATGCTCTGAAAGGTTAGCACTAATAATAACAGGATATATCTTCTTTTCATCAAGATAAGCATATTTAAGTGTATCAGGTAATTGCTTTAATTCGAACACAGGATCACCCTTGGGTGGTAGAGGATTTCCCAAGGTTTCAACAGGTAAATGATGTTTAAGAATAGGTGCTTGTTTGAAGAACAACTCATCTATTTCATTTCTTTCATTCATATGCATATCATTCTCATGGTCTAGCAAATATTGTTCTAAAGGATCAGTAGGAGGCACCGCAATAGAAGCTAGACCAATAATTTCATCTTTATTGGGTAATTCCTTATCATGAGGTTGTCTACTAAACTTAGAGAAATTAAATTCATGAGATATATCACCAAATTTAACTCTAACCTTCTCTTTTACACAATCAATTTCAGCATTAACGGTATTCAAGAAAGGTCTACCAAATATAATGGGACAAAAATTATCTTGTTGTGAACCAAGCACAAGGAAATCAGTAGGGTATTTGATTTTACCGCACAAGACTTCAACATCTCTAACAATCCCAAGTGGTGTAATAGTATCTCTGTTTGCAAGCTTAATAATGACATCAATATCTTCAATCTCAACAGGTGCAATATCATGCATTACTTCTTGATATAAAGAAAACGGGATAGCACTCACACTAGCACCCATATCACATAAACCATGATAGCAATGACCTCCAATCTTAACAGAAACAATAGGCATGCCAACTACAGGCTTGTTCTTATCTAGCATATCTCGTTCATTTCTAACAGGTTTAGCAATTCTAGCAACCTCATCACAAAAGTAAATAACATGCCCATCAATATCATCAACCAAGAGATCTTTAACCATTGCAATATTAGGCTCAACCTTAATTTGTTCAGAAGTTCTAGGTGTTCTTATATTACTTTTATTAACCACAGTTGAAGCTTTAGCATGTTCCTTAATCCTAACAGGGAAAGGAGGTTTCTCAATATAAGCAGTAAGCACAACTGGATCAACATTGTAAACAATTGTTTCTTCTTTAACACTAACAGGTTCTTCATTTAATTCAATAGGTGGATGATATTTAAACCATTTGTCCTTAGGGAGATCAACATGAGCAGCAGAAGATTCACAAAAGGTAGCTACTATCTCAGAGTCAAGTCCATATTTAGTACTAAACTTATGAAAAGCATCAGTTTCCATAAAAGATTTAACACAACCAAACTCAAGATTTATACCTGACTCTTTACCTTTGTCGATTTCCCAATCTTCAGAGTTGCGTTTAATTCTTTCCAGAAGATCCCATCTGAATTCAATAGTTCTCTTCATAAAGGAACCAGCAGAAGAAGTATCGAGCATGGATTGATCATTATGAGAAAGCCGAGCATAAAAGTTTTGAATAATTATTTCTCTTGAGAGCTCATGATTGGGGCATGTATGCAACATATACTTAAGCCTCCCCCAAGCTTGAGCGATACTTTCTCCTTCACAAGGCCAAAAATTATATATATAATTCCGATCACGATGAACCAAATGCATAGGATAAAATTTCTGGTGAAATTTCAGCTTCAACCGGTTCCAATCCCATGTTTCAGTATCATCACATAACCTATACCATGTCAATGCCTTTCCCTCCAAAGATAAAGGGAATACCTTCTTCTTAACTCCATCTCCGGATAGACCTGCAAGCTTAAACAATCCACAAATTTTATCCACATATATCAAGTGCATATCAGGATGCACCATTCCATCTCCTGCATAAGGATTAGCTAGCAGTTTCTCTACCATACCCGAAGGAATTTCATAATAAATATTTTCAGTAGGTTCAGTAGGTTGAGGAGCAACTCTCAATGCTTCCGGTCGAGGTGAAGATACCCCGAACAAGCCCCTCAAAGGATTACTTTCCATAGTGACAAGTGACAGTAAATTTCAGCACGTAATATAAATGTTTCCTTACCAAATTCCACTCACCAAAGGCGCTTCACTCCCCGGCAACGGCGCCAGAAAAGAGTCTTGATGACCCACAAGTATAGGGGATCAATTGTAGTCCTTTCGATAAGTAAGAGTGTCGAACCCAACGAGGAGCAGAAGGAAATGACAAGCGGTTTTCAGCAAGGTATTCTCTGCAAGCACTGAAAGTAGCGGTAACAGATAGTTTCGGTAGCAAGATAATTCGTAACAAGTAACAAGTATAATAAAGTGCAGCAAGGTGGCCCAATCCTTTTTGTAGCAAAGGACAAGCTGGAACGAACTCGTATAATAAGCAAAGCATTCTCGATGACACATGGGAATTTCATCTAGTCACTTTCATCATGTTTGTTTGATTTGCGTTCGCTATTTTGATAATTTGATATGTGGGTGGACCGGTGCTTGGGTGATGTTCTTACTTGAACAAGCCTCCCACTTATGATTACCCCCTCTCGCAAGCATCCGCAACTACGAAAGAAGAATTAAGATAATTCTAACCACAGCATGAAACATATGGATCCAAATCAGCCCCTTACGGAATAGCGCATAAACTAGGGTTTAAGCTTCTGTCACTCTAGCAACCCATCATCTAATTACTACTCCACAATGCCTTCCCTTAGGCCCAAAGATGGTGAAGTGTCATGTAGTCGACGTTCAAACGACACCACTAAAGGAAGCAACAACATACATATCATCAAAATATCGAACGAATACCAAATTCACATGATTACTTATGACAAGACTTCTCCCGTGTCCTCAAGAACAAAAGCAACTACTCACAAATCATATTCATGTTCAAGATCAGAGGTGTATTGAATATCATTAAGGATCTGAACATATAATCTTCCACCAAATAAACCAACTAGCATCAACTATAAGATGTAATCAACACTACTAGCAACCCACAGGTACCAATCTGAGGTTTTGAGACAAAGATTGAATACAAGAGATGAACTAGGGTTTGAGATGAGATGATGCTGGTGAAGATGTTGATGAAGATTGGTCCTCCCACGATGAGAGGATCGTTGGTGATGTCGATGGATTCGATTTCCCCTCCCGGAGGGAAGTTTCCCCGGTGGAATCGCTCCGCCGGAGAGCAAAATAGCTCCTGCCCAGGTTCCGCCTCGAGACGGCGGTGCTTCATCCCGAAAGTCCTCTTCTGATTTTTTTTCTAGGGTAAATGGCTTCATATAGCAGAAGGAGGGGGCCGGAGGCCTGCCAGGGGCCCCACAAGCTCGGCGGGCGCGCCCCCAGGCTTGTGGCTTCCTGGTGGGCCCCCTCCTGGTAATTCTTTCGCCAGTATTTTTTATATATTCCAAAATAATTCTCCGTAAATTTTCAGGTCATTTGGAGTTGTGCAGAATAGCTATCTCTGTTTCACCCCTTTTCGGTCCAGAATTCCAGCTGCCGGCAATCTCCCTCTTCATGTGAATCTTGCAAAATAAAAGAGAAAAGGCATAAGAATTGTACCATGAAGTGAAATAATGATTAAAAACATGTTAATTAACAGTAGGAAATCATGATGCAAATTGGACGTATCATCGCGGTACACGTCCCACCGCAGCGTTGTTGGACGTTGCCGCTCCATCCTTGGACGTCGCGGCGGCTGGGTCCTGGCTTGCACCGGTTCGAACCGTATTGCTACGGTGACTACGCTCACCAGAACGTCGTTGGAGTTGTCCGTATGCGCCATCTCCGGTGTGGTGGCTACGTTCACCAGCGCGGTGAAGAAGCTGACTGCCTCCGCCGCCAGCGCCTCCTGCTCCACCCTTCCCAGCAGCACCGCCTGCACCGGCCGCGAGGGCAGCTTGGACGTGGAAGGAGCCGTCGTGGCTCCAGCCTTCTTCTTTGGCGCCATCGACGAGAGTGACGAAACTAACACTCACACTACCAACACTGATTTGTAACACATGACCCCCTGCCTGGCGCGCCAAAGATGTCGTGGGAAACGACGATCTATGGGATCGGGATGATCCCTTTGCGGTTCGGCTAGAGGATCGACGCGTCACAAAGAGCATGGCTAATAGATGCAAGAACACAATGTGGTTTATCCAGGTTCGGGCCGCTATGAGCGTAAAAACCTACTCCTGCTTTGGTGGTTTGATTGTGGATGAGCTCAAGTTACATGGAGCGCAGCTTGCCGGCAAGGTGCGCGGGAAGTGCAGCTACTACGCGTAATTGAACTAGGTGTCGACCGTTCTAACTGTAGCCGTGTGCCTTCTTTTATAGGCCAAGGGGTTACCACAGTGGCTAAAATGGTCATTACAGGGTATGAACAGTGATTGCACTGTCATCAAGTCTATCTCCTAACGGGGGAGGACAAACGCATTAAATGCCCGTTAGGTGCTACGCCGGGGAGGCGAGTTACAGCCGGGGTTCTGCACCATTCGTCCAGCTGCCCTTCTGTGATCTTGACACGATCCAGGGACGGGTGTCATTAAAGTTAGCTCTTGCGTGGCATGCTGACACGTGCCCCGACCAGCTGTGTTTGACTGTCTGCCCGCTCGACACCTATCATACGTGCTTATCTAGCCGATGATGAGGTGGAGCGGTAATGAGACAGACAGAGCCTGCTGGCACGGAGCTTGCCGGCAACCAGAGTCTTGGTCTTTCACCTTGCCGGTGTGAAGCTTGCCGGCAAGGGTAATCTTGATCTTCAGTACTAGAATAGTACTTCTCGATGACCTGCCTGGAGGTCTTCTTCATGGTCTTGTTAATCTAATCTTGAGCCTTGACGGAAGCAATCCTCCGGCAAGCCCTTGCCGTAGGGAAAGGCTGCAACCGTCTGTGCATAAGTCAGGGTATGAAGACACCCGTGTTTTTATACACCGACAAGTCGTCACTTGCATCTTATTATCGATGGGAACACACCTACTGAAAAAATATTCTGCTTTAATACGACGTACATGGTGTCAAACTTAGGGTTTGATCTCTGTAGGGTAGGGTATACCCACCCTTGTACTTTTTATATTTATTTTATATTTCAAAAAAAAAACTAGACCAGTAGAGGAAGAAGTCCCTACTGATTTTTTAATTAAGAGGGGAATGTGAGACAGCAACGTCCGAGCCGAGGCTCGAACCCGCGTCGGCCACGAGACACAGCCGCTCGCTGGGCACTGGGCTAGGTCGCTAGGAGCCCATCCACTATTTTTTGTTTCGCACTTGTATGATTGTATGGACGTTTTGGGTTGTTTGCTTTATCTGTAAAGCGGCGCATATATGCATGTTTCTTAAAAGAAGGATATGTACAGTAGCCACAACAATCGAAAGTTAATATTGTTAAAATGCATAAATTCATGTATGCATAGTTTTTGCTTGAAGTTCTTCTCGGGAGAGCATAAAACTTTTGGATTTCGCTATAGGTCGAACGTCAGATTTTTTAACACAGCAAATCGAACGCCCGAAATGGCAAATTATGTTGTTGTGGGGATGGCAACTTTTTTCAGCAAGCATGGCAAATCCTTGCCATGTTCTTTCTTCTTTTTTTTTGCCAGGATTTGCCATGGTTGCTAAAAAATATTATCATCCTCGCAACAACGTAATTTGTCATAAAAACGTTTGATTTGCCATGCTTAAAAATCTAATGTCACGAACCAACCTATGATTGGATGGTTGGGAGGACCGTGGTATCCCCAGTCCACTAGAGTTCAAGTTCCAGACTTGACATGGGTGCTCGTATTTTTCTGAATTTATTTCAGGTCTTCCAGCAATGTGCGCTCAGTGGGAGGAAACGTTCCCGTCGACTACGAAGGAGTCTGTAGCGACCTCGTCAATCTCAAGATGATATGACGGCTCAGTCTCTCGAAGGTGCTCGTAAGGTGTGTGTGCGTGCGTTCATAGGGGTGAGTGTATGTGCATATGTATGAGCGTCTGCGTCTGTACTGTGTTCAAAAAAGAATACGATGTCAGATTTTTAACATTTTCGAAACCTTTTCTAGGTAAAATCTTGACTTTAAGATTGGATACGGATTTCCTTATAGTAATATGAAGCCCTATCATTGATAAAAAAAAATGAGGACCTATACCTGCGAAAGAAAGGAGGAATATGTTCCTAAACGTGGCTGGTCAAATGGACAGTGGGTCGTCTAATGTCAGAAAGTAGGACGTCAGATCTCTTACGGTAACACACCACATGCGTACAATTTAGTTCGTCCATCCTGGACCCCGACACGGCGCCAGGGTCACTGTTTGCGGCGCTCTTGTTTCGTTGCGATAAACCAATTTTTCTTGAAAGATTCTGTCTACTCCTAGTTACATTCAAATATGAAAAATTCCTCTCGAAAAGAAAACAGTATTATTCAAAGTAGGCATGCAGCAGCAAGAACCTGGAATGTGCTGCTTCCGCTAGATCTCCACGTATACTCCTGGTACTGCATACAAGTACTAGATGTGTACGTATTATATTAGTATACTTTTAGCAGCCACGGTATCCGGTGCAAAGTGCCTGCAGAGATCCTACAATGACAGTGGGTTGCCATGCCATGATCCCTTTCGATGCAAGTCCTGGAGGAGGCCAGTCCTGGAATTCTTTCATGCCATGCCATAAGGGCTAGTACTAGTATAGCATTTTCCTTTTCAAAGACTGAATGAATAAGCAAGCTTCGGGAAACGAGAACCCTAAATAAAGCCTTAAACTATGGCGACGTACGGACATTGACTCAGGCTCCTGCCTCCGACAGCGTCACGATCTCCGGCCTGACCGGCCAAAGATTACGAGGTCGGGGGAGAAGAGAAAAGCTGGAGCTAGCTAGCTGCATCGGTTTCCGCTAGGGACTTGATCACGAGTTTGCCTATGACCGCAGTGCAGGCACATGAATCAGCTGGCACGCATGCACGTACAGCCCAGCTCCTCAGCTCTGCCATGCTAGCTGAAGCTGCTGCTGGAACTGTGCGCGTGGGAGGGTGATGTATGCATAGTCCGTGCACTGAGCCGCGCGCAGAGTTCCGAGCAAAAAGTGGCTCCGCATATTCTAGCTTTGTTTATTTTAATTAACATGTTGGCCCATTGATCAGTTTGTCGTGCCGTCTCTGTCTTTGTGGCAGAGACGAATTCTGTGCTCCATCGGCGAACCCCGTGCGCCTACATATGCTTTTGTGATTTCTACTCCCGTGATACTACATGACGCACGGTGATGCCCGCGATTTGCTGACACTGCTGAGTATGTATGTTTTCATGCATGCACGATGGCAACAGAGCATTAATTCCATGATTACGTTACATTTATAAACTTTTAAATAAAATGATGTTTTTCCATAATCGGGGACGGAGAAAATGCAACGTTTTGGCACAATCATTGGCTCTTTGGCATCATCACTTCAACAAAACACATGACAATAGCCACGGACCTAACGACAGGTGGATTGCCTCGCTAAGAAGGAAGAGGAATTAGCAACACTCAAGAAATAGAGGAGTTCATCACCCATCGGGAGGTTATCAAAATCCAAGTCCAAAACCTTCAACCTCAACGACGAAAATGTGCTGGTCGATCACTTGGAAGTGGACAACCGTGGGAGCACTCAAGGTGTGGTTTCAAGGTTCATTCGCCGTGTAAAACAGGTGCATCATCAGTGTTTCTTTTCTTTTCTTTTTGCAGGGGCATCATCAATTTGTTGTGGCTACTGGCTAGTCTAGCTAGGCATTTTAGTTGTCTCGAAAGAAGCCCACATTCTGGACCGACCGAACATGACGCTAATCTAGAAGTACAATGAACTTGAACTCTCCATTCGGTTCAAAAAAAAAAAAACTTGAACTCTCCATGAATCCAGAACCCCCCATGATACCTCGAGGCCAGTCTCACCAGCGATGTCCGCTGTTCCCTGGGGCTTGCACGCCACTTCAGAACCACACATGCATTAAGCAGCGGGCAATCAAATGATGCCCCAAATGACAGGCTTATCCGGGACTGATGGAGCCCGATTAGCACTGACGTGACGCCCTCGCTATCTATTTATCTAGATGGTGGATTAGATGGCGAGATATATGGATGAACCGACCGGACATCGGCGTCAGGGCTCATGCTGCTATATCGTCTCCGGACCCGGTGCAGCTCCCTTCCTGCGCCGCTTTCGGCGGCTGGGCGCCCGCAGTCGCAGACTCGCAGTCCAACCCCACGTAACGTAAGCGGCTGTTGCCACGGCCCCGGCGGTCGCGGGATGGAGAAGAGAACGGGGCCAGGCTGGCGAGCGAGCGAGCGGTGACTTTGGGGGCGGGCTTGACAGGGATGGGGCGCGCCACGCCATGAATCCGCTCGTGTGTCGTGTCGCTAGGCCTCGGCGCTCCTGTAGTACGCTCCGGTGGCTGCTGTCGGCCTGGATTTCTACGAATAGTGCAAGATACATTCATGCATGCGTGCATGCATGCGGCATCGTTGTTGCGTGTACTGCTATAGTTCGGTAGGGTATGGCGCGACCTTCGTCGCGGCTGCGACTAACCAGGTTTTTGCTACGCAGGAAGAAAGAAGAGACTTTTGTGTTCATTCCGCTGCCAGTTTTTACCGTCTATGTAATGCTCACTAAACCACGACAAGTATTTTGAAACGGAGGGAGTACATCAGAGATTAGATGGATACGTCATAAGTCACCGTGGCCTGTAACCCAAATCTTGACTAACCAATCTCTAACTCCATCGTCCGTTTCGAAAAAAGAAAAATCTCTAACTCCATCGTCCGTTTCAAAAAAAAAAATCTCTACCTCCATCGCTCCACACTTGCGTCTTCTTGTAAAAACAGGTGATCGTTCGTCGCATGTCCTCGGCGGACGTCGCCCTGGTCCACGGCGGCAAGCACCACGCCTGGTACCGTCTATGTAAAGCTCACTAAAACACATCCATCAGGTAGACTATGCGTTGTACCATCGTGGCCGCACCTGATGGATGAACACACATGACGGCTTTTGAGTGTGCATGAGCTTGCGTTGTTGGCATGTGATTAATGGACCGGCAGATTCATCACTTAATTAACTTGCCGTACAGTGAAGAATGGTTTGGAGGCTGCCACTGGAGAATTCGGAGGCTGCCGTGGCACCCGTCCAAAGACGATGGAGGGAAGGGGCAAATTTGCCAACGATTTAAAGAGATGAAAGAAAAATCTGGATGCAAGCGGAGCGAATTTAAATGATCAGATCTAGAAGATGATTGATTGGGTTACGGCTAACTGATTAGATTTACAAGATGATCGATTGGGTCACGAGGTTTTAACAAAAATGGATAAAACTGCCCTTTCATTTGAAGAGGTATCTTGTAATCTCCACCGTTCATCAACATCAAAAGTAGTGTGAACCCAAGCATTCTTTCGTTTACATTCATGGCATTCCTGCCTAAAAGTAGTTGTGAACCGATTTTTTATTCCAACGTCGGCACCTAGTGACTATTTTGCCTAACACTCTCGACCCTCCTCCCCATCCATTTACCAATGAAGTAATGCGCAGTATATAATTGTACACAAGATCTACCAGTCGAAATATTGATCAGACACAACAAAACTGCTTCAACATAAGACACGGGATGCGCTGAATCTCTTCTCGGCTCAGCATTGTCAAAATCGCATCTCTCCTTACCTTGAGCAAAGGTCCTATTGCTGAAGCTTCAGGACTGGAAAGGCGATAACGTCCCTTATGCTGGCAGAGTTTGTCAAAAGCATGACTAACCGGTCGATACCGAGGCCCTAAAAGTTGAAAGATTTCACACAAATTAGTACGATAGGAGTACTTCACATGCATATAATAATGATGATGAATAAATAGCTCAGTGAAAACTTGCGAGAGCCTATCAAAGGTAAAACATTAAAAAACTGCACTCGCTGACAATTTAAGGATTATACCATTCCGGAAGCAGGTGGCATTCCATATTCCAGAGAAGTCAGGAAGTCTTCATCCAAGGAAACTTCATAGGAATACTCATCATCCCCCTTACTCTCGTCCGATTTGACCTTCTTATCCATCGCAGCACGTTTAGCATTGTGCTGTTTTATTTGATTTTCAAAACGACTCCTCTGCAGCAGAAAATAAAGTGATCGTTACAGTCTAGCATACTTTGCCAAAGGATCTTTCATCAGGTCAATGTACAGTAAGATTTAGCTAAATCAAACATGTCTTGTCATTCAGGGGTCAGGGACAGAACTGTAGTTTCCCCACCCTCCACATTTTCAGGTAAGGTGGGAGATTTGGGAGGATGCCTTAGAGCCCTGTTTCGGTACATGATGGTGCCTTTTGCAAGTTAACCAGCAACGTTGGTTTGGCATATGCCATCAAATTTGATAAACCTTCCTAGTAAGGCCAAAAATAATAATCATAATAGCATCATACCTACATGCCAACACATTAATTTTTCACTGAAAATCAAGTATTTCCAGAAGGATGGCTCTTTAGTTCACTCAAGGTCATTAGAACTGAAATTTTCTAATACCGATGCGCCCTTTTACATTATTATTCGTACTTCCCATAGCACAGTGAATATTTCTGAAACCTGTCTAGTGAAAATGGTGCAAATAAATTACTGTGTTTACACATATAATCAGTTAATCACCACGGACCAAAACTTGACATATTTCTAGCATAATTTGTCATGAACGCTAACCGTTGTTTATGCTAATGTGAAGTGCAACTTTACATGGAAAATGTGATAATGACACTCTGACATGCATTAAAAAAGCAAACAAATTCGCACCTGATCAATTGGGTCTGTGAGCTCAGAAAATGCATTTCCAATTTCACGGCCACATACAAAAAGTTCAAATCGTTCAGTAAGACCAGCATACCTACAATAAGAGAGAAGAGCGGTTATGATCATTTCAGTTGCTAGCAACCGAAACCTGAATCCTGTCCAGATCATCAAGTTACACAATATGAATAGTTCATATCGAAAGGTCATTTGTGTCCAGCATAGTGTATTGCAGTTGTAACTTGAAGGGGCATGCTTGAACAAAACTGTATGCAGTCCCTCTGTGTCACAGTGTTGATCTCCAATTTGATGGTTATTTATGCAGACTACTGACACTCTCAATTCCTGACTGGCACAAACCAGAGCATTCCTAACTGACTGAATCAGAGCATTCCTGACTGGCTGGATCAGTGAAAAGTGGTATGTGGTGATACCTTAAGGAAATAGGCCTTATTTGCCACTATCCTATTAAATTGTTCTCCGTCGCCTCTGATATTTTCCAAATATTATTGTTACTTTAAGTTGTGGTTCTTTTAGAAACTCGGTTGATCCGTAACATTGTGGCAATGATTTTGGACAAAGCTGTACTTCGACTATACTTGATTCGTAATAGACAAAGCTGTAATTCAACTATACTTGATTCTGCACGGTAGCATGTAATCTACTACTCCCTCCGATCCAGATTAATTGACGCAGCCTCTATACAATATCCACTATACATTGTATAGAGGTTGCTTCAACTAATTTGGATCGGAGGGAGTAATATTATCTGCATGGTAGCATGTAATCTACTATATCACTATATCAGGACAAAGCTGTACTTCGACTATACTTGATTCGTAATGGTATTTGTCCTGTCGGTCATTTGCAATACAAAAGGAGAACTTTCAATGGATAATATTAATTCGATAATAAAACAGGAACATATTTCACTAATAAAGAAAATGAGTACTTCCTTATACCAATAATTCTGGAACACAAAGCTTTTCCAAATTAACAGAATTACCTCCGATGTGGTTTCGCTAATGGTGATATCTCAACTGGGTAGTCAAGAACAAATGTTGGTTGAACAAGAGTTGATTCAACAACAGTCTCAAAGACCTGGCATATGACATAGAATTGTATAATCAACTCTCCAATAGCTCAATAAAGCAACTTTAAAGTTTAAACACTCTAATGAAATTATCACGTCATATACTATGCATTGAAAATTCTGCAGTTTCGAAGGGATATCTGTTCTACTCAAATTGCAACTGAACACGCACTTATAGTTACTGCATGTTCCTGTTGAAGTATATGTGGATTTTCAAATCCCTTAATCTGTATCAGTTAAGTTCTTATGCATAAACTAACAGAAGTACATTTTATTAGTTAAACTTCCTAGGATGGCATTTTTATTCAATTATCTGTAGAAAGTAGATCCTTAATAGAAAGATTGGTTCAAGAATATAGGAAACAAAGACATACAGCTAACAGAAAGTTCAGCAGTTCGCTTCACTTGAGAGTAATTTGGTTTGCACAATTATAGCAGATTTCAAAAATGGTGATTGTATTGGCGTGCTGCTGGCTTGCAGTAAGGAATGTACACCAATGAAAATCGAATCTACAAGCATCTTGCTTGTTGCAAAATGTAGCATACAGCTTTGTTCGGTTTCAACCAGAGTGTAAAGCAGCTGGGCCAGAGCCTCACACCGGTGAACAAGGCAATGACAGAATGATAGTCCATTCTTGCAAACTCTGCACTCCCAAACTAATATCAAACTTTCTTTTTGTAGGCTTACAATCTGATCCGACTCTGAATGCTTGTTCTGGACCAAACCTTGGAGTTGAGGTTTGACTAAAAGGGTTCTCAAAATGCTGTCTAAAATGAACTTGAACCCAAATTAAGAAGCCAAAATAGAAATTCTTCAGAAAGTTCTAATGCATCACCGTAGTAAATTTTGAAACAGTTGTAGGAAACAGAATTTGAGAAATACCTCGTTGAGAACATGTCCAACAGATGAACAAGCTTGCAATGAAGTATTCTCACTGCTCTCTGTTTTGAACCCCAGCAGCCCTTTTGCAGCATTTTTAGCAGATTCAACATCTCCAAAGCTATTGAAGTCTACTCCTGTTGTTTCTTCTACAAGACGATGCATGGTTTCCCTTCTCCATGGTCTTTCCAGAGAGATTTCAGTTCCCTGCTTGATAGTAAATACGCCAGTTCATGGAGTGAAAGGAATACAGATATAAGTATGTACATGTGCTTTAAGTATTACTAGATGATACCCCGCGCGTTGCTGCGGGACTTGTCATGTGTTCCTCTAGCTATAATAGGTAGCTCGGTATTTCTGTAATTAGAATGATGACATTCTCCATTACAAATAGGGCATGGATGCATGTGAACTGAAGCTGCATTCAAGCTGCATATTCAACTGAACAAACACTAACAGCACAAGGCAACTCTAAATTGTAATGTAACAATGAATTAAGCAACAAAAACGACCTTTTAAAACCAGGAAGTACATATTTGATCATGGGCAGTAGTACTTTCACATATCTGAAGGGTTTGGATATTCCTTCTTTTGACTTATATCTATCTAACATTAGGCATGCGTTCCGTTTCAAACAATATTGTTAGCAAACATGTAGCCATAGGCACCATATATATAGTTATCTTTAATGCCAGATAGTGCAAGTATGTTCATAACAATAGCTTCTTATTTCCTTTGATTTAAAAAATAGAACCCTGTAGTAGGAGAATAACAACAATGACAGTCACATGTATCACTCAGGTATTAGATCGATTCCTTGACGTGTACAGTTGGGAACAACATGCGTGAAATGAACTAAAATCTGACATATCTTCTAATTATGCGGAACAATCAAAGAATTTATAAAAATACCAAAGAACATCATACTCCCGGCCATAGTATAGACTATTACATGCATGAGAGAATGAAGAATTGTATCTCGACTGAGTGTAGCACAGGGGGATATGGGATGCTATGATGGAGACAGACTGCAATGTCTACGGTCAGGAGTGACCTTGTGATGCAGAGGAAATCGTTGCAGGTGTTGGTATGGCTATACCTGCCGGCCAGGGCGGTGGCGCAGCCGCACAGCAGATGTAACTGTTATTACCTATGGAGACATTGCACACCGTCATGTCTCAGGGCTCATGCGGTCTTACCCAACACATGGGTCTCGGAGATGAGCAGGACCTCTGGTGCGACGCCGGCGACGAAGACAACGTTGGCAGCGTGTCGAGGAAGGAGGGGTCGATGATGATGTCGGTCCATTGCGTGCAGCCGTGGAGACACAGTGGTCGTGGTCCACGCGCGGCGTTGGCAGCATCAGTAGGATCTCCCGTAAGACGGGAAGATTTCCTCCCCTGCATGGAGGCATGGATCCCATTGTCGTATCATCAAGCTAACATGGGAATCCATCGACTCCTATCTCAGGTGGTCTGTATGCACTTTGTGAAGAATTTTAGATGACGCATGCGCTGGAAGATATAAGTACAGGCGGGTGAGGATGTGAATTGGAACTGTTTAACTTTCAAGACTTGAAGAGATTATTTATTGAGGGAAGATGAAGGGAACCATCGTGGTAATAAGCGATCACACTAATCCAGCGATAAAACGAAGGGGCGGAAGGAAATCATCAATGGTTTCTCGCAGATAAAAAAGGAATTGTCTTGCAGAAAACAACGTGAGAGGAGGCCCTTGTGGATACTATGGTGCATGCTTCGGGGAACAAATAATGAAACCACTGAGAAGTGGCCCAGTACAACCCATTCGAACAGCCTTTTGGTGAGAAGTGGCTAATAAGTACAGCCTAGCCGCAAGAAATCAACTCGAAGGAGAGGCAGCCAGAAATTTAGCGCGAGGGACGGTGAGAGCAAAGGAGGATGACATGGCAGCACGGGAATGGAGAAAACTCAGTGGGGCATGTAGGATGACGTGGATAGCTTGCATGTCAAGAGAAATAGGTTAGTGGGGACGAACTATTTAGGTATTATAGATGCGTTGAGTGTGCATGTGTCCAGTGCCAATCTGCATGGGGTAATCCAGGTCAGGCAATAAGACCCAAAACCAGACTACTAGTAGAGCATCATTGATGGCAAGAATAACTGCCAATGAGTTCTACTCAGATAAAAACGACAACAAAAAACGAGGTGTAGTAAAGCAGTGATATGAGCAACAAATGATGACATGATTTTGCTGTGATGCTTGTCTTGACAATCCAAATTCACTCACATAATACGGCACAATATATTCTCATTACCTGGTAATCAATCTTAAGCTTTCCAGTCGTAGCCATAGCACATCGAGTTACGATTTCTTCGGCCAAATTCATCATGCTTTCATAGTCTGAATATGCTTCATACATCTAGCTTCCAAATATAAGGGAGCAAGTGAGACCTTATTTAAAGTAGCACATTCTGGAAGCAAAAAGGGAGGAAGAGAAAGAGGCGTGGAAAATGGAAAGGTAGAGATAGAGCAATTAAGCTACAAGATATATCCCTAAAAAAAGGAGAGCTAAACAACAGAACGAAAAAAACATATGAGAGAAAAGGATCATTTACTTCAATGGTGGTAAATTCAGGATTATGACGAGTAGAGATGCCTTCATTTCGGAATATTCTCCCAATCTCATAAACTTTCTCGAGCCCTCCAACCTGCATTTTGCCAATAGTACTCATAAACTGGTAAATAAATAGAAGTTTGGCGCTGGGGCATGGCCTTTTGAAATTGTAAGAACACATGTTGGTTCCCCCCCCCCATAGAGAATGTTCCAACAGATATGCCTTAATCCAAATTTATCGAATCCATTATGGTTAGTACAGTGCATACAGTTTTTTAACCCCTTCAAATGCTTAGAAACAGATGAATGAAGGTGTGAACACCAGTTGCATGGTGCAAAGTGCCAAACTAGAAATTTACTCCAAAAGTAACGCTCCAAGACAATTGTAGCTTACAACATATAATTTTTCTTCAACTTACATCTCATGACTATTCCACGAACATATTGAGACAAATTTGATTTAACCAAGTCGAGAAATATGCACATAAACAATCTGGAAAGGAAACTTACAAGCTTATTGGTAAACACATGAAATTACTAATTCAACACGTTAAACTAAGATCAGGTTGATCTAACAAGCATATAGTGGCACATGTTAGATCTTTTTCTCCTACACATGAAATTTACCTAGAGGCTGCTTGCCAGTAGTAAATTTACTCACTAAAATGGAAGCAATTGTAGACTAGTTTAAGGAAAAGCCAAACTTCCAGAAGGTAGAGGGAAAAACGGCATTGTGACCTCACCAGCATTCTTTTCAAATGCAGCTCCGTTGCAATCCTCAAGTAAAGATCCCTTTGGAGGGAGTTATGGTGAGTTATAAAAGGTCTTGCTTCAGCGCCACCTGCTGCTCCCTATATTTTCCCGTTTCGAGAAAAAAAAAAGGTCAGAGAAGACCCCAAAAGTGATCATAGGCAAAAAAAAAAGGTACAAAAGAACAAGATCATTTCTTAGTGCTATTATACTAGAAATTGTGCCCCCATTGGCTTAGCTATGCTGATATCATTAATGTGTTATTAAAACAACATATTGGACATTACATAAACTATATGTTTTATGGGTTTTGACTTTACACTGTTTCTACTACCTCTGAGTCACAATGTAGGTCATTCTTTATCAGTCTCCAAGGTGACACTTCGACCATCAATCACAAATATGTTGCTTTGAATAAACTAAGTACGCATTATGAAATTATATTTCTGATACAAATTACTGGAAAGCACCAATAATCTGGATAGGATCAAGCAGAGATTATCCTGACAAGCTGATCGGGATCCAATATCCAGATGCTTGAAGCTAGTTGTCACTATATAGACAAGTGTATATGCACTTCCAGTCCAACAAACCCAGAGAATGAATCTACGGTAGCCTTGTTAGGTAAGGTTATTGCTTTGGTATCTTAGCCCAACACGACTAGTAAGACCTTGCCGGCTGCCAGCTTCACTCGCTCAAAAGTGGGATGGCTCTCTTATCATGTGTTATACTGCTATTAGTGTCTATCTAAGATCAAAAAGGTGTCAGAGAAGAATTCTCTCATTCCCAATCCGTGTTAAGTTAAACATGTTTTTGTCATGTAAAAGACAGTAAGTTGTAAGTATGCATGTCTGAGATGAAGTTAGAGGGGTGTTACGCGTCTTCTTGCTCAAATGTAGGCCTGAGCATGGGCAGTGCAGCCCAACGGGCCCGCCCCAAAAACCCGCCACAGGGCCTGGATCCACTTTTTCCGCGAAGCAGGGCTCTTAAGCCCAAAATACTTACAATGTAGTCATTTATTAAAACACACTGACGGTACTGTTTATCCAAAAATGATTAGATCAATACTTCTAAAATTTAATTAAAAATGCTACTGTTTACATGTTACATGCTAGGCTCAGGCTTGTCGTTTTGAGTTTGGGCGCAAAGCCTGGCCCGACCCGGAGTATTATCCCGAAGCCTGTAGCTCTAGGATCTGTACAGTAATTTTTGCTTCTTTTGCTTTTGCTTTTTCGCTTGCTGGCTTTGTAAGAATACCGCCATCTTTGGTGTTTTCTTCTAATAAAATGACAAACACTAACGTGCCTGTTCGAGAAAAATATGTTGAATAGAACAAATAAAAGTGTCGGGCACAGACAAGTTTTGTCTTATCTGTATGTACTGTAAAGTAGATATAAAACAAAATTAGCCCTTTTAGACAGGAATTTGTTTAAAATAGAACTATTAGAAGGATAAAATAGTTTTGTGCAACAGCATGACCACCACCAAGCCCTGTTCAAGAATTCGTCCGATTAACCAGTTAACTTGCCGATTAATCCCTACTCGTCGGGTTACCGAGTAGCCGATAAACTGATAAATCGTCCGATTAATCCCCTACTCGCTAGCCAACCGAGCAGTTACCAGTTAACGATTTCCTCAACAATGCCACCAAGTAGACTATATTTAAGATCATAACTATGAGTTATACATATGGTAATCCCAGACACAAGGTTAACTAGATAAAAGATTCAACATCTAGATTCAAGTTTGAGAAAACAGACTAGATATGCAGTTGAACTGTAAAAACCAAACCAGGGACTTCATCGGCTCTGTTTGTTTAAACCGACAAAGAATACTTGGCTAGTTGGTTACAGACTACTCCCTCCGTCCTCAAATAAGTGGACGTTTAGCGTTCGAAATTTGTCAACAAAAGAGTGTGCTTCTATCTTCCCAATGCACTTTAAAGTAGAAAAAAATGCTTCTCTCTCATCACACGGGAATCAAGCCCAATAACATTCAACACATGGTCTCCTCATTTTCTACATGCACTTGGCTCACTGGAGGTGGGGGAAATAAAGAGGAGAGAGATAGTGGCTTGCACCTTCCAATGTATTTTCTACTCCACTCTATAATCTGTCTTAAAATTTCTATATGTCCACTTATTTGAGGACGGAGGGAGTACACCTATTTTCTATATAATAATAAGCAGCAACTTAAATTTAACATATATGACCTCATCAATGCCCTCTTATCAAGCTAGAAATCGGAAATTACATCAGTGATTAATCCTGCAGAGTGATAATTTAAAGAATATACAGAAACCAAACCTGTAGAACTGGCGTTTCAACTTCAATGAACCCAAATGATTCCATTGTCTTGCGGATTTCAGAAACGACCTATGAGAAATGAAAATAGCTAAGACAACAATAGAAGGTAACTTTTACAAATGATGCATGCCACTGCCAGTCCGTCATATTCATCAAACTGGGTACTTTTGGAAGAACCAAGGATGTGATCTTACTATCCAACATAGTGCAAATGACAGGACTCTCTGTTCGGTGTTCCACAATCTACCTCTGTTTCCCTAAGGAAAATATGTTTCTATGTACAACAGTATTCAGTACCTTTGCTCTTGTTCGAAACACATCAGCAACCTCAGGATTTGCAATCATGTCAATGTACCTGACAAAGGTACAAATAACACACGAGATGAGTTGAATTTTGGAACATATGAATAATAGTTGCCATAGCCCATAGATACTAAAACAAAAATTGTAAAGACATAACAAGATAAATAAATCACATTTAATCAAATAAAAGTGACATGAATCTAGAATGCTAGGATCCAGTTTTCAGTTTAAACAGCATGCATTATTGCAGCAGGGGGCAGACAAATGTAAGTAATAGATGAGCAAAAAGGACCATTGAACCATTTATGCCACTGTAATAGGCTGTGATCGATAGTGAGTACTCCCTCTGTAAACTAATATAAGAGCGTTTAGATTACTAAAATAGTGATCTAAACACTCTTATATTAGTTTACGGAGGGAGTATGTGTTAATTGTAATATACTAAAAATGACTGATATAATTTATGTATATCATTGGAGAACATTTGTCACATTAATGTTTCACCGGATACTAGTGTGCTAACTGAAATATGAATGCTAATGTCATGAATTCTCCAATTAGAAATAAATATGAAGCAAAACAAAAGATGCCTAACATCTGTCAAACCAAACAAAATACATTAAGACCCAACCCCATTGATTGCTGCCAAATGGTTTGCATGAAGATGGCACATAGCACAGTATTAAATGTGTGTTCAAGAACAAAAGGAGATAATATGAAGCAAAACAAAAGCTAACCTTTGGCGATACCGCTTGTCCACATCTGTCAAGCCATGATACTTATCTGGTAGCGGGAGTAAGGATTTTGTAAGGATTTCGAAAAAGTTGACATAAACAGATAGTTCCCCTGCAGTGAAATCCATCATGTCAAATACAAGTGCAGGTTAATAAAAGAACTATAGTGAATATTGAGCTATCAAAATGCATGCTAGATTACTAGCACCTCAAAAAACTATATGAAATTGTGATGTGTATATAAAGTGGCATGAACTGAACTCGTCTACCCCAGGTAATAATATTTAGCTGCCATAATATATAAACTTTAAGAACTGCGCATCCTTCAGTTGGCTAGAGGCACGAGTGCGCGTGCTCAGTCCACTCAGGTTCGCGGCTTGGCCTCCACAGGGTGTGCTCATGGTAGTTTCTTCTAGTTAAAAATGCAAAGGATGATAGTGCCTGTTAGTCATGGTTTTTTTATGATATATAAACTTTAGTCATTCACATTGTGCTGCTCTAATAATATAACCAGAGCTACTAACACATGTCCTTGGTAACTTTGTAGCATTCCGCTATGTAACTCATTTTTGCCTTTCTTAACATCCATCACCCAATTTTGTTGTCTTTTCAGGAATAGCAAAGTGGGTTGGTTGCTTAGTTTAAATTAAAATAGAGAATAATCAGATGGCTATCTGAATAAAAACAAGTCACCTGTATTTGCGTAAAGGTGACTTTTAAACAGAAAAAAAATTAGCACTTCGATAGTGAAACAGCCTAACATGCTAAGTTGAGATTTCAACTTTTTCTGGATGGCCAAATTTAAGAACTATGTGACGAGGTGACTGCAATTTTAGTTGCCGTGTGTGGAGTTATTTGCAAATTGACTGATCTGGAGGTGGCAACATGCACCAGAATGCTTGGGCGGCAAGGGAGGGATTTGGGGAGCCTTTCTTCTCTGAGGTGGTGTTTCTAGCTTGCTGGCACATTTGGCTTCAGCGTAATAGCAAGGTTTTTATTTCTGCAAGCCCTCTTTTACAGTATGGTGCTGCAACTTTGTTCATGGTATCTCTCTGCTAGCTCATAGTGTTAAGATCAAGCATAGAGATAGGTTGATATGCTGGATCTCTTTCCTACCACCCTAAGTTAGCTTCTTTGCATATTCTGAGCCTTTAACTCTTGCACATATTTTGTCTTAATATATTGGAATTGTGGGATTTTGCCTCACAGTACGCGATCAAAAAAATGAAGTCAAATGATGAACAGTGAACTCATCAGTGCTGCCACTAAGAAGTTTAATGGATTGGTCATAGGCCAAGTTTACTGAGATCTGTTCATATGCGAGGCTTACAGTTCCATTTTACACCTACAGAGAACAGAAAAAAAAAACCTATACCAAATAACAGTTGAGTGCAATGTTAGGTTTGGAAAAGTGCATGGAACCTATTCCTGGACGTGAATTTTCTGTGCAAGTTTAGGCTTGGTAATGTGCAACTCGGTCGACTGAGATTTAACTCATTCTCAGTCGACTGACAAATAGAAAATCCCAAATATAATAGACAGTATTCACAGATCAGTATAAGGATTATTAATACTAAACCTTTTTCTGTCTTCTTTATGGACCCACTTGCACCTAAGATATCGCCAACATCAATAAATGCCTTCAGTTGCTCAAACTGCTCCTCTGTAAGGCTGTCTTTCTCACAGTAAAGCTAACAATTGCCAAAAGGGAAGTTTTAAAATGTATATCACGCAAAATATCTTCAACAAATAAATGAATAACCACCAAGTTTTAGTAGCTACTAGCCACAAGAAATACAAATTGCAAACTGCAGAACATGATCTAGTAGACTTCATCTGTGTTGGGAAGAAGCCAAACTCCAATGGAAACAATAGTCACAACATACAATGTCACCTGATGGTCTTTTACTAATGGATCCCATGCTGAGCCAACAAGAAATTAAAGATTGCGCAACAAATCCACACGGTACATGATTAAGAGTGTTTAGTGCAATCTTAAGCTTACCTACCAGGCAAACTAACATTGACAAGTTAAGATCATACAAACAGAATTTGAATTGGATGGTGAAACAATTTTGCATCCATCATAAGCTGCATCAGAAGGTGCTCAGATTTTAATAAGAATCAGATGTTTGATCAGTACAAATTTCTCGCATCAAATACTGATTCATTTTGTTTGAATTCAGGCATTCACATGCCTCACACATCTAGATAATATGCAAAAATGGAGCACAAAAACATTGACATATATTAAGAGTGAATAGTATGCGCACTAAGTTCAGGGCTTCTTGAGGCAACTACTATTTGAAAGTAAACAAATCATTGTATTTGACCTCCACTTGGTTTGTTGCAAAACTATTGTATGGCACCCTTTTCAGCGGCTCAGAAGCTGAATTTCCAGAGTTTTGACCAGACTTTGCTAACTCATAGGGCAACCAATTTTAATATTTGCAATGATATGTTTAGCCAGTTTCAAATACAAGCTCAGGCAGAAAACATTTTGCTATTGGGAAAATTATAAAGCAAGACGCAATTTATCACATGTCATAGTATCCCAAACAATTCGTGTCTGATTCACACAAGTAATTTGACTGGCAATAGATGGCAAATCATTTGAAGATCGAACCTGAATAGTTCCGGAGTCGTCTCTTATGGTCATGAAAACAAGCTTTCCAAATGCTCTTCGGGCAACGATCCTACCAGCAATGGAAACCGACGCCTCAGTGCAGACTTCACCATTCTCGAGATGGGTGTACCTCTCCTGAAGCTCCTTGGTCGTGTGAGTCCTGTCCCACTTGTACGCGTACGGCTCGTAACCCTTCCCTCTTAGCTCCTCGACCTAGCAAGCCAAACAAGCTACTGATCTCGAGCAGATTCACAGCAGTATCGGCCACAGATTGTGGGGAGTAGAATAGCGCGCCCAGCAGCGTTCAAATAGAGGCGTGGCAAGTTGCGGCTGACGAAGAGCTGACCTTTTTTAGGCGAATGGCGCGGATAGAGTCGCGGTCGGAGGTGGAGGATGAGGAGGCGCTGCGGCGGCGCCGGTCCTGGGGCGGCTTCGCGGTGGCGGCAGCGGCCGGGGAGCAGCAGCGGATGTGGAAACGGTGGGCCCTCCCGGCCGAGGCGGTTGCGGCAGCGGCGGCGGCGCGGGAAGCCGCGAAGCCGAGGAGATTGGAGGAAGCCCTCCATACCCGCAGCGCCTCCATTAGTCGCGTATCGGGGCAGATGGATGCGTTCGTTATCTTCGAATTTTGAGGCGTTTTGTTGGTTTTGCAAGAAGGCTGTACGGCCCTGATTTCTCTGGCACCTCATTTCCAGAATTCAATTCGATTTATTTTAGTTAAACTAGGTCTGTGCCCGTGCGTTGCTGCGCGAGGCAATTTTTGATAACGCAGTAAGAGGAGCATACAGAAACAAATCCTCACGCAAATCAAATAGAGGAAAACAGATTATACTTTGGTTATGAAGCATTTAACTTTTGACAAATCTAATTATCCGAATGACATTATGTTGTTACACGAAATCTGATATCTTTACATTCAAAAAATTGGGAGTCCAATTATTCATCTTTACACGTGAAGAACAAGGTGTGAGCCAACGATACTCCATTACAAAACATGTTTCTCTATCACCTCTTTTGATAGAACTATTGGTACATGAATATGACACTCCGGATGTCACCTATGATGATCTATGAAGCTGGATCCGGTAGTCTGAGGGTGTCATCCATTCCTTCATTAGGGAGTTGTCAAGATGGGAGGTTGAGACAACGACGACGATGAGGAGTGACCTAGAGGTGCTTGGTAGAGGCAAACGGTTGTGCAGAACCAAGCATGTATTGCTTTACAAGGTCATATTATTAGACCAGTCAAACGGTGCAGATGGCGGAAGCCACGGTGTCGGGCGGACGTTTGAGGGATAGGTTTGGATGACCCGCTCCCGTGTCGTGTGTCGTGTTCGTGGACGCGTCCAGACGCGGTCCGCAGACGAATAGTGTCGGGGTTACAAATACAGGGTAGGCCCGAGTATACAAATGGCCCATCGGAGGCCCACGACTCGTATAAAGTATGACCCATAAGGCAATGGGCCGAAGGGCTCCACCGTCAACCCATCAGAAATAAGGAGGGTGGCAAGAGACCGCACTAAGTCCTAGCAGTCGGATATCAAGCCACCCGACTGTCGACCATCAAGCACTCGGTCGGAGACAAGGGGAGCAGTCGGCTAGACCCTCAGTCGGCGGCTACCTAGGATACCTCTCAGGCACGACGCCATAATGACGACAGTTACCCAACGGCAGTATAATCTAGTTAAATACGACAGTTAACAGTAGCAAATGCCATGAAACAATCGGCCACACCTGAGGCCATGAATAGCATTAATACCAACCCATTATGTACCCCTACCCGGCGCACTCTATATAAGACGGGAGGGAAGCCTCAGGCTAAAGGTTGAACATCCACACATTGTACCCTACACCAAGAGCAAAGAGCACCACAGGAGTAGGGTATTACCTCCACCGCAGAGGGACCGACTGCACCGTTCGCTAGATACGATCGCCTCTACATCCATACCCCCCTAGTATTGTCAGGATTATATCCACAACTGTTGGCGCCCACCGTGGGGCAAGCGTCTAACGACGATATGGTGCGTTTGGCATCACCGGTTCCGGCTGGCAGCATCCGCTTCGGGGTTCTCGAGTTCCCCGTCGACGGGTCGGCATGGCATCCCGATGCTCCGTTGAATAGCGCTGACATGCTGGCTCACGGGAGCATCCACTGCCGAGCCACGGACTCGGGGGTTTTGGGCTTACAGCTCCCATCGTCATACCAGTCGACGCAGCTGGCGTCGCGTCGTCACCGGAAGCGAACCGACAAACCTCGTCCTCAGTTCGTCGTTCCACGAGTCGACTCGTGGGAATGATGGACTCTGAGTCCATTTATCCTCTCTTGGATTCCATCTCTGAGGGGGGAGACAGTTGTGGATCACAGATATCCGTGGCGGAAGTCTTCATGGCTGGCACGCCATCGCCCGAGCCGAGCCGCGGGAAGACTGCGGCCAACCCAACCACGACACTCAGGGGAAGTGCATCCGATGAGGACCCGGCCATCCGGGAACAGCGTGAGGCTGCCGAGCGGGTCCTTCACACCCCCATTCCGGGTGATTCGCCGGCTGACAGGGCCCTTGAGGCCGCTCGCCAGGAGACTCTGGCGGAACGCGCCCGACTGGCTCAACTTGAGCACAACCTTATTGTTCGTGAGCAGGAGCTATTGGACACCAATCGGCCGCGATGTCCCAATCCTTCAGTCGTCCGACGGGGCGGGACTTAAACAACAATTTTGCAGTCGGAGGCCCCGGTGATCTTCAAATCCTTCGCACCTCGATTGACAATGTCCGAGCGGCGACCAGGTTGGCTGATGCTACCCAGCAGCCTGGTGACGGGGTTTTCGCAGACGACATACGGCAACTATCCACCTTCCTGAAGGCGGCGGTCGCACAGAATGAGCTTCTCTCACAGTCTCATGATCGGCTGGCTTCGCGCAGTCGGATCCCGGGAGGGACCAAGAGCCGAGTTCCCACCGTGGCTTTGTCGCACCCTCGCCACACGGCTAGACAGAGGGCAACCACTCGGATGGATAGGCAGCGATAGGAGGACTGCTTGCGACAACACGACGATTACTCTCCTCGACGCAGAGATGATTCTCCTCTGTATCGTGATGATTCTTTCCCCCGCGGGCACAGAGATGAGTCACAGGGGCGGGATATGCTTCCACCGCGGCAACGTGGGACCCCACCCCGTCGTCGTAGTGATTAGCCGTGCAGTCGGGATGTGCATCCCTGAAGGCGCGATGACTCGCCTCGCAGTCGGGACAGCTCGCCCCGAACGCAGGATGATCGGCCATGCAAGCGGGATGAGCAGCCCCACAGGCATGAAGACTCGCCTCGTCGTCAGAAGGACTCCACTAGGCGTAGGGCCGAGTCCCCTCGACACCGGGATGATCAGCACCGCAATGCACGTGGAATTCTGTCCCAAAGACGAGTGGACCATGCTCGGATTGCGCGCCACGCAGAGGAACGCGATAAGCCGAGTGGATCAGGATCCTCAGGCCCGTTGTGTTTCAGTCGGCGGATCCGGACAACCCCTTTTCCTGAACCCTTCCGAATGGCTTCAAGCATTGGGAAGTATGATGGGAACATCAAGCCAGAGACATGGCTGGCCGACTACCTGGTTGCCGTCCAAATTGGTAGGGGTAATGAGAATGTGGTCATGCGCAACCTATCACTCTACCTAGAGGGGTCGGCCAGAGCCTGGTTAAACAACCTGCTGGAAGACGGCATTCATAGTTGGAGGGAATTTGAGAAAATCTTCTTCAAGAATTTCGAGGGTACTTACAAGCGCCCTGGAGGATACCAAGAGCTAATGTTGTGTGTCCAGCAGCCCAAGGAATCCAAGGGTGTGATCATGATCTCAGGCGACCCGAAGCGCGTAGAAGAAATTGCGAACCTAAATGCCAGCATGGTGGATGCTAGCGTCACGGAGTTGGAATTCACTGCATACAAGGCTGCTGACCTGCTATTGATCCGGCTGAGATGCCCTTGGCAAATAAACCGGCTTCCGAGTCGGCCTTCCAGTCGGCTACCGGCACCAAGAAAATTCAAGTGCACCCGGACGATCCCTCCAAGACGACAGAAATCACGGATGATCTGGACCCCAAATAGGAAAGCTAGCTCGTCAGCTTCCTCCGTGAGAATTGGGACATCTTTGCATGACAGCTGTGTGACATGCCTGGAATTCCAAGGGAGCTGGCTGAGCACCGACTAAATATGCTACCTGGGGCGAAACCAGCCAAGCAGACTCTTTGCCGATTTGCTGACCTCAAGCGTGAAGCACTCGGCATGGAGATCACAAAGCTGCTGAAGGCATGATTCATCCAAGAGGTTGAACACTTGGAGTGGGTGGCGAATCCAGTCGTCGTCCCGAAGAAGAATGGAACATGGCGTACCTGTGTGGATTACAAGGATGTAAACGAGTGTGTCCCAAAGACCACTTTCCCTTGCCACGCACTGACCAGATCGTGGATTCCACAGCCGGGTGCGAAAGATTATGTTTCCTGGACGCCTACTCCGGCTATCATCAGATCAAGTTAAAGGAGTCGGACCAACTTAAGACCACCATCATCACCCCATTCGGATTTTTCTACTGCATTACTATGCCATTTGGTCTGAAGAATGCTGGGGCCATGTATCAGCGCACCATCCAGACCTGCCTGCATAAGCAGATACCACGCAATGTTTAGGCCTACATCGATGACATCGTTGTTAAATCGGCCAAGGGATCCGATCTCTTGACTAACCTTGCTGAGACGTTCACTAACCTCAGAAGTTACAACCACTACTGCAGGATGGTCCTAACGTGACACATGAATCAGAGACCCCGCGACCAAACCGTGTGCGATGCATTAATCGCAAACGGTGTCGTACTAAAACCATCGCCAATAAGATGAATTGTATGCAATGCCGGAGACATCAAGCACGATTCAGATTAGAGACGCGTGTGCGATACGTGGCATACAGTTGATCTGTACGAACTGTTTGCGATAAGCCAGAACAACAAACACGGTCAGCCAGTTCGAGGTGTGTGCGATACACGGCATACAGTTCACTCGGATGAACTGTTTGTGATTACCCAACACAACAGAAACGGTCAGGCAGATTAAGGTGTGTGCGATATACGGGCACACATTCTAATTAAAAGAATTGTGCGCGATGGTAATAACAAGCGCACACGGTTGATGGAACAAGTCATGTGCTGACATCGCCAATTGCGGTGCACACGACATGTACGCATCCGAGAATGCTTGCCCACGGTAATTACACCTTCCGGGAATCGTGCCGCACTTCGAAACTGGAACCGTCAAATAATTTTGAGCTTGTTTCCCATCACATTCCAAATTACCACGCTATATGTAATTGCAAACCTGTTCACACCGATCAAAACCTAAACGTTTTCCCACTTAGCAGCTTATTACTAGGTTATAAATACTACCTACTCGAAAATGACTGCACATTCCTCCTCAATTCCTCATCAACAAACAAACAAGTCTTCGTCCTTCCTTGCATCTGCCATGGCCCGTGGGAGGAGTTCTTGGTCGAGAAATGACCACGGAGCGGCGAGCGAAGCAGCAGAGATGTCCCGCCTCGCCGTGATAGCAGCCGAGAGGTCCCGCCGTGCCACCGAAGCAGCACAGAGGTCCCGCCGCGCCGCCGAAGCAGCATAGTAGTCCGGCCACACCGCGGAAGCGGCACAGATGTCCCACCATGCCGTGGAAGCAGCAAAGAGGTCCTGCCGCGTCGCGGCAGCCTGGATGGATCTATCGCGGGCACTCGAGGGCTATCATAGGCGCATGCGCGCTATGCTCAATAAGCTGATGGATGACATCTCCCACTGGGCGAAGTTGCAGGAGGAGAGCTATGCCGCATTGGATAAGGTGGCTGGCGTCATCCGGGGACTAAGGGGTGACAAGGTGAGCCTCTGCACCGAGCGCGACCTGCTGAGGGCGAAGATCGCCGGCACGGCGAAGCAACACGAGGAGACAACTGTCGTGTTGAAGAAGACGGCCGTTATGGTCAAGAAACTTATGGACGAGAATGCTAAGCTCCGCATCGAGCGTGAAAGGCTCGTGGAGGAATCCGTGGATGCTCGCAAGTGACGTATTGAGGACGTGAAAGAGATCAAGGTGGACAAAATGACGAAGATGGCGGAGTAGATCGAGGTGAAGTAGAGAGCACCGACCCAGATCGTTGTCTGCGTCTTCCTTCTTTTGCCCTTGTGTCTTTCGGGCGTTGCCGCATGTGGCATCTTTAATTATCTTCCTGAATATGTAAGACAATTATTATTATCCATTGCCATCGTCGTCATACATATCAGTCTTGCCAAGTCTCAGTCGATGCTATGTCCGTGAGATCTTACATCAAGATCCGTGCAAAATTTTCTTTTCAGATTTTCTTTTCTCTCTCTTAAATCTCAGTTGACTGAGGCCTAGCCACGCCATTAAAACAGGGGCTCGGGCGCCATTAATGGAGAAGTTGGGAGCGAGGTGGGCGGCAGATGGAGGTCAAAGGGCTCGCCTCCCGGTGAGCCTACGTAGCGGTCTGCTCCATGCCTCCCGTCTACTCAAATAGCTACCCCACACGGCGCCTCCTAGCCAATAAAAATGGGGACGCGTGGCGCCACGTAAATGGTTAGTACAACGCCCACGGTTTGAATAACACTTGTGTTTCCGATTGTAACGTGGCAGCTCTTTGTTCCAAAATGACTTTGTTGGTTGTTAATCTGTGCGCCTTCAAAAAATCGGACAATTTTTTTACCACAGTATGTTGGTGCCATGTCAAGGCAACATGCCAAGTTTCATGATTTTCAGGCAAGTTTTGGATTTATAGGAATTTAAAAACCAAGTTTGTCAATGTTTTCAGCCGAGCCACGATGCCAGATGTTTGAAATTCATTCCCATTTCTTGTATGGGACCTAAACATTCACCCAAGGACACATATACGATTTTTCAACCCATTTTGGTGCACTGGAGCATGTGCATGTAGTTCAAATTTGAATTATGCATATTAAATGCCTAGGAAACTCAATAAATGTATAAAAAAGGCCAAACGAACCCGGAATAATTCCAAATTTTAGCACGACACTCCTATTGGTCTTTGTTGCCTCTGTAAAAAAATCAAGGCAGGAAGAGGCAGCGTATGTCGTTTCGCCCACAAAGGTGACACATCCCCTATCGGAACCATGAGCCTTCTTGAGAGAAGCTCCGGTTTGTAAGAAGCTTATACCAAAACTTGTCCCAAATTGAACAAAAATTTTACCACAGCATGTTGGTGCCATGTCAAGATACCATGCCAAGTTCCGTGATTTTTAGGCAATTTTTGGATTTACAGGAATTTAAAAACCAAGTTTCTCAATGTTTTCGCCCGAGCCACGAGGCCCAGATATTTGAAATTCATTCCCATTTCTTGTATGGGACCTAAACATTCACCCAAGGACACATATACGATTTTTCAACCCATTTTGGTGCACTGGAGCATGTGCATGTAGTTCAAATTTGAATTATGCACATTAAATGCCTAGAAACTCAATTAATGTATAAAAAAGGCCAAACGAACCCGGAATAATTCCAAATTTTAGCACAACACTCCTATTGGTCTTTGTTGCCTCTGTAAAAAAACAAGGTGGGAAGAGGCAGTGTATGTCATTTCGCCCACAAAGGTTACACATCCCCTATTGGAACCATGAGCCTTCTTGAGAGAAGCTCCGGTTTGTAAGAAGCTTATACCAAAATTTGTCCCAAATCGAAGAAGAAATTTACCACAGCATGTTGGTGCCATGTCAAGACACCATGCCAAGTTCCGTGATTTTTAGGCAATTTTTGGATTTACAGGAATTTAAAAACCAAGTTTCTCAATGTAATTACACATGTACGCATCCGAGAATGCTTGCCCACGGTAATTACACCTTCCGGGAATCGTGCCGCACTTCGAAACTGGAACCGTCAAATAATTTTGAGCTTGTTTCCCATCACATTCCAAATTACCACGCTATATGTAATTGCAAACCTGTTCACACCGATCAAAACCTAAACGTTTTCCCACTTAGCAGCTTATTACTAGGTTATAAATACTACCTACTCGAAAATGACTGCACATTCCTCCTCAATTCCTCATCAACAAACAAACAAGTCTTCGTCCTTCCTTGCATCTGCCATGGCCCGTGGGAGGAGTTCTTGGTCGAGAAATGACCACGGAGCGGCGAGCGAAGCAGCAGAGATGTCCCGCCTCGCCGTGATAGCAGCCGAGAGGTCCCGCCGTGCCACCGAAGCAGCACAGAGGTCCCGCCGCGCCGCCGAAGCAGCATAGTAGTCCGGCCACACCGCGGAAGCGGCACAGATGTCCCACCATGCCGTGGAAGCAGCAAAGAGGTCCTGCCGCGTCGCGGCAGCCTGGATGGATCTATCGCGGGCACTCGAGGGCTATCATAGGCGCATGCGCGCTATGCTCAATAAGCTGATGGATGACATCTCCCACTGGGCGAAGTTGCAGGAGGAGAGCTATGCCGCATTGGATAAGGTGGCTGGCGTCATCCGGGGACTAAGGGGTGACAAGGTGAGCCTCTGCACCGAGCGCGACCTGCTGAGGGCGAAGATCGCCGGCACGGCGAAGCAACACGAGGAGACAACTGTCGTGTTGAAGAAGACGGCCGTTATGGTCAAGAAACTTATGGACGAGAATGCTAAGCTCCGCATCGAGCGTGAAAGGCTCGTGGAGGAATCCGTGGATGCTCGCAAGTGACGTATTGAGGACGTGAAAGAGATCAAGGTGGACAAAATGACGAAGATGGCGGAGTAGATCGAGGTGAAGTAGAGAGCACCGACCCAGATCGTTGTCTGCGTCTTCCTTCTTTTGCCCTTGTGTCTTTCGGGCGTTGCCGCATGTGGCATCTTTAATTATCTTCCTGAATATGTAAGACAATTATTATTATCCATTGCCATCGTCGTCATACATATCAGTCTTGCCAAGTCTCAGTCGATGCTATGTCCGTGAGATCTTACATCAAGATCCGTGCAAAATTTTCTTTTCAGATTTTCTTTTCTCTCTCTTAAATCTCAGTTGACTGAGGCCTAGCCACGCCATTAAAACAGGGGCTCGGGCGCCATTAATGGAGAAGTTGGGAGCGAGGTGGGCGGCAGATGGAGGTCAAAGGGCTCGCCTCCCGGTGAGCCTACGTAGCGGTCTGCTCCATGCCTCCCGTCTACTCAAATAGCTACCCCACACGGCGCCTCCTAGCCAATAAAAATGGGGACGCGTGGCGCCACGTAAATGGTTAGTACAACGCCCACGGTTTGAATAACACTTGTGTTTCCGATTGTAACGTGGCAGCTCTTTGTTCCAAAATGACTTTGTTGGTTGTTAATCTGTGCGCCTTCAAAAAATCGGACAATTTTTTTACCACAGTATGTTGGTGCCATGTCAAGGCAACATGCCAAGTTTCATGATTTTCAGGCAAGTTTTGGATTTATAGGAATTTAAAAACCAAGTTTGTCAATGTTTTCAGCCGAGCCACGATGCCAGATGTTTGAAATTCATTCCCATTTCTTGTATGGGACCTAAACATTCACCCAAGGACACATATACGATTTTTCAACCCATTTTGGTGCACTGGAGCATGTGCATGTAGTTCAAATTTGAATTATGCATATTAAATGCCTAGGAAACTCAATAAATGTATAAAAAAGGCCAAACGAACCCGGAATAATTCCAAATTTTAGCACGACACTCCTATTGGTCTTTGTTGCCTCTGTAAAAAAATCAAGGCAGGAAGAGGCAGCGTATGTCGTTTCGCCCACAAAGGTGACACATCCCCTATCGGAACCATGAGCCTTCTTGAGAGAAGCTCCGGTTTGTAAGAAGCTTATACCAAAACTTGTCCCAAATTGAACAAAAATTTTACCACAGCATGTTGGTGCCATGTCAAGATACCATGCCAAGTTCCGTGATTTTTAGGCAATTTTTGGATTTACAGGAATTTAAAAACCAAGTTTCTCAATGTTTTCGCCCGAGCCACGAGGCCCAGATATTTGAAATTCATTCCCATTTCTTGTATGGGACCTAAACATTCACCCAAGGACACATATACGATTTTTCAACCCATTTTGGTGCACTGGAGCATGTGCATGTAGTTCAAATTTGAATTATGCACATTAAATGCCTAGAAACTCAATTAATGTATAAAAAAGGCCAAACGAACCCGGAATAATTCCAAATTTTAGCACAACACTCCTATTGGTCTTTGTTGCCTCTGTAAAAAAACAAGGTGGGAAGAGGCAGTGTATGTCATTTCGCCCACAAAGGTTACACATCCCCTATTGGAACCATGAGCCTTCTTGAGAGAAGCTCCGGTTTGTAAGAAGCTTATACCAAAATTTGTCCCAAATCGAAGAAGAAATTTACCACAGCATGTTGGTGCCATGTCAAGACACCATGCCAAGTTCCGTGATTTTTAGGCAATTTTTGGATTTACAGGAATTTAAAAACCAAGTTTCTCAATGTTTTCGGCCGAGCCACGACGCCCAGATGTTTGAAATTCACTCACATTTCTTGTATGGGACCTAAACATTCACCCAAGGACACATATATGATTTTTCAACCCATTTTGGTGCACTGGAGCATGTGCATGTAGTTCAAATTTGAATTATGCATATTAAATGCCTAGAAAACTCAATTAATGTATAAAAAATGCCAAACGAACCCGGAATAATTCCAAATTTTAGCACGACACTCCTATAGTTGCATGTTCACTGCAGATAAATATTCTAGCAATTCAAACAGCGACCTTTCCTGCCGTAACCCCATTTTATCTTTCAAATCAAAATGAAAAAAAATCAAGTACACCACAAACAGTTTGTTAGCAAGAATCGTGTGCGATGCAGTATAAAATATCTTGGGGCTCCCTCATGTATGGCTTACGCTAGAAGGTTCGTTGGCTACAGTCCACCGGTCGCGCGTCAACCACACTTGCGCGCCAGTTTTTCGCTGCACCGTTCATAAATTTTTGGCAACCGCGGAAATATCTAGGTCCCCGCCCCCCCACCAAAAGCCACATTTCCACTGTTTCCTCCTTCCTTTCCAAGTTCAAACCTTCACTGCTTGCTTTGCAGCGCCGCCTCCTCACCGGCGGCGCTCCTTCCCGCTGCGCGGCCTCGTCGATATAGTCAGGTAATCCACACCCCACCCCCATCCTCCTCCTCCTTCTCCATCCCACATGCCTCGACCGCCGGCGCGACATCTTCCACCCAAATCACTGCCCCATCCTCCAAATAAGCGCCGCCCATAGCCATGGTGAACGCATTATAACCAGGAGCTCAAGGAGCATCTGGCAGCAGTGAAGCACATCGCGGCCGCACGAGCGGATGAGGTCGCAGCTGCCATGCATGCCGACCGCCAGATCTTGGAGGAGGACCTCATCGTCGAGGCCACCATCGACCCCTCGCGCGCGGACGCCGCCACGCGGTTGGCTGCTTTAAACGATAGTTCGTGGTGCTTTCTAAAGGCCGCCTCCGGTGCCTTCTAGTGAATTGTCCTCTGTAATGTTAATATGCAATCTGATCTTCTGAAATGTGATGTTCAATTAACAGTTTGGTTCATTTGTTGTGATGTTCAGTTAACTGTTTGGTTCAATTCTAAAATATGATGTTCAATTCCTGTGGGTACAAAAAAATTATTGTTATGCATGTGAGGAATAAAATCGAATTTGGATGTACTCTATACATGAGAAACATACACAAATGCTATATTTCCTAGTAGTTCTTAAGCACGCTAGGCTTGGTTAACTATATGATCTTCTAGTATATGTTCTATTCTGCAATGTGGTTCTCAGTTAACTGCTTGCTTCATTTGTTGTGGTGTCCAGTTAACTTTTTGGTTCAATTCTCCAGTGTGATGTTCATTTGTTGTGGGTACAAGTTTTCATTAATATATTCTACTGATAGTATGCCAACTCTCACTTAAACTGATCAATATCTGCCTTATATGTGTTGCAGGGAAACAATGGGAGGCACTAAGGTTTACCATCGAGGTTTGCACATGCATGGTTCTTTGGCTAATAGCACATTATTGTGCAATTGCAGGAACCATTCTACTCCCTCCGTCCCATAATATAAGAATGTTTTTTAAGCTATGTTAGCTTAAAAACATTCTTATATTATGGGACAGAGGGAGTAATATTTAGGTTTTTATCAATTTGGTCTTGCACATGTAGGTCCTGCTGTCAGAGGTTTAGACCCACTGTTCGATCCATTTTACATATGGGGAAATGAGATGGACATGAATATCAGTCAAGTCAAGAAACTTAGAAAGATTGTTATTAGGATAAAGAAACTAGCGTTGAATAACAACAAGATCTTTGTTTTCACAATGAAGAAGACATCAGTCAACTATAGGATGGTACTAACTCTTTTACCTTGTGTTTTTTCCTATGCGCCATTTCAAAATTTAGAACAGATATTTATGCATATCTTTGTTTTCAGTCCTTTCCAAAGCAGTTCACCGATGATTACCTCTCAAACCGCCTCCATGGTCAAGAGGTGAGGAAGGTACTCATTCAACACCCACGGTACAATACTGAAGTCTTCCTCAAGAGGACGAAGGTTGGGCGGGCAATCATCCGCAGCCACTGGCGTAAAGTTGCAAGGACATTCAACATCATTGAAGGCTCAATATTCGCCTTCAGATTCAGCAGTTTTCCAGATGAGATTCATCTCTTCATATACCGTATATGATGCTACTTTCCAAAGGTTTTAGATGTTGTATGTGAAACTTTGTGCTGTTGTGTAATTGCGTAGCTAGCTATATGCCTATATGGTGTAACTGAGTGCTGAAGCTATGTGATGTTGTACTCTGATGTAATTTAGCTATGAAATCTTGGTTGCCGTAATACGGCTATGAAACATATGGTGTGTTTGATATGAAATGTCAATTTGATTACTAAATGCAATATCAATAATAGGCCAATTAACCTGCTTATTGGGTTTTTGTATTGCAGACGGTTTCTCAGACAACACCGTGGGCGATGACCTCAAACAATGCACATTGTTTCTAAAAAGTAGCCATGTTGGATCAATGAACAATCACACACGACTTCCGCCAGACAAATGTTTGCATTAGGCCACCTTGCACAAACGTTTCCACATAAAAATTGTGTGTGATGTACATATGAACGGAAACGTTTTTCTGAGATTCACTGTGTGGGATGTACATACGAACATAAACGATTGGGCCAGTATAATTGTCTGCGATGGCTCGCCCGATCGCACACGAGCTCTTTTTACCCAACGCGTGTGACCGGAGGCCCTATCGCCCACGGTTTCTGGGTCGTGTGGGAAGGACCCCCCCTATCGCACACACAGGCAGGGTGACGGTTTAAAACTCTGTCGCGGAAAGGGGGTAAAAACTGTTTGTATAGCAGGTCGCTGCACCAGTGAACATCCGACTGAATCCTAACAAGTGCATCTTTGGAGTTCCTGCATGGATGCTCCTTGCTTTCCTTGTGTCCGCATGAGTGATTGAGGCAAACCCGCAGAAGATTGACGCCATCCTGAACATGAAAAAACCAAAGGAGTTGAAAGATGTCCAGAAGCTGACCGGGTGCTTAGCTGCACTTAGTCGGTTCATTTCCAGACTCAGGGAGAAGGCGCTGCCTCTCTACCGGCTGATGAAGAAGTCGGACACCTTCAGCTGGACTCCAGAGGCCCAGTCGGCTTTTGATGATTTGAAGTGGATGTTATCCACACGGCCAATACTTGCATCTCCAAGGGAGTCGGAGTTCATGCTCCTCTACCTCGTAGCCACCAACCGAGTGGTTAGCGTGGTTCTCACCGTAGAAAGAGAAGAAGAGGGCAAGGCACAAAAGGTATAGCGGCCTGTATACTATCTCAGCGAGATCCTTACCGAGTCAAAACAAAGGTACTCGCACTACTAGAAGCTTGTCTATGGAGTTTTCCTGGCAGCGCAGAAGCTGGCACCTTACTTCCAGGAGCATCAGATCACAGTGGTTAGCTCAACGCCGCTCTCGAATATCATCAATAATCGAAATGCCACCCGTCAGGTGGCCAGGTGGGTAATTGAGCCGCTACCACATGACCTTAAGTATGAGCTAAGAAAAACAATCAAGTCACAGGCACTCACTAATTTTGTTGTGGAATGGACAAAATCCCCATATCCCCCCATGAAAGATCGTGGATGTCACCTAGAGGGGGGGTGAATAGGCGCTTTAAAATAATTACGGTTTAGGCTTGAACAAAAGCGGAATAAAACTCTAGCGTTTATTTTGTCAAGCACAAAACCTAAATCGCCTAGGCTCACCTATGTGCACCAACAACTTATGCTAAGCAACATAAACAACTATGTGATAGCAAGATATATAACATGAAACAGTAAGGCTATCACAAAGTAAAGTGCATAAGTAAAGGGCTCGGGTAAGAGATAACCGAGGGACACGGAGACGACGATGTATCCCGAAGTTCACACCCTTGCGGATGCTAATCTCCGTTTGGAGCGGTGTGGAGGCACAATGCTCCCCAAGAAGCCACTAGGGCCACCGTAATCTCCTCACGCCCTTGCACAATGCAAGATGCCGTGATTCCACTAAGGGACCCTTGAGGGCGGTCACCGAACCCGTGCAAATGGCAACCCTTGGGGGCGGTCACCGAACCCGTACACTTTGGCAACCCTTGGGGGCGGTCACCGGTACCCGTCAAATTGCTCGGGGCGATCTCCACAACCTAATTGGAGACCCCGACGCTTGCCCGGAGCTTTACACCACAATGATTGAGCTCCGTAGCACCACCAACCGTCTAGGGCGCCAAGGCACCCAAGAGGAACAAGCTCTAGGGTGCCCAAACACCCAAGAGTAATAAGCTTCTCAAACTTCACTTCCACGTATCACCGTGGAGAACTCAAACCGATGCACCAAATGCAATGGCAAGGGCACACGGAGTGCCCAAGTCCTTCTCTCCCAAATCCCACCGAAGCAACTAATGCTAGGGAGGAAAATGAGTGGAAGAACGAGGAAGAGAACACGAAGAACTCCAAGATCTAGATCCAAGGGGTTCCCCTCACATAGAGGAGAAAGTGATTGGTGGAAATGTGGATCTAGATCTCCTCTCTCTTTTCCCCCAAAAACTAGCAAGAATCCATGGAGGGATTGAGAGATAGCAAGCTCGAAGAAGGTCAACAATGGGGGAAGAACACGAGCTCAAAGGATAAAGTTCAATGGGGAAGAAAACCCCCTTTTATAGGCGGGGAAAAATCCAACCGTTATGCTCACAACCTGCACAGAGCGGTACTACCGCTCCAAGGAGCGGTACTACCGCGAGGGCGGTAGTAGCCATTTGAAAAACAACAGCGAGGAGGCAGAAGGCCAGTAGAACCGCCGGAGCGGTACTACCGCTAGTCCTCACGGTACTACCGCTAGGGATAGCGGTACTACCGCAAAGGGTAGCGGTACTACTGCATGCGAGCGGTACTAAAAAATTACTTCCGTGCCTACCTCCGCAGGACAAAACACGAGATATTGGTCCGGAGCGGTACTACCGCTCTAGAGCCGCGGTAGTACTGCTCTGGAGCGGAAGTAAAAAATTACATCTGCTCCAAGCCGCGGTAGTACCGCTGCAGCCTTTTAAGAACACCAAAACTGCCACAACTTTTGCAAACGGACTCCGAATTCGACGAAACCAAGTTTGTTGGAAAGCTAACGACATGGGCTAACACAATCTTGATAGAAATATCAAAAATAAGCAATTGAGAAAAAGCCCATAAGAAGATGGTGAGAACCCTTTCTCAAGTAAGACCGGTAAGACCTCCAACACCGAAAACGCAATACAAAATTCATACGAAATCGGTTTTCGATGAACTAGAGCTTGTCACGAAGAAAACCACAAGCTCTAAAACCTCACAAAGAGAAAATCCAAATAAGAACCAAGAAACATGATGCAAGGATGCAATGGTTTGAGATCTCTACGAATGATACGATCAAGCTACTCATTCGAGAGCCCCCCTTGATAGTACGGCTATCGATCCTACAACCCGGTCTCCCAACTACCACCATGAGACCGGTAAAATAGAAAACCTATCAAGGGCAAACCTTTGCCTTGCACGAAGTCCACTTGAGCTAGATGATGACGATCTTGACTCCCTCAAGTTGGACCACTTTTCTTGATTGCGATGGCTCGATGAAGGCTAGTTGATTGCTCCCCCATACTCCACTATGGGTGAGCCACTCTTCGGCACATCTTCACAAGTCCATTGTCACCACAATGGACGGCAAGCTTCAAGCATGATCTCTTCGTGATGCTCCACTTGAACTTGCACACCGAAATCTTGATGACGATCACCACTTGATGTCATCCTCCATGGGTTGTATGAGATCTTCCTCTTGATGCAAGCCCATGGAAACATACCTAACCCCACATAGAACTCTCACATAGACCATGGGTTAGTACACAAAGCGTAATGGACAATTCTTACCATACCATGGGATCACTTGATCCCTCTCGGTACATCTTCTACGCTTTGTGTGTTGATCAATTTGATTCACTCGTTGTACTTATTCTTGATCAACCTTGTATCTTTCCAACTCCCTTCATTAAGATGATGTCTTGAAGGTAAACATGAATGTCCACACAATCTTCTTCTTCAAGACATGCTTGCAATAGGCTCAATCAAAATCTTCTCTCTTCATAAAGATGATGTCTTGAAGGTAAACATGAATATTCACACAATCTTATTCTTCAAGACATGCTTGCAATAGGCTCAATCAAAATCTTCTCTCTTCATAAAGATGATGTCTTGAAGGTAAACATGAATATTCACACAATCTTCTTCTTCAAGACATGCTTGTAATAGGCTCAATCAAAATCTTCTCTCTTCATAAAGATGATGTCTTGAAGGTAAACATGAATATTCACACAATCTTCTTCTTCAAGACATGCTTGCAATACACTCAACTCTCATATGACCAATCTTTGGATAACTCCTTGAATAGCACCTTGGTCATCACATACTCTCCTTGAAACCAACAAATGGACTTCAAGAAAAGCCTATGGACTAACCCTTCAAATATAACTCAAGGCAACCATTAGTCCATAGGAATTGTCATCAATTACCAAAACCAAACATGGGGGCACCGCATGTTCTTTCAATCTCCCCCATTTTGGTAATTGATGACAATCACTTTCAAGATAGTTTATACAAGGAATAATGCATCACCATGCAATGCAACAATCAACAATGCATGCGCATGAGATGCAAATGCTTAGGAACAAAACCAAAGCAATAAGAAAAAACTCTCTAAACTTCTCCACAAAACTCTCTAAACTTCTCCCCCATTGGCATCGATTGCCAAAATGGGCGAAAAATTTAGAAGGCCAATATAATATGTGTTCCTCCATAAATTGTGTATTTCTCAAAATATGAGTGGAATACAATACACATATCCAATGATGAATAGTTGGAGGAAGACAAACTATATTGAGGATCCAAAGATTGCAAAAAGGATGATATGGCACAAAGACATACCAAAGAGTGAAGCAAGCAATCAAAAGATACCAATTGAACCAATCAATCAAATGATCCGACAAGCCACATGAATAAAAGATATTATGATATGAGCAAAGGGGTGTTCTAAAGAACATGGAGAAGCTCCCCATGATTTGTGCACTATTTAGTTTTGTATTTGGATACAACATGCACAAAATAGGATCATCACTCCCCCAAAATCAATAGAAACTCACAACAAGTGCAAGTGAGCATAGAAAAGAAACAAGGCATAGCACTTGCAACAAGCACATGGTTGAGCAACATGTAAAAGAGGCAACTTAAAAATGGGCTCAACCAAAAAGATGTGTGTGAGTCATGGCAAAGCACTTGATAAGACTAATATAAGGATGAGCATTAAGCATCAACATAGTCTTGAATAAACGAGATACAAGGTGCATGACACGTCCTTCCCACACACAACAAGCAAATGGGTTCACAAGCTCACTAAAAAGCACACTAACAACAAAGCTTGTGACAACCCACGATGAAGATATAAAAAGATAGCCTCATCAAGAGGAGGGATACCAATGGAAATGGCAAAAGCCTCGTCAAGTTAAGCATGAGGAAAACATTCTTCACCACAAATGAGTGCATCAAGAAGCAAGGATATAAGATCCGCACTCAAGACAAATCCTTTCGCGAAGCCACCAAGGAACTAATAACACTATAAAGAAAGGTGGACACAAAAGAAAGAGGATATCAACTAGAGATGTAATTTCTCTCAAGTGTATAAGATTCTAGGTAGATGAAAATCATGATGATATCAATCCACAAAGAAGGATGTACACAAGAAATAGTTACAACAAGAAAAGAATAGGATATCCACAAGGAAGTCATAAAATATACCAATAAGATCTTTGCTTCGAAAGCATATAGCACATGGCTTAATATTATCTTATAGTATATAAATGAACTTCACCCAATCGGACAACAAAGACATCACAACTAGCAACAAGAGATCATTGTTGGGATGCTTTGAGAAAGGAAACAAGTATCATAATGACTAATCAAGAAATTCATGCCATGATGCAACCTACACAAGGTTGAATGCAAGAAATGTATGCATGAATAGATACTTGTTACCGAGATAGCATTGGAAAGATGTAGTAGAAACCAATTGGATGTAGTAGATAGTAGTTCATTGATCATCCTAGCTTGACTCCAATAAGCACATGGTGACCACACCTTCCTTGTGAGTGAGCCGAGCATCCAATGTATCTCCAATTGTTCCTAGAACAACACAAACAAAATGGTACCCAAACTCATTGGGACCAAAGAGTTAGGGAACCAACAATACATAGGACAAACTCCACATATATATATGTGCAAATAGATATGAAATTGAATTTCATGCACATCTTAACCAATAGAGACTTGGTGGAGTTTTCCCTATATATTGGGGCAAAGAAAGAAAGCATGCCAAAGAATGTACATATAGTAAATATGCATGCTCTAGACTTTCAAGTACCAAATCAACACAAGATTGATAAGATACCAAAAGAAAAGATACCAAGTGAAGAAATTAACACTAGAAGGATATCATATAAAAGATACATCAAGGAATGACATATCCATTGATACACAACAATTGAAAGAAATAAAAGAAAGAGATATCAAACTCCCAAAAGAGAGCAAGGTTCCAAGCAAAACCAAACCCTCTATAAATTTTCATGATGGCACAAAGTACCAAAAAGAAAATGCTTTGCCTTCCACCAACACACACTTGAAAAGGATCACAAGATGGGTGTTCTAAAGAAAATAGGATAGATCCTCCAAGAGTTGTGCATTATAGAGAATTTGCATTTGAATACAAAATGCACAAGATGGGATCACCACTTTCACTATATCTAGAGAAACACTAGGCAAGATCAAGAATTTAACAAGATCCACAAGTGGCACGGAAGACAACGGGAGTTGACACATTCCTTGGCAAGAAGTAAGGCAATTAAGCACAAGCCAACATGAAGATGATTCAACAATTTCTACCACAAACAAGAATAGCAATTGTACAAGTACAAGAAGTATTTGGAATGAATTCCCGGTGGTAGATTGTAAAGGTATCCAACATCATCTTCACACCAAACAACATAAGCATATGTCAAATGATAAGAGTTAAGAACAATATGCTTAGATAGAGATTCTTGGTAGCTCAAGATAGGAAACCAATCAAGCAAGCAATGATTAGAATAACTTGAAGCAAACGGTTCCCAAGAATGATATGAATATACATTTGGAGGGAAACCATACCAAGAACTCTCTCACAAACAAGATCCAAAAGGAAGAGCAAATAAAAGCAAAATGAAATTAGTTTGAGCAATCATGCCACCTAGGAACAAGATAATTTATAATATCAACTCTAAGTGGCAATACCTCAAATGTACACATTTTCTAGGCTTGTAATATACACAAAGCATATTACTCCCCCATAATGTGATACCCCAAAATCATAACAAGAGGCAAATAAAAACCAACAAGAGATAATTAATGGACCATATAGAATTTGAATTTCTCATGAGTAACATACCACATAGAGACTAGATAATCTTACAATATCAATACTAGGTGGTATTCCTCATGTACACACATTTGTAGGATCGTGAAGTGCACAAAGCACATCACTCCCCCAAAAATGGGATGTTCCATTAATCTCTCACAAGAGCCAACTAAGATACAAACAAGATGCAAAAAGGCTCAACACAAGACACAAATGTACATGATATGCAAACCAACATACACCTACTTGATTTCTCAAGATAAGCAAATTGGAAGCACAACATATACACACACATGCAAGGTACAAAACCAAAACATGCAAAGGGGCAAGTAACTTTCAATGTAAACAATTTAAGTACAAGTTACCGCAAGGAGGCACATTGGATGTAAGATAGAAACTTGATAATCCAAATGACTTGACTTGAGACAAAATGCAATTGATGAAGATCCCTTAATTCTTCATGAGGTAGTCAAGTCTCCAATGCCCTCCAATAACACCTATTGATCAAGTTTGAGCTTGTTGGTCCCCAACCAAGTTGGGTCCTAAGAGGTTAGTCACAATAGGCTTGGCTACCCAAATGGTTCTTTTCTTGACACCACTTTGAGTACCAACAAACTTGGCAAACACATTGCCAACCTTATCCTTCCCAAGATAATAGATATCATCAATTAGAATAGGGTTGGATAAGGTACCATTCGTGCATGAAGAAGCGACGTGACCTTTCTCACGACATAAGTAGCAACGTCTACTCTTCACTTTCTTCTCACTTGATTTCTCAACATGAGAAGCATTAACTTGAGTCTTCTTGGAAAGAGGCCTTTCTTCAACTTGTGGTTGAGCATGAGATTGAACTTGTGGCCGCTTCTCTTGTTGCTTGTCACTATGAGGCTTCTTCTTCAAAGGGCAAGATCTAACATGATGCCCTTCAATTTTGCACTTGAAGCAAACAATCTTGGCCGAATTCTTGACTTGTTCTTGGCCCTTCTTCTTGTTGTTCTTGGACTTCTTCTTCTTATTGGAGTTGAATCCAAGTCCACCCTTGTCATTGGGGGATTTTTGCACACTCAAGATATTGTTGAGTGTGGACTTTCCTTCATGACACTTTTCCAAGTCCATCTTCAAAGAAGTGACTTGGGCCTTGAGCTCTTTGATTTCCTCTACATGGTTAGTATCAACACAAGTACTAGAGGAAGTATAAGCTTCATCGTTAGAGCAACAAGGCAAGGAAAGTAATTCATCACAAGAGGTAGCAACATTATGAGTAGATGAATTACGAGGACTAGCACATGGCAATAAAGCATTTTGACTAGAAGTAGTGCTAATGTCCACATGAGACTCGCTAGATGTTACCTTAGTAACCATAGCCTCATGAGCTAACTTTAGCACATTATGGGATACTAAAAGATCATCATGAGAGCTTGTGAGCTTTACATGACTTTCTTCCAATTTCCCATAATTGCTAGATAGCAACTCAAGTTGAGCCCTTAGCTCAACATTCTCCTTCAATATGGATGCTTCACAAGAAATAGAGTTAGTAGCACAAGCATCATCATTAACAACAAGAGGAGAAGGCAACTTGGTAAGCTCTTTCGAGTAAGAAGCTTTAAGTTGAGCATGAGACTCGGTGAGTTCGATGAGCTCACTCTTAATGACCCTTGAGCCATTTTCGAGGTGCTCAAAGTCCTCAAGGAGTTTAGCATGTGCAACTTCAAGCTTAGCATTTTTAGTTTCGAAATCATTGGCCACCTTGAGAGCTCTATCACGGGATTCCTTCACTCTAGATAATTCTAGAGCAAAAGTTTCCTCAAGAGATTCCTTGGTGGTTTGTTCAAGTTCAAGAGCTTGAGATAGCTCCGCAATCTCATTAGCGTAATCACGCTCATGACCTTCCATTTTCTCAATGGTGACCTCATGCTCCTCAAGATGAGATTCCAACCCCTCAATGTATTTCTTGCCCTCAATGGCAATAGACATGATTTCCATGAAGTTGGAACAAGCAATTTCATTCTTATGAAGAACTTTATAAATCATTTCCCCCTTAAATTTTAAGGAGGCAACATTATCATTCTCTTCATCATTATCCTCATCATCATTAGTATCAACATCATCATCAAGAGACACATTGGGGTTCAAAGTAGGAGATACCTTTGAAGCCTTAGCCATAAGGCAAAAAGCAATAGATGATGATGTAGGATCCCTTGAGGCACCATTCAAGACCACATCTTGTTCCATGGAGTGTTGGGTTTCCTCTACATTGTTAGCACAACAACTAGAGGAAATACAAGCATTTTTATTATGGCAACAAGACATAGCAAGCATATCATCATGAGATTTGGACAAGCAGTTTCTACATGATATGCGAGGACTATCAACACAAGCATGTGAACCATCTAGGGTGCTCGAAGTGTTAAAGTCCAAACAAGGAGCATTGCAATAAGATAGTGATGAAGGATCATCAATAATAAGCCCACTATCATCATTGCAATGATCAACACTACTCACCATATCATTACCTTGTGGCAAACCACATGTAGGTGAAGTAGAAGAAGTTGAGAAGACAACACGGCCGGAGGTGGAGGGAGAACAATCATCCCCACAAATCTTGGACACACCATATTTGTCTCGAAGCTTTGTCCACAACTCATGAGCATCCCGAAACGGCATGAGTTGAAATATAACTACATTGCTCAAAGCATCGAAAAGCACATTAGAAGCTTGAGCATTGAGATAAGAGTTTTTCTCATCCTCTAAAGATAAGTTTTGAGAATCCTTTGGAGGAGAAAAACCCATATCTACAATTCGCTCTAAACACGGGTCAATGGCCCGGAAATGATTAAGCATGCGAATTACCCAAACATCATAATTTGTGCCATCGAAACTAAGAGTGTCAAAGAATCCTAATCCCCTAGTCGACATCTTTACTCTCTAGGCGGTGAAGCCTAATAATGAGAGACGAGGCTCTGATACCAATTGAAAGATCGTGGATGTCGCCTAGAGGGGGGGTGAATAGGCGCTTTAAAATAATTACGGTTTAGGCTTGAACAAAAGCGGAATAAAACTCTAGCATTTATTTTGTCAAGCACAAAACCTAAATCGCCTAGGCTCACCTATGTGCACCAACAACTTATGCTAAGCAACATAAACAACTATGTGATAGCAAGATATATAACATGAAACAGTAAGGCTATCACAAAGTAAAGTGCATAAGTAAAGGGCTCGGGTAAGAGATAACCGAGGGACGCGGAGACGACGATGTAACCCGAAGTTCACACCCTTGTGGATGCTAATCTCCGTTTGGAGCGGTGTGGAGGCACAATGCTCCCCAAGAAGCCACTAGGGCCACCGTAATCTCCTCACGCCCTTGCACAATGCAAGATGCCGTGATTCCACTAAGGGACCCTTGAGGGCGGTCACCGAACCCGTACAAATGGCAACCCTTGGGGGCGGTCACCGAACCCGTACACTTTGGCAACCCTTGGGGGCGGTCACCGGTACCCGTCAAATTGCTCGGGGCGATCTCCACAACCTAATTGGAGACCCCGACGCTTGCCCGGAGCTTTACACCACAATGATTGAGCTCCGTAGCACCACCAACCGTCTAGGGCGCCAAGGCACCCAAGAGGAACAAGCTCTAGGGTGCCCAAACACCCAAGAGTAATAAGCTTCTCAAACTTCACTTCCACGTATCACCGTGGAGAACTCAAACCGATGCACCAAATGCAATGGCAAGGGCACACGGAGTGCCCAAGTCCTTCTCTCCCAAATCCCACCGAAGCAACTAATGCTAGGGAGGAAAATGAGTGGAAGAACGAGGAAGAGAACACGAAGAACTCCAAGATCTAGATCCAAGGGGTTCCCCTCACATAGAGGAGAAAGTGATTGGTGGAAATGTGGATCTAGATCTCCTCTCTCTTTCCCTCCAAAAACTAGCAAGAATCCATGGAGGGATTGAGAGATAGCAAGCTCGAAGAAGGTCAACAATGGGGGAAGAACACGAGCTCAAAGGATAAAGTTCAATGGGGAAGAAGACCCCCTTTTATAGGCGGGGAAAAATCCAACCGTTATGCTCACAACCCGCACAGAGCGGTACTACCGCTCCAAGGAGCGGTACTACCGCGAGGGCGGTAGTAGCCATTTGAAAAACAACAGCGAGGAGGCAGAAGGCCAGTAGAACCGCCGGAGCGGTACTACCGCTAGTCCTCACGGTACTACCGCTAGGGATAGCGGTACTACCGCAAAGGGTAGCGGTACTACTGCATGCGAGCGGTACTAAAAAATTACTTCCGTGCCTACCTCCGCAGGACAAAACACGAGATATTGGTCCGGAGCGGTACTACCGCTCTGGAGCCGCGGTAGTACCGCTCTGGAGCGGAAGTACAAAATTACATCTGCTCCAAGCCACGGTAGTACCGCTGCAGCCTTTTAAGAACACCAAAACTGCCACAACTTTTGCAAACGGACTCCGAATTCGACGAAACCAAGTTTGTTGGAAAGCTAACGACATGGGCTAACACAATCTTGATAGAAATATCAAAAAGAAGCAATTGAGAAAAAGCCCATAAGAAGATGGTGAGAACCCTTTCTCAAGTAAGACCGGTAAGACCTCCAACACCGAAAACGCAATAGAAAATTCATACGAAATCGGTTTTCGATGAACTAGAGCTTGTCACGAAGAAAACCACAAGCTCTAAAACCTCACAAAGAGAAAATCCAAATAAGAACCAAGAAACATGATGCAAGGATGCAATGGTTTGAGATCTCTACGAATGATACGATCAAGCTACTCATTCGAGAGCCCCCCTTGATAGTACGGCTATCGATCCTACAACCCAGTCTCCCAACTACCACCATGAGACCGGTAAAATAGAAAACCTATCAAGGGCAAACCTTTGCCTTGCACGAAGTCCACTTGAGCTAGATGATGACGATCTTGACTCCCTCAAGTTGGACCACTTTTCTTGATTGCGATGGCTCGATGAAGGCTAGTTGATTGCTCCCCCATACTCCACTATGGGTGAGCCACTCTTCGGCACATCTTCACAAGTCCATTGTCACCACAATGGACGGCAAGCTTCAAGCATGATCTCTTCGTGATGCTCCACTTGAACTTGCACACCGAAATCTTGATGACGATCACCACTTGATGTCATCCTCCATGGGTTGTATGAGATCTTCCTCTTGATGCAAGCCCATGGAAACATACCTAACCCCACATAGAACTCTCACATGGACCATGGGTTAGTACACAAAGCGTAATGGACAATTCTTACCATACCATGGGATCACTTGATCCCTCTCGGTACATCTTCTACGCTTTGTGTGTTGATCAATTTGATTCACTCGTTGTACTTATTCTTGATCAACCTTGTATCTTTCCAACTCCCTTCATTAAGATGATGTCTTGAAGGTAAACATGAATGTCCACACAATCTTCTTCTTCAAGACATGCTTGCAATAGGCTCAATCAAAATCTTCTCTCTTCATAAAGATGATGTCTTGAAGGTAAACATGAATATTCACACAATCTTCTTCTTCAAGACATGCTTGCAATAGGCTCAATCAAAATCTTCTCTCTTCATAAAGATGATGTCTTGAAGGTAAACATGAATATTCACACAATCTTCTTCTTCAAGACATGCTTGTAATAGGCTCAATCAAAATCTTCTCTCTTCATAAAGATGATGTCTTGAAGGTAAACATGAATATTCACACAATCTTCTTCTTCAAGACATGCTTGCAATACACTCAACTCTCATATGACCAATCTTTGGATAACTCCTTGAATAGCACCTTGGTCATCACATACTCTCTTTGAAACCAACAAATGGACTTCAAGAAAAGCCTATGGACTAACCCTTCAAATATAACTCAAGGCAACCATTAGTCCATAGGAATTGTCATCAATTACCAAAACCAAACATGGGGGCACCGCATGTTCTTTCACCCCAGCTAACAACACTCAGACCATTGGATCATGTACTTTGACGGATCAAAGATGTTGGTCGGGGCAGGAGCCGGAGTGGTCCTCATGTCACCCAAGGGTGACAAGCTAAGTTATGTCCTACAGATCCATTTCACGACATCTAACAATGCGGCAGAGTATGACGCCTTGCTACATGGAATCTCAATGGCGGTCTCACCCGGTATTAACCGCCTGCTGGTTCGTGGGGACTCGGATCTCATCATCCAGCAGGAAGATGAAAGAGTGGGACGTTAGGAGTGAATCGGTGATAGCTTATTGTGCAACCATTCGAAAGTTAGAGGGGAAGTTCGAAAGGCCAGAGCTAGTGCACATCCCGAGAGCAGAGAACGAGGTGTCTGACACACTAGCCAAATTGGGCTCCACTCGGAAGGCCATTCCACCCGGAGTCTTCCTAGAAAACTTGCATGAACTGACTGTCGTGGAGAACTCGTATGTTGATCCAGATATCCAAGAATAGTCAGCCAGAGCGAAAAATGACAAAGCAGTGCAAATACCAGAAGTCATCGACCTGATTCAGGAAGTCCTGGTGATGAACCTCGACTGGACTGTGCCATTCATCACATACCTTCTCCGGAAGGAACTCCTTGAAGATGAGGTTGAGGCAAAGCAAATAGTGCGCAGATCAAAAGCGTATACGGTCATCCAAGAAGAGCTGCACAAGGTCAGTCCGACTGGCATCAAACAACGTTGCATCTCTCCTGAAGAAGGACGGCAAATCCTGGCAGATATTCACTCGGGCACCTGCGGGCATCATGGCTCCTCAAAGGCCTTGGTTGCTAAAGCATTTCGAGTCGGCTTCTTCTGGCCGACTACTCATGCTGAGGCCACATCCGCAAGTGTGTCCTGATACGTCTCCGTTGTATATACTTTTCCAAACACTTTTGCTCTTGTTTTGGACTCTAATTTGCATGATTTGAATGAAACTAACCCGGACTGACGCTGTTTTCAGCAGAACTACCATGGTGTTGTTTTTGTGCAGAAATCAAAGTTCTCGGAATTGGACGAAACTTTTTGGAGATTTTTATGGAATAAATAAAAATTACTGGTGCAAGAATCAACAGAAGAGGGGCCACCTGTTGCCCACAAGGCAACAGGGCGCGACCCTCCCTAGGGCGTGCCCTGATGCCTTGTGGGGCCCACAGGCGGCCATCTGACCTAATTCCAACGCTATAAATTCACTTTCCCCAAGAAAAAAATAGGAGAAGAAGTTTCATCATGTTTTACGATACGAAGCCGCCGCCACCTCCTGTTCTTCATCGGGAGGGCTGATCTGGAGTCCGTTCGGGGCTCCGGAGAGTGGGATTCGTCGCCATCGTCATCATAGACCATCCTCCATCACCAATTTCATGATGCTCACCACCGGGCGTGAGTAATTTCTCCGTAGGCTTGCTGGACGGTGATGGGTTGGATGAGATTTATCATGTAATCGAGTCAATTTGTTAGGGTTTTGATCCCTAGTATCCACTATGTTCTGAGATTGATGTTGCTATGACTTTGCTATGCTTAATGCTTGTCACTAGGGCCCGAGTGCCATGATTTCAGATCTGAACCCTTTATGTTTTCATGAATATATTTGTGTTTTTGATCCTATCTTGCAAGTTGTATGCACCTATTACGTGTTATGATCCGCATACCCCAAGGTGACAATAATTGGGATTCTTTCCGGTGATTACCGTAGTTTGAGGAGTTCATGTATTCACTAAGTGCTAATGCTTTGTTCCGGTTCTCTATTAAAAAGAGGCCTTAATATCCCTTAGCTACCTTAAGGACCCCGCTGCCATGGGAGGGTAGGACAAAAGATGTCATGCAAGTTCTTACTATAAGCATGTATGACTATATACGGAATACATGCCTACATTACATTGATGAATTGGAGTTATTGTGTATCGCCCTAGGTTGTGACTGTTATATGATGAATGTCATCCAACATAATTATCCATCACCGATCCAATGCCTACGCTTTTCACATATTGATCTTTGCTAAGTTTCTTTGCTACTGCTGCTGTTACAATCACTACAAAACTGCTACTGTTACTGTTACTACTGCTATCAAAACTATCATACTACTGTGCTACTAAACACTTTGCTGCAGTTATTTAGTTCTCCAGATGTGGTTGAATTGACAACTCAACTGCTAATACTCGCAAATATTCTTTGGCTCCCCTTGTGTCGAATCAATAAATCTGGGTGAAATACTACCCGCGAAAACTGTTGCGATCCCCTATACTTGTGGGTTATCAAGACCTTTTTCTGGCGCCGTTGCCGGGGAGCATAGCTTTATTTGTTGAGTCACTTGGGATTTATATCTGTTGATCACTATGAAGAATCTGAAAGACGCTAAGACCAAGATCGTTCCCTCTAAGACGAGGGGAGGTAAGGAACTGCCATCTAGCTCCACACTTGATTCACCTTCTGTTTTGAGTAGGCTTGCAACACCACCACCTGCTATTCGTTCTGATATGTTGCAAGTAATTGATGATACTACTTCTGCTATGAATGAAACTATTAGTGGTGCTAGTACTATGTTTGATGATACCGTGCCACTAGGAGAATTTCTTGATGAACAAATTGCTAAAGTTAAAGAAATTAAAAATGTTGAAACTCTTGAAAATTATGATTCACCTATTATGCCTAGTCCTCCTACTAGAGTTGAAATGCCTAAGATACCTGATGGTTATGTTTTCGATGAAGAGACAGCTAAGGCAATTCTTGCTTGTAATGATAGAGATGATGTTAGAAAATTGCTTGCTGAGTTGAAAGAAAAATCTACGAGGGAGAGAATGAAATATGATCCTAAGTTTGCTACCTCTCCCATATTTGTTACCGATAAGGATTATGAATTCTCTGTCGATCCTGAGTTAATTACTTTGGTCGAATCTGATCCTTTTCATGGTTATGAAACTGAAATTGTTGTGGCACACCATACTAAATTGAATGATATTGCCACCCTATTTGCTCATGAGGAAAAAATTCGCTATTATTATATTCTTAAGTTGTTTCCTTTCTCATTAAAGGGTAATGCTAAGAAATGGTTTAATACTCTTGCTCCTGGTTGTGTGCGTAGTCCCCAGGATATGATATATTACTTCTCTGAAAAATATTTTCCTCCTCGTAAGAAACAAGCTACCTTACAGGAAATATTTAACTTTGTGCAAATTGAAGAAGAGAATCTCCCTCAAGCTTGGGGGTGGCTTCTCCAACTACTTAATGCTTTGCCTGATCATCCTCTTAAGAAAAATGAAATACTTGATATCTTTTATAACGGACTAACCGATGCTTCTAGGGACTACCTAGATAGTTGTGCTGGTTGTGTTTTCAGGGAACGAACTGTTGGACAGGCTGAAGAACTATTGATAATATATTGAGGAATGCCGATGATTGGACACTTCCTGAACCACTTCCTAAACCAACCCCGAAGAAAAGAGGTATTCTATTCCTCAGTCCTGAAGATATGCAAGAAGCCAAGAATTCTATGATGGAAAAAGGTATTAAAGCTGAAGATGTTAAGAATCTACCACCTAAGAAATACATGGACTTGATATCCCGACACAGGTAGTAGAGGTAAACTCTCTTCGTAGATTCAATGAAAGTGATATTCCCTATAATAAGTCTGCTAGTCAACGCTTGGATGAATTTGATAACTACATTGTTAAGCAAGAGAATTTCAATATGTATGTTAGCAATCAATTAAAACAAAATGCCATCATGATTGATCGCTTGAGTGATTTGATGTTTAGAACTGCTAATGATGTTAAATGCTTGAGTAAACATGCTTCTATGGTTCAGACTCAGTTAGAACAAATAGCTAAGTCACAAAATGGTTTGCTTGATGAGATGAATACTAAAATGAATGATCATGCTGTTAGGGTAATGACTAGAGGAGGTAGAATGACTCAGGAGCCCCTGTATCCTGAAGGTCATCCTAAAAGAATTGAACAAGATTCTCAAAGAAATAATATTGATGTGCCTAGTCCATCTAAGAAGAAAAAGGAAAAGAAAAATGATAGGACTTTGCGTGCTTCTAGTGAACCTGAGATAGAAAAACCTCCTGGGAATCATAACGATGTTTCTATTTCTGATGCTGAGACACAATCTGGTAATGAACATACACCTAATGACAATGATAATGATAATGATGATGTTCATGTTGATGCTCAACCAGATAATGATGTAGAAATAGAACATGCTGTTGATCTTGATAACCCACCTCCTAAGAATAAAAGATATGATAAAAGAGACTTTGTTGCTAGAAAACATGGAAAGGAAAGAGAACCATGGGTTCAAAAACCTATGCCCTTTCCTACTAAACCATCTAAAAACAAAGATGAGGAAGATTTTGAGTGCTTTATTGAAATGCTTAGACCTGTCTTTTTGCGCACTCGCTTGATTGATATGTTGAAAATGCCTCCTTACGCTAAATACATGAAAGATATTGTCACTAATAAAAGAAAGATACCTGAAGCTGAAATCTCCACCATGCTTGCAAATTATTCTTTTAAGGGTGGAGTACCTAAAAAGCTAGGAGATCCGGGAATACCTACTATACCATGCTCCATTAAAAGAAGTTATGTTAAAACTGCTCTATGTGATTTAGGAGCCGGTGTTAGTGTTATGCCTTTCTCTTTATATAGAAGACTTGATTTGAATAAGCTCACACCTACTGAAATATCTTTGCAAATGGATGATAAATCAACTGCTATACCTATTGGTATTTGCGAGGATGTGCCCGTTGTTGTTGCAAATGTTACTATCTTAACAGACTTTGTTATACTTGATATGCCCGAGGACGACAACATGTCGATTATCCTTGGAAGACCCTTTTTGAATACTGTAGGGGCTGTTATTGATTGCAATAAAAGCAAGGTCACTTTTCATGTCAATGGTATTGAGCATACGGTTTATTTCCCGAAGAAACAAACTTCAGTAAATGGTATCAATTGTATTGAAAAGGTTTCGACAATCACTATTGGAGGATTCAAATTTCCTCTTCCTACCGTCAAGAATAAATATGAAATTCTTATTGTTGGGGAGATGCATATCCCCGTGGAGGTAACTTAGTGTTATACGAAAATTCTTCGGTTTCATGTCACTCGGAAATAGTTTGTTAATAAGACTTGATCAACCTTATTAATGGATTCTTTTTGAGGGGCATGTGGTCGATGAATTTAATAAGCACAACTTTCTGTAATCTTAGTTTGCTCTCTGTTATTTATAGTTTAATAAAATAAAATGCCATGATTATCCTGTTTTTTGAATTATCCGTGCAATAAAAAATGGCCCAAAAATAAAAGTGCTCAGAATGCAATAAAATTTTAACATGATTTTTTCTGGAATATATAAGAATTTTTGGCACTGAAAACAATGTGTACCTGTTACCCACAAGGCAACAGGGCGCGGCCACCCCCAGGGCGCGCCAAGATAGTTTTTGCTTTAGTGGATTATATTTTGCATAAATTGTTGCTATTGGTGCTACTGAAAATGAGCTTGCATGTTAAATTCTTTGAGTTCTAAGTAGTTTGAATGCTTGATATAGCCTCTAGGCGCTTGTATGAGTAGTTGCTATCAATCTTGTGAAGTTTTGTTAACATCTTTTTATGGTCCAAAAAATTTCAGAAATTTGTTCTTAGGAAAATGAACTTCTTTCGGAGAGGTTCTTCAAGCCGGAGCTCCAAGGGTGTCCATGGGGATGCCTATGACCATGACCTCAATATTCCGCACAGGATGGAGGTCCGACCATGCGAGTGGCCGCACAACACCTTCATGAACGAAGCCGGGTTCCGTCAAGAGTTCGCACAATTTGTTGCGAATGCCGGGCTGACCGACTTCCTCGCAGATGAGTGTGACCAGCACCACATCCTTGCAAATTCCTTTGTGCAAATTTTTTATTTCATGCCTAGGCTTGACATCCCCATGGTGCGTTTTGATTTATATGCTGAACATCATGAGTTAACGCTAGCTGAGTTTTGTGAGATATGCTTGATTCCTTCTGATGGGCATTTGAGGGAGCCTCGGCCTGAGGAGTTCGAGGACTTCCTTCGCACTTTGACTGTGGGAGAATTTAGGGGCGTGTCGAAAGCCCGTGTAACTAGCTTGCATTTTCCTGCTATGCACTACTTTGCTTTATTCATAGGGAAATGCTTGGCTTCCAGGGAGGAAGGTGGTATGCTCAGTGCCCCTGACCTCGCCATCTTGCGTCATGCTATTCACGGCGATAACACTTTTAGCTTGGGAGCTATCATTGCATGCCGCCTGCACACCAACAGGATGAAGGGTAAAGTCCATGGCGGTATTTATACTTCGCGTCTTGCGAAACGTTTTAATGTTGCTATCCGCCCAAATGACTACTTGCTGCCTAAGGTTTATTTAGACCAACAGTGCATGATCGATCACCACTTTATTGATGAACCTAAACCTCCTCAATACATTCGTTATAACCTGATTTTCAGCGAGAGAACTCGCGATATTATTCCGTTGCCTGCACCCTCTTTGTTTGACTCTCATGCCAGGAACGGATACACCATCAGGCCGGCAGACATCACAGCTTACAGGAACGAGCTGGCTGCAGTGGAGAACGAGGTCCAACAGTGGGACGCTGAAGTGCCTCCGCCCCAGTACTATCCGCCCGGTCCTGATGGATACCACGGGTGGTGATTACTAAGTTAGGCCAAAATCCTAAGCTTGGGGGAGTACGTATCTCTCACCGACATTACATTCATGTTCACACATTCATTCCAGTTGTCGGTGTTCATCCTTTTTCATTGTATATCCATGTTAGTTTTATTTTTGCTTCCTTCTTGTGTGTTCGAAAAACATCAAAAACCCAAAAATATTTCTCGCTTCTTTTCGGTTTTTCTTTCTTGTTTGTTAGTTTGTAGTATTAAAAGAAAACCCGAAAAGATTTCTCGTTTCTTCTTTTGCTTGTTGGGAGCTCTTCCATGTAAATAGTTTTTCTCGCTTTTCGTTTTTCTTCTTTAATTTGCTTTCTTCAGAAAAACTAAAAACTCCAAAAATATTTCAGTGTGTTTCTCTGAATTTCTTTTCTGTTCGTTGAGTCGTCATAGGGAGAAGACCACGATGAAAATGTTGAGTGGCTCTCATATGCTTTATTGTTGATCTAACAAAGAGCCAATATTACCTTGTCTTCTCCCTTGAATAAAATGTTTGCAGATTCCAGCTTAGTCCATGGCACTCTTGCACTATTATTATTTTCACATCATTCGGTCGTGCAAGTGAAAGGCAATAATGACGATGATTTGATGAAGTGACTGTGGCAAGGAAGAGCTGGTATGAACTCTTCTTGTTTTTGTTTTTGTAAATATGTTTAACTCAGTATCCATGATTCAGCATATTATGAGTAAACATGTTTGTGATGATAATTAGAGATTATAGTTGCTCATGCCATGCCTAAGTAGCTAGGAGTGGATAATGATTTATCTTGGATGTCAACATGCATTAAAATGGTTATGATGTAGTATGTTAATATGGTGTCCTCCCCTGAATGTTTCAAGTGGCTTGACTTGGCACATGTTTCATACATGTAGTTGATTCAAAACCAACATAGCCTCCACGATATTTATGTTCAGGGTGTCTATATCCTACTCATGCTAGTATTCAATGTTAATTATTCTCAATGCATGATCATGACCGTTTTCTCTCTCTAGTTGGTCGCTTCTCAATCTATTTGCTAGCCTTCACCTGTACTAACACTACAAAAAAAGACACATCCATGACATTATGGCCCGAACGAAAACTTTTTCTGTCATGGTTGTGACACTTCTATGACAATAATTGTGACAAAAACACGTATCATCATAGATGTGGTGGGCTCCTACTTCTATGACAAAAAAATATGACAGAAAATGGGCTTTTCGTCCTGGGCGGGCCGGAGACGCACTCGCATGACATTCTTTGGGCCATCCATGACATAAAAAATCGTGGTAGAAGTGAGGGCGATGAAATTTTCGAGGAGTTCCTGGTTACGGTGGGTGGTCGGGTCGAGCGATGCAGTGTGGTTTTGCGCGTTACTCTCTCGTACGTGCGCATGTGTGTGAGGCGCTCGCTAACTGAACCCGAGTGAGGCGTACGTTTGCTTACTGAACCCGAGCGATCGATCGCCCTCTCACTACGTACTGAACACGAGCGATCGATCCCTCGCACTACGTATTGAACCCGATCGATCCCGCTGCTAACTGAACCCGAGCGATCCCTTCGCTGCTAACTGAACCCGAGCGATCCCTTCGCTGCTAACTGAACCCGAGCGATCCCTTCGCTACTAACTGAACCCGATCGATCCTTCTTGCTGCTTACTGAAGCCGATCTAGCCCCCGTGCGAGACGTAGCCAGCCGGTGCTGGGTTGCCTCTCGACGAACAGTGCTCGTTGCTGCCGCGCGTGCGATACACGTAGAACGAGTCGAGACTTGCATCGATTGAGCTGGTTGGTTGGCTGTGGATGAACAGTTCCCATTGCTACCGTCCGCTCGTACGCGCCACCCTAGCCGGTGGGGGTTGGATGAACAGGACCCCGGCCATGTAGGCAGTTGGCGCTGGATGAACAGTTCCCCCGAGGAGGCCGTGCCGCGGTACGCCATACCCCAGCCGGTTGGGGGTGGATGAACAGGACCCCGTGGAGGCTGGATGAACAGTAGCCGGTGGAGGCTGGATGAACAGGACCCCGTGGAGGCTGGATGAACAGGACCCCATGGAGGCTAGAGGAAGTCGGCGATGGATGAACAGTAGCCTGTGGAGTCCTGTTTTACGGTACGCCGCACCCCTCCCGATGAACAGGACCCCGTTTCGATCATAGGCGCTCGAAGAGAAGTCTGTTTCCTCTATTTTGTGGTACGCCAGACCCCTCTCGATCAACAGGACCCCGTTTCGACTGTAGGCGGTTGAACAAAAGTCTGTTTCCTCCATTTTGCGGTATGCCAGACCCCCAGCCGATGAACAGGACCCTGTTTCGACCATAGGCAGTCAAACAGAAGGCTGTTTCCTCCTTTTTGCGGTACGCCAGACCCCGAGTCGATGAACATGACCCCGTTTCAGCTGTTTCGTTCAAGTAGGTTGGCTCTCGATGAACAGGACGTGTTCCAACCCAGTCGCTTGGCTCCTGACGCTGTTTCCTCCATTTCGACCCAGCCGGTTGGCTGTCGATGAACAGGAGGCCGTTGCTGCCATCCATTGCCTCTCTCCATGTACACGAGCCGTGGCCGTATGTCTACGCGAGTACGCGTTCGAGACCCCGCTCGTATATGTACGTACGTCGCCGTATTTTTTGCCGTGTGGCTGTACGTACGTGTACATGATTTAGACGGGGCTACCTGAACTGCTACGTCGGGGGCTCTACTACGACACGTGCCGCTCCTTGCACGGCCACAGTTCATCGTGGCAGAGAGACCGATCGACCAGTATGTACGTACACACTTGCGACAAGACAGATAACGATACGTACGCTTTGACCTGGTGGGTCCCAGCTATCTGGGGGATAAGGAGGCACTTCCTTGCATGCGAAGATATAGCTGGTGGGTCCCAGCTGTCATGGGGAGGAATCATTTTTTTTGCGCAATAAGGAGGCACTTCCTTGCATGCAAAGATGTAGCTGGTGGGTCCCAGCTGTCTGGGGGAGGAAACTTTTTTTAGCGTAATAAGGAGGCACTTTTCTTGCGTGCGACCATGGACCTCATGGGTCCCAGCCATCAGCCTCTCCACGTACATTCCTCTTCCGATGACTCTCATTTGTTAACCACGCCGCACCAAGCGCATGAAGGCGGTGGACGACAGTGAGGCCCCAGACGGGAACGACCAGGAGATGGGGAAGATGCGGCAGTGGAGTCGCAGACAGAGAGGAGTACGACGTACGAGGGTTGACTGGTTTGGTGCGACCTGGGGCTGCAGTCGACGGAGAATAACAGGAGGGGTGGAGGGGTGGAGGGATGGCCTGGTCTGCGGTGGTGTAGCGCTTCGCAGCGAGGCGTGCGAAGCAGCGCCGCTGGCCGCCGGAGGCAGGAGCAGGAGGTCCCGCCGGCGCTGGAGGAAGAAGACGAGAGATTGAAGATGCATGTGACACCCCCGACTTAATTGTGCACTAATCATACACGCAAATGCACATGATCAAGCCTAGGGACTCACGTGAAGATATCACAACACAACTCTAGACACAAAGTAAAATAATACAAGCTTTATATTACAAGCCAGTGGCCTCGAGGGCTCGAATACAAAAGCTCGAGTCATACAAGCATCAGCGGAAGCAACAGTATCTAAGTACAGACACAAAGTTAAACAAGCTGCCTTAAGAAGGCGAAAACAAACAATGACTCTGATCGAAAGAGGCAAGACCTCCTGCCTGGGAGCCTCCTAAACTACTCCTGGTCATCGATCTTCACATGGCAATAAGCTCCATCTCTGATCTCTGGCTCCGGGGCTCCGTCATCTGGTCGCAGCAATCGGGTATAGGGGAAAAAGGTAGCAAAGCAACCATGAGTACTCATCCAAAGTACTCGCAAGACTTACATCAGAACTATTCTACTTATGCAACATTATCAAAGGAAGGGGTGTATATGTGGACTGAACTACAGAAATGCCAGAATAGAGGGGAAGGCCTAGCCTATCGAAGACTAGCATCTTTAGGGTCTTGCAGCATTAGAAGAGTGTAGATTAGTGCATAATTAAAGTAACAAGCATGTTGAATCGAAGCCTAGAGATCCTTCCTCGACTCCCTGCGAGAAAGCAATCCCGGAGCTTCCAATTAATTAAAGTATCCAGCTCAAGTAGTAGCAGATCGGGATACAACACTGAGCATCCTATTACCGTGGACACGGCTATTCGAATAGATATCTCTTCCCTGCAGGGGTGCACTACTGTTACCCAATACGCTTGATTAACTCTGGCCGGACACACTTTTATCGGGTCATGCCCGGCCTCGGCTGATCGACACACCGCAACCCTACCTAGAGCTCAGCAGAGAGGTCCCCGCCGATCTACATCCTAAGTGCTCAGGGGTCTTGGGCCATCGCCCTGTGCACTCCGGGTCGTTGTGTGTAGGGTGGATACCAGCACCACCCGTGTACTGGATGGTACGATTCGGCCCGGCCACAATGCTGAACTGGACGTCTGACAAAGCTTTCGGCTGATACATACGGCGCCGAGGGCCCCATAGACCATTATCCCGCGTGGTGGTAGTGCGAAAAGGGCCAACGACCCACTCAAATCAATACCCAAATCCGTTAAGCATATTATTAGGAGCTCGCGGAGACGAGCAGAGACTCACGATCATGTGACCCCGTCGCCCCGTCTCGAGGAAATGCAACAAGGGCCAAGACTGCCCGGCCGTGCCTCGTACTTATCTCGCGGGTGCTCTCCGGGCCCGCCCGACTTTAATGTATCTCTCGCGGGTACCCCTCAGGGTCAGCCCGACTTTATCAGGTATCTTTAGTAAAACCCAGGTAACCATGTGTCCATACATCAAAAGGAAACCCGAGGAATCACCCTCGCTGGATTCCCACTCGATGTATCCGTTAAAGTGAACCCGGAGGAATCACCCTCGTTGGCATCCACACTTACGGAGTTGCACGACAGAAGCGTTATCGGAGGTGGTGAAAGAGGAATCACCCTCGTGAACCACAACCGACTAGCTATACTACAGAGGCAACATCATGAGTGAGATAAGAGATACCACCCTCGTTACTTGATGGCAGCTCTGCAGACTCGAGCAACTTAGGGGTTTGTGCAGTGATGTGCTGGTCTCAGCCTGTTCGATCACATCGATCGGGGCACTGGAAACTAAGCGGGGCAACTAAGACACAGGAGAGGTCACAAATGGTTTACCATCCAACCTATACTAAGCAGTTTAGGAAGACAGGTAATGTATCAACAGTAGTTACAATAAACAGGCTATGCATCAGAATAGGATCAATCAAAAACAGTAGCAAATTCTAATGCAAGTAGGAGGAAGAAAGAATAGGCGATATAGGTATGTTCAAGGGGGTTTGCTTGCCTGGTTGCTCTGCGGCAAAGGAGGGGTCGTCGGGGATGTAGTCGGTCTCTGGTGCTGCCGTCGGTCTCGGGGGCTATCGGATAAGAAGAGGGGGGGGGGGGAAGAAACAATAAATAAAGGTAAACAGAGCAATACAGATGCACGGCATAACGATATGCAGTATTGGTGGTGACCTAATGCAGTGCTACATGTCGCAGACGAAGCGGGAAAATATCTGGGATATTTTCCCGGCGTTTCAGCAGATTTCGGTATACTGAACCGGAGGGGAAGGTTCCATGTTCAGATAGATAGGAGTGATGGTCAAGCATTTTGACCACATATTCGGATTCGTCATATTTTTTTGATCGTTTTTCATATATAAATTATTTTCATCCGAGTTACGGATTATTTTATATGATTTTTCAAAGTTTTAAATCAATTTCTGGATTTTCTGTTTTATTTTAATTCGAAATAGTAAAGTGTAAATGCTATGTGCACCCACTGATATGTACACAACAGAGAGCTGTGTGACTGACGGTGGGACCAGGTCAATGCTGACTCAGCAGTCAACTTGACCACATTGACTGGTCAAAGGGGCCCACTGGACCCACCTGCCAGTGACTGGACTTGTCCAGTCAGCTGGTTAACTGGTCAACTGGGTCCAGTGGGACCCAGTGGTCAGCCTCTGGTTAATTAAACAGTGATTTAATTAAACTAATTAATCTAAATTAGCAGTGGGTCCAGTCTGTCAGTGACTGAGTAGTTAGTGGGTTAGTTAAATCTAAACCTAATTGCTATAGTGTTAAGGCCCGCAGGTCAGTGGCTGTTAGCGCGGTAGTTATCCGCTAATGACCTTACAGGCGGGGCCCACTGACGTTCAAACGGCGGCGCGCGTGCCGGCGCTGCTCCGGCGAACACCATACGCGGCGGCGTCGCGTGGGAATGGCGCACATGGGGCGGATCGAGCCGTGGTTGGGCTCATTCGGATGAGCACGAAGCCGCGCGTGCGATGGAGCGAGCGGCGGCAGCTAGGGGTGACCGGAACGACGGCGGCGACATCAAACGGCGGCGCCGGAATTTGGGTGTGCTCGGTCTCGAGCACACAGAACACGGGGGGAGGATTTGGTGCGCGCGTTAGGTTCTTGGGAGCCCCAGGAACTCGGGGCGAAGCTCGGTTGCGAGCTTGGCGTGCTATGGCCACGGCTGTGCCATGGCCGGCGGCGAGAAGCTTCGGGCACGACGGCCATTATGGCTACGGGGATGGAATCGAGCAAGGTAGAGAGGGGAAAGACGCGCACGCTCACCTAGGAGGCGCACGGGGGCCCGTTGAATGCTTAGTAGCAGCAGGGGACGGCGGATCGACGCCGGCGAGCAGCGGTGATCTGAGTTAGACGCCGGCTTGATCCGGGCAATGCAGTGGACTCCGGCTCGAACGCGTGGTCGGGGAAGAAGTGGAGGATGTCGGCGGTGCTGGTGGTCAGCTCGGAGAGGCGAGGGAGGCACGGTGGCCGCCGTGGTGGAGCCGCGCAGCGACGGTGGCGTACGAGAGAGGGAAGGAGAGAGTGGGCGAGCGAGAAAGGAGGGAGAGTGAGGCGGGCGTCCAGGGGGGAGGGTTTGGCTTCGGCCTTATCCTCCTAGCGGCCCTGTGGCGTCGGCGTGTCGAGCAGCGGCCGGAGCGCGCGAGCTCGGCCATGGCGGCGGTGACACGCAGGGGAGGGGACAGGGGGAGACAGAGGAGTGGGCCGGGCCGGTTGGGCCAGCTCCAAGTAAGTCCCTTTGCCCATTTTCCTTTTCAGTTTTTCTTTTAATTAATAAACAGAGAGGGAAATCATTTATTACGGATACCAGATGACTTAGGAAAAATATGGGACTAAGCCACACAAATCCCTTGCATATTTAGGCACTGCCATAAAAAGTTTAGGAGTGATTTGAATTCACTTGTATTTTACAAAATGGAAATGGTTTTAATAATGCTGCTTTGGGTACTGTTTTGGTTGCTTGGGTCAATTTGGGAATACAAATAATGTTGGGGTTATTTTTATAATTGCTTTGGGTTTATTTGCAAAATTGTGAACTATTTTGTTTTGCAGTTTGAAGAAATAATAATTTGACTTTATTTTAAATTTGAATTTGAATTGTGTTTGAATCAACGTGAGATTTAGCAACAGTGATTGTGATGACATGGCACCATTAGCATGGGATTACTGTAGCTTAATTATCGGGGCGTTACAATGCATGCCGGCCGTTGGATGTACATCCAATGACTACAGATGTCAGAATCATTTGTTGACTAAGTTGACAACGCCTTCCGTAGGCTTCGACCTATTGGCCCACAATGTCAGCCTCCTTACGTGCGAAGATATGGCTGGTGGGTCCTAGCTATCAGTAGGAGGAATACATTTTTTTTGCCCATAATAAGGAGGCACTTCCTTGCGTGCGAAGATGTAGCTGCTGGGTCCCAGCTGTCAGGGGGATGAAACATTTTTTTCCGTGTAATAAGGAGGCACTTCCTTGTGTGAGAAGATGTAGCTGGTGGGTCCAAGCTGTCAGGGGGAAGAATAATTGTTTTTCGCGTAATAAGGAGGCAGTTGCATGTGTGCGTCCATGGACCTGGTGCGTCCCCACTGTCAGCCTCTCCACATACAGTCCTCTTTCGATGACTCTCATTTGTTGACCACGTTGACCATGCTGCGCCGAGCGCACCAAGGCGGTGGGCGACGGCGAGGCCTCGGACGGGAACGACCAGGAGATGGGGAAGACGCGGCAGTGGAGTCGGAGACGGAGAGGACTACGAGGGTTAACTGGTTCTGGTGCGGCATGGGGCTGCAGTCGGCAGAGAATAACAGGAGGTGTGGAGGGTTGGAGGGATGGCCTGGCTGGCTGTGGGGTAGCGCTTCGCAGCGAGGCGTGCTAAGCAGAGCCGCTAGCCGTCGGAGGCGGGAGCGGGCGTTCCCGGCGGCGCTGGAGGAAGAAGACGACAAATTGAAGATGCATGCCGACCGTTGGATGTAAATCTAATGGCTATGGATGTCAGAATCATTTGTTGACCAAGTTGACAACGCCTTGCGTGGGCTTCGACCTATTGGCCCACATGTCAGCCTGCAAAAATGTGGCACATACTCAACCCATGTTTTTTAGAATTTACAGTCCATTTGCAGGGATGGGTGAACAAATAATGTAGCATCTATGCGGTCCATTTAATTTTGTCTTAGAAATCACAGCCCATTTGCACTTTCTCGAAATACACGAATTTGCTGGGCTTGTTGTAAATATAATGTTGGGTTGGACGGAGCAATGTTATCAAAAAATAAACCGGCGCTGGGCATTTTATTATGTATATAATTAGATAATTAGCGCGTTATTGCTCAAAAAAATGAGCGCGTTATTATTACATTGTTCCTTAAATCCGAGCAAGCTTTTGTACGCAATCACCAGGATTTTCATTGTAAAAAAAACCAGGATTTTCCTTGCGAACTTCTGTTAAACATTTTTTTATAAGTTAGTAAGACATGGGATATTTTTTATATATATGTATCTATTAAATATATGATAATAATAATATATAATAACATAAAATAATTTAAATATATAATATAGTTAGAAGGGAAAACATAAGTTGGACCTGGCATTCTTATTCTTATATATAGAAAAATATAAAAGAGTTCTGCGTTTTCTTCAAAAAAACATAAGTTGGGCTGCGGATGTTTAAGACAAAATAAAACCTAGGCTGGGAGGCCCATGGGCCAGTAGATACATGCTGTAGCTCAAAACAATAAGTTTAAAACACTGTGTCGGTATGTCGTGGGCTGCGCCCTGCACATGTTAAAAAACAAAACCTAGGCTGGGCAGGCCACAACCCAGCTGAATAGCTGATACTTATTCGCCCTCTGAAAAAACTATACCTGCTAGCTCCCCGATGACAGTCTTCATTGTAAATTTATCTCGTTTATTGACTACGTTGACAGACCCGTGGGCCCCAACGTCAGTATAACATTAGGAGAAACGAATATCCATTTCTGAGAGAAAGCTTTTTTTCCAATGAGGCACTTGCTTGCGTAGGGCCATGGACCTTGTGGGTCCCGACTGTCAGGCTCTCCACGTACAGGACGGGAACGAACCGGAGCTGGGGAAGACGGGGCAGTGTAGTAGTAGTTTGCGCGCCTTCTTTGTGTTGAGTACGCCGCAGTAGCCCAATAGCTATACCCCCTTACCCGCACCTGCTCGGCCCGGGATCGATTACCCCTATATTCCCAAAAAAATTGCCTCTGCTATTACTGACATGTGATTCTTCCCTTGTCATCCACACACACCACCTCCAACACTAGCCAGAATTTCGTCCCTAGTTTTCTTTGTTTTTCGCACTCTCAACATTGTCCGGGCATTTTGAAAATAGCATATCTTTTTGACTATGCATCATATGAAGATGTGCTATAAATGAATGTTGATCAGCATGATGTTAGCTTGCTGTTAGTTCCATTTTCGACAATGTATAAAAATTGGAACTTGCTGTTTTCCCTGTTTGAAAAGGGCGTGTTGATATAAATGCTCTGCCTCTGAAACTTGCAGTTTCTTATCTGAAACTGAAACTTGCAGTTTCTTCTCTGAAAATCACACGGTCTGCACTTTTATATGAAACTACATTTTTGAAAGTACTAAAAATAGATCTCTGGAATTCAGAAAATACTTCATATGCTCAATACTGCAAAGATCTGAAATTCAAAAGACATTCATATCTGAAAGTACCCAAAATACACAACCCAAAACACAATTCACAACCTGCAAATACTGATAACCCTAAGCTCCTCCTATGATTATTCGTCGGGGCACTCCCCTCCTATTCCTCGATGGCAGACCATCACCCCATGAGATGAGGTGAATGGCGAGGGAGCCTTGGAGAACGGCAGGGAAGCGTCATCGCGCCAACTTCTTTTCTCCTCTTGTGGTTGGGTACGGTACACGAAGACTCCACCAGCTCGCTCTGACACGGCACCCTCACAAACGGCACTGTGTGGATACTCCCACCACCTCCGCCTCACGACCGGATTCAGCGACTGTCTGCTCCATGGCCCAGAGGAGCAGCTCTATGGACTCCCGCGCGACTCCATTCGGGTGGATCACCGCCTTTTTGCTCTTTTTCAGATATTTGGACATCGCCATCACCGTCGCCGCTAATTGCCGCTGGTTGTCAAACCAAGACTATATCTCCATCGTCCTGGCTAGCTTCACAGGGTCGCCATCTGCGATCGTCATGTATCAGTTGTACTCCTCCATCGATCTACTTCTCCACAGCACCTTCACTCGCCGGCGGTGGTTTTGGAATGGAAGAGGAGCGGCGGCTTTGGAATGAACGAGAGCGGCGGCGCGCTGTTAGTGGATCCATCCTAATAACTAATTTACCCCTCACTTACAAAGCAACCCCACATAAACTTGAGTACTGACCCCACATTACCTAGTACTGACCAACGGAAGGCTTACAAAAATGCCTACCACCCTAAAACTTTCTTTTTAGTTTGCATATATAATTTGGTCAAAGTCAAACTTTGTAATGTTGGACTAACTTAATAGGAAAAAATACCAACATTCACAATATGAAATCAATATTATTAGATGTATCATGAAATTAATTTTCATATACCATATATCTTTGGTATTGTAGATGTTGATCTTTTTCTATATAAATTTGGTCAAAGTCAAAAGAAACGGAGTGAGTATTGAAGAGCTTGATAGGGTTGCTGTCACCTGCATCATCATGCCGTGTTTCGCAGCTTCCAAGATTCACAACCAACTCATAAGATTCCCATAATAAGTACAACAAAGATGCCTATGCATCTCATTGATTCATAGATCAGAGCCAATATTAACTTTAAAACTAAAACAAAGTTGTGAGAATGTGTACATGTAAAGAAAAATCGATTGATGCTTCTCTGAGGAAAGAGTAATCCCTGGAGAAGTGCCAATATATCCAGCAAACCTTAAACCTAATTCATGTAAGCTATTTGATTCAAGGATTTGCTGCAATACTGAAACCAGTCCAGTTTATGGGCACGCATGTCAAACACCGGCAGATTAACATGTTCTACATAAGCTGGTCGCCAAGAACTTGTGGAACTATCCGAACATCTGTGCCTGTTTGAAGCCACGTTATTTTAGATGGTGGCACTCACACTCTGCATATGCGGGTTCCATCCAAACATTTGTGCAGTTCCACTAAAATGTAGCTGAATAACCCTATTTGCACGGATAATGAAAAAGCATGATTAATATAATAGTGGCACTAGTTAATGATACATACACAAATAAATAGACGCAACTTCATTTTCTTAATGGGAAAATATTGCGATACAATAAGTTTATTAAAAGAAAATACAACAGTAGCATAGTATGACAAAGCACGATGATGTGGATGAAGGACAGGACTGACCTGTGTGAGATGACTTAGTGAGATCAAGTTATTCTTCAGGTTGTCGTATCTTGCCATGAAGGCAATTCGTTGAAAACTATGAACAAATTCAGTGTGGCAGTAGGAGGGGACTTGAGTCATTCCAATCTTTTTTTTGTGCAATTCAACTAAAACTATGGCACCCGCCGTGCTGCGAGGGAGAGAGGGGCCCTGCACCGCCTCGATGGTAGGCGTCATAGGGACCGATGAGTAGACTCAACGGTAGGCCTGATAGGGCACATCGACCCAATTCTCCCGGATACACCTTCTACAAGTGATGAACCAGGAAGGGCCTTGCGTCATTCCAATCACTTTTTTTGTGCAGTTCAACTAAAATTAAGCATCCCTGTTTGCAGAGATACTTAAACGTGTCATTATTTTAAGAATGGGACTATTTGATGAAACATATACTAACAAAGAGAAGCACTTTCATTATCTACATTGGAAATGAAATGATAGCGAAGACAGTAGCTCTATTTTGACTGTATTATTACTTCATTTTATCAGTGGCACTAGCGATGCCAAAACATTGACTCAAATTATTAGTGGCATTAGATTAAGGTGCGAAATAATACATAACATTATTGCTTTCTCATGGCAGTGCCAAAACATTAGGACAAGATCACTAGCTGCATGCAGAGTCAACATGCAGGATTGTTCTGGCAAAGGGTAGTACCAAAAAGGAACATACCTCGTCATGGGAACCAATCTACAGTCAACGCCATAGTAGATGGGTTGACACCAGTCACCAACATGGATCATGTGACCTTTTTGTGCAGTTCACCTAAAATGAAGCAATGTTTGCATGATGCAGTTAGCAAGAAGTACTTGGTCCCATGAGCTGGCAGCTTCTTCATTAGTTGCACTAAAACTGAGCAACATCAAGGTTGGTCGTCAAGCTCGTGGAATGTGCAACTATAATTTGGATATGCTTTTGTGCAGTTCAACTAAAATCAAGAGTCCATGTTCGTTACACAAATATGTGCAAAGTGCCATTGTGGTGACAGTGACAGCTAATCTTGCAAAGGCTAATTAACCGTTGGAGGAGATTAACCACAGAGTTCAATGAGAAGGTTAGGAACTCCAATCACCCTCTGTGCGGTTCCACTAAAATCAAGAGATGCTGCCCGTGTGACATTTTAGTAGAATTGCACAAGACACTATTTCCAAAAAAGAAGTGTTTTGTGCAGTTCACCAAAAGGTCGCAATAGCAACGAGGTGAAATGTATATCTCTGTTTGCACAAATAGGTAGAAATGCGGGTGAATAACAAGTGATGAAACATACGTCAAATGAAAAGAAGCATCGTCCTTATCTTAATGGCAATCATAGAAGGACAGTAGCAATTTCTAAAGCTACAGCATTGCTTCGTACTATCGGGGGCATTAAGATTAATAATGACAACTGTTAAATATGACATTACTTTAATGGTGCCATTGCTTGATTTTACCAGCTACATTAGATTGACAGGTGCTAAAAGTTGGTATAAGGGCATGTTACAGTAGGCAGATCAGGACAGTTGCATTTCTAACGAAAAGAAGCAGCTTACTTATCTTAACGGGAAATATAGCAGGACATTAAAACATGGCCGTTGCTTCATATTACTGGGGGCATTACATTAAAAAACAACATTGGTTAAACATGTCCTTACTTTAACAGTGAAATTGTTGCATTTTACCAGCGGCATTAGATTAACAACAGCTAAAAATTGCCATAAGGGCATCGGACAGTGGGTGCACCAGCACCATGTACCTCCACCGATGCATAAAGTGGTGATGCAAACAAACATCCAAACAGGATATCTGGGTTGGTCCCATTTTTTTACTACACTATAGCCACCTTTTACTATGTGAGGGCAGCAAATCTAGTGCTGGAAATACTCTGTTGACTTGTCCCCCAGTCCCCACTTTCTTTCCTTTTTCAACCAGTAGATCGGTTCTATATCCAGTTTGTACTTTGTTTTCCCTTTATTTCCCTTTTCAACCAAGAGACCGGTTGGGTAGCCAGTCTCTACTACCCCCACCCCCCAATCTTTCCTCTTTGAACCAAGTCCTAGAGTCATGCTAGAACTTTTCCCCCATTCTTCCCGCTTTGAACCAAGTTGTAGATTCGACTGCATGAAGTACCTTTACCTCTAATAGTAATAATTTAGGTGGCTTTGGAACAGCCGATCGAGCCAATCTACGAGGGGGGCTGAGAAGTAGAAAAAGATTCACATGCATCGACGGGGGGACCTGGGGCAGTAGAGCAAGGCCGGTTTCGAAGGAAGTTATACCTGAGGTTCGTCTGGATTTGGCTAGGTGGGCAGCGGGAGGCCAGATCTGCCCACACCATGGCAGCGAGAAAGACTGGGTCGAAGGCCCTCCCTAGCAGGCGCTGTGTGGGAGAGAATGGCAAGGCACGCGTATCGGGACGCGCCGGCGGCAGGTTTGCTCCGTCGTCGACGAGGACCGCATGAACGTTGCACCTTCACCCCTGCCCCGGTGGAGGGGATCTGGCCGAATCTGTGACCAGCTGTGATAGCCTAGCTTAATAGGGATGATAGACTACTCATATCAATAAGGAATTCCTTCTTTTCCGGGAGCCCATTCGGAAAGAACTCCCAAGTTAAGCGTGCTCAGCTTGGAGTAATTTTAGGATGGGTGATCGGCTGGGAAGTTGGTCCCGGGTGCGCACGAGTGAGGACAAAGTGCGCAGGAAAGACTAGTATTGATCTGTGGGGCCAGTCTAGATCCCGTTACGAGTAACGACCACCGGCGGGTGTGTCCGGGGCGTTATAAGTTGGTATCAGAGCCGACCCTCGCGGTTACACAGATGTTTGCGGACAGGTGCGTGGTCATGTTGTGCATGATGTTTGTGACCCGTCGTGGCACACGGCATGGCACATGTGCCGGACTGGATGCACAGACATATGTGCCAAGAGGGAACGTTCTTGTGGGTCGACGAGGACGTCGGTTCCTCTGAGTGGGGGTGTATGTGATAGCCTGGCTTAATAGGGATGATAGACTACTCATATCAATAAGGAATTCCTTCTTTTCCGGGAGCCCATTCGGAAAGAACTCCCAAGTTAAGCGTGCTCAGCTTGGAGTAATTTCAGGATGGGTGACCGATCGGGAAGTTGGTCCCGGGTGCGCACGAGTGAGGACAAAGTGCGCAGGAAAGACTAGTATTGATCTGTGGGGCCAGTCTAGATCCCGCTACGAGTAACGACCACCGGCGGGTGTGTCCAGGGCGTTATACCAGTGGTGAGCAGAGAGAGAGTGTGGCCACCGCTGTCGTGTTTAGATCTAGAGATGATGAGTGTGTGAAGGGAGCAACCCTAGCAAGCAAGAGCGGAGGCTCCTGCTTATATACATATAGTGGAGTAGTTTTCTTTTTTTCTCTCCATAAAAACAATCATTTAAAATAGCATATGAGCCAGGTCGCACTTTGTATTGTTCACTTCTGGTCCCCGGCCCTCCATTAATTGAACAACCACACGGGTCAAATTATCACGGGTGAAAATATAGAACGAACAAGCTTGAACTCTTTTGAATTTGAGATGTCGATGGCACGGTTTGAACACATTGCATCCATGGAGTAAGTAGTTTGAATTCGAGGTAATGTGTGGCTTTTGCAGTTCACATCTAAATGGGGGCACTGTTGGAAATATACCCTAGAGGCAATAATAAAATGGTTATTATTATATTTCCTTGTTCATGATAATTGTCTATTATTCATGCTAGAATTGTATTAACCGGAAACCGTAATACATGTGTGAATACATAGACCACACCATGTCCCTAGTGAGCCTCTAGTTGACTAGCTCGTTGATCAATTGATGGTTATGGTTTCCTAACCATGGACATTGGATGTCATTGATAACGGGATCACATCATTAGGAGAATGATGTGATGGACAAGACCCAATCCTAAGCATAGCACAAAGATCGTGTAGTTCGTATGCTAGAGCTTTTCCAATGTCAAGTATCATTTCTTTGGACCATGAGATTGTGCAACTCCCGGATACCGTAGGAATGCTTTGGGTGTATCAAACGTCACAACGTAACTGGGTGACTATAAAGGTGCACTACGGGTATCTCCGAAAGTGTCCGTTGGGTTGGCACGAATCAAGACTGGGATTTGTCACTCCGTGTGACGGAGAGGTATCTCTGGGCCCACTCGGTAATGCATCATCATAATGAGCTCAATGTGACTAAGGAGTTGGTCACGGGATCATGTGTTACGGGAACGAGTAAAGAGACTTGCCGGTAACGAGATTGAACAAGGTATTGGGATACCGACGATCGAATCTCGGGCAAGTAACATACCGATGGACAAAGAGAAGTGCATACGGGATTGTGAATCCCCGACATCGTGGTTCATCCGATGAGATCATCGTGGAACATGTGGGAACCAATATGGGTATCCAGATCCCGCTATTGGTTATTGACCGGAGAGGTGTCTCGGTCATGTCTGCATGGTTCCCGAACCCGTAGGGTCTACACACTTAAGGTTCGGTGACGCTAGAGTTGTTATGGGAAATTGTATGTGGTTACCGAAGGTTGTTCGGAGTCCCGGATGAGATCCCGGACGTCACGAGGAGTTCCGGAATGGTCCGGAGGTAAAGATTTATATATGGGAAGTGCAGTTTCAGCCGCCGGGAATGTTTCGGGGGTTATCGGTATTGTACCGGGACCACCGAAAGGGTACCGGGGGTCCACCGGGAGGGGCCACCTGCCTCCGGGGACATAATGGGCTGAATATAGGTGGGAACCAGCCCCCCTAGTGGGCTGGTGCGCCCCCCCCAAGGGCCCATGGCGCCTAGGGCACCAAACCCTAGGGGGTGGGGGTGCCCCCCACCAAACTTGGGGGGCAAGTTCCCCTAGGGCAGCCGCCTCCACCCCTAGATTGGATCTAGGGGGCGCAGCCCCCTCCCCCCTCAGCCTATAAATAGAGGAGGGGGTGGGAGGGAGGCCATACACCAGCCTTGGCGCAGCCCCCTTCCTCTTCTAGCACTTCCTCCTCCTCCAGGAGCTCGGCGAAGCCCTGCAGGAGCACCACACCTCCCTCCACCACCACACCGTCGTGCTGTTGGAGTTCTCCCTCAACTTCTCCTCCCTCCTTGCTGGATCAAGAAGGAGGAGACGTCTCCGTGCTGCACGTGTGTTGAACGCGGAGGCGCCGTCCGTTCGGCGCTTGATCGGATCTTCCGCGATCTGAATCGCTTTCGAGTACGACTCCATCGACCGCGTTCATCGTAACGCTTCCGCTTAGCGATCTTCAAGGGTATGAAGATTCACTCCCCCTCACTCGTTGCTATCATCTCCTAGATTGATCTTGGTGAACGCGTAGGAAGTTTTTTGAATTATTACTACGTTCCCCAACAGTGGCATCATGAGCTAGGTCTTGCGTAGATTCTATGCACGAGTAGAACACAATGAGTTGTGGGCGTTGGTTTGTTCAATTTGCTTGCCGTTACTAGTCAATCTTGATTCGGCGGTACTGTGGGATGAAGCGGCCCGGACCGACTTTACGCGTACGCTTACGCGAGACTGGTTCCACCGCCTGACATGCACTCGTTGCATAAGGTGGCTAGCGGGTGTCTGTCTCTCCCACTTTAGTCGGATCGGATTCGATGAACAGGGTCCTTATGAAGGGTAAATAGCAATTGGCATATCACCGTTATGGCTTGTTCGTAGGTAAGAAACGTTCTTGCTAGAAACCCATAGCAGCCACGTAAAACATGCAACAACAATTAGAGGACGTCTAACTTGTTTTTGCAGGGTATGCTATGTGATGTGATATGGCCAAAAGAATGTGATGAATGATATATGTGATGTATGAGATTGATCATGTTCATGTAATAGGATTCACGACTTGCATGTCGATGAGTATGACAACCGGCAGGAGCCATAGGAGTTGTCTTTATTTATTGTATGACCTGCGTGTCAATCAAAAATGCCATGTAAATTACTTTACTTTATCGCTAACCGTTAGCCATAGTAGTAGAAGTAATTGTTGGCGAGACAACTTCATGAAGACACGATGATGGAGATCATGATGATGGAGATCATGGTGTCATGCCGGTGACGATGGTGATCATGCCGCGCCCGAAGATGGAGATCAAGGGAGCAAGATGATATTGGCCATATCATGTCACTATATGATTTGCATGTGATGTTTTTCATGTTTACATCTTATTAGCTTAGAACGACGGTAGCTTAATAAGATGATCCCTCACTAAAATTTCAAGAATGTGTTCCCCCTAAGTGTGCACCGTTGCGAAGGTTCGTTGTTTCGAAGCACCACGTGATGATCGGGTGTGATAGATCCTAACGTTCGCATACAACGGGTGTAAGACAGTTTTACACACGCGAAACACTTAGGTTGACTTGACGAGCCTAGCATGTACAGACATGGCCTCGGAGCACGGAGACCGAAAGGTCGAACATGAGTCGTATAGAAGATGCGATCAACATGGAGATGTTCACCATTGATGACTAGTCCGTCTCACGTGATGATCGGACACGGCTTAGTCGATTTGGATCATGTATCACTTGGATGACTAGAGGGATGTCTATCTGAGTGGGAGTTCATTAAATAATTTGATTAGATGAACTTAATTATCATGAACTTAGTCTAAAATTGTCTTTACAATCTATGTTGTAGATCCAATGGCCCACGCTAATGTTGCCCTCAACTTCAACGCGTTCCTAGAGAAAACTAAGCTGAAAGATGATGGAAGCAATTACACGGACTGGGTCCGTAACTTGAGGATTATCCTCATTGCTGCCAAGAAAGCGTATGTCCTTGATGCGCCGCTAGGTGACGCTCCCGCTCCTGCTGCCGTGGACGTTATGAACGCATGGCAAGCACGTTCTGATGATTACTCCTTGGTTCAGTGTGGGATGCTCTACAGCTTAGAACCGGGTCTTCAAAAGCGTTTTGAGAACCATGGAGCATATGAGATGTTCCAAGAGCTGAAACTGGTTTTCCAGGCTCATGCCCAGGTCGAGAGATATGAAGTCTCTGACAAGTTCTTTAGCTGCAAGATGGAGGAGAATAGTTCTGTCAGCGAGCACATACTCAAAATGTGTGGGTTGCATAACCGCTTGGCTCAGCTGGGAGTTAATCTTCCGGATGACTCGGTTATTGACAGAATCCTCCAGTCGCTCCCCCCTAGCTACAAAAGCTTTGTGATGAACTACAACATGCAAGGGATGGAGAAGTCTATTCCCGAGCTATACTCGATGCTGAGATCAGCTGAGGTGGAGATCAAAAAGGAGCATCAAGTGTTGATGGTCAATAAGACCACTAGTTTCAAGAAAGGCAAGGGGAAGAAGGGGAACTTCAAGAAGGACGGCAAGGGAGTTGCCGCGCCCGGTAAGAAAGTTGCCGGGAAGAAGCCAAAGAATGGCCCCAAGCCTGAGACTGAGTGCTTTTATTGCAAGGAGATGGGTCACTGGAAGCGGAATTGCCCCAAGTACTTAGCGGATAAGAAGGCCGGCAACGTCAAAGGTATATATGATATACATGTGATTGATGTGTACCTTACCAGCGCTCGTAGTAGCTCCTGGGTATTTGATACCGGTGCGGTTGCTCACATTTGTAACTCAAAACAGGAACTACGGAATAAACGGAGACTGGCAAAGGACGAGGTGACGATGCGCGTCGGGAATGGTTCCAAGGTCGATGTGATCGCCGTCGGCACGCTACCTCTACATCTACCTTCGGGATTAGTGTTAAACCTCAATAATTGTTATTTAGTACCAGCTTTGAGCATGAACATTGTATTTGGATCTCGTTTGATACGAGATGGCTACTCATTTAAATCCGAGAATAATGGTTGTTCTATTTATATGAGAGATATGTTTTATGGTCATGCCCCGCTGGTCAATGGTTTATTTTTATTGAATCTCGAACGTGATGCTACACATATTCATAGTGTTAATACCAAACGATGTAAAGTTGATAATGATAGTCCCACATACTTGTGGCACTGCCGCCTTGGTCATATTGGTGTCAAGCGCATGAAGAAACTCCATGCAGATGGACTATTGGAGTCTCTTGATTATGAATCATTTGACACATGCGAACCATGCCTCTTAGGCAAGATGACCAAGACTCCGTTCTCCGGAACAATGGAGCGAGCAACCAACTTGTTGGAGATAATACATACTGATGTATGCGGTCCAATGAGCGTTGAGGCTCGCGGTGGCTATCGTTATGTTCTCACTCTCACTGATGACTTAAGTAGATATGGGTATGTTTACTTAATGAAACACAAGTCTGAGACCTTTGAAAAGTTCAAGGAATTTCAGAGTGAGGTTGAGAATCAACGTGACAAGAAAATAAAGTTCTTACGATCTGATCGTGGAGGAGAATATTTGAGTCACGAGTTTGGCACACACTTAAGGAAATGTGGAATCGTTTCACAACTCACGCCGCCTGGAACACCTCAGCGTAATGGTGTGTCCGAACGTCGTAATCGCACACTATTGGATATGGTGCGATCTATGATGTCTCTTACTGATTTACCGCTATCATTTTGGGGATATGCATTAGAGACCGCCGCATTCACTTTAAATGGGGCACCGTCTAAATCCGTTGAGACGACACCGTATGAATTATGGTTTGGGAAGAAACCTAAGCTGTCGTTTCTGAAAGTTTGGGGATGCGATGCTTATGTCAAGAAACTTCAACCTGAAAAGCTCGAACCCAAATCGGAAAAGTGCGTCTTCATAGGATACCCTAAGGAAACGATTGGGTATACCTTCTACCTCAGATCCGAAGGCAAGATCTTTGTTGCCAAGAATGGATCCTTTCTCGAGAAAGAGTTTCTCTCGAAAGAAGTCAGTGGGAGGAAAGTAGAACTTGACGAGGTAATTGTACCTTCTCCCGAACCGGAGAGTAGCGCAGCACAGGAAAATGTTCCTGAGGTGCCTGCACCGACTAGAGAGGAAGTTAATGATGGTGATCATGAAACTTCAGATCAAGTTACTACTGAACTTCGAAGGTCCACAAGGACGCGTTCCGCACCAGAGTGGTATGGCAACCCCGTCCTGGAAATCATGTTGTTAGACAACGGTGAACCTTCGAACTATGAAGAAGCGATGGCGGGCCCGGATTCCAACAAATGGCTAGAAGCCATGAAATCCGAGATAGGATCCATGTATGAGAACAAAGTATGGACTTTGGTGGACTTGCCCGATGATCGGCAAGCCATTGAGAATAAATGGATCTTTAAGAAGAAGACAGACGCGGATGGTAATGTGACCGTCTATAAGGCTCGGCTTGTCGCTAAGGGTTATCGACAAGTTCAAGGGGTTGACTACGATGAGACTTTCTCACCCGTAGCGATGCTGAAGTCCGTCCGAATCATGTTAGCAATTGCCGCATTTTATGATTATGAGATCTGGCAAATGGACGTCAAAACAGCATTCCTTAACGGTTTCCTTAAGGAAGAATTGTATATGATGCAGCCGGAAGGTTTTGTCGATCCTAAGAATGCTGACAAGGTATGCAAGCTCCAGCGCTCCATCTATGGGCTGGTGCAAGCATCTCGGAGTTGGAACATTCGCTTTGATGAGGTGATCAAAGCGTTTGGGTTTATACAGATTTATGGAGATACCTGTATTTACAAGAAAGTGAGTGGGAGCTCTGTAGCATTTCTCATATTATATGTCGATGACATATTGTTGATGGGAAGTGATATAGAACTTTTGGAAAGCATAAAGGCCTACTTGAATAAGAGTTTTTCAATGAAGGACCTTGGTGAAGCTGCTTACATATTAGGCATCAAGATCTATAGAGATAGATCGAGACGCCTCATTGGTCTTTCACAAAGCACATACCTTGACAAGATATTGAAGAAGTTCAATATGGATCAGTCCAAGAAGGGGTTCTTGCCTGTGTTGCAAGGTACGAGATTGAGTGCGACTCAATGCCCGACCACGGCAGAAGATAGAGAAAAGATGAGTGTCATCCCCTATGCCTCAGCCATAGGCTCTATAATGTATGCCATGCTGTGTACCAGACCTGATGTGAACCTTGCCATAAGTTTGGTGGGGAGGTACCAAAGTGATCCCGGAATGGAACACTGGACAGCGGTCAAGAACATCCTGAAGTACCTGAAAAGGACTAAGGATATGTTTCTCGTTTATGGAGGTGCCGAAGAGCTCGTCGTAAAGGGTTACGTCGATGCTAGCTTCGACACAGATCCGGATGACTCCAAGTCACAAACCGGATACGTGTATATTTTGAATGGTGGGGCAGTCAGCTGGTGCAGTTGCAAGCAAAGCGTCGTGGCGGCATCTACATGTGAAGCGGAGTACATAGCTGCTTCGGAAGCAGCACAGGAAGGAGTCTGGATGAAGGAGTTCATCACCGACCTAGGAGTGATTCCCAATGCGTCGGGCCCGATGACTCTCTTCTGTGACAACACTGGAGCTATTGCCATTGCCAAGGAGCCCAGGTTTCACAAGAAGACCAAGCACATCAAGCGCCGCTTCAACTCCATTCGTCATTACGTTGAGGATGGAGACATAGATATTTGTAAAGTGCATACGGATCTGAATGTTGCAGACCCGTTGACTAAACCTCTTCCACGAGCGAAACATGATCAACACCAGAACTCTATGGGTGTTCGTTTCATCACAATGTAACTGGATTATTGACTCTAGTGCAAGTGGGAGACTGTTGGAAATATGCCCTAGAGGCAATAATAAAATGGTTATTATTATATTTCCTTGTTCATGATAATTGTCTATTATTCATGCTAGAATTGTATTAACCGGAAACCGTAATACATGTGTGAATACATAGACCACACCATGTCCCTAGTGAGCCTCTAGTTGACTAGCTCGTTGATCAATTGATGGTTATGGTTTCCTAACCATGGACATTGGATGTCATTGATAACGGGATCACATCATTAGGAGAATGATGTGATGGACAAGACCCAATCCTAAGCATAGCACAAAGATCGTGTAGTTCGTATGCTAGAGCTTTTCCAATGTCAAGTATCATTTCTTTGGACCATGAGATTGTGCAACTCCCGGATACCGTAGGAATGCTTTGGGTGTATCAAACGTCACAACGTAACTGGGTGACTATAAAGGTGCACTACGGGTATCTCCGAAAGTGTCCGTTGGGTTGGCACGAATCAAGACTGGGATTTGTCACTCCGTGTGACGGAGAGGTATCTCTGGGCCCACTCGGTAATGCATCATCATAATGAGCTCAATGTGACTAAGGAGTTGGTCACGGGATCATGTGTTACGGGAACGAGTAAAGAGACTTGCCGGTAACGAGATTGAACAAGGTATTGGGATACCGACGATCGAATCTCGGGCAAGTAACATACCGATGGACAAAGAGAAGTGCATACGGGATTGTGAATCCCCGACATCGTGGTTCATCCGATGAGATAATCATGGAACATGTGGGAACCAATATGGGTATCCAGATCCCGCTATTGGTTATTGACCGGAGAGGTGTCTCGGTCATGTCTGCATGGTTCCCGAACCCGTAGGGTCTACACACTTAAGGTTCGGTGACGCTAGAGTTGTTATGGGAAATTGTATGTGGTTACCGAAGGTTGTTCGGAGTCCCGGATGAGATCCCGGACGTCACGAGGAGTTCCGGAATGGTCCGGAGGTAAAGATTTATATATGGGAAGTGCAGTTTCAGTCGCCGGAAATGTTTCGGGGGTTATCGGTATTGTACCGGGACCACCGAAAGGGTACCGGGGGTCCACCGGGAGGGGCCACCTGCCTCCGGGGACCTAATGGGCTGAATATAGGTGGGAACCAGCCCCCCTAGTGGGCTGGTGCGCCCCCCCCAAGGGCCCATGGCGCCTAGGGCACCAAACCCTAGGGGGTGGGGGTGCCCCCCACCAAACTTGGGGGGCAAGTTCCCCTAGGGCAGCCGCCTCCACCCCTAGATTGGATCTAGGGGGCGCAGCCCCCTCCCCCCTCAGCCTATAAATAGAGGAGGGGGTGGGAGGGAGGCCATACACCAGCCTTGGCGCAGCCCCCTTCCCCCTCTAGCACTTCCTCCTCCTCCAGGAGCTCGGCGAAGCCCTGCAGGAGCACCACACCTCCCTCCACCACCACACCGTCGTGCTGTTGGAGTTCTCCCTCAACTTCTCCTCCCTCCTTGCTGGATCAAGAAGGAGGAGACGTCTCCGTGCTGCACGTGTGTTGAACGCGGAGGCGCCGTCCGTTCGGCGCTTGATCGGATCTTCCGCGATCTGAATCGCTTTCGAGTACGACTCCATCGACCGCGTTCATCGTAACGCTTCCGCTTAGCGATCTTCAAGGGTATGAAGATTCACTCCCCCTCACTCGTTGCTAGCATCTCCTAGATTGATCTTGGTGAACGCGTAGGAATTTTTTTGAATTATTACTACGTTCCCCAACAGTGGCATCATGAGCTAGGTCTTGCGTAGATTCTATGCACGAGTAGAACACAATGAGTTGTGGGCGTTGGTTTGTTCAATTTGCTTGCCGTTACTAGTCAATCTTGATTCGGCGGTACTGTGGGATGAAGCGGCCCGGACCGACTTTACGCGTACGCTTACGCGAGACTGGTTCCACCGCCTGACATGCACTCGTTGCATAAGGTGGCTAGCGGGTGTCTGTCTCTCCCACTTTAGTCGGATCGGATTCGATGAACAGGGTCCTTATGAAGGGTAAATAGCAATTGGCATATCACCGTTATGGCTTGTTCGTAGGTAAGAAACGTTCTTGCTAGAAACCCATAGCAGCCACGTAAAACATGCAACAACAATTAGAGGACGTCTAACTTGTTTTTGCAGGGTATGCTATGTGATGTGATATGGCCAAAAGAATGTGATGAATGATATATGTGATGTATGAGATTGATCATGTTCATGTAATAGGATTCACGACTTGCATGTCGATGAGTATGACAACCGGCAGGAGCCATAGGAGTTGTCTTTATTTATTGTATGACCTGCGTGTCAATCAAAAACGCCATGTAAATTACTTTACTTTATCGCTAACCGTTAGCCATAGTAGTAGAAGTAATTGTTGGCGAGACAACTTCATGAAGACACGATGATGGAGATCATGATGATGGAGATCATGGTGTCATGCCGGTGACGATGGTGATCATGCCGCGCCCGAAGATGGAGATCAAGGGAGCAAGATGATATTGGCCATATCATGTCACTATATGATTTGCATGTGATGTTTTTCATGTTTACATCTTATTAGCTTAGAACGACGGTAGCTTAATAAGATGATCCCTCACTAAAATTTCAAGAATGTGTTCCCCCTAAGTGTGCACCGTTGCGAAGGTTCGTTGTTTCGAAGCACCACGTGATGATCGGGTGTGATAGATCCTAACGTTCGCATACAACGGGTGTAAGACAGTTTTACACACGCGAAACACTTAGGTTGACTTGACGAGCCTAGCATGTACAGACATGGCCTCGGAGCACGGAGACCGAAAGGTCGAACATGAGTCGTATAGAAGATGCGATCAACATGGAGATGTTCACCATTGATGACTAGTCCGTCTCACGTGATGATCGGACACGGCTTAGTCGATTTGGATCATGTATCACTTGGATGACTAGAGGGATGTCTATCTGAGTGGGAGTTCATTAAATAATTTGATTAGATGAACTTAATTATCATGAACTTAGTCTAAAATTGTCTTTACAATCTATGTTGTAGATCCAATGGCCCACGCTAATGTTGCCCTCAACTTCAACGCGTTCCTAGAGAAAACTAAGCTGAAAGATGATGGAAGCAATTACACGGACTGGGTCCGTAACTTGAGGATTATCCTCATTGCTGCCAAGAAAGCGTATGTCCTTGATGCGCCGCTAGGTGACGCTCCCGCTCCTGCTGCCGTGGACGTTATGAACGCATGGCAAGCACGTTCTGATGATTACTCCTTGGTTCAGTGTGGGATGCTCTACAGCTTAGAACCGGGTCTTCAAAAGCGTTTTGAGAACCATGGAGCATATGAGATGTTCCAAGAGCTGAAACTGGTTTTCCAGGCTCATGCCCGGGTCGAGAGATATGAAGTCTCTGACAAGTTCTTTAGCTGCAAGATGGAGGAGAATAGTTCTGTCAGCGAGCACATACTCAAAATGTGTGGGTTGCATAACCGCTTGGCTTAGCTGGGAGTTAATCTTCCGGATGACTCGGTTATTGACAGAATCCTCCAGTCGCTCCCCCCTAGCTACAAAAGCTTTGTGATGAACTACAACATGCAAGGGATGGAGAAGTCTATTCCCGAGCTGTACTCGATGCTGAGATCAGCTGAGGTGGAGATCAAAAAGGAGCATCAAGTGTTGATGGTCAATAAGACCACTAGTTTCAAGAAAGGCAAGGGGAAGAAGGGGAACTTCAAGAAGGACGGCAAGGGAGTTGCCGCGCCCGGTAAGAAAGTTGCCGGGAAGAAGCCAAAGAATGGCCCCAAGCCTGAGACTGAGTGCTTTTATTGCAAGGAGATGGGTCACTGGAAGCGGAATTGCCCCAAGTACTTAGCGGATAAGAAGGCCGGCAACGTCAAAGGTATATATGATATACATGTGATTGATGTGTACCTTACCAGCGCTCGTAGTAGCTCCTGGGTATTTGATACCGGTGCGGTTGCTCACATTTGTAACTCAAAACAGGAACTACGGAATAAACGGAGACTGGCAAAGGACGAGGTGACGATGCGCGTCGGGAATGGTTCCAAGGTCGATGTGATCGCCGTCGGCACGCTACCTCTACATCTACCTTCGGGATTAGTGTTAAACCTCAATAATTGTTATTTAGTACCAGCTTTGAGCATGAACATTGTATTTGGATCTCGTTTGATACGAGATGGCTACTCATTTAAATCCGAGAATAATGGTTGTTCTATTTATATGAGAGATATGTTTTATGGTCATGCCCCGCTGGTCAATGGTTTATTTTTATTGAATCTCGAACGTGATGCTACACATATTCATAGTGTTAATACCAAATGATGTAAAGTTGATAATGATAGTCCCACATACTTGTGGCACTGCCGCCTTGGTCATATTGGTGTCAAGCGCATGAAGAAACTCCATGCAGATGGACTATTGGAGTCTCTTGATTATGAATCATTTGACACATGCGAACCATGCCTCTTAGGCAAGATGACCAAGACTCTGTTCTCCGGAACAATGGAGCGAGCAACCAACTTGTTGGAGATAATACATACTGATGTATGCGGTCCAATGAGCGTTGAGGCTCGCGATGGCTATCGTTATGTTCTCACTCTCACTGATGACTTAAGTAGATATGGGTATGTTTACTTAATGAAACACAAGTCTGAGACCTTTGAAAAGTTCAAGGAATTTCAGAGTGAGGTTGAGAATCAACGTGACAAGAAAATAAAGTTCTTACGATCTGATCGTGGAGGAGAATATTTGAGTCACGAGTTTGGCACACACTTAAGGAAATGTGGAATCGTTTCACAACTCACGCCGCCTGGAACACCTCAGCGTAATGGTGTGTCCGAACGTCGTAATCGCACACTATTGGATATGGTGCGATCTATGATGTCTCTTACTGATTTACCGCTATCATTTTGGGGATATGCATTAGAGACCGCCGCATTCACTTTAAATGGGGCACCGTCTAAATCCGTTGAGACGACACCGTATGAATTATGGTTTGGGAAGAAACCTAAGCTGTCGTTTCTGAAAGTTTGGGGATGCGATGCTTATGTCAAGAAACTTCAACCTGAAAAGCTCGAACCCAAATCGGAAAAGTGCGTCTTCATAGGATACCCTAAGGAAACGATTGGGTATACCTTCTACCTCAGATCCGAAGGCAAGATCTTTGTTGCCAAGAATGGATCCTTTCTCGAGAAAGAGTTTCTCTCGAAAGAAGTCAGTGGGAGGAAAGTAGAACTTGACGAGGTAATTGTACCTTCTCCCGAACCGGAGAGTAGCGCAGCACAGGAAAATGTTCCTGAGGTGCCTGCACCGACTAGAGAGGAAGTTAATGATGGTGATCATGAAACTTCAGATCAAGTTACTACTGAACTTCGAAGGTCCACAAGGACGCGTTCCGCACCAGAGTGGTATGGCAACCCCGTCCTGGAAATCATGTTGTTAGACAACGGTGAACCTTCGAACTATGAAGAAGCGATGGCGGGCCCGGATTCCAACAAATGGCTAGAAGCCATGAAATCCGAGATAGGATCCATGTATGAGAACAAAGTATGGACTTTGGTGGACTTGCCCGATGATCGGCAAGCCATTGAGAATAAATGGATCTTTAAGAAGAAGACAGACGCGGATGGTAATGTGACCGTCTATAAGGCTCGGCTTGTCGCTAAGGGTTATCGACAAGTTCAAGGGGTTGACTACGATGAGACTTTCTCACCCGTAGCGATGCTGAAGTCCGTCCGAATCATGTTAGCAATTGCCGCATTTTATGATTATGAGATCTGGCAAATGGACGTCAAAACGGCATTCCTTAACGGTTTCCTTAAGGAAGAATTGTATATGATGCAGCCGGAAGGTTTTGTCGATCCTAAGAATGCTGACAAGGTATGCAAGCTCCAGCGCTCCATCTATGGGCTGGTGCAAGCATCTCGGAGTTGGAACATTCGCTTTGATGAGGTGATCAAAGCGTTTGGGTTTATACAGATTTATGGAGATACCTGTATTTACAAGAAAGTGAGTGGGAGCTCTGTAGCATTTCTCATATTATATGTCGATGACATATTGTTGATGGGAAGTGATATAGAACTTTTGGAAAGCATAAAGGCCTACTTGAATAAGAGTTTTTCAATGAAGGACCTTGGTGAAGCTGCTTACATATTAGGCATCAAGATCTATAGAGATAGATCGAGACGCCTCATTGGTCTTTCACAAAGCACATACCTTGACAAGATATTGAAGAAGTTCAATATGGATCAGTCCAAGAAGGGGTTCTTGCCTGTGTTGCAAGGTACGAGATTGAGTGCGACTCAATGCCCGACCACGGCAGAAGATAGAGAAAAGATGAGTGTCATCCCCTATGCCTCAGCCATAGGCTCTATAATGTATGCCATGTTGTGTACCAGACCTGATGTGAACCTTGCCATAAGTTTGGTGGGGCGGTACCAAAGTGATCCCGGAATGGAACACTGGACAGCGGTCAAGAACATCCTGAAGTACCTGAAAAGGACTAAGGATATGTTTCTCGTTTATGGAGGTGCCGAAGAGCTCGTCGTAAAGGGTTACGTCGATGCTAGCTTCGACACAGATCCGGATGACTCCAAGTCACAAACCGGATACGTGTACATTTTGAATGGTGGGGCAGTCAGCTGGTGCAGTTGCAAGCAAAGCGTCGTGGCGGCATCTACATGTGAAGCGGAGTACATAGCTGCTTCGGAAGCAGCACAGGAAGGAGTCTGGATGAAGGAGTTCATCACCGACCTAGGAGTGATTCCCAATGCGTCGGGCCCGATGACTCTCTTCTGTGACAACACTGGAGCTATTGCCATTGCCAAGGAGCCCAGGTTTCACAAGAAGACCAAGCACATCAAGCGCCGCTTCAACTCCATTCGTCATTACGTTGAGGATGGAGACATAGATATTTGTAAAGTGCATACGGATCTGAATGTTGCAGACCCGTTGACTAAACCTCTTCCACGAGCGAAACATGATCAACACCAGAACTCTATGGGTGTTCGTTTCATCACAATGTAACTGGATTATTGACTCTAGTGCAAGTGGGAGACTGTTGGAAATATGCCCTAGAGGCAATAATAAAATGGTTATTATTATATTTCCTTGTTCATGATAATTATCTATTATTCATGCTAGAATTGTATTAACCGGAAACCGTAATACATGTGTGAATACATAGACCACACCATGTCCCTAGTGAGCCTCTAGTTGACTAGCTCGTTGATCAATTGATGGTTATGGTTTCCTAACCATGGACATTGGATGTCATTGATAACGGGATCACATCATTAGGAGAATGATGTGATGGACAAGACCCAATCCTAAGCATAGCACAAAGATCGTGTAGTTCGTATGCTAGAGCTTTTCCAATGTCAAGTATCATTTCTTTGGACCATGAGATTGTGCAACTCCCGGATACCGTAGGAATGCTTTGGGTGTATCAAACGTCACAACGTAACTGGGTGACTATAAAGGTGCACTACGGGTATCTCCGAAAGTGTCCGTTGGGTTGGCACGAATCAAGACTGGGATTTGTCACTCCGTGTGACGGAGAGGTATCTCTGGGCCCACTCGGTAATGCATCATCATAATGAGCTCAATGTGACTAAGGAGTTGGTCACGGGATCATGTGTTACGGGAACGAGTAAAGAGACTTGCCGGTAACGAGATTGAACAAGGTATTGGGATACCGACGATCGAATCTCGGGCAAGTAACATACCGATGGACAAAGAGAAGTGCATACGGGATTGTGAATCCCCGACATCGTGGTTCATCCGATGAGATAATCGTGGAACATGTGGGAACCAATATGGGTATCCAGATCCCGCTATTGGTTATTGACCGGAGAGGTGTCTCGGTCATGTCTGCATGGTTCCCGAACCCGTAGGGTCTACACACTTAAGGTTCGGTGACGCTAGAGTTGTTATGGGAAATTGTATGTGGTTACCGAAGGTTGTTCGGAGTCCCGGATGAGATCCCGGACGTCACGAGGAGTTCCGGAATGGTCCGGAGGTAAAGATTTATATATGGGAAGTGCAGTTTCAGTCGCCGGAAATGTTTCGGGGGTTATCGGTATTGTACCGGGACCACCGAAAGGGTACCGGGGGTCCACCGGGAGGGGCCACCTGCCTCCGGGGACCTAATGGGCTGAATATAGGTGGGAACCAGCCCCCCTAGTGGGCTGGTGCGCCCCCCCCAAGGGCCCATGGCGCCTAGGGCACCAAACCCTAGGGGGTGGGGGTGCCCCCCACCAAACTTGGGGGGCAAGTTCCCCTAGGGCAGCCGCCTCCACCCCTAGATTGGATCTAGGGGGCGCAGCCCCCTCCCCCCTCAGCCTATAAATAGAGGAGGGGGTGGGAGGGAGGCCATACACCAGCCTTGGCGCAGCCCCCTTCCCCCTCTAGCACTTCCTCCTCCTCCAGGAGCTCGGCGAAGCCCTGCAGGAGCACCACACCTCCCTCCACCACCACACCGTCGTGCTGTTGGAGTTCTCCCTCAACTTCTCCTCCCTCCTTGCTGGATCAAGAAGGAGGAGACGTCTCCGTGCTGCACGTGTGTTGAACGCGGAGGCGCCGTCCGTTCGGCGCTTGATCGGATCTTCCGCGATCTGAATCGCTTTCGAGTACGACTCCATCGACCGCGTTCATCGTAACGCTTCCGCTTAGCGATCTTCAAGGGTATGAAGATTCACTCCCCCTCACTCGTTGCTAGCATCTCCTAGATTGATCTTGGTGAACGCGTAGGAATTTTTTTGAATTATTACTACGTTCCCCAACAGTGGCATCATGAGCTAGGTCTTGCGTAGATTCTATGCACGAGTAGAACACAATGAGTTGTGGGCGTTGGTTTGTTCAATTTGCTTGCCGTTACTAGTCAATCTTGATTCGGCGGTACTGTGGGATGAAGCGGCCCGGACCGACTTTACGCGTACGCTTACGCGAGACTGGTTCCACCGCCTGACATGCACTCGTTGCATAAGGTGGCTAGCGGGTGTCTGTCTCTCCCACTTTAGTCGGATCGGATTCGATGAACAGGGTCCTTATGAAGGGTAAATAGCAATTGGCATATCACCGTTATGGCTTGTTCGTAGGTAAGAAACGTTCTTGCTAGAAACCCATAGCAGCCACGTAAAACATGCAACAACAATTAGAGGACGTCTAACTTGTTTTTGCAGGGTATGCTATGTGATGTGATATGGCCAAAAGAATGTGATGAATGATATATGTGATGTATGAGATTGATCATGTTCATGTAATAGGATTCACGACTTGCATGTCGATGAGTATGACAACCGGCAGGAGCCATAGGAGTTGTCTTTATTTATTGTATGACCTGCGTGTCAATCAAAAACGCCATGTAAATTACTTTACTTTATCGCTAACCGTTAGCCATAGTAGTAGAAGTAATTGTTGGCGAGACAACTTCATGAAGACACGATGATGGAGATCATGATGATGGAGATCATGGTGTCATGCCGGTGACGATGGTGATCATGCCGCGCCCGAAGATGGAGATCAAGGGAGCAAGATGATATTGGCCATATCATGTCACTATATGATTTGCATGTGATGTTTTTCATGTTTACATCTTATTAGCTTAGAACGACGGTAGCTTAATAAGATGATCCCTCACTAAAATTTCAAGAATGTGTTCCCCCTAAGTGTGCACCGTTGCGAAGGTTCGTTGTTTCGAAGCACCACGTGATGATCGGGTGTAATGGGTTCGAACTTGTGAGCTGCGTTGGGATTTCCCCGAAGAGGAGGGGATGATGCAGTACAGTAGAGATAAGTATTTCCCTTAGTTATGAAACCAAGGTTATCAATCCAGTAGGAGAATCACGCAACAACTCGTTAGCAGCACCTACACACAAAATAACAAATCCTCGCACCCAACGCGAACAAGGGGTTGTCAATCCCTTGGCGGTTAATTGCAAGATTAAATTGTATGGTGATAGATAGATAGACCGAACAAAAATACAAAATAAAATAAATAAAGTAAAATTGCAGCAAGGTATTTTTGGGATTTTCAATATATGATAAAAGTAGACCCGGGGGCCATAGGTTTCACTAGAGGCTTCTCTCTTGAAAATAGCATACGGTGGGTAAACAAATTACTGTTGGGCAATTGATAGAAAAGCGAATAATCATGACGGTATCCAAGGCAATGATCATGTATATAGGCATCATGTCCGAGACAAGTAGACCGACTCCTGCCTGCATCTACTACTATTACTCCACACATCGACCGCTATCCAGCATGCATCTAGAGTATTAAGTTCATAAAGAATGGAGTAACGCCTTAAGCAAGATGACACGATGTAGACAAAGTAAACTCACGCATGAATGAACCCCATCTTTTTACCCTTAATAGCAACGATACATACGTGTCATGTCCCCTTCTGTCACTAGGATTGAGCACCACAAGATCGAACCCATTACAAAGCACCTCTCCCATTGCAAGACAAATCAATCTAGTTGGCCAAACCAAATCAATAGATCAGAGAGAAATACGAAGCTATAACAATCATGCATAAAAGAGTTTAGAAAAAACTCAAATAATATTCATGGATAATCTGATCATAAACTCACAATTCATTGGATCCCAACAAACACACCGCAAAAAGTGATTACATCGGATAGAACTCCAAGAACACCGAGGAGAACATTGTATTGAAGATCAAAAAGAGAGAAGAAGCCATCTAGCTACTAACTATGGACCCGAAGGTCTATGGTAAACTACTCACGCATCATCGGAAGGGCAGCAAGGTTGATGTAGAGCCCCTCCTAGATTGAATCCCCCTCCGGCAGAGTGCCGGAAAAGGCCTCCAGATGGGATCTCTCGAGAACAGAAACTTGCGGCGGCGGAAAAAGTATTTCGTGGACTCTCCTTTGGTTTCTCGATTTTAGAGTATTTATAGAGGTGGAATTAGGTCAAACGGGGCAGAGGTGGGCCCACGAGGCACCAAGGTGCGCCACCCCCCTGGGACGCGCCCTGGTGGCTCGTGGCCACCTCCTCTGTCTTCTGGCCCTCTCCCGAAGCTTCTAGTGTCTCTTATGTCCAGAAAAAATCTCCAAAAAGTTTCGTGGCATTTGGACTTCGTTTGGTACTAATATTCTGAAAACCAAAAACAGGCAAAAAACAGCAACCAGCACTGGGCACTAAGTTAATAGGTTAGTCCCAAAAAATGATATATAATTGCTTGTAAGTGTATATAAAACATCCAAGATTGATACTATAATAGCATGGAACAATAAAAAATTATAGATACATTGGAGACGTATCAAAGCACATGACCCAAATCTCACCGGATGACAAGAAACCTTAACCTCACCGCCCCAAAGGAGATGGCAAGAATCTACGCTGGAGTTCCATCGACTATGTCTAGACGAATGAACTCAAGGAGGATCGAAGCTCGGAAGATAGACTCGGAATAAGAAGCGCCGACATCGTCTGCCTGCGCGTTGCGCGTCCGAGGACCAAAACCCCTAACATAAACTAATAACTGGAGCATAGGCACCGGGATTCCCCTCCCCGCCACCGGTCGACGGAGCGGTGGGAAGAGGGGATGGGTGAATCAACCGGTTCATTGGTGAAGCAGGGAGGGGAGAGGTTGCCCTAGCCGCCTAGGGTGAGTGGACTAGATTTGTATTCATATCGAGAATGGATTCAAATTTTTTTGGTATTGCAATATACTTAGCGCTCCTACTTTTTTTTAGATTTATCAATAGAACTACAGCCGTATGCTAGTACGACATAGCCTCATGATATGTACACGATAGCCAATCCAGCTGTCTGCTGGACTCTGGTCACATGGATGGACGAACTGATCTCCCCTGTCGTGCATGGATCATCCAAGCAACGACGTGTGTACAACACTACTCTAGTACTACTATCGCTGGTGTCTCTCTTCTAGTACAACTCAGCCGATGCGTGGGGCCTGAGGGACAGGGGAGAGTGTGCCTATGGTCGGCTGCTCAATTGCGGTCCCACATGTGAGTGCAAACGCAAGATGACTCGCATTCCATTCCATGAGCGGCGTGCCGGACCGACCGACCACGTGGGGTGCGACGTGAATGTGACGTGTGTGCTGTATACATGTAGTACCACCGTTTTCTTTTTGTTTTGCTCCATGGCGCAATCCATTGATACAAAATTATATTTAAAAGTGGAGAGCGGGGCTTTTCCCGCGCGTTAGGCGGGGCAGTTTCGCCTAGTCAGTTCGACAGAGAGGCGAGGAGGACCAGGGAGTAGCTGATTCAACTTACTGTTGGAAAGGTGGGGCTGTGTGATTTGTTGGCTTGTTACTGATGGAAAGGTGGGGCCTTGTGATTTGACTGCTCATTATAGTCATTTTTACTGCGGCGCTACGACCGGGGTGAGTCTTCCCCTCCATGGTGTACAGGTGCTAAGCATGCCACATATGCAAAAAAATCTGATGTGACAAGGTAGGAGTAAAGAGAAGATAGAGGAGTTTGGTGACCCCAAGAAGAATGAATGCAAAGTGCGGGGACCTATGCAAAACACTTAAATGAGAGAAGTTTACGCAATGCATGAAGCAGTTTAGTTGTCAAAGAAAGACTTAGTACTATGCATAATTTGGTGCATGAAACATCGATCCAGATGCTGGCTGTCCCTCATCCCGCATCATATAGTAGTATAGTAGTACTACGTATGTACTGTACTAGTATCGTCGTTCTCTCTTTTCTACTTTAGTAGTAACTCAGCTGACATGCGTTCCATTCTGTGAGCGGCGTGCCGGACCGACCATGTAGGTGCGACGCGAACGCGAGGAGCGTGTTGTATATGTCCCACCTTTTTCTTTATTTGAACTTGTTAGTTTTCCTCCATGGCGCAATCCATCGATACTTACAAAACTATATTTAAAAGGTGAGGGCGGGGCAAGTTTCGCCTGGTCGGTTTGACAGAGAGGCGAGGAGGATGAGGGAGTAGCGGATTCAACTTACTGTGGGAAAGGTGGGGCTTTGTGATTTGACGGCTCATTGCTGCTGGATGGTGGGGCCTTGTGATTTGACTGCTCGTTATAGTCATTATTACTGTGAGGGGTAAGTCTTCCCTTCCGTTCCCCACTCTAATCTGGTGCATGACACGTCGACCCGGATGCTGGCTGTCCCACATGTCGGCGAAAGGAGGTATAATTGTTGCCGATGACCTAAGGAGGAGCAAAGAACCGTGCGGTATACTCTAGTTTTCCACTGGAGTACTAGCCCGATGCGGAGGAGTGCGAAACACGGCAGCCCAGTGCAATATGGCGATAAAAAATGATCTAGTTTGCTTGTGATCCCACGGCACCGCTCATCTTCAGCACTGTTTTAGTCGTGCCTCGTAGCCTAGTACAAACGAAATAATATGATGACAATGGCAACGGATAATAATTGTCTTACCTATCCAGGATAATTTAGAAGGACACATGCAGAAACGCCCGAAAGACACAGTGGCAAAAGAAGAAGACAGAGGGGCAAAAGAAGAAGGAAGATTACCCACACACAAAAAAAGAAGGAAGACGCAGACAATGGTCTAGGTGCTGCTCTCTACTTCATGAAGGGTTGCTGCGCGCGGAGTTCTAACTGCTTCTTCATCACCTCCACGACCTTCATCTCCTCTCGCCTCTCATCCGCCATCTTCTTCATTGCTTCCATGGCGCGGGATTTCTCTAGGCGAGCGTGGATGATCTCTTTCATGTTCACATGATGTTGCTTGACAGCAACCACATTCTCGGTGCGGAGCTTTTGTAACATCCCCATGTAATAGCTACAGTGATCACCTTTTGATAATGCCAAGTCATCATGATTAACAATGCTTAATCATCATTTGGATCATATCTCATTTCAAATTTCAATTCAAATTTAAAGTGAAGATAGAAGTTATTCCAATTTGAAAACTAAAGTGTTCATAATATTGCAAATATTCCCAAGGCAATTATAAAAATAAGCTCAACATTTATTGGATTAGTTAAATGACTCTAACATCATGAAACAGTACCAAAACAGCACCATTTAATCTCCTTTCATTTAAATAAAATTCAAATGAAAACATATGGACCCCAAACCATTTTCTGATAGTGGTTGATATTGCACTCTAATTATTGAGCTAAGTCCCATATTTTACAAAACTCAAATTGGGGCTAAACATTTGTAAAACAGGAAACAAAAGAGAAAAACAGAAAAGAAAACAAAAAAATAAAACAAAAGCCCCCCCCTACTGGGCCTCGGCCCAGCTGGCCACCAGGCCAACCAGGCCGGCCCACCCTTGCCTACATGTACCCCCTGGGCGCCCGAAACCCTAGCCCCTCTCCCTCACTTCCCCCCTCCCGATCTGGATCGGGATCGCTCCCCGACGCCGACGCCGTCGCTGCCCTGCCGCCTGCCGTCGCCCATCGCTCGTCCCCGGCCTCCTCCCCGAGCAGCTTCATCGAGCCTCGCCGCCCTCTTCTCACGAACGGAGGGTGAGGAACCTCCCCGGCCTCCTCTTCCCCTCGAGCCGCGCTCCGGCCTTGCCCGCGTCGCTCCCCGCTCCGGCGCTCAAACTCGCGTCGCCCGCACCCACCCACCTGCGCTGCCCCGCTGCTCGCCTCTGCTCCCGCTAGCCCCGGCGCCCGCCCGTCGCCTCCCCCTGCACACCCCTGCCGCTACCTCGCTCCCGCTCGACGGCCCCGCTCACCCCTGCCGCTACGCGCCGCGGCTTGCTGCTTCGGTCGCTGCCGCTACCGCCTCCCCGTGCCGCTGCTGACCCCGGCCGCCGCGCCCGCGTCCACCTCCGGCGCCCGCGCCACGCCGGCGCCCAGCCGCACTCCAGCCTTCGCCCGGGTCAGGCGCCCGCACGCCCCTGCGCCCGTAACCGCCCGCCCTGATAGGCCCCCTGGGCCTATGACACGTGGGGCCCAGCCCCTAGAACAAAAAAAGAAAAAGAAAAATGTAATTAAATAAATAGTTAATTAATTAAACAATTAATTAACTTAATTAATCATGTTTACTTAAATTTATTAAACTAACCACCTAATTAGACTAATTAAATATGTTAATTAGTTAGCAGTCAATGACAGACGGGACCCACACGTCAGCTTGACCGGTCAACGGTCCGCGTTGACCGCTGATGTCATGCTGATGCAATAAACAAATTTTTGCTTTAAATTAAATCTGTTAATTCCAGAAGTTGATTAAAACTTTAAGAAATTAATATAAAATAATCCGTAATCCGGATGAAAATAATTTGTACATGAAAGTAGCTCAGAAAAATATGACGAATCTGAATACGCCACCCACATACCTGTCAGCCCTCTCTAACATGATGAACATGGAACTTTCCCCTCCGGTTCATCCGACCGATAAATGCCCGGAGCCGGTAAAACACCTCCAGATGTTTCCCGCTCCAACTAACCTGCGTAGTACTGCATTAGGGCACCCCTCAAATAACGTGCTGCCATGCCATGCATCTGTAGAATAGATCTGATGTAAGTCTTATGAGTACTTTGGATGAGTACTCACGGCTGCTTTGCTACCTCTTTTTCCCCATACCCGTTTGCTGCGACCAGATGACGAAGTCCAGGAGCCGGAGATCAGAGATGGAGCTTGCTGCTACATGGAGATCGACGACCAGAAGTAGTTTAGGAGGCTCCCAGGTAGGAGGCCTGTGCCTTTTCGATCGTTGTCGTTGTTTTTCCCCGCCTTCTTAGGCTTATCTGTTTTACTTTTATATCTGTACTCAGATATCTGATGCTTCCGCTGATGCTTGTGTAACCCGAGCTTTTGTATTTGAGCCCTCGAGGCCCCTGGCTTGTAATATAAAGCTTGTATTATCTTATTTTGTGTCTAGAGTTGTGTTGTGATATCTTCCCGTGAGTCACTGGGCTTGATCATGTGCATTTGCGTGTATGATTAGTGCACGATTAAGTTGGGGGCGTCACAAGTTGGTATCAGAGCCGACTGCCTGTAGGAAGCCCTTTCCAACTCCTTGGCCGAAGTTGAGTCTAGTCTTCCAAAACTGTTTTACTAACATGGCTGTGTGGGTTTCGATCCTGGGACCTGTGGATTATGGGCCCACGTCGCCAATGGATAGGATTAGGATCTTTTATTCCTCTTCTATACTCTGGGTTCTGAACTTCTCTTCCTTTCGGGTTAAAGATTTTACTAACTCTAACTTTAGGTTCTCGTGATCACATCCATCCAGAGGTCTAATTATCTGTAGTTATTCCTTTGAAGGCATGCTATTAGCTTTTATCGAGGGCCGCAGGAACCTTTTATCAAGGGCACCCTGGGTCGTCACCTGCTGATACCAGGCTTCAATAGTTTTCTCCGACATTGACGTAGTCTTTGCTATGTCCCATTGTGGTAACCTCCATCGCGTGCCTGCGTGCCGCCTAGTATGTCTAGGTTGTTTTTCTTTTCCGAACTCATGCTAACAGCATGTAAACGACTCCCTGTGTGGATCTGTATGTCTTTAATGACTACTAATATGAATCTACTACACTTCCTGTTCATTGCTCATGATACATCATGTATGACTCCATACACATGCAGTTGTTCTTGCTAAACTGCCCCTGTTGTTTTAAGCAGGATGGCCGACGATCCTCCACCTCCACCATATATTGCTGCAATGATGCAGCAGTTTGAGCTGAATCGTCAGTTTATGACTGGGGTAATGGCTCAGTTTCCAAACCAGAATGTTCAACAACAGCCTGCCCCAATAACTCTGTAAGAATTCATGCGCCTCAATCCGTCCATTTTCCGCAACTCCACCAATCCTATGGATGATGATGATTGGCTTCGTGACATCCTGTTTGAGATGGAGTCAGCTAATGTTGCCCCTGACAGTTACGTCACCTTTGCGGCATTTCACCTGAAAGGTCCAGCTGCTCAATGGTGGGAAAGCCATAGGGGTATACTGCCTACTGGAACTGTATCCACCTGGCAGGAATTTCAGTCAGCCTTCCGTGCACGACACATTCCTCAAGGTCTGATGGACCAGAAGAAGAAGGAGTTCCGCAAACTCAACCAGGGCAAAATGACTGTCGATGAATATCAGAGGAAATTTCTTGAATTATCCCGTTATGCTGAAGATGACGTCTGCACCGACGCTCGCAAGCAGGAGAAGTTCCATGAAGGACTGGATCCCGATATTAAGCTCGCACTTGTTGTCCATGACTGCGCAGATTTTGCGACGCTTGTCAGCCAAGCTTTTCGAGTTGAAACTGCCCTGACTGAACACCAGGAGTCGCTCAAGCGTACTCGTGATATTGGCTCATCCCTGGGTCAGCCTGCTCAGAAGCGCAGAGTGTGGATTCCGCATAATGTCCATCATCGACCTGCCCCAGCACCGAGGCCTTCCTATGTTGCACCTCGTCTACCTCCACCACCAAGACAACTGAATATCCCAAGTAGACAGCCCAATACTATGGCTCCTCGCCCCGATGATGGGAATTGCTTCAAGTGTGGACAGCCAGGGCACCGTGCTTCCAGCTGCCGCCCGAACCAGAATCATAATGCACCAGCTGGTCAACCCCGAAGAGTTAAGTCAAGACCGCCTGCAGTCGGTCATGTTCGTATTAATCATGTTAAGATCGAAGAAGCTTGAAAGGACACCAAAATTGTGATGGGAACCCTTTCTGTCAATACCGTACCAGCTTCTGTTCTCTTTGATTCAGGAGCATCGCATTCCTTTTTGTCTGAAGCATTCGCACTCAAGCACAAAATGCAATTTGAAGAGCTGCACCCTCCCTTATCGGTTCAATCTCCCGGTGGGAAATGGAATACAGCTATGATAAGTCACAACAACTAGATTGAAAGGTTCCACCTTCCTTTAATATTCTCGTTGGACCCGAAAATTTCGTCCCCCACCCCCCGCCCTTTCGTTCCCTCTATTTTTTTGTTTCCTCCAACTATTTTAAATGCCACGCTCATTTTCCCCAAACCCACCGTATAAAGCTTCTTCCCAGTTCATGAAATGAATCCACATCTTCATTGGTACCGTCCCCTCATATGTCTCTTCTTCCGCAGATCTAGTCCACTTGTGGCGGCCAAATGGATTCCTCCCCGGCGTCCGGCATGGCTGGCATGCTTCGAAGCGGCAAACAACATAAACTTCCCCCGTCGACCCCAAGACCTATGATACGTCTCCAACGTATCTATAATTTTTTATTGTTCCATGCTATTATAGTATCAATCTTGGATGTTTTATATGCAATTATATATCGTTTTCGGGACTAACCTATTAACCTAGAGCCCAATGCCAGTTGTTGTTTTCTGCTTGTTTTTGGTTTTTCAGGAAATCAGTACCAAACGAAGTCCAAATGCCATGAAACTTTTTGATGATTTTTTTCTGGACAAAAGAGACCCTCGAAGCTTCGGGAGGAAGCCAGAAGCCTCATGAGGAGGCCAAAAGGCAACAGGGCGCGGCCCCAGGGGGGCGCGCCCTGATGCCTTGTGGGCCCCTCGTGGCTCCTTTTGACCTAATTCCACTTCTACAAATTCTCAAATATTCAAAAACCAGTAGAGAGCCAAACGAGAAAACCCTACCGCCGCCGCAAGCCTCTGTTCTTCTGCGATCCCATCTAGAGGACTTTTTCGGTACTCTGCCGGAGGGGGAATCGATCACGGAGGGCTTCTTCATCAACCTTGCTGCCCTTCCGATGATGTGTGAGAAGTTTACCATAGACCTACGGGACCATAGCTAGTAGCTTGATGGCTTCTTCTCTCTCTTTGATCTTCAATACCATGTCCTCCTCGATGTTCTTGGAGTTCTATCCGATGTAATCTTCTTTTGCGGTATGTTTGTTGGGATCCGATGAATTGTGGGTGTATGATCAGGTTATTCATGAATATTATTTGAGTCTTCTCTGAACTCTTTTATGCATGATTGTTATAGCTTTGTATTTCTATCCGACCTATCCGTTTCGTTTGGCCAACTAGATTGATTTATGTTGCAATGGGAGAGGTGCTTTGTGATGGATTCAATCTTGCGGTGTTCTATATCCCAGTGACAGAAAGGGACAAGACACATATTTGTATTGTTGCCAATAAGGATAAAAAGATGGGGTTTAATCATATTGTTTGAGTTTACTTTGTCTACATCATGTCATCTTGCTTAAGGCGTTACTCTGTTTTATACTTAATACCCTAGATGCATGCTAGATAGCGGTCGATGGGTGGAGTAATAGTAGTAGATGCAGGCAGGAGTTGGTCTACTTGTCTCGGACATGATGCCTATATACATGATCATTGCCTTGAATATCGTCATAACTATGCACTTTTCTATCAATTGCCCAACAGTAATTTGTTTACCCACCGATGTTCTGTGCTCAAGAGAGAAGCCTCCAGTGAAAACTATGACCCCCAGGTCTACTTTTATCATATATTAAAATCCAAAAATACCTTGCTACAATTTATTTACTTTTATTTTCTTTTGCAATTTATCTTTTTATCTATCACTATCAGAATTAATCCTTTTAAATAACCGCTAAGGGGATTGACAACCCTCTTATTTGCATTGGGTGCAAGTGTTTGCTTTTGTGTAGGTGCTGCTAATGAGGTTCTGTATGGTTCTCCTACTAGATTGATAACCTTGGTTCTTAACTGAGGGAAATACTTATCTCTACTATACTACATCATCCTCTCCTCTTCGGGGAAATCCCAAAGCAGTTCACAAGTAGCAAGAAGAATTTCTGGCGCCGTTGCCGGGGAGACATCACCAAAACCTATCAAGTACCTTCGCATAAACTATCACCCACTTGCATTTATTTTCATTTGCCTTTTATTTGCATTTGCCTCTCGTTTTCATCTCCCCCACTTCTAAAACAATTTTACAAAAACACAAAAATATTTTTATTTGCTTGTTTGCTTGCTCGTTAGTTTGCTTCACCACTATGGCTAGTTCTTCGCTCGTTATTTACACCCCTGAAAATGAAGTGCTTAATTTTAAACAAAGGGGAGGAGAGAATTTAAAAGATGCTTGGTATAGGATTTGCGATGCTCAAAATAGATCAACTCGTAAGCAATCCACCACCATTCTTCTTCGCAAATTTTATGTGGGAATTACTACTTGGTATAGATTTGTGCTTGATACTATTACCGGAGGGAATTTCTTGATGTGTCCCTCTATGGATGCTTTCAATGCTATGGGAAATTTAGTGGGATCACCACCTATCACTATTAATGAAACGGAGTTGACTTTGGAACATGTTATGCAAAGGTTAGAAGCTATTCAAAATAAAATGTCTACTATTGAACATCTTGAGAATTTATACAAAAAGGTCCACAATCATATTACTCAATTTGTTTCTAATGTGGGAATTACAGTGAAAACCTTAAAGGAAAAGGAACCGATAATTAATGGAAGGATAGAACAAGGTCCCGCTAGAATCGATAAGTTAGAGGAAATTATTAATAACTTGGGTTCCTCTTTTTCCTCCATTAAAACTATTGATAGGACTTCTCCTAATAAAAATTGCAAGTTTATGTATGTTCCTAAGACTAAGGGTGCCACGTCTAGTAAGGGAAACGAAGACATTAAAATAATTAGTGTGCATCACAATTTTATTGATTTGATAAAGGAACCCATTTGTGAAAGTAAATTCCTCAACTTTGTCCCTAGGAGTGTAATGATAAAAAAATCCTATACCAAAACTCCAAGGAAGAGAGGATGTGTAATTGAGGATTTGGAAACCAAGGATGACAATACTTGAAACTATGCATTACGCCTAGCTAGGGGCATAAAACAATAGCGTTTGTTGGGAGGCAACCCAATAAATAAAATAAAATTTTGTTTTAATTTCTGTTTTTGTGTGTTTACACAATTATAGCTTCTGTTATGATTGTTTTTATCTTTTAATTAGTGTTTGTGCCAAGTAATGCCTTTTGGATGATAGTATAATTGATGCTGTTTGAAAACAGAAACTTTTGTGTCCGGTGCCGGAATTTTGATTTTTTTTCTGGAGCGTCAGAACCTTCTGAAGTTTTAAACATTATTGATATATGAATTGCCCATGTTGTCCTAATTTTGCAGAATTTTTGGAGTTACAGAAGTATGACTTTAATTCAGATCTTTACAGACTATTCTGTTTTAGACAGATTCTATTTTTGTTACATAGTTTGCTTATTTTGATGAATCTATGGATCGTAGGGGGGGGGGGGTATGAGTCATGGAGAAGTTGGAGTACAGTAGCATTATGCCAATATTAAATATGAATCAATTTACAACAGTACCTAAAGTTTAAGGTTTGTTTGTTATACTAACGGATCTCACGAGGTTTCTGTTGAGTTTTGTGTGCTGAAGTTTTCAAGTTTTGGGTGAGACTACGATGGATAAAGGAATAAGGAGTGGCAAGAGCCTAAGCTTGGGGATGCCCAAGGCACCCCAAGGTAATATTCAAGGAAGACTCAAGCGTCTAAGCTTGGGGATGCCCCGGATGGCATCCCCTCTTTCGTCTACAATCTATCGGTATATCACTTGGAGCTATATTTTTATTCATCACATGGTATGTGCTTTACTTGGAGCGTCTTGTGCTATATATTTTGTTTGCTTTTTAGTTTGCCACAATCATATTTGCTGAACACACCTTTTTGAGAGGGACACACATTATTCGTGATTTGTTAGAATACTCTATGTGTTTCACTTATATCTTTTGAGCTCGGCAGTTGCTCTAGTGCTTCACTTATATCTTTTAGAGCCCGACGGTGGTTATATTTTAAAGAAACAGTTGCACTCTCATGCTTCACTTATATCTTTTTAAGAGTCCAATGAATAGTAATGGTAATATGCATGGGTTATGAAATTGGTCCTAATATGATAGGTATTCAAGAAGGACATAATAAAAACTGTCATGTAGATCACTGAATATGATAAGTTTGATTCCTTGCAATAGTTTTGCGATATTAAGATGGTAATATGGGGGAGGTACTAGTAGATAATTGTGGTTTAGTAAGAATATTGGTGTTAAGGTTTGTGATTCTCGAAGCATGCACGTATGGTCTGTCATTATGCTAAGAAATTGGAGCATGATTTATTATTGATTGTCTACCTTATGAGTGGCTGTCAGGGATGAGCGATGGTCTTTTCCTACCAACTATTCCCCTAGGGGCATGCGTAGTAGTACTTTGCTTCGAGGGCTAATAAACTTTCGCAATAAGTATGTGAGTTCTTTATGACCAATGTGAGTCCATGGATTATACGCACTCTCACCTTTCCGCACTTTGCTAGCCTCTTTGGTACCGGGCATTGCCCTTTCTCACATCGAGAGTCGATGCAAACTTCGTCGGTGCATCCAAACCCCGTGATATGATACGCTCTATCACACATAAGTCTCCTTATATATTTCTCAAAACAGCCACCATACCTACCTATCATGGCATTTCCATAGCCATTCCGAGATATATTGCCATGCAACTTCTACCGTTCCATTTTTTATGACACACATCATCATTGTCATATTGCTTTGCATGATCATATAGCTGACATAGTATTTGTGGCGCAGCCACCGTTCATCATTTTTCATCATGTTACGCTAGTATCATTGCACATCCTGGTACACTGCCAGAGGCATTCATATAGAGTCATATTTGTTCTAGTTTTGAGTTGTAATTTTGAGTTGTAAGTAAATAAAAGTATGATAATCATCATTATTAGAGCATTGTCCCAGTGAGGAAAATAAAAAAAGAAAAAGAAAAAAAGAGCCCAAAAAGCGCCCACGAAAAAAAGAAAAAAATGGAAAAGAAAAAAAGAAAAAAAGAAAATGAAATGAGAGAAAAATAGAGAAGGGGCAGTGTTACTATCATTTTCCATACTTGTGCTTCAAAGTAGCACCATCTTTTTCATATAGAGAGTCTCCTATTTTTTCACTTTCATATACTAGTGGGAATTTTTCATTATAGAACTTGGCTTGTATATTCCGATGATGGGCTTCCTCAAATGCCCGAGGTCTTCTTGAGCAAGCAAGTTGGATGCACACCCACTTAGTTTTCATGTTGAGCTTTCATACACTTATAGCTCGTAGTGCATCCGTTGCATGGCAATCCCTACTCCTCGCATTGACATCAATTGATGGGCATCTCCATAGCCCGTTGATTAGCCGCATTGATGTGAGACTATCTTCTTCTTTTTGACTTCCGCTTATTAATCTCTACCACCACACTCTATTCCACCCATAGTGCTATATCCATGGCTTGCGCTCATGTATTGCATGGGGGTTGAAAAAGCTGAAGCGCGTTAAAAAGTATGAACCAATTGCTCGGCTTGTCATCGGGGTAGTGCATGATAAATACTTTGTGTTAAGAAGATGGAGCATGACAGGATTATATGATTTTGTAGGGATATCTTTCTTTAGCATTTTTATTTTGAAAGGCATGATTGTTTATTAGTATGCCTGAGTATTGATGTCTTTATATCAAATTATAGACTATTGCTTTGAATCATTCGGATCTTAATATTCATGCCGTAAAGAGATTACACGATGAAACATGTTAGGTTGCATTCCACATCAAAAATTCTATTTTTATCATTTACCTACTCGAGGACGAGCATGAATTAAGCTTGGGGATGCTTGATACATCTCCAATGAATCTATAATTTTTGATTGTTCCATGCTATTATAGTATCAGTCTTGGATGTTTTATATGCAATTATATATCATTTTTTGGGACTAACCTATTAACCTAGTGCCCAGTGCCAGTTGCTGTTTTCTGCTTGTTTTTGGTTTTTCAGGAAATCAGTACCAAAGGAAGTCCAAATGCCACGAAACTTTTTGATGATTTATTTCTGGACAAAAGAGACCCTGGAAGTCTCGGGAGGAAGCCAGAAGCCTCATGAGGAGGCCAGAAGGCAACAGGGTGCGGCCCTAGGGGGGCGCGCCCTGATGCCTTGTGGGCCCCTCATGGCTCCTTTTGACCTAATTCCACTTTTATAAATTCTCACATATTCGGAAACCAACAGAGGGCCAGACGATAAAACCCTACTGCTGCTGCAAGCCTCTGTTCTTCCACAATCCCATCTGGAGGCCTTTTCCGGTACTCTGGCAAAGGGGGAATCGATCACGGAGGGCTTCTTCATCAACCTTGCTGCCCTTCTGATGATGTGTGAGTAGTTTACCACAGACCTACGGATCCATAGCTAGTAGCTAGTTGGCTTCTTCTCTCTCTTTGATCTTCAATACCATGTTCTCCTCGATGTTCTTGGAGTTCTATCCGTTGTAATCTTCTTTCGCGGTGTGTTTGTTGGGATCCGATGAATTGTGGGTTTATGATGAGATTATTCATGAATATTATTTGAGTCTTCTCTGAACTCTTTTATGCATGATTGTTATAGCTTTGTATTTCTCTCCGATCTATCCATTTGGTTTGGCCAACTAGAAGGATTTATCTTGCAATGGGAGAGGTGCTTTGTGATGGGTTCAATCTTGCGGTGTTCTATATCCCAGTGACAGAAAGGGACAAGACACGTATTTGTATTGTTGTCATTAAGGATAAAAGGATGGGGTTTAATCATATTGTTTGAGTTTACTTTATCTACATCATGTCATCTTGCTTAAGGCGTTACTCTGTTTTATACTTAATACCCTAGATGCATGCTGGATAGCGGTCGATGTGTGGAGTAATAGTAGTAGATGCAGGTAGGAGTCGGTCTACTTGTCTCGGACATGATGCCTATATACATGATCATTGCCTTGAATATCGTCATAACTATGCGCTTTTCTATCAATTGCCCAACAGTAATTTGTTGTGACATCCTCAGATTACTAAACACTAATCATGCTAATTAATCATGTCATGTCATCATGATCATCATAATTAAATTTCATTTAGAAATAATCCAACTCAAATTCAAAATTCAAATAGCAAAGAAAAATAAAACTTCCTCAAATAATTAAACAAAATAGTTCATAATATTGCAAATAATCTCAAAGCAACTATAAAAATAAAACCAGCATTATTTAAATTCCCAATTTGACTCTAGCTACCAAAAAGGCGAACCATCAGCAATTCAATTGCCCAAATCAATTTCTAAAAATAGTTAAACAATTCCATATGGCCCCAAACTTTTTGCACCAACTCAGGATATTGCCAAGTATTTAATTTGGTAAGTTACACATTTTACAAAAGTCGTTTGGTGCAAAATTTAAATGCAAAATAGTGCCTGGAAATAAAACAGAAAATAGAAAAGGGTAAATGCCTAACGCCTAATGTACCTTCGGGCTTAAGGTCTACAGTACCCGGCCCAGCCCAGCCAACGCCGTCGTCTACCTCTCTCTCCTTCCCGTGTCGACACCGCACACGTGTGACCGGGGCAGGACGCCGTTCCCACCGCGCCATCTCGCCGCCCGCGCCGCTACAGACGCCGCGGGGTGGATAAGGGCGCCAGCGCCGATCCCCTGGGCGTCCCCAAGATCTTTTCCCCTTCCCCCACGTGCTGCTGCATCCCCTCTCTGCCATGGCCGCCGCTGCCTTCGCCGTTGCTTCGCCGCCCATGTAGCTACAGAGCTTCCCATCGACTAACATCGCGTCCAGGAGCACCGCCTGCCTCGCCTACATCGACTGCTGGGAGCAGTTCGACCCGAGGTGCCCCACATCGATGCCTGCGACCTCGTTTCCTTCCTCGGCTCCGACGAACTCCGGCGACGATTTCGGCGCCAGCGAGCCTCCTCCGAGCCTGCTTTGCTCCTCTACAGGATCATCGTGAGCACCTTCATCTTTCCCCTCATCTCTCTCTCTCTCTCGGTCACCCTCTAGCCGTCGTCCCCGATGTGGCCGAGCCCGCCTCCGAGCAAGCTCGTCGCCGGCGACCTTCCGGTGACCAAATGGTCACGCGCCGATGCCCGTTAAGCTCGCATGCTCATGTAGAGGCCTTCTGGCCATTTAGTTTGCTCGCTAAAGCGCCGCATCGCCGTTTCCTCTCGTGCCCGACTCAGGTCGTCTGCTGATGAACTCGCCGCCGTCGAACCGGACCTCCATAGACCCTGCCACGGCCACCATTCGACGCGGGCAAGTCCCAGTATTCGAACACCACCAACCGCGCATCGAACGGCGGCCTGTGGCCGTTTTTCGAGCCACTCCGGCAAAGATCCGCCGCGGGAGGGCTCGCTGGAGCAGTTCCGGCGCTGCCGCCGCCGTGGCCCCCCTTTGGGTCACTGACAGTGGGCCCAGTGGGGCCCAGTTGACTGGGTTGACCAGTCAACTGTGCTGACTGGGCAACCCCAGTCGCTGACAGGCGGGTCCCACTCTCTGATTAACTAATTTGCTAATTAAATTAAATTATCTAATGTGTCACTGACATGTGGGTCCCGCTAACTAATTAACCTAATTAGTTAAAATTAACCACTGTTAATCAATTCAGTCGCTGACATGTGGGACCCAGCCGTCAGGTGTGACCTGGACCGGCTGGGTTGACCGCGGACGCAATGATGGCGTCATGATGACGTCATAATCCTTTTTCGGTCGAATTTAATAATTAAAATAAATCCAGAAATTCCAGAAAGTCATTTAAACTTTCAAAAATCATAGAAAATAAACCGTAACTCGGATGAAAACTATTTATATATGAAAAATGATCAGAAAAATATGATGAATCCGAATATGTGATTAAAATGCTTGACCATCACTCCTAACTAGATGAACATGGAACCTTTCCCTTCGGATCCATATACCGATAATCACCTGGAGCCGGGAAAATATTCTCAGATATTTTCCTGCTCCGTCTCTAACGAGTAGCACTGCGTTAGGTCACCCCTAGCAGCGTATTGCCTTGTCATGCATAAGTATTGCATTTGTTTGCCATGTATTTATTTTGTTTCCTCCCCCTCTTCTCTTCGGTAGACCTTGCGACTGCTGCCGCTGCTCCTGTGATAGACTACATCACCGACGACCCTTCTTCCCTTTCAGCAGAGCTTCCAGGCAAGCAACATCCCCTTGATCATTCCTATATCGCCCATTCCTTCTCCCTCATGCTTGCATTAGATTTTGCTACTGTAATTGTTTGCTCCTATTCTGATGCATAGCTTGTTTATTGTTACTTCTGTTGACACTTTACCTGCTATCCTAAATGCTTAGTATAGGTTGGTTAGTGATCCATCAAAGGCCCTACACCCTTGTCCCTGTTGCCATGCTTCACCACCGGAGACTCGATCAGTGTGATCGACGTGCAGAGACCAACACAGCACCGCACCCCCCCTTAGTTGTACGACTCTGCAGAGCTACTATCGAGTGCCGAGGGTGCTACCTCTTGCCTCACTCCTGATGATATCTCTGTAGCGTAGCTAGTCGGTTGTGGGTTACCGAGGGTGATTCCTCTTTCACCACCTCCGGTGATGCCTCTGTCGTGCAACCCCTCAAGTGTGAACCCATCGAGGGTGATTCCCCCAAGTTCACCTTGACGGTTACATCGAGTGGAGATCCATCGAGGGTGATTCCTCAGATTCCCTCTTGATGTTATGGACACACGGTTACCTTGTTTTTACCTCAGTCTTTTATTGAAGTCGGGTCAACCCCGAGGGGTACCCGCGAGAGATACATATGAAAGTCGGGCGGGCCCGGAGAGCACCCGCGAGAGTTACTGTGGCGGCTGGCTGTTTAGCGGTACCACCGAGGTTGTGGTGGTAGCTCCGGACTTGTCCCGACAGCCGTCACATAAGTTAATAATGCACTAATGGATTTGGGTATTGATCTGAGTTGGCCACTGGCCTATACGCACTACCACCACGCGGGATAATGGTTTATGGGGCCCTCGGCGCCGTATGTATCAGCCGAAAGCTCTGTCAGACGTCCAGTTCAGCATTGTGGCTGGGTCGGATCGGCACCCCAGAGGTGGTGCCTGGATCCACCTTGCGCACAATGACCCGGAGTGCAAAGGGCGATGGGCCCAAGACCCCTGAGCGCTTAGGATGTAGACCGGCGGGGACCTCTCTGCTGAGCCTAGGTAGGACTATGTCGTGTTGGTTATTCGAGGCTGGGCATGACCCAGAAAAGTGTGACCGGCCGGAGTTAACCGAGTGTGTTGGGTAACAGTAGTGCACCCCTGCAGGGAAGTTATCTATTCGAACAGCCATGTCCATGGTAACAGGACGCTCAGTGTTGTATCCCGATCTAATACAACTTGAACTGGATACTTAATTAATATGTTAGCTCCAGGATTACTTTCTCGTAGGGAGTCGAGGAAGGATCTCTGGGCTCTGCTACTACATGCTTGTTGCTATTATATGCTAATCTGCACTCTTCTAATGCTACAAGACGCTGAAGATGCTAGTCTTCAATAGGCTAGGACTTCCCCACTATTCTGGCAGTTCTGCAGTCCAGTCCACAGATACAGACCTTTAATTGATACCAATGCATACTTAGCATAGTTCTGATGTCAGTCTTGCAAGTACTTTGGATGAGTACTCACGGTTGCTTTGCTTCCTCTTTTTCCCATACCTGATTGCTGCGACCAGACGTTGGAGCCCCGGAGCCAGCTGCCCCCACCGACGATTACTACTACCGCGGAGGAGCCTACTACTACGTGGAGATGACGTCGACCAGGAGTAGTTTAGGAGGCTCCCAGGCAGGAGGCCTTGCCTCTTTCGATCAGTGTCGTTGCTTGTTTAACTTTATGTCTTGTTGCTTCCGCTAACGCTTGTTCTCAAGCTTATGTATTCGAGCCCTCGAGGCCCCTGGCTTGTAATATAAAGCTTGTATTATTTTATTTTGTGTCTAGAGTTGTGTTGTGATATCTTCCCGTGAGTCCCTGGGCTTGATCGTGCGCATTTGCGTGTATGATTAGTGCATGATTGAGTCGGGGGTGTCACATTTGTTTACCCACCGTATGTTATGCACTCAAGAGAGAAGCCTCTAGTGAAAACTATGACCCCCAGGTCTACTTTTATCATATATTAAAATCCAAAAATACCTTGCTACAATTTATTTACTTTTATTTTCTTTTGCAATTTATCTTTTTATCTATCACTATCAGAATTAATCCTTGCAAATAACCGCTAAGGGGATTGACAACCCTCTTATTTGCATTGGGTGCAAGTGTTTGCTTTTGTGTGTGTAGGTGCTGCTAATGAGGTTCTGTGTGGTTCTCCTACTGGACTGATAACCTTGGTTCTTAACTGAGGAAAATACTTATCTCTACTATACTACATCATGCTCTCCTCTTCGAGGAAATCCCAATGCAGTTCACAAGTAGCAAGAAGAATTTCTGGCGCCGTTGCCGGGGAGACATCACCAAAACCTATCAAGTACCTTCACATAAACTATCACCCACTTGCATTTATTTTCATTTGCCTCTCTTTTTCATCTCCCCCACTTCTAAAACAATTTTATAAAAACACAAAAATATTTTTATTTGCTTGTTTGCTTGCTCGTTAGTTTGCTTCACCACTATGGCTAGTTCTTCACTCGTTATTTACACCCCTGAAAATGAAGTGCTTAATTTTAAACAAAGGGGAGGAGAGAATTTAAAAGATGCTTGGTATCAGATTTGCGATGCTCAAAATAGATCAACTCGTAAGCAATCCACCACCATTCTTCTTCGCAAATTTTATGCGGGAATTACTACTTGGTATAGATTTGTGCTTGATACTATTACCGGAGGGAATTTCTTGATGTGTCCCTCTATGGATGCTTTCAATGCTATGGGAAATTTAGTGGGATCACCACCTATCACTATTAATGAAACGGAGTTGACTTTGGAACATGTTATGCAAAGGTTAGAAGCTATTGAAAATAAAATGTCTACTATTGAACATCTTGAGAATTTATACAAAAAGGTCCACAATCATATTACTCAATTTGGTTCTAATGTGGGAATTACAGTGAAAACCTTAAAGGAAAAGGAACCGATAATTAATGAAAGGATAGAACAAGGTCCCGCTAGAATCGATAAGTTAGAGGAAATTATTAATAACTTGGGTTCCACTTTTTCCTCCATTAAAACTATTGATAGGACTTCTCCTAATAAAAATTGCAAGTTTATGTATGTTCCTAAGACTAAGGGTGCCACATCTAGTAAGGGAAACGAAGACATTAAAATAATTAGTGTGCATCCCAATTTTATTGATTTGATAAAGGAACCCGTTTGTGAAAGTAAATTCCTCAACTTTGTCCCTAGGAGTGTAATGATAAAAAAATCCTATACCAAAACTCCTAGGAAGAGAGGATGTGTAATTGAGGATTTGGAAACCAAGGATGAAAATACTTGAAACTATGCATTACGCCTAGCTAGGGGCATAAAACAATAGCGCTTGTTGGGAGGCAACCCAATAAATAAAATAATTTTTTGTTTTAATTTCTGTTTTTTTGTCTTTACACAATTATAGCGTCTATTATGATTGATTTTTATCTTTCAATTAGTGTTTGTGCCAAGTAAAGCCTTTGGGATGATTTGGATGATAGTATAATTGATGCTGTTTGAAAACAAAAACTTTTGCGTCCGGTGCCGGAATTTTGATTTTTTTTTCTGGAGCGTCAAAACCTTCTGAATTTTTAAACATTATTGATATATGAATTGCCCACGTTGTCCTAATTTTGCAGAATTTTTGGAGTTACAGAAGTATGACTTTAATTCAAATCTTTACAGACTATTTTGTTTTAGACAGATTCTATTTTTGTTACATAGTTTGCTTATTTTGATGAATCTATGGATCGTATGGGGGGGGGGTATGAGTCATGGAGAAGTTGGAGTACAGTAGCATAATGCCAATATTAAATATGAATCAATTTACAGCAGTACCTAAAGTTTAAGATTTGTTTGTTATACTAACGGATCTCATGAGGTTTCTGTTGAGTTTTGTGTGCTGAAGTTTTCAAGTTTTGGGTTAGACTACGATGGATAAAGGAATAAGGAGTGGCAAGAGCCTAAGCTTGGGGATGCCCAAGGCACCCCAAGGTAATATTCAAGGAAGACTCAAGCGTCTAAGCTTGGGCATGCCCCGGATGGCATCCCCTCTTTCGTCTACAATCTATCGGTATATCACTTGGAGCTATATTTTTATTCATCACATGATATGTTCTTTACTTGGAGCGTCTTGTGCTATATATTTTTTTCTTTTGTTTGCTTTTTAGTTTGCCACAATCATATTTGCTGAACACACCTTTTTGAGAGGGACACACATTATTCGTGATTTGTTAGAATACTCTATGTGTTTCACTTATATCTTTTGAGCTAGGCAGTTGCTCTAGTGCTTCGCTTATATCTTTTAGAGCCCGGCGGTGGTTATATTTTAAAGAAATAGTTGCACTCTCATGCTTCACTTATATCTTTTTGAGAGTCTAATGAATAGTAATGGTAATATGCATGGGTTATGAAATTGGTCCTAATATGATAGGTATTCAAGAAGGATATAATAAAAACTGTCATGTAGATCACCGAATATGATAAGTATGATTCCTTGCAATAGTTTTACGGGATAAAGATGGTAATATGGGGGAGGTACTAGTAGATAATTATGGTTTAGTAAGAATATTGGTGTTAAGGTTTGTGATTCCCGAAGCATGCACGTATGGTCTGTCGTTATACTAAGAAATTGGAGCATGATTTATTATTGATTGTCTAACTTATGAGTGGCTGTCGGGGATGAGCGATGGTCTTTTCCTACCAATCTATCCCCCTAGGGGCATGCATAGTTGTACTTTGCTTCGAGGGCTAATAAACTTTCGCAATAAGTATGTGAGTTCTTTATGACTAATGTGAGTCCATGGATTATACGCACTCTCACCTTTCCACAATTTGCTAGCCTCTTCGGTACCGAGCATTGCCCTTTCTCACATCGAGAGTCGGTGCAAACTTCGTCGGTGCATCCAAACCCCATGATATGATACGCTTTATCACACATAAGTCTCCTTATATCTTTCTCAAAACAGCCACCATACCTACCTATCATGGCATTTCCATAGCCATTCCGAGAAATATTGCCATGCAACTTCTACCGTTCCATTTTTTATGACACACATCATCATTGTCATATTGCTTTGCATGATCATATAGCTGACATAGTATTTGTGGCTCAGCCACCGTTCATCATTTTTCATACATGTTATGCTAGTATCATTGCACATCCTGGTACACTGCCAGAGGCATTCATATAGAGTCATATTTGTTCTAGTTTCGAGTTGTCATTTTGAGTTGTAAGTAAATAGAAGTATGATGATCATCATTATTAGAGCATTTTCCAGTGAGGAAATTAAAAAAGAGCCCACGAAAAAAACGAAAAAATTACAACTCGAAACTAGAAAAAAGAGCCCATTTTGAGTTGTAATTTTTTCTTTTCCATTTTTTTCGTTTTTTTTGTGGGCTCTTTTTTTATTTTCCTCACTGGAAAATGCTCTAATAATGATGATCATCATACTTCTATTTACTTACAACTCAAAATTACAACTCGAAACTAGAACAAATATGACTCTATATGAATGCCTCTGGCAGTGTACCAGGATGTGTAATGATACTAGCATAACATGTATGAAAAATGATGAACGGTGGCTGAGCCACAAATACTATGTCAGCTATATGATCATGCAAAGCAATATGACAATGATGATGTGTGTCATAAAAACAGAACGGTGGAAGCTGCATGGCAATATATCTCGGAATGGCTATGGAAATGCCATGATAGGTAGGTATGGTGGCTATTTTGAGGAAGATATAAAGAGGCTTATGTGTGATAGAGCGTATCATATCACGGGGTTTGGATGCACCGGCGAAGTTTGCACCAACTCTTGATGTGAGAAAGGGCAATGCACGGTACCGAAGAGGCTAGCAAATTGCAGAAAGGTGAGAGTGCGTATAATCCATGGATTCACATTAGTCATAAAGAACTCACATAGTTATTGGGAAAGTTTATTAGCCCTCGAAGCAAAGTACTACTATGCATGCCCCTAGGGGGATAAATTGGTTGGAAAAGACCATCGCACATCCCCGACCACCACTCATAAGGTAGACAATCAAGAATAAATCATGCTCCAACTTCTTAGCATAACGACAGATCATACGTGCATGCTTCGGGAATCACAAAACTTAACACCAATATTCTTACTAAACCAGAATTATCTACTAGCACCTCCCACATATTACCATCTTAATATCGCAAAACTCTTGAAAGGAATCAAACTTATCATATTCAGTGATCTACATGAAAGTTTTTATTATATCCCTCTTGAATACCTATAATATTAGGAGCAAATTCATAACCCGTGCATATTACCATTAGTATTCATTAGAATCTCAAAAAGATATAAGTAAAGCATGAGAGTGCAACTATTTCTTTAAAATATAACCACCACCGTGCTCTAAAAGATATAAGTGAAGCACTAGACCAATTGCCTAGCTCAAAAGATATAAGTGAAGCACATAGAGTATTCGAACAAATCACGAATAATGTGTGTCCCTCTCAAAAAGGTGTGTTCAGCAAAGATAATTGTGACAAACTAAAAGGCAAACAAAAGCAAACAAACTATATCACAAGACGCTCCAAGTAAAACACATATTATGTGATGAATAAAAATATAGCTCCAAGTGAGTTACCGATAGATTGTAGACGAAAGAGGGGATGCTTTCCGGGGCATCCCCAAGCTTAGACGCTTGAGTCTTCCTTGAATATTACCTTGGGGTGCCTTGGGAATCCCCAAGATTAGGCTCTTTCTGCTCCTTATTCCTTTATCCATCGTAGTCTCACCCAAAACTTGAAAACTTCAGCACACAAAACTCAACAGAAACCTCGTGAGATCCGTTAGTATAACAAACAAATCTTAAACTTTAGGTACTGTTGTAAATTGATTAATATTTAATATTGGCATAATTCTACTATACTCCAACTTCTCCATGACTCATACCCCCCGATACGATTCATAGATTCATCAAAATAAGCAAACTATGCAACAAAAACAGATTCTGTCTAAAACAGAACAGTCTATAAAGATCTATTTAAATGCCATACTTTTGTAACTCCAAAAATTCTGAACAATTAGGAAAACGTGCGAAATTCATATGCCAGTACTTTGTAAAAATTTCAGATTTTTCTGACGCTCCAGTACAGAATCAAAATTTTAGCACTGGACGCAAAACTTTCTGTTTTCCAAAGAGCATCAATCATACTATCATCCAAATCATCCCAAAGGCATTACTTGGCACAAACACTAATTAAAAGATAAAAACACAATCATAACAGAGGCTATAATTGTGTAAACACAAAAACAGAAGGTAAAACAAAAATTATTTTATTCATTGGGTTGCCTCCCAACAAGCGCTATTGTTTTATGCCCCTAGCTAGGCATAATGCAAAGTTTCAAGTGTTGTCATCCTTCAAGTTAATTCCATAGGTGGCCCTCATAATATATTCATAAGGTGCCTTAATTATCTTTCTAGGGAAGTGTTCCACCCCTTTCTTTAATGGAAATTGAAATCTTATGTTACCTTCTTTCATATCAATAATAGCACCTATGGTTCGTAGGAAAGGCCTACCAAGTATTATAGGACAAGAAGGATTGCATTCAATATCAAGAACAATAAAATCCACGAGCACATAATTTCTATTTGCAAGAATAAGCACATAATTTATTCTACCCAATGGTTTTTTAATAGTGGAATCCGCAAGATGCAAATTAAGGGAACAACGATCCATATCGGTGAGACCTAGCACGTCACACAAAGACTTTGGTATAGTGGAAATGCTAGCACCAAGATCACAAAGAGCATTACATTCATAATATTTAATTTTGACTTTAATAGTAGGTTCCCATTCATCTTGTAATTTTCTAGGAATTGAAACTTCCAACTCAAGTTTTTCTTCATGAGCTTTCATCATAGCTTCTACAATATGTTTAGTAAAAGCTTTATTTTATTCATATGCATTTGGTGAATTAATCATGGATTGTAACAAGGAAATACACTCAATTAAAGAACAACTATCATAATTAAAGTCCTTGTAATCCAAAGTAGTGGGTGCATTACTATTTAAAGTTTTGACCTCTCCAAACCCACTTTTTTCATTTTTATCATTAAGATCATCATCCTCCAAGCAATTGGGACTCCTTCTATCTAAAGTTGACTCTTCTTCAGTCCCTTTTTCATCAAGTTTTATATTACTAAATAATGATTCAATAGGAGTGACACCAATCATTTTAATATCTTCATCATTACTACGATAGAAACCGGGTGAAATAGCTTTTTCTAGAAATTCTCTCTTAGCTCTCAACCTAGCGGTCCTTTCTTTACTTTCATTAATGGAGACATAGATAGCTTTAATAGACTCATTTATATCATGCTTGGGTGGCAAAATTTTAATTTTGAGATTTTCCATATCATGAGCAATTCTATCCATGTTCCTAGCCAATTCATCAACTCTATTCAATTTTTCTTCTATCATAGCATTGAAATTCTTTTGCGAATTAATAAATTCTTTAATATTACTTTCAAGATCAGAGGGTATCCTATTATTATTATTATATGGATTGCCATAGGAATTACCATAATTATTAGAGGAATTTCCAGGAAACGGTCTGTCGGTGTATAAAACATGGGTATTTAATACCCTGACTTATGCACAGACAGTAGTAGCCTCCTTAATGGCCAGGCTTGTTGGGGAATCGCCAGAATCAAGAACCAAGCCCCCGTTATAGAAGCAACTAAGAAGAAGATCAAGACGAAGCATCAACAAGTACTCAATTGACGATGAAGGTGAAGATATTTCTTGCCGGCAAGATCTCGGCCGGCAAGGCGAAGACCCGGCAAGCTCCATGCCGGCAAGCCTTTGCCAACACATCAGCGCTCCACCTCACCGAGAGGCCCGTCGCTAATCGGTGCGGTGTCGACCGCGTAGGCTGGTTGGTAGGGTTTGTCGGGACACGTGTCAGCACGCCGGGAGAAGATTTGCCTTTAATGACACCCGTACAGAAGGCGTGTCAAGCAAATAGGAGGTAGCTGGGCGAGCGGTACAGAAACCTTGCCGGGGCTCCTCCCCCACATGACACCTAATGGAGCATTAAATGTTTTTGTCCTAAACTGGCAGAGTTAGGTATGATAGCACTGTTTGCTATCAAATCAGCCTGTAATTACTGTTTTGCCACTGTGGTAACCCCTTGAGCTATAAAAGGAGGCCCAGGGCAACGTTTACGAGGATGGACCCTTTGCACAACTCACACGCGTAGCTGCTTCTTCCGTCACCTTGCCGGGGAAGCGCTCCTTGTAATTGTGCTCGTACACACTCAATACACCAAAGCAGGAGTAGGGTATTACGCTTCACAAGCGGCCCGAACCTGGGTAAAGATCCTTGCGCCATCTGTTGATTCTGCTCTTTGTGCATGCAGATCTCCCTAGCTGAACCACAAGTGGCTAGATGGCCCCATAGATGGTTGTACCCATGACATCTTTGGTGTGCCAGGTAGGGGAGATCGCTTGTGCGAACCTGAATCAACAGATTGCGCGTCAGCTTCATCAGCGTCATCATCTTCTTCTCCGTCATCGATGGCGCCCAAGAAGAAGGGCATCACGATGATGGCTCCTTCCACCTCCAAAGCTCCTTGGCACACATCCGCAGGCGGCGCGGGCGGCGTGGCTAATGCGGGAGGCGCGGGCACCACAGTTGGCGCGACCAGCGCGGGCGGCACGGTCGCCATGCCGACCATGGTCGGAGCAGGAGGCAGAGGCGCTGGAGGCGATCATCTTCCTCAACCCTCTGGCGAGCAGAACCGCGATGAGCGCGTCCACCGGAGCTGCAATGCCCGGGCTGACGCACGCCAAGATCTCGCCGCGACGGCGTCCAGAGATGCTGTCTCGAGGCATACACCGCATCCGTCGCAAGATGGGCGCAGCGCGACTCCAAGCGGCATCAACAACTCCGGACGGCGGCGGCTGCATGGCAAGACCCCAGTCGACCAAGTCCCAGATCCTCAGGCACCATCTCCGCCACGACAGCCCGCTGCTAATCATGCACCGCGGCAGCAAGATCGCAATGGTGCTCCTGCTGGCTCTGCTAGGAGTAGAGCGACGTCGCGTTCTTCGCTTCCCGCCATGCCAGCTACGGCAGCAGAGGCGATGGCGCGAGCCCAGATGCTGCTAAACTTCCCTCCAGCAGCAAACAAGATGGACGAGTGGAGAGCCACCATCCAGAGCCTAATTGGGTTTGCCGAAGTGAGCAATTCACAGCAAACGGAGCCCTCACGGCGTCCACAAGTAGCACCAGTAGCTCCAACTGGTGGCCGTGTTGATGATGCTGCACCAACGGTGCAATCACCTCAGCGGCAACAATTTCAACAGCGGCAACATCAGCAGCCGCGGCAAACTCAAAGATCTTTCAAACTCGACAAGATGTTGATGGCTTCCTCAGATCCACGAGCGCGGCAAGATCAGCGGCAAGTGCTGCGAGGCAGGCGAGTAGAAGATGCTCCCATCACCATTGAACAGCATCGGGAGGCGCGCCGTCAATCCGACGCGCGCAACGGTCCAGTCATTGATGAGCCTGCGCCAGAGGTTGGCGGATATCTGCCTCACAAGGTTGGGTGTCCGGCCTTCACTCGTGAGCAGCGGCATGTCCGATGGCCGTTCGTCCGAGCCTTCAAGCCAGAAGTACCAGAGAAGTACGATGGCAAGCTGAACCCGGCAGAATTTCTGGGCATTTACATGATTGCCGTGCAAGCTGCCGGGGGAAGAGATGAGAAGATCCTCGCCAATTACTTCTCGTTGGTTCTCAAACCCAATGTGAGGTCTTGGCTGATGAACTTGCTCGAGAACTCCATTTCTTCATGGTCAGACCTCTGCAACGAGTTTGTTGGTGCCTTCACCGGAGGCCATAAGGCCCCTGGGCAGCCCAGCGACCTGCAGGTGATCCCACAAAGAGATGGTGAAACTTTGCGCAAGTACATCCAGAGATTCAGCCATGTACACCGCAACATCCTAGATGTACATCCGGCAGCTGTGATTGCCGCGTTTCACATGAACGTGTGCAACCGAAAAATGAGGGAAAAGATGAATGTCCGGCTGCCGAAGACCGTCAACGAGCTCTACACATTGGTGGATAAATGTGCACGTGCTGAGGAGGGGAGGAGACTTCCCGGGGATGATGCTGGCACGGAGGTCGATTCGGAAGACGACGACGCTGCCGCCCCGAAAAAGAAAGGCCGAAAGCGCAACAGAAAGCGCAAAGGCAAATCCGTGATGGCCGTTGAAGGTTCCGGCAACTTTGAGACCGCCAAGAAAGCTAAGACAGAAAACTCCGACAAGGAGGCTGCTGTATGCACCGCTTGTCAGGAGGCGGCGGCAAATGAGAAGGCTGGCAAAACTGATGGGCCATACTGCAAGATTCACCACACCAAGGGCCATGATCTCCAAGAGTGCCGACAAGTCGAGCACCTTGTCGAGAAGCAGAAAACTGAATATGAAAAGCGTGACAAGGAGAAGGGCCAGATGGTGCTGGAGGATCCGGCAAGAAAGGTCGTGGTGGCCGGGGAGGTCGCCGCGGTAAGGCCAAGCAGCAGAAAGAAAAGCCTGCTAGAGGCTGTGAAAAGAAAGAGGAGGATGATGGAAGTGAGGAGGAAGAGGACAACGGAGAGTCCAGTGGACAAGGATTCCAGAAGGCAACTGAATCCATGTGCATTGACGGGGGTGCATCATTGCACTCCTCTCACCGCCAACTCAAGCAGTGGGCGCGTGAAGTCAACGTAGCAGAACTGGCAATGGGTGCCCAAAAGCCGCTGAAATGGTCACACACGCCCATCATTTTCGATGCCGAGGATCACCCTGATTGCACTACTGCCGTCGGGTGTTCGTCGTTGTTGGTTTCACCAACGATCCGCAATCTCCAGGTCACAAAAATGCTGGTTGACGGTGGGGCCGGGCTGAATTTGATTTCTCCGGAAGTTATCAAGAGGCTGCAGATTCCCGATGAAGAGATCGAGAAAATAGGTACATTCCAAGGAGTGAATCCAGGAAGGAGCCAGCCCAAAGGAAAAATCACATTGCCGGTGACGTTTGGCAGGGAACTGAACTACAGAACAGAAAAGATTGTGCTTGACGTGGTCAAAATCCCCTTGCCGTATAATGGGATTCTTGGTCGCCCAGCCTTGGCAAAATTCATGGCAGCATCCCACTATGCTTACAACACGCTGAAGATGCCGGGGCCGATGGGTGTCATTTCCATCAATTCCGACAAGAAGGACACAGTTATATGCGTTGACAAGCTCTACAGAGACGCGGTTGCAGTAGAGGCAGCCAAGGCGTCAGCTCCCGCCAAGGAAAAGAAAAGCAAGAAGTCTGGAAAGACCTCTGACAAGAGCTCCGGGAAGCGCACCTCTTCGGAGAGCTGTGCGCCCGTTGAAGACTTGCCGGAGAGCTCTACCGGCAAGAAGTCCAAGGCCTCTCTACCAGCAACGAAGAAGGTGCTGGCAAAGGAGGATGGCACTGACGGTACCTTCACCATCAGTGCCACCCTTGACAGCAAATAGGAAAGCACGCTCGTTTCCTTCTTACGGGCGAATGTCGATGTGTTTGCATGGCGACCATCTGACATCCCCGGTGTTCCCAGGGAGGTAATTGAGCACCACCTTGCCGTCTGTCCTCATGCTCGGCCCGTCAAGCAGAAGGTTAGGAAACATGCTTTGGAACAGCAATAGTTTATTGCCGAGGAAATCAAGAAACTTGAAGCAGCAGGCTTGGTTAGAGGTGTACTACATCCAACTTGGTTGGCAAACCCAGTTGTGGTGTGCAAAGCAAATGGGAAGTGGAGACTTTGTATTGATTACACTGATATCAACAAAGCATGTCCAAAGGATCCTTTCCCTTTGCCGCGCATTGATCAAATTGTGGACTCTACTTCTGGCTGTGATTTGCTCTCCTTCCTTGATGCATACTCTGGATACCATCAGATATGCATGGCCAAGGAAGATGAGGAGAAAACCGCATTCATTACTCCATGTGGCACATACTGCTTCGTGCGTATGCCTTTCGGGTTAAAGAGTGCTGGTTCAACATTTGCAAGAGCAGTCCAAATTGATTTTGAGCCCTAGCTGCACAGGAATGTGGAAACATATATGGATGATATTGTGGTCAAAACCAAGGACAAATCAACACTCATTCAAGATTTGGAAGAAACATTTGCAAATTTGCGCAAGATCAATTTGAAACTCAACCCCGAGAAGTGTGTGTTTGGCGTTCCATCTGGCAAGCTCCTTGGGTTCTTTGTATCTCAACATGGAATTGAAGCAAATCCCGACAAGATCAAGGCAATTGAGCAGATTCAAGCACCAAAAAGCGTCAAGGATGTACGGCGTCTTGCCGGCTGCGTTGCTGCCTTAAGTAGATTCATTTCAAGATCTGCTGAGCGTGCCCTGCCATTTTTCAAGATTTTGAAAAAGGCAGGTCCAATGAAATGGACCCCAGAAGCGGAGGCCACGCTGCAAGACTTGAAAAGATACCTCTCCTCTGCGCCAACGCTAGTTGCGCCTAGACCACAGGAGCCGTTGCTGCTATATATAGCGGCGACAAATCAAGTGGCTAGTGCTGCATTAGTAGCCCAGAGGGAAGTCATTGACGAGGAAGCGACAGCGGTAAGCCCACCCAACGACAAACCAGAATCTTCTCTGGCAAGGTCTGGTGCTGATAAATCGAAAGCAGCGCAAACAAATGAAGCCAGTCAACAAGTTGTGCCGAAGAAGAAAGTGGTGCAGCGGCTAGTTTATTTTGTTACTTCCCTCCTGCAGGGGGCTAGATCAAGATATTCTGGGGTGCAAAAATTGCTTTTCGGCCTCCTCATGGCCTCGAGAAAGCTGCGTCACTACTTCCAAGCACATGAGATCACCATCGTCACTCGCTTTCCGTTGCAACGCATTTTGAGAAATCCAGATGCAACCGGCAGGATAGTAGAGTGGGCGTTGGAATTGTCAAGCTTTGCACTCAAGTTTGAGAGCACATCAACCATTCAGAGCAGAGCCTTGGCGGAGTTCATTGCAGAATGGACGCCAATGCAAGACGAAGAGATTCAAGAGACATCTCTCCCCGGCAAAGAGACAGCTAAAGAATGGATCATGTACTTTGACGGTGCTTTCTCGCTGCAAGGCACCGGTGCCGGAGTGCTGCTTGTCTCACCCACCGGAGAACACCTCAAGTATGTAATTCGAATGCACTTTCCCTGGGAGCAAGCTATGAACAACACTGCCAAGTACGAAGGACTCCTTGCCGGTCTTAGGATCGCAGTGGACCTTGGAATGAAGAAATTGATCATCCGCGGTGACTCGCAGCTTGTCGTGAAGCAAGTTAATAAAGATTACCAGAGCCCATTGATGGAAGCATACGTGGAAGAAGTGAGGAAATTGGGGGAACACTTTGACGGGTTACAAACAGAGCACATCCCTCATGCGGAAAACAGCATTGCTGATCACCTGTCAAAGTGTGCCGCTCAGAAGCTACCCGTGGAACCAGGAACTTTTGTGCTCCATTTGAATCAGCCATCAGTCACTCCATCAACGCAGGCTAATAAGAGAAGAAAGTTAAATACCAGCAAGTATTTTCCGGCAGAGCTCCCAGAATCCGCCGGCGAGGATGTTGCCGGGAACAACGACGTGACTGCTGGTGAGCGGCGGCTTCGCGCAGAACCACAAGTTCTTGCTGCTGAGGCAAGCGCTCCCACGACCGAAGAGATGCCTTTGGTCCTTGTCGTCGAGCCACAGGCTCCGGCATGGGCACATCAGATAGTTCGTTTCCTTCAAACAGGAGAACTTCCCGACGAGCAAGAAGAAGCCGAGAAAGTGGCCCATCAATCGAGTATGTATCAGTTCGTGGATAATGAGCTATACAGAAAGAGACTGAATGGTGTAAAATTGAGGTGCATCTGCCGGGAAGATGGACTAAAGCTGTTGGCAGAAATACATGGAGGCATATGTGGCTCTCACATAGGATTAAGAGCACTTGCCGGCAAAGCTTTCCGGCAAGGCTTCTATTGGCCCACTGCACTCCAGGATGCAACTGAGCTAGTAACCAAGTGTGAAGCATGCCAGTTCCATTCCAAGAACATACATCAGCCAGCTCAAGTTCTTCACACCATCCCTCTCTACTGGCCTTTTTCGGTCTGGGGGCTCGATATCTTGGGCCCCTTTCCCCGTGCTAACGGGGGCTTTGAGTATTTGTACGTCGCCATCGACAAGTTCACAAAGTGGCCTGAAGTGGAGCCAGTGAGGAAGGTGACAGCACAGTCGGCTGTCAAGTTCTTCAAAGGATTGGTTTGTCGGTTCGGGGTTCCTAACAGAATCATCACCGACAACGGCACACAGTTCACGAGCCGCACCTTCATGCAGTACACCCAAGACCTTGGCAGCAAAATCTGTTTTGCGTCCGTTGCTCCCCCGAGAAGCAACGGCCAAGCGGAAAGGGCAAATGCTGAAGTGCTGTGTGGCCTCAAGACAAGGACCTTTGACAAACTACGCGAGTGTGGAAGACGCTGGATTGATGAGTTGCCGGTGGTTCTTTGGTCACTCAGAACGACACCAAATCGAGCTACCGGCAAACGCCCTTCTCCCTAGTCTATGGTGCAGAAGCGGTGCTCCCCATGGAACTCATATACGGGTTGCCTCGAGTGCTCGCCTATGATGAGGCAGAGCAAGAGCAGTTGCGACAAAATGATGCAACGCTCCTTGAGGAAGATCGTCTTCGGGCGGCTGTGCGAGCTGCACGCTACCAGCAAGCCTTGCGCCGCTATCATAGCCGCAAGGTGCACGCCCGAAGCCTTGAGGAAGGTGACCTTGTTCTTTGGCGTGTTCAGTCCGCCAAGAGATCAAACAAGTTGTCGCCGAAGTAGGAAGGCCCTTATCGGGTAGTACGAGTCACCAGACCCGGCACAGTCTGTCTGGAGACCGAACATGGCATTCAAATGCAAAACTCATGGAACATCAAGCATCTTCGCAGGTTCTACCCATAAGGCGCGGTTGCCGGGCCTCCCGGCAACCCCTTTTGTACAAGCTTTGTCGACAAGACTTGTAACCCTTTGTACAAAGCCAGGCGCAGAACCTGTGCATATGTGAATAAAGCTAAGTGTTTCACAACTTCCTGTTAAATTACATATTTACTTATGTATGGATACATGCAATGCCATGTTACATTTTAGTTTGTATAAAATGATTAACCGTCAAGGTTCCCAGACCATTATTTTCTCTTCTTTCTTCTCAAAGGAAAGAAGGTTCCCTCGCGTACAAGTTTCCCGGGGGGAGTATGGTGTGGGTGCTACCTAATGGCGTGCAAGTGATCATTTCACATGACAAGAACACAAGAAAAAGATAAGTGGAAAAACTTTGAAACAAATTTCTTGTTACGTTTGTAGCTTCCCTTGAATGATTTAGTCCTTGTATGAAAAACCTGCACGCGAAGGAACCTTGTCGCGATCGGCTTGCGCTCTAGCTTCGCCTCGAGTCCGCTCGGCGAGCTTAGTAGCTGCGTTCCGGCCCGGCAAGTTACCTTGCCGGTGGCGGCGTTTCCAGCAGGCTGCTAAGGACCTGTTCCTCAAAGCGCTCGCGGCAAGCGTGCGCACCGGCAAGTATCCGAGATAGCGTAGGGAACACAATCATACGAAGGCAAAATAAAACAAGGGAAACAACATACATTCGTCTATCAGCACGAGTTATATTACATCACAGAGGTAGCCCGGGTCTAACTTAAGGATCGAATGTATTTTTACATGGCAGCATAACGATGGATATAACGACAAGTTTAATCCCGTCGATCACCCTGGATCCTGGGAATAAGGAGGACCTTGTCGGCAAGAGGAGCAGCAATCTTGTCGGCAGCAGTCACGTCGGTGTTCTCCGGTAGCTTCCTGAAGACCCCGGAGAGATCAAGGCCGGGATTGCGATGAGCAATCTTGAGCAGCACCCTGTATACAGCTTCATGTGGAAACTTCCGAGATTCGTCAGCAAATGAAGCGGACATGTCCTCGTGACATGTCTCCAAGGCGTCGATAAGGCCCTCGAAGAATTTGGTCAGTCTGACACTGGTGGCCTCCTTGTCATTAAAAGTGAAGCCCCAGCTCTTCATGTCCATGATGGCGATCTGGGAAGAGATGCGCTCAGCGGCATTAACAAGCCTGCCGGTCCAGAGGGAAAGGTTATGATGTAGTTTGGTGTAGTTGTTTTCAGCATCCCTCTTCAGGGCTTCCTCCTTCTCCAGCTTCTCCGTCAAGACCCTCTCCCTCTCCTTGGCAGATTCCAAATCCATTACCAAGGTGGCCAAGTGAGATTTCAGATCACCAGTAGCCTTGGCAGCGGCATCAAGATCTTGGTTCTTGGACGACAGCTGCGTCTGCAGGTCCCCTAGAGTGCGGGCTACCTTCAGTGCTTCGCCCTTGAGAGCCTCGATTTCTTTACTGTTTTCGGCAAGGTCTTATTTTAATTTGGCCACTTGGGATTCTAATTCTGTCTTGGCGGAGGCGGCGGCGGCAGCCTCGTCAAAAGCCTCCTTAAGCTTGGCAGTGTTCTCCAAGGCTTGGGTTTCGATGGATTTCTTGTGCCCATCTTCCAGCTCTTGGGTTCATTGCTTAAGCAGTGTCTCAATTTCTTTGTCTTTGCCGCGGAGTGTGGCAGCATGGGCCTCTTCGCGAGCGGCAAGATCCTTATCTCTGGCGTCGAGCTGCGCTGCACGCTCTGTCAGCTTGCCGTCCAAAATTGCCGCATCTTTCTTAGAAGCGGCAAGCTCTTCTTCCCGGTCTCTGAGGACGCGAGACTGCTGATTGTACCATGCACGCAGCTCGTTCGCCTTCTCTTTCAGCTTTAGGTCAATCAGATCTGCAGCCTTGCGTTCTTCCTGGACTCTGTTCCATCTTTGGCTGTAGCTCTCTTGGATGCCCTTGAACCCGACGGCCATGATTTCCATGAAGGCGAGATCATCAGCATTGTCGGTAGCATCAGTGGCCTCAAAGGTCCTTTGGGTCAGAGGGAGCAGGATTCGAGCTATTTCTTCGTCAAAATTGGGCCCCATAGTACCGGACGAACTGGGGGCTCCAGGCTCATGTCGAGAAGTGGTCAACGCCAAGCTGCTTGACGGGACCTGCAAGGTGGGTGCCGCTGGTTGGTTGTCGGGGTTCGGCGCATCGATGTTGGTGGACGCCTTCTCCACATCCATCCTGGTGGGGTCGGACGTATCACCAGAAGTTCTCTCAGGCCCCTCGGGAACCTCTCTGATATCCTCGGAGGCTTGTGCAAGGCTCTCTGTAGCGGCAATCTTGGCGGCCTCATCAGCGGTGTCCTTTGCAATATTAGCTACTTCCACAAGGACTTCGCCTTCTTCGGGGGAGGCTAGAGCTATGGATTGAGGGAAGAGCAGGGACAAAATGAGATTCAAAATTATGAATCAAGTTCAAGAAAATGAAAAAAATTCTATGAGAGATGCGTGGAGACAAGAGGATTACCCATTGGTGTTTGTTGAGGAAGGGCATCTCCTTCCCCGGCAACTTGCATTACCGGCACGCGGTCATCGGCAGCTCCGTTTGTCGGAGTAGCCTCCGCACGAACAGGCTCATCGGTGGAGGCCCTTGTCAGAGAAGCACTCTCCGGAACAGTGGTTGACGGGGGAGCTTCGGTAGGATCTGCCTCTTGGCGTTCTTCGTCTTGGCGGGCCTCCCCATCCCTTCATCGGGCTCAGTAAAAGGAACTCCAGTGCTGGTACTGGCGGGAGGCATCTGCACCAAGTCCTTGCGCGGGAGGCTGGACTGGGGTCTAGTAACAATGTTTTCAGCCATTGCAACCCCCTGCCCAACACTTGTCGTAGGGTCTTGTGCTGCTGCGAACCTGGCTCATTTTGACTGGTGCACGAGTGGTTCTGGGTCTCTATCAACACAAAAGAAGTCAAGTCAAAATGACGATCAGATGAAATAAAGACTTAATGGAGGCGAGCAAAATTGCTTACTCCTTCTCCTCCTCAGACTCGCCAAGGACGTTGAAATCGTACATCATTGGCGGGGGCGAATCTCTTGCCCTCTTGAATGACGGGGAAGGTGAACCCGCCGGATGAGTGGATGCAACTTCCTCGACAACCTCTTGCCGGGGGATGAAGGCTGAGTTCGGGGACGCCGAGTTGATTGCAGGCATACCTCTTCTTGGCGGCCAGTCTTTGTGGTCGTCTTCTTCACCGTAGGGCCAGCTCCTGGAGAAGAAGCATGTACCGGCTCTTGGCTGACCGCCCTCCGAAGACAGCGCTTCTTCTTCAGGGCTCGAGGGCCTTCTTCCTCTTTAGGCTCTCCGGCAACCTCAGTCCCGGCAACCTTAGCTTCGGCAGTCCCATCCCCAGCAGGTGTTTCTTGTTGCTCTTCGGCGGCCTCTTCCTCGGGGTGCTCTTCATCATCATCCTCAGCTACCGCGGTGCCAGAACTGCCTGCCGCGTTAATTCTCGCGATCTCTGCGGCCTTGCTGGCAATATACACCAGTTCTTCATCTCTGGTTGCCCGGATGAGGTCCGTTTCCTTCCGGGAAGCTTTCTCCATTAGATTAGAAGCCCACTCTAATTCAATCTCCAAGGGGGGCAGCTGCCAGTCGGCTTTGACTCCGTGAGCATCGCAGTCTGGCATCATTGCCACAATGGAACCCTTGGCGGAGTTGATGTGCAGCGGAACAACCCCATCCGACAAATGGAATGTGTCGGTTTTTGGGAAAAGCTGCTTGCAGAGGCAGGCGTGCTCCATTACTGTCAAATTGTTACCGGTCCCAGGGAACAACGCATGATATGAGCAGTGCCCCGATAATCCCAGGTGGGCCTCTCCCTCTTCTGCAGTGGTGCAATGCATCACCGGAGGAAATCAGCGCCAACCATCTCTATGATCAGCTTGGCGGCCTTGAAGCGAGCGATTATGTTTAGTGCCGGGCAAAGCATCTTGTCAGTTGCGCCAAAGTGACTCCAATTCTTGCCGCGCTCGACTTTCACTATCCGCGGCAAGCAGAATTGAGGGAAATCCTTTTTCCTGGATCCAGCACCATTCTGCCCTCCATTCATCCCACTTAAGGTGGAGCTGCCCAGGAAGATATTCACCCTTAGTTTTGGCTCTGGGGATCCATGTTATGCTGCCGGAGAGTGATTTGTCCTCAATCCGAGGAATAAAGAAATGGCGGAACAGATCTACGTTGGGGGCGACTCTGACAAAGTTCTCGCACAGATGAGCAAAAATCGCTATGCAAGTCAGCGCATTCGGGGTGAAATCTAGCAGCCTGAACCCGAAGCTAAACATCATCGCGCTGAAGAAGTCTGAGAATGGAGGAACCTGACCGCAGTAAAAGTAGGCATAGAAGAATGGGTATGAATCTGACGAAACCTTGTAACCCTCAGGAAGCACCACGGGGGCCTTGTGGTCCTTGGTGTCTCTTCCCCACATGTACGCGTACCTTCTGATCAACTCGTTGCCATCCAATGAGCACGGCGAGAAGATCGCGTGTTCCCTCCACCGCTTCTCCAGCTCTTCCAACGCTTTCTTCTTCTCCTTTGCCTTGGGGTTGAGCGGCTTGGCGGGCTTCTTCCCCACTGCGTCAGATCTCTTGGGCGCCATCAGGGCTCGGGGAGGAGGAAAGGGGTCGAGCAGGGATGCGAATCGGCGGCGGCGGTGGCGGGAGCGGTTCTGGCGAGAGGAGGAAGATGAAGCAGGGGAAAGACAGGGGCGAATGAGCAGCGCCTCATCGCGGTTGCCTTTTTATGGGGAAGGCGTGAGGGGGCTGGCTCTTCACTGTTTCACCCAAGCAGCGCTTTTATAGGCGCACTACCGCAGATAACCGCAATAGTCCACGTTCCCACGTCCCGCATTTAATGCACGGATGGGACGTGCGTCAGCCAAAAACCATCATGACGAAAAATTACAGCGGCAATTTTCCCACCGCGTGTCTGTGCATTGTTTGGGCCTAGCCCAACGACGCTACGGACGCGCGTATGGCCCAGGCCCGGGGGCTCCTGTCGGTGCATAAAACATGGGTATTTTATACCCTGACTTATGCACAGACAGTAGTAGCCTCCTTAATGGCCAGGCTTGTCGGGGAATCGCCAAAAGCAAGAACCAAGCCCCCGTTATAGAAGCAACTAAGAAGAAGATCAAGACGAAGCATCAACAAGTACTTAATTGACGACGAAGGTGAAGATATTTCTTGCCGGCAAGATCTCGGCCGGCAAGGCGAAGACCCGGCAAGCTCCATGCCGGCAAGCCTTTTCCAACACATCAGCGCTCCACCTCACCGAGAGGCCCGTCGCTAATCGATGCGGTGTCGACCGTGTAGGCTGGTTGGTAGGGTTTGTCGGGACACATGTCAGCACGCTGGGAGAAGATTTGCCTTTAATGACACCCGTACAGAAGGCGTGTCAAGCAAATAGGAGGTAGCTGGGCGAGCGGTGCAGAAACCTTGCCGGGGCTCCTCCCCCACATGACACCTAACGGAGCATTAAATGTTTTTGTCCTAAACTGGCAGAGTTAGGCATGATAGCACTGTTTGCTATCAAATCAGCTTGTAATTACTGTTTTGCCACTGTGGTAACCCCTTGAGCTATAAAAGGAGGCCCAGGGCAATGTTTACGAGGATGGACCCTTTGCACAACTCACACGCGTAGCTGCTTCTTCCGCCACCTTGCCGGGGAAGCGCTCCTTGCAATTGTGCTCGTACACACTCAATACACCAAAGCAGGAGTAGGGTATTACGCTTCACAAGTGGCCCGAACCTAGGTAAATATCCTTGCACCATCTGTTGACTCTGCTCTTTGTGCATGCAGATCTCCCTAGCTGAACCACAAGGGGCTAGATGGCCCCATAGATGGTCGTACCCACGACACGGTCTAGGATTGAAATTACCCCTATAAGCATTGTTGTTGAAGTTATTTCTAGAGACAAAATTCACATCAATAGCATCATTATTTTGCTTAATCAAGGTAGACAATGGCACATCATTAGGATCAACATGAGCACTTTTACTAGCAACCAATTTCATAAGAGCATCCATCTTATCACTCAAAGTATTAATTTCTTCAACAGAATTTACCTTCTTACCAGTTGGAGTTCGTTCAGTGTGCTGTTGAGAATAATTTGTCATAATATTGTCAAGAAGTTTTGTAGCTTCTCCCAATGTAATTTCCATAAAAGTACCACCTGCGGCAGAGTCTAGCAAATTTCTAGAAACGAAGTTTAGTCCCGCATAAAAAATTTGTATGATCATCCATAAACTTAAACCATGTGTTGGGCAATTTCTTATCATTAATTTCATTCTCTCCCAAGATTGTGCAACATGCTCATGTTCAAGTTGCTTAAAATTCATAATTTGATTTCTTAAAGAAATAATCTTAGCGGGAGGAAAATACTTGGCAATAAAAGCATCCTTACACTTATCCCAAGAATCAATACTATTTCTAGGCCAGGATGAAAACCAAGTTTTAGCACGATCTCGTAGTGAGAATGGAAATAATTTTAATTTGACAATATCATTATCCACATCTTTTTTCTTTTGCATATCACAAAGCTCAACGAAAGTATTTAGATGGGATGCAGCATCTTCATTAGGACTACCAGAAAATTGTTCTTTCATAACAAGATTAAGCAAAGCAGTATTAATGTCACACGACTCAACACTACTGGCGGGAGGAGCAATAGGAGTACTAATAAAATCATTATTATTAGTATTGGAAAAGTCACACAATTTTGTGTTTTCTTAAGACATCACGATGAAGCAAGCAAACTAGCAAACAAGCAAATAGAATTTTTTTATGTTTTTGTACAAAAAATTATAAGTGGGGGAGATGAAAACGAGAGGCAAATGCAAATAAAAAGGCAAATAAAATAAATGCAAGTGAATGATAGTTTGTGCAAAGGTACTTGGTAATTTTGATGATGTCTCCCCGGCAACGGCGCCAGAAATTCTTCCTGCTACTTGTAGACTGCGTTACTATTTCCCCGAAGAGGAGAGGATGATGCAGTATAGTAGAGATAAGTATTTCCCTCAGTTAAGAACCAAGGTTATCAATCCAGTAGGAGAACCAAGCAAAATCCCGTTAAACGCACCTGCACACACAAAAGCAAACACTTGCACCCAACGCAGATAAGAGGGTTGTCAATCCTCTTAGCGGTTATTTGCAAGGATTAATTCTGATAGTGATAGATAGATAAACTAAAATACTAAATAAAATAAAAGTAAATAAATTGCAGCAAAGTATTTTTGGTTTTAATATATGATAAAAGTAGACCCGGGGGCCATAGTTTTCACTAGAGGCTTCTCTCTCGAACACATAGCATACGGTGGGTAAACAAATTACTATTGGGCAATTGATAGAAAAGCAAATAATTATGACAGATTCATGGCAATGATCATGTATATAGGCATCACGTCCAAGACAAGTAGACCGACTCCTGCCTGCATCTACTACTATTACTCCACCCATCGACCGCTATCCAGCATGCATCTAGGGTATTAAGTATGAAACAGAGTAATGCCTTAAGCAAGATGACATGATATAGACAAAGTAAACTCAAGCAATATGATTAAACCCCATCTTTTTATCCTTAATGGCAACAATACAAATACGTGTAATGCCCTTTCTGTCACTGGGATTGAGCACCGCAAGATTGAACCCATCACAAAGCACCTCTCCCATTGCAAGATAAACCAATCTAGTTGGCCAAACCAAATTGATAGATCGGAGAGAAATACAAAGCTATAATAATCATGCATAAAAGAGTTCAGAGAAGACTCAAATATTTCTCATGAATAATCTAATCATAAACTCACAATTCATTGGATCCCAACAAACACACCGCAAAAGAAGATTACATCAGATAGAACTCCAAGAACATCGAGGAGAACATGGTATTGAAGATCAAAGAGAGAGAAGAAGCCATCTAGCTACTAGCAATGGACCCGTAGGTCTATGGTAAACTACTCACACATCATCAAAGGGGTAGCACGGTTGATGAAGAAGCCCTCCGTGATCGATTCTCCCTCCGACAGAGTACCGGAAAAGGCCTCCAGATGGGATCACGGAAGAACAGAGGCTTGCGGCGATGGAAAGGTTTTTTCTTCTGTCTTTTTTGGTATATTGGGAATATTTGGGAATTTATAGCGCTGGAATTAGGTCAGGAGGGGCTACGAGGGGCACATAAGCCTGGGGGGCGCGCCTACCCCCCTATGCACGCCCTCCAGGCTTGCCGCCTCCTCGTGGCTCCTCTGGTCTTCTCCCGAAGCTTCGTGGGTCTCTTCTGGTCCAGAAAAAATTAAACCAAAGTTTTTTTTTCTCGTTTGGACTCTTTTTTATAATGATTTTCTGAAAAGACAAAAACAAGCAAAAAACAGCAACTGGCACTGGGCACTGGGTTAATAGGTTAGTCCCAAAAAATGATATATAATTGCATATAAAACATCCAAGATTGATACTATAATAGCATGGAACAATAAAAAATTATAGATATGTTGGATACGTATCAGTCCACTTCTTCGCCTTGCTCATCGATGGGGACGCCCTTCTTGACGTCTGCAAGGCCCTCGGCAGTCAAAAAATGCCCTTGCACAAGACTCAGAGCCTTTAAGGCTCTGGCCCTGGCAGATGACTCCTTCCAATGCATAATGAACGTAAGGCTTGGAGAAGCCAAGTGGACAGGCCGGGGACATCAACCGGAGCAAGTGTGTCCAGCCACATTGATGCGGAGCATCCCGTGGTCATCCCCATGGACTCATCTACGTCACCTCAAGTGCCACAAGGACCAATGACTCGAGCACGTGCGAGAGCTTTCGAAAACGAGGTGACATCACTCCTTACACAACTCCCATATGACGCACGCGAGACATGGATGCTACCTCAATCCGAAACACTATGTGTGCTTAGGTACCAAGAGGACCCTCTCGGAGAAGCCCGGGACAATGGACGAGTCGGCAAGTCCACGGACGAAGAGGACCATCGAAGAAGGTCGCCGAAGGCCTACAGGGCCCGGACATCCGGCCCCAAGCCCGGACATCCGGCCCCAAGCCCGGACATCCGGCCCCTGGGAACAACAGCAGCAGCCCGACCCCTACAGCAGATGAGCTACAGGCGCCGGACATCCGGCCGGCCGCCCGGACATCCGGCCCGTGCAGCCCGGACATCCGGCGCCCGCCCGAAAATCCGGCACATACCAACAGTACGCAACAGAAGTTTGACCCCTTCAGCCCGGACATCCGGCCAACCCGCCGGACATCCGGCTCTTCGTGAGCCGCCAGACATCCGGCCTGGAGCCCGGACATCCGGCCCGACGCCTGCGCAACTTCGGCCCTCTAGCCCTTTTTCCTCTCCTTTTCCGCCCCAAGTTGTACTAGCACTATATAAAGACCTCTTCCTCCTCTATCTAGGGTTAGCATTGTGATAGCTCGTTTTGGAGATAGAGCTTTGCTCATCCACTTGTACCGCTACTCCATTGGAGATCAAGGCCTCCTCGGAGAAGATCCCTCAAGTGGATTCAAGACCCCCATCGTGGGAAGGATCGTCAAGATCGTCAAGACCTCAATTCCTCACGGATTGGGAAGAACTACCCTTTTGTACCCTCTTTTGTTGACTTTGGATCGTGAACCTCGTTATGTGTATGTGGATCTAGCACATGTGTGACTGGATCTAGTTGATTTGAGTGTTTCTCTCGTGTTTCCGCTCGTGTTTTCCCTCGTGTTCTTCGTGTTCTTCGCGGGATCCGCTCCAATCGTGAAAGATCGACACCGTTAGGGTTCCACACTACATCATCTTGGTATCATGAGCCACGTTGATCACGATTTTGGAGCCTTCCCCATAGTTTTCTAGCCTGATTTTGGTTTGTTTTGTTCCAATTTCGAAAATCCCCACAAAAATAGCCATACCAAATTTTTTTGTGATCTGTGAGTTTGATGAGATTTTGTTGATTTTGATCCATGGATTTGCTTGGTTTCGAGTGGATCTAGCATTCCCCATCTTTTTTTCCCCAATTCCATCCACAAATTCACCCGAATTTTGTCCTAAAATCCACAATTTTCCGTCTGTTCTTCGAGTTCATCCGCAGGATCCAGACCCCGGACATCCGGCCCGACAGCCCGGACATCCGGTGACCCGGACATCCGGCCATCAGGCCCGGACATCTGGCCCCTGTGCACTAGCATGCCAACACTTCGTAGTTTCTTTTGATCTTCGCCCTTCCCACCGATTCTTCCGCCAACCCTCGAGCCCCTACATCACCGCTTCCGCCAACCACCACTATGCCACTTTGTGTTATTTGAGATTTTGAGTTGTGGGTTTTCCGTGTCCTAGTGTGTTTCGGCTATCTAGGCTCGGTTCGACATCGACATCGCCGCCGCTCATCATCGCCTCAGACTCGTCATCGACAACACCATCTCCACCATCGTGATATCCTAACCGTAAGCAAGGACGGTAACATCGACGACACCTTTGTCATCTCCTTGCCATTGCATTGTGCGACCTCGAGACCATCTTTTGCGTAGCTTTCCTACGAGACTAGCCATTTGAGTATTGCCTGGCAATGATTCTTGTGCACATTAGTGATTCCGTTCTGCATAGCTATCATAGCGTGCATAGATACTCATATCATATCTTGTGCCAAATTGTGTTCCCGCATATACATCATTGCTACCATCGTGAGAGCATTTCGCATAAGTGGCCAAAAGGACGAGAGCAAAAGAAAGAAAGCTTTTAAGCAAAAGAGAAAGAGCAACAAGCTTGTAAGCAATAGCCAAAGCATCGCCACACTACATAGCATATTTGATCATCTTGGATCATTGTGACAAGTTCACCGGGAATCATACATATAGCTTACTTGGGATAGAAGTCGTTGCATTTTTGCTTTATAGGTTGTGCACAAGTTCGTATCCGCCTATTGAGCAATCGTGCTAGCGTCTCTCTAGTGTTGTGCAACAAGAGCATTTTCCGTGGATTCCACATTTTGAGCTCGTTCCTTGGTTGCATGACCCCATTTATCTATCTGTGCGTGTGTTTTCGTGTGACACTTTTAGCTACTGGTCTACTTGTTACACTTGCAATCTTGTGAATCTTTTTCAACATTATTGATATCTTACTTGCAAATTGCAGAAATTTTGTGCTACCATCCTAACCAAGCTCCACCAAAAGCTTTACTTGTGTAGGTGTGAGATTTGACAAGATCCGGTACCAATTGTGCTATTTCCATAATACCATTTCGAGTGATCATTGATCCATTTTCAACATCGGATAAAGTACATTTGGTCTAGTTCTTTCCTTTCTTCCACTCACATATTTGCTTGTAATGATGGATAGGCCAACCACTTCTTCCAATCCTCTATTCATCGAGCAAGACGAGGAACCGAACGACTACGTCACCAAACAACACCTATTCGGCGCACAAAGAGCTTTGCATCAAGAGAATGAAGCATTGGGCGACCGCATTGACCAACTCACCACCGACTTGCGACAATCCGAGCAACATACAAGAGACTACTTCGACACATCGATGGCATCTCTCAAGGACGACATACGAACCATGATGGCCAAACGCTCTTCTTCCACTTCGTCATCCTCAAGACGGCGCCATTCAAGTCGATACTCTTCCGACACGTCTTCGACTGCAAGTCCTCCATGAGCTCGTCCGCATCGTCGCCAAGACCATGAAGATCACCAAGCTTCACAAAACCCATTTCATGGCAACGGTTTACAAGACCGCCTCCGGGAACGTGAACGTCTACATCGACAAGCTAGGGATCAAATGGACCAAGAGCAAGCTCCACAACGCCAAGCTCACCACGAGAATCAAGACGGCGACGCCCTCCGGAAAGAACAACAACATCGTGCGGAACAAGCCCTTGAAGCCCAACGTGCTCTACAAGAAGCCACATGAGCCATCAATGAACGCAACCGCCGTGTGCGCGAACAAGAAGGGGCCCTCTGACGAGAGCGACAAGAGGAAGCCGCCCAACAAGAGGAGCGCCAAGAGATGAGGCACCGTGCAAGAATCCCACGCCCTCAACGCCAAGTTAATCAATCAGAGCACGAGGAACAAGCGGCTCAAGACCCTCCTCCACGGCAAGAGCGTCATCACCATCGACACCAACACAATGAAGAGCAACGCTACGGCAAGCTCAAGTTCACCATGCCCAAGTTCCACGGCGGCAACGATCCCGAAGAATATCTATCATGGGCATTGAAGGTCGACAAGATTTTTCGCCTTCACAACTACGATGAAGAAAAGAAGATCGCCATGGCATCTCTAGAGTTCCAAGACTATGTTCTCATTTGGTGGGAGCAAGTGATCGCAAGGCGTCAAGAGAAGGGCGAGCCACCCATCGTGACATGGAACCAAATGAAGGATGTCATGCGAGCTCGTTTTGTGCCTACACATTACAACCGCGACCTCTTCAAGAAACTCCAACTCCTCAAGCAAGGAACCAAGACGGTTGAAGAATACTATCAAGAAATGGAAGTTTCCATGATACGAGCCAATGTCAAGGAAGATGATGAACAAACTATGGCGCGTTTCTTGAATGGCCTTAACCATCCTATCAAGAAGATTGCCGACTTCCAACCATACTCCAACCTCCTCGAGCTAGTGCACCAAGCAACCAAGGCGGAGCGACAAGTGCAAGAGGACTACAAGTACTCCAAGTACTCTTCCAAGACCTACGGTTCATACACTCAAGCTTCAACGACAACGATACCTCCTTCAACGACTCGAGCTACATCAAGTACCGGCGACAAGCCAAGCACCAAGCAACCTTCGACATCTTCGAGTCATCTTCCTAATACTACAAGCGTCTCCAAGCAAAAGTCTTCGTCATCGACAACTCCTACGGATGCCAACAAGACAAGCGATATCAAGTGCTTCACTTGCAAGGGCCGAGGCCACAAGTCTTTCGAGTGCCCAACTCGACAAACAATGATTCTCAACGACGACGGCACCTACGACTCCATGAGCGAAGAAGAATTGGAAGCCCTCGAGCATGTGGCTATGCACCGACAAGTGAATGCAGAAGAAGATAATCAAGTGTTTTGCGACAATGATTCGAGCCCCGCTCTTGTGGTCTCCAAGGTCTTGACGCTCCACCAACATCAAGATGAAGACCAACGTTGCCACATCTTCCATACCAAGGCGGGCATCCAAGGACGTTCCGTCAAGGTCATCATCGACGGCGGAAGTTGCCACAACTTGGCAAGTGATGAGTTATGTTCCAAGCTTCAATTGGTCAAGAAGAAGCATCCTCGCCCCTACAAGGTCCAATGGCTAAGCGACTCCGGCACAATTCAAGTCGAGCACACAGTCCAAGTATCATTCAAGATCGGCGCCTACAAAGATACCTTGGAGTGTGACGTGGTTCCCATGTCCGTATGCCACATCCTACTTGGACGACCATGGCAATATGATCGAGGCGTCATCCACAATGGACGGACCAACTACTATAGCTTCAAGATGAAGGGCAAGGAATTCGTTCTTCAACCAATGTCTCCAAGTCAAGTGATCGCAGACAAGCAAGCAGCCACCCATCGTGGAGAGAAAAGTGAGCGAGCGAGCCACCAAAAAGAGAGTGAGAGCCACAAGCCAAACATGAGTGACTCCACGATGAGCGATAAGAGAGATCTAGTTCTTCTAGCTACCAAAAGAGACATGAGAGAAGTGTGTGAGAACCCATCTAGTGTCCTACACTATGTCCTATTGTGCAAAGATGAAGCGGCAAGGACTAACACTTCTCACCATCTACCTTTAGTGTTGTCTCATTTATTGCAGGAATATGCGGACGTTTCCCCGATGAGCTACCTCCGGGACTACCACCACTTCGAGGCATCGAACACCGCATTGACTTCATACCCGGCGCACCTCTACCGAACAAGGCACCATACCGCGTCAACCCCGACGAGACAAAGGAAATTCAAAGGCAAGTTCAACACCTCATCGACAATGGACATGTACGTGAAAGCCTAAGCCCTTGTGCCGTTCCGGTTATTCTTGTGCCTAAGAAAGACGGTAGTTTTCGCATGTGTTCCGATTGCCGTCCCATAAATGCTATCACCGTTCATTATCGATACCCCATTCCACGCCTTGACGATATGCTAGATGAACTTAGTGGAGCCACTATCTTCTCAAAAATTGATCTTAAAAGTGGCTACTATCAAATTCGCATCCAAGAAGGTGATGAATGGAAAACTGCTTTCAAAACCAAATTTGGCTTATATGAATGGCTAGTCATGCCTATGGGCTTATCCTAAGCACCTAGCACTTTCATGCGTGTGATGCATTATGTTCTTCGCAAATACATTGGCATATGTGTTGTGGTCTATTTTGACGATATTCTTGTTTTTAGCAAATCTCTTGAAGATCATGTTGTGCATCTTAGGGATGTTTTGCAAGTTCTTAGAAACGAGCGTCTTTATGCTAACATGGAGAAATGCATTTTCGGTGTTAACAAGCTTGTTTTCTTGGGATTTGTTGTGTCCTCTAAGGGTGTTCACATTGATGAAACTAAGATTGATGCTATTCAAACTTGGCCACAACCAACCAATTTGCTTCAAGTGCGTAGTTTCCTTGGCTTAGCAGGATTTTACCGTCGCTTTGTGAAGGATTTTAGCACCATTGCATCCCCATTGCACGCATTGAGTAAGAAGAATGCACCATTTGTTTGGGGTCCATCTCAAGATGCTGTATTTCATGAGCTTAAGAATTTGCTTACGCATGCCCCATTACTTGCATTACCCAACTTTGATAAAACTTTTGAAGTGCATTGCGACGCTAGTGGTAATGGTATTGGTGGTGTGTTAATGCAAGAGAAACGCCCTATTGCATATTTTAGTGAGAAGCTCTCCGACGCGCACCTTAATTACCCCATCTATGACAAAGAGTTATATGCATTAGTGAGAGTCTTGCATGTGTGGGAACATTATCTCCGTCCACGTGAATTTGTCATCCATACGGATCATGAAACGCTTAAGTACCTTAAGGGTCAAACTAAATTGAACAAGCGTCATGCCAAGTGGAGTGAGTTCATTGAGTCATTTCCTTATGTCATCATGTATATCAAAGGTAAGGAAAATGTTGTGGCGGACGCTCTTTCCCGCAAATGCATGTTGGTTACTCAACTTGAGTTGAATGTCATTGGCTTTGAGCACATTAAAGACTTGTATTAGCATGATGTTTCATTTGCTACTCCTTATGCCAAATGTTTGATTCACATTTCTTGGGAGCGATATTACATCAAGGATGTATATCTTATGCGTGCTAACAAACTTTGTATCCCCGAGTCTTCTCTTCGTTTGTTGCTTTTGCAAGAGGCTCACGGTGGAGGACTTATGGGACATTTTGGACGCGACAAGACATTTGCTACGCTCTCCAAGAACTACTTTTGGCCCAAGATGTTTCGTGACGTCTCACGCTACACAAACCGATGCTCTACATGCCGCAAAGCTAAGTCAAAAGCTAAATCTCATGGTCTCTATATGCCACTTCCTATTCCATATCAACCATGGGAAGATATTAGTATGGATTTTGTGCTTGGTTTGCCTAGGACTCGTAACGGAAAAGATTCGGTATTTGTTGTTGTGGACCGTTTCTCTAAGATGGCACATTTTATTCCATGCAACAAGATAGATGATGCTTCACATGTTGCAAATCTCTTTTGTAGGGAAATCTTGCGTCTACATGGAGTGCCAAAGACTATTGTATCGGACCGCGACGTCAAGTTCCTTAGCTACTTTTGGAAGACGCTATGCGCCAAGCTCGGAATCAAGCTCCTATTCTCTTCGGCATACCATCCACAAACCGACGGCCAAACGGAGGTCACGAACCGGACGCTATCGACTCTCCTCCGCGTGTTGATCAAGAAGAACATCAAGGAGTGGGAGGAATGCTTACCCATCGCCGAGTACGCCTACAATCGAGCCCAACACTCTACTACCGGCAAGTCCCCCTTCGAGGTCGTCTACGGATTCAATCCACTATCCCCGTTGGACATTCTACCGCTACCTCTACAAGAGCGCATCAACATGGACGCGAGTGCCCGAGCGAACTATCTCAAGAAGCTGCATGAAGATACAAGGCACACCATCGAGCGCCAAGTACATCGCCTCGCGACCAAGATCAACATCAACAAGCAACCCATGATATTCAACATTGGAGATCTTGTGTGGCTCCACCTTCGCAAGGACCGCTTCCCCAACGAGCGCAAGTCCAAGCTCCTACCACGTGCCGACGGACCCTTCAAGGTGCTAGCATGCTACAACAACAACGCCTACAAGATCGACATCCCACGCGACAAGTACAACGTGAGCGATATCTTCAACGTCAAGGATCTCTCTCCCTACCATGGTGCTGAGGTTTTCGATCCGAGGTCAGATCTTTCCCAAGGGGGGGAGATGATGCGGAGCATCCCGTGGTCATCCCCATGGACTCATCTACATCACCTCAAGTGCCACAAGGACCAATGACTCGAGCACGTGCGAGAGCTTTCGAAAACGAGGTGACATCACTCCTTACACAACTCCCATATGACGCACGCGAGACATGGATGCTACCTCAATCCAAAACACTATGTGTGCTTAGGTACCAAGAGGACCCTCTCGGAGAAGCCCGGGACAATGGACGAGTCGGCAAGTCCACGGACGAAGAGGACCATCGAAGAAGGTCGCCGAAGGCCTACAGGGCCCGGACATCCGGCCCCAAGCCCGGACATCCGGCCCCTGGGAACAACAGCAGCAGCCCGACCCCTACAGCAGATGAGCTACAGGCGCCGGACATCCGGCCGGCCGCCCGGACATCCGGCCCGTGCAGCCCGGACATCCGGCACCCGCCCGAAAATCCGGCACATACCAACAGTACGCAACAGAAGTTTGACCCCTTCAGCCCGGACATCCGGCCAACCCGCCGGACATCCGGCTCTTCGTGAGCCGCCAGACATCCGGCCTGGAGCCCGGACATCCGGCCCGACGCCTGCGCAACTTCGGCCCTCTAGCCCTTTTTCCTCTCCTTTTCCGCCCCAAGTTGTACTAGCACTATATAAAGACCTCTTCCTCCTCTATCTAGGGTTAGCATTGTGATAGCTCGTTTTGGAGATAGAGCTTTGCTCATCCACTTGTACCGCTACTCCATTGGAGATCAAGGCCTCCTCGGAGAAGATCCCTCAAGTGGATTCAAGACCCCCATCGTGGGAAGGATCGTCAAGATCGTCAAGACCTTAATTCCTCACAGATTGGGAAGAACTACCCTTTTGTACCCTCTTTTGTTGACTTTGGATCGTGAACCTCGTTATGTGTATGTGGATCTAGCACATGTGTGACTGAATCTAGTTGATTTGAGTGTTTCTCTCGTGTTTCCCCTCGTGTTTTCCCTCGTGTTCTTCATGTTCATCGCGGGATCCGCTCCAATCATGAAAGATCGACACCGTTAGGGTTCCACCCTACATCACACATGGATGTACAGACCCCCTGTGCAGCCGACTTCAATCGCTCTAGCAGGCTGATGGTCTGCCCTAGTCGGTCCTCGAGCACAGCCAGACTCCTATCCAACTGTCCTGGATTAGCGACAGTGGACAGGGCGTCGGCCAATCGGGCATTCTCAGCTCCCACATCCGGACAAATGTTCTTCTCTTCCAAGAGAAAAGAAAAATCAGACAAAGGTTCTTCTCCTCCGAGAGAAAAGACTCACCAGACAGACATCGACTAGAGAAGTGCAAACGGTCAACAAGGTGCAACCTAAAGGAAGCAAGGCTCTCCCCAAGCTGGGTCATAGCCGCCTGGTGCTCTGCACTCAGGTTGGAATGCTCCCGGACTAGATCATCGAAGTTGCCTTAAACTCGATCATTGATCTCGTGGATAAGCTTGGTCTTCCTCATGAGGTCTTCCATGATCTTCTCCTGATTCCAAGCGATCTCCACCAACTTCTTGGCCTCCCAGAGGGTCTCATCATAGTCCTTCTTCGAGTTATCCAATGCCGTAATGCAGAAGTGGCAGAGGAAAAAAACCTTCACTTCCACCTGTGGAGCAAAAGTGGTACTCCCCGCTGGATTTGTATGTGAATTTCCTTAGGTACTCGCCCATAGCTATGCCACGCAAGGGTAAAAAGGAGACATGACGAATGTCAACTTTCCTAAGGAAAATCATTCCCCGACCGCTGCACGCGCCATGCCCTGGCAGCCACGTATACTTCTAAGTGCATCTAGTGCCACCCCTTGTTGGTTTTGGAGTATTGATGACAAACTTGGTTGTGGGACTAATGTGTTTGTGAGATTCACAGGAGAACACAGGTAGAAGTCCCTATTGACTCAGTTTACCCATCAAAGATGACCCCTAAAAATGTATGAAGACATTGAAGACAATGGTGGTTCTCGAAGACATTCATGTTGAAGATAATGGTTCATGAAGATATTCACTTGAAGCCAATGGAACGCGAAGACTTAGTATTTTGGTAGTTTCATTTTATTCTTTCTTGAGTCATAGGAACCACCGTACTGCTAAGTGGGGTCGAGGTAAACAAAGTCAGAAACTGACGTGATGCTCAACCTAAAATCCTATGTCTTCGAGCGAAGACATATGAGAGAAAACCTCTTCCAGAGCTGGTTGAGTTAACTTTGCTTGGAGCCCAAGTAAAGCTGCCACGTGTGTTGGGATTCGACCATTGGACACGTGTCAGTTCCCAAATGACCCAGGGTCATTTTGGACAAATCATGTCGGGTTGCCTCCTGGCAATAAATAGCTACCCCCTTCCACCATAAGTTGGTGGCTACTCCGAGAGAACTACACGGCTTTTGTCGTTTGAGAGCAACCCACCTCCAAAGCCTTTGAGTGAGAATCCTTGCGAGGACAAACCCGAAACACCCAGAGCCCAAAGTGATTGAGCATCACTGAAGATATTCTGTTCTGAGTGAACCGAAGGCTTATTACACTTGAAGACTGTGATCTTCCATCCAGTTAGGCATCGCGTTCTGAGCATCCAAGAGTCATTGTGGATTGCCGGTGAACGAAGTCTGTGAAGGTTTGGAAGTCTACCTTGAAGACTTACCAAAGTGATTTGGCGAGATCTGCGGGTCTTAGCTCAAGGGGAATAAGGTGAAGACGTGGTCTTCTGAGTTCAATCTCAGCCTCCCTAACCAGACATACAACTGTCATAGCAGTTGGAACTGGTCAAACAAATCATTGTCTTCCCCGAGCTACTGGTTCTATCCTTTCACTCCCTTACTCACTGTTTCATACTGTGAAGCCTTTGCATGCCTGATTGCGTTTGAAGATATTGCTTGAAGCCATTCATCTGTTTACCGTTCTATCTTCATGCTTCTTGTGTTTATGTTCAACACATGCATGTATGTATGATGTCTATGCATACCATATCTATTCATCTTATCCATAATCATTGATAGATCTTGCTCTGCTTCCGCTTACTTTGAAGACATTGCTTGTTTTTGAAGCCTTTCATAAAAATCGTTTATTCACCCCCTCTAGTCGATAACTAGCACTTTCAATTGGTATCAGAGCAAGGTGCTCCCTTGTTCTTTGTGATTCCGTTTAACCACCTGGAGTTTTAGCTATGTCGACTGCAGGGATAATCAAGGTTTCCGCTGCGTGCCCCGTCTTCGATGGCACTGATTACCCCTACTGGAAGAATAAGATGCGCATGCATCTTGAAGCCATTGACAATGACCTCTGGTATGTCATCAAGACCAGCGTCCCCAAGGTCGGTGAAGGTGTCACCACTGCTGATGTGAAGAGGTTCACGCAATTGGACTCAACTGCCAAGAACATCATCTGTGGTCATCTGACCAAAGGGCAGTATGGTCGTGTAAGTGCTCTGGAGTCTGTGAAGCTAGTCTAGAACTGGCTCTCCAAGGTTAACGAGGGCATCTCATCACAACGAGACTCCCGAATTGATGTCCTTCGCAATCTCTTCAATCACTTCAAGAGGCTCGAGAATGAAAATGTTTAGCTCACCTTCGATCATCTCACTGATATCACCAATGAGCTTCATGCTCTTGGAGCCACTGACATCACCAAGCATGAAGTTGTGAAGAAGCTATTGAGATCTCTTGACAGTTCATTTGACACCTTATCTTTGATGATTCAAGAGCGCCCTGACTTCAAGCAATTAGATCCTGCCGATATTCTTGAGAGGCTCAATACTCATGAATTCTAGCTATCTGAGAAGAGAGATATCTATGGTCCTAGCAATGGACGTGCCCGTGCTCTGAAGGCAAAGGCTGTATCTTCATCTAAAGACTCTGACTGCAGTTCAGATGGCCCTGAAGACTTTGGTAGAGAACTTGCAATGCTAGTGAAGAAGTTCCAGAAGTTCACCAAGAAGAACCGTTTTGGAAAGTCCTCAAAGTATGATTCCAAGAAGGGAGAGGCTTCCACTCGTGACTACAAGAAGAGAACTTGCCACAAATGCAAGAAGCCAGGCCACTACATGGCTGAATGTCCTCAATGGGAGAAGGAATGAAGGAAGAAGAAGAAGAAGAAGAGCAAGGATTATGACTGTGATGAGAAGAAGAACAAATACTCAAAGTCTTCATCAAAATCTTCATCGCACAAATGGAGTTCCTCTGGCAAAGCTCGTGCATTCATCGGTAAGGAAATGGATTCAGAGGAGGAGTTTGCTTCTGAGGAGGTGGTGGAGGAGTCAGAGGAGGAGTCTGATTCAGGCGTGGCGAGCCTGGCATTAGCTTCAGCATTCGTCGCCAAGTCTATCTTCAACAATGAAGACAATGGCTATGTCTCTGACTCTGAAGCCAATGATGACGACGACTCTGCTCTAAAGGCGCTAAGGTAACATCTCGCGTTGCCTACTTTGAAACCTGAAGTGAAGATGACTCTGAATGTGAATCCAAACCTAGCTTGAGAAGCTGAGAGCATCTCATGATGATCTTCAAACAGAAAATGATTCACTGCTCACTCAACAGATCAGTACCGCTCAGGATGAATTTGTGCCACCTTGCTTGAAATGTCTTGAGCGTGATAACGCTAATTCTTCTGCTGAATGCTCCACTGTTTCTGAAATTGCAATATCTTCAACTATTGATGTGGCAACTAACCCCTCATCTGAGGAAGCCACTGCTATTACTGATGAGAATGCTAGGTTGAAGACATTTCTTGAGACAGGCATGTATAAGAGTCTCAAAGGGCATCAGACTCTTTGTGATGTCCTCAAGAAACAGATCCTGAAACAAAACCCTAGGAAAGAGGGCATTGGTTTCGAAAGAAACATGAATGTTGATGGTACATATTGGAAGCCTGAGCAGTATCCCAAAACCACTCGGGTTGCCACAAAGGGAACCCCAATAGACCCATCTACATTATCTGGCTATACATGTGCTAACCCCATAATCATTGATGAGTCATTTGACTCAAACTATAAACTATTCAAAAATCCGAATGGTGAAGTGTTTGCCAGGTTTATTAGAACTAACTACAGGAATGGTCCTCCCATGAAGAAGATCTGGGTTCCTAAAGGACGCCTCGAGAAGCTTCCCATGAATGTCATCATGACACCACCAGGGAAGAAGACAGACACCAGGGCAAAAGCTTCATATGGACCAAAGTCTTCATACACACAAAAGTCATCATATGATCGTACTAACACTCATGTCTCGCAGGGTTACAATGATCAGACTCATGAATATGAGCATTATTCTTCAAATCATCATGTTCACAAATCGAAGAATTTTTCTGCATATTCGTTTGAGTACTCTAACCCCCCTGTGAAGCTATTTGCTAGGGCTTCAAAGCCAAAATTCTCAGATGCTGCACTTAGAATTATTGCTTCTAAGCCACCCCTTCAGATGTGGGTGGTTAAGAAGAACTAATTTCTCTTGCAGGGTCGGGTCTCCAGCCAAAATGCATTGGGTTCTGAAGACAATGCTGGGGACCTGAAAAATCTTGTTGGATGCAAGATAAAATGTCCAAATGGTCTTACCATTTATTTTGTCCATGGATTTCTTGATGATCGTCCTACTATATCCTCCAAGAAACTTACATTCTCTGAAAGTCTTCATCGTCAAATGTTTGCTCTTCACAATTGTCTTGGTGAAACCTATCCTACTAACTGCACTGTAGGGTACTCATATGAAAGCTACTGATTGGATCCTGGACAGTGGCTGCACTAACCATATGACTGGCGATCGAAGCTTACTCATGGACTCTATGCTTCGGCCATCTTCACAAACTCACATCACATTTGCTGACACTGGGAAAAGCAAGGTATTGGGTCTAGGTAGGGTTGCTATCGCAAAGGATCGGCACATGGATAAAGTGATGCTTGTCGAATACCTTGGTTCCAACCTCATGTCAGTCTCAATGCTTTGTGATCTTGATATGATTGTCATCTTTGGCAAATTTTGATGTCTTGTGCTAATGGCTTCTGACAAATCTCATTTCTTCGAAGGTTATCGAAAAGGTGACTTGTACATGGTAGATTTTTCCTCTGGCCCACAGCTTTCCACATGTCTCCTAGCAAAAGCTTCAGAGTGCTGGCTTTGGCATCGGCGGCTAGGACATGCTGGCATGAGGAACTTGCACACCCTTGTGAAGAAGAAGCACATCATTGGGATCGAGGGCGTCAAGTTCAAGAAGGATCACCTATGTGGTGCCTATGAAGCTGGGAAGATGACTAGGGTGAAACACCCCTGGAAGACAATCATGATGACTACTCGTCCCTTCGAGCTGCTACACATGGACTTATTCGGCCCTACTCATTACTCTACTCTTACTACTTCTGCACATTTATATGGCTTCGTGATTGTTGATGATTATTCTAGATATACCTGGGTGCACATAATCCAATATAAGAATGAAGTGCAGGATGTCTTCAGGTGGTTCGCCAACCGTGCCATGACCAATTATGGTGTCAAGATCAAGCACATCAGGAGTGACAATGGCACCGAGTTCAAGAACACTGGGCTTGACACCTATCTTGACGTCCTTGGCATCACTCATGAGCTATCCGCTCCATACACTCCTCAACAGAATGGCGTCATGGAGCGCAAGAATCGGACTCTCATTGAGATGGCTCGCACTATGCTTGATGAATACAATGTAGGAGATATGCCCTAGAGGTAATAATAAATGTTATTATTTATCCCCATGTTCCTAATTAAGTTTATGTTCCATGCTATAACTGTTGTGGTTCCTGAGCCCGTATATCCATAAAGGCTCTGAGGAAAACCCATGTGCACGTGTGGAATAATAAACAGTAAAATGTATTCCTAGTCAAGCCTCTAAGACTAGCTCAAGTGTTGCATGATGATTACGTTTTCCTAATCATGGGCATGTCTATGCCGGTAACTTTGAGGGCACATTGTTAGGAGAACACTTGTGTTGAATCGACCTGAATTGATGTTATGCTATGAGATACATTTGTCACAAGTTAATGGTTTATAACACAGAGAAAGTTAATGTTTGCATAATTCCTTAGACCATGAGAGTATCGAGTTTCTTCATGCTTGCTTCATGAACTTTGGGGTTTGTTAAAAGTCATCCGTACCTGGGTGGCTATTACGGCGGCTTATGGGTTCATGGGAAAGTATGTCAAGGGACTTGATAGCTCAAGATTGGGATTTGCTTCTACGACAATGGAGAGATGTTCTATGGGCCCTCTCGGTGTTACGGTATCCATCATCGTCTAGCCAGATACAATGTGATTTGATCACAGGGATGCCGAAACGCAGAAACGAGAAGAGAGAACAAAACCAGTAACGAGGTAACTGGCATAGTGGACAAAGTTGTTGATCCACGGGGATGCCGATAAATCTCACCTCGGGTGTTTGTAACATATCGCGAAGCAACAGGAATAGCACATGGCAAACTGGAGGTTCACTCGAATATTTATTCGTGTGGGTATAGGGGTCAATATGGGTGTCCACGGTTCCGCTATTGATCATTGATCGGAAAGTGTTCCAGTCATGTCTATACTTCACTGAACCTATAGGGTCACACGCTTAAGGGTCATCTATCTGCTGAATACTAGACAGGGACTCTGAGAGAAAGTCAACGGAAGAGTTCCGGAGAGAACACCGGAATAGTTTTGGTAAAACCGAAAAGTTGTTTCGGAGTATACCATTAAGTCAAAATGGTTTCGGCACATGCCTGGAACTTTTTGGAGGGTTCCAGAATTGTTCTGGGAACTTCTGAAATTTTTCTGGAGAAAAAAACCGGAAATCTGCCAGAACCGCTTTGGTTGCTTTTCGCTGATGAAAATCACTGATCCGGAATTGTTTCGGAACGCGTCCAAAATTATTTTAGTGGGTACTGGAAATGTTCTAAGACTTATAGAAATATTTTCGGATTAATCGGTCGCAGAAAAATGTTTCATGAATAGTGGAAACACTATTCTGAATAGTGAAAACACTATATATAATAGTGGAAACACTATTAGGGGGTGATGCAGGCAACACTATTTGGAAGCCTCCCCATCTTGCCCTTTATGTGGGACATAAAGCATGGGCATTTTGGGTTTTTCAAGTGCCACCCTACCCCTTGGTTTTCCTATAAATAGAGGTGGAGATGAGCTCTCCACACACACTCCAACTCTCTCACAAATGCCATGCATGCTCTGGCTTTTTTCTCTCCCTCCCAGCGAAATAGTTTCATAGAGCCGAAAGGCTGTCTGGGTTCCGGTGGGAACTAGTTCTGGACGGCGAAGCCCTGTCGGATAGCTGACATCGTATGTGTGCAACCCCGTAGAGAGGTCGTAGGTTCGATCTTTTTGCCCGAGGGGCTGTTCGAGGGTCCTCCCGAAGGGCTATCCGAGTTGTCCGAGTTTCGAGGGTCCTCTCGAAGGGCTGTCTGTGACATCGTCCGGGGGACTGTCCGACCACCTCCTGGAGGGCTGTCCGAGGGGCAGACGAGGGAGTACATCCTCGTGGTTGGGAGGTTGTAAATCCTAGCTACGGGGATCTACATCGACTCTACTTCCGCTGCGCCACGAGTCGGTAACGATCAGATCAAACCTTGTATGCCTCTCCATAGTGATCCTGGGCATGTTCGTAGTGCGGAATTTTTTTGTTTTCTGTCGCGTTCCCCTACATACAAGACACTATGCAAGTGGTGTCCTGAAGCCATTGATACTGCATGCCACATCATCAACAGAGTATATCTTCACAAGTTCTTCAAGAAAATATCTTATGAATTAATCACTGGTAAGAAGCCAAATGTAAATTATTCCAAAGTCTTTGGTGCTAGGTGCTGGATACGAGATCCACATCACACTTCCAAATTTGCACCGAAAGCACATGAGGGTTTTATGCTTCGCTATGGAAAGGATTCGCACACCTACAAAGTCTTCAACCTCTTTCACCATAAAATGGTTGAAACTGTAGATGTGCGCTTCGATGATACTAATGGCTCGCAAAGAGAGCATCTGCCACATGTACTAGATGAACTTCCTCCTAGCGAATCTATCAAGCTTATGGGTACTAGAGATATAATACCCACCGAGGAACCTGGAGATGAAGAGGTCGTGATACATGCTCCTGTTCAGCTTGAAGACAATGATCAGCCTGAAGATAATGCTGAGCCTGAAGACAATGCTTCTGAAGATAATGCTCAGCAACAACAAAGTCTTCGCCCTGTTCATCCTCATGTGGCAAATGAAGTTCAGATCAAGAAGATACTTGACAACATCAATGCACCAGGCCCTCTCACTCGCTCTAGGGCCACACATCTGGCAAACTTTTGTGGGCATTTCGCTTTTGTCTCCATCATTGCTCCTATTCAGCGTGAAGACAATGATCAGCCTTCAGGGAATCAGAATGGATTCAAGCTATGCAAGAAGAGCTTCAGCAATTTGAACTCAACAATGTGTGGGAACTCGTCAAGCATCCTGACCCTCTCAAGCACAACATCATTGGAACCAAATGGATCTACCGCAACAAGCAAGATGAACATGGTCAAGTTGTTAGAAACAAAGCCCGTCTTGTTGCTCAAGGTTACACTCAAGTGGAAGGGATTGACTTCGATGAAACCTTTGCTCCAGTGGCTAGGCTTGAAGCCATCCGCATACTTCTTGCTTACACCAATCATCATGATATCCTATTATATCAAATGGATGTGAAGAGTACCTTTCTCAATGGCAAGATTGAAGAGGAAGTCTATGTTGCTCAACCACCTGGGTTTGAAGATCCCAAACACCCTGACAAGGTCTATAGGCTCAACAAGGCGTTGTATGGCCTCAAACAAGCTCCACGAGCCTGGTATGGCACACTCAAGGAATTCCTGAAAAGCAAAGGCTTCAAACCCGGTTCACTTGATCCCACTCTCTTCACCAAATCATATGACGGTGAACTATTTGTATGCCAAATCTATGTTGATGACATTATCTTTGGCTGCACCAACAAAAGATATAGTGATGAATTCAGTCATATGATGCAAGAGCAATATCAAATGTCCATGATGGGAGAGCTGAAATTCTTCCTTGGTCTTCAAATTCGGCAACAACGCAATGGCATCTTCATCTCACAAGAGAAGTACCTCAAAGATTGTTTAAAGAAGCTTGGTATGCAAGATTGCAAGGGTTACAAGATGCCAATGCCAACCAATGGTCATCTAAGCTCCGACGACAATGGTAAAGAGTTCGATCAAAAGGTATACCACTCCATGATTGGTTCTTTATTGTACTTATGTGCATCTAGGCCAGATATAATGCTTAGCGTTTGCATGTGTGCCCGATTCCAAGCGGCACCTAAGGAATCGCATCACCTCACGGTGAAGTGAATACTTTGATATTTGGCTCACACCCCAACGCTAGGATTATGGTATCCAAAGGGCTCAGAGTTTGATCTGGTTGGATTCTCAGATGCTGACTATGCTGGTTACAAGGTGGATCGCAAGTCTACATCAGGCACTTGTCACTTTCTTGGCCGTTCACTTGTACGTTGGTCTTCAAAGAAGTAGAACTGTGTATCACTCTCCATTGCTGAAGCTGGATACATTGCTGCTGGATCCTGCTGTGCTCAGCTTCTCTGGATGAAGCAAACCCTGAAGGACTACGGCATCAACAAGAAGAAGGTACCTCTATTCTGTGACAATGAGAGTGCAATCAAGATCACCCACAACCCTGTGCAGCACTTCAAGACGAAGCATATTCAGATTCAACATCATTTACTTCGTGACCATGTGCTCAAACAAGACATTGACATCATTTACGTCAACACTGAAGATCAACTAGCAGATATCTTCATTAAGCCTTTGGATGAGAAGAGGTTTTGCAAGTTGCGGTGTGAGCTAAATATCTTAGAATCCTCAAATGTCCAGTGAATGGACAAACATCCTAACGCTTATGCATTGTTGATGACTTAGGTGCACAACACACGAAGCAACGAATGTCCTCAATTCATGAAGATATACACTCTAAGTGTGAAGATATTAATGCAGAATTTGACTTCGGAGCGCCACGATAATTGTGCATCGTGTCTGGGTCTAATTATTCCTATACGGTGGGTAACGCCACCACCAAACTTTCTTGAAGATTTCCATTTGGCGTCATATCTATTGCATTACCTTCTTGATTTTGTTTATCTTCAACACTAATTTTATCTTCGCACTTTATTTGATCTCATTGCCTATAGTGTATATATATATGAGTTTGTCCTCAACAGCATTCACTTATAGCTATGTCTTCAAGTTAAAAAAAATTCTTTACCCCTCTATGCTCATCTCTTCCAATCTCTCTAAATCTTCATATGCATTCTACTTGACTCGTGTCGATTATCTTCACTGTGTCCTTGTCAGTCAAAGATTTTGAAACTAATATTTAAAACATTTTATTATCCTTATCCATTTTGCCGGCCGCCGAAGAAGTCGGAACGACCTCCCGCCAAAACTGCTAAGTAGTGGGGTCAATTCATGGCAGTAAAACTGCGCATGCATGCCACGCGTCGAGCAAATACGTATCGCCAGGGGTAAAACTATAATTTCACCTGGACTGAACCGTCCCTTATAAGTACTTCACCCCCGCAGCCATTAATGATGTTCACTCATGTCGCTCTCGCCTTCGCAAACCCTAGCGCCGTCGCTAGCTTCCATCGTCGCCAGAGAAGAAGCACTTCGCTGTCGTGACTCCTTTGACGACGTACTCACGCCGGCTTCGGACATCTGCACTCCGCCACCGCCGTAGCTTTCTTCCACTGCCAAGTTAGGGCGTGGGAGATCGAATTGCTCAACTTCCTTCCTGCCTCATTGAGCTGTTCTTCGTCTGTTCATCATGCGGTAAATAAAGGTTCACTTTTTACCGTTCATTTGATCTGATAAAATTTTGAATATCTTCAAAAGTTGTTCTTTCACTTCCAATCTTTATCTTTAGTCTTTCACATCTCATATCTTGCAAAGTTACTTCACTTATGATACATGATTCATATGATTCCTCACTTGTGCCTATTTTTCAATTCGTACAAATCTTGAACCAACCCCTCTCGATAACTGAATGTCTTCGCAATATGAGGTCATTGTCTTCAAACTGATTTACTTCAAAATCCTCTGAGAATGCATATGACCTCTCCTCCTTCCCTCGCATCTCTAATTCTTTCACAGGTACATGTCCGTGGCCAAGTCGCTTGGTTCTCATAGTCTGAATTCATTTGCTTCTTACAGCTACATCTAGGCTCTCCTGAAGCCAGTTCCTGTCATACCTGCAAAGTGAAGCCAATCAGTTCTGTGAAGCCAATGGCAAATTAGAGTACTTCAAAGAAGGGAGGGAGACAACGGCAAGCAAACACCGCTCTTGACCTCCCTCCTGATCTATATGAGCAGTACAAGTCTGATCCAGAAGAGACATATGGTCAGCGCAAGTCCCGAGTCCAATGGATTCGAAGATATTGGGCAGAACGATGTTTTTTTATCACTTTGTCACTCCTGAATATTCCACCATGAATGCCGTCAGGCCCCCATGGGTAGATATTGTATACAGAAAGTTGATACCGAAGACAAAGGCTGATGCCATTGCTCAGAATTTTTATCCATGCATGGTCAGAGGCGTCATGCCTCCAAATCCTGATCCATCCAGTATTTGATGGAGTCGAGAAGATGATCTCTTTGAAGCTAACTATCTGTTTGCAAGGGGTTTTGCAGACCAGAACAAGGAGTTTGGGATTGACTTCAATCCAGGTCCTACCGAGCCGAGGCCCGATGGCTCACGCGAAGCTAATCCAAATTTGACTGGACCATGGGATAGTCTTCAGGCGTACATAGAGCATCTAAATGCTCTTCGTACTGCTGCTACTGCCGCTCGAGGAGAAGCTCATGTTGAAGATATTGCTCCTTCCTCACCCAAGCTCAACGCAAGCCAAAAGCTTCAAAGGCTAAAGCTGCACAAGTTTCAAAGGCCGCTGCAGCACCAAAAGCTTCAAAGGTGAAGCCTGTGAGATCTGCACCTCCTGAATCCAGTGTACACTCTGAAGATATGTCTCGCAACTCTTCGAAGACAAAGAAATCTGCAGGGCGCGGCCCTGAACCTACCAGTACTTTGCGAGATGATGAAGACATCATTAATCTTTCTGATGATGAATTCAATGATGGTGCTCTTGAACAGCTTATCAAGAAGAAGCAGGAAGAGGCTGATATCTTCAAGGACCTGCCTCTGTTCGATGCTGATATACTGAACAATTTTATTGATGAATGGTTTCAAGATCCCTCTCTGTCTCTTGATGATCTACAACTGCCCATTGACATCAGCGTCACATTTTAAGGTTTTGTTGCACAAGAAATGGCTGTTGTTCAGAGAGTCATTGAACAGAAGAACAAGATACAACATGAGAAGAAGCTTTTCAAGAAGCATGTTGAGAAATTCAGTGTCAAATAAATCAAGGGCTTCAAGAAAATGATGTCTGAACTAAAAGAAGAGTTTCAGAGACGCCGTGATGATGCTAAAGGCGCTAGAGATCACCTCAAGAAATATGCTGAGAAGACTGTGCAAGCTCACAGTGAGGGCTTAAAGAGAAAATCACTTGGCCGCCCAGCTCTTGATCCAAGGCTGATCAAGAAGAAGAAGAAGAAGAAGCCAGTCACACCTGCTACTGAGGCTTCTAGGCAAGATGTACCCAAGATCATCTTCCCGCCAAACTTTTCTGGCCCGAAGCCATCTGCCCCCTCAATTGCTTCAGAAAGAAAGAAGACCCAGCAAGTTGAAGCCGAAGCTCACAAGCGCAAGCAATCAGATGCCTCTGCTGCTTCTCCTTCTCAGAAGCACCAGAAGACAACATCTTCAAAGGCTTCTCATAGGGCACAAGCATCAACCGCTCCATCTGCTCATCAAGAGCCGCTGCTTGTGACGCCTATTTCTGTTGCTTCCCCTGCCTCCGCGAATACTGAAAGAAGAATCATTGTGCATGAACCTGCTTCCACAGAGGTTCCTATCACTAAAGAGATTCCAGCTGTTGACCCCACTACAGCTGAAGACATTGGTACTGACACCAATGTGACTACAAATGATGATGAAGTCCTTCCTCAGATCACACACGATGTGGTATCATCGCCTGTTCAAGAGAACAATGAGACTATCAGTGTTGGTGTACTAAGACATGTGTCCCTTCGTACCCTGACTTGTGCACAGGAAGTTGTAGCCTTCCTGACGGCAAGGGCTTACCGGAGGGTGATACGTCTTCGTCGTATCTACTTTTCCAAACACTTTTGCTCTTGTTTTGGACTCTAATTTGCATGATTTGAATGAAACTAACCTGGACAGACGCTATTTTCAGCGGAACTACCATGGTGTTGTTTTTGTGCAGAAATCAAAGTTCTCGGAATTGGACGAAGCTTTTTGGAGAATTTTTATGGAATAAATAAAAATTACTGGTGCAAGAATCAACAGAAGAGGGTCCACCTGTTGCCCACAAGGCAACAGGGCGCGACCCCCCTAGGGCGCGCCCTGATGCCTTATGGGGCCCACAGGCGGCCGTCTGACCTAATTCCAACGCTATAAATTCAGTTTCCCTAAGAAAAAATAGGAGAAGAAGTTTCATCGTGTTTTACGATATGGAGCCGCTGCCACCTCCTGTTCTTCATCGGGAGGGCTGATCTGTAGTCCGTTCGGGGCTCCGGAGAGGGGGATTCATCGCCATCGTCATCATCAACCATCCTCCATCACCAATTTCATGATGCTCACCACCGGGCATGAGTAATTTCTCCTTAGGCTTGCTGGACGGTGATGGGTTGGATGAAATTTATCATGTAATCGAGACAATTTGTTAGGGTTTTGATCCCTAGTATCCACTATGTTCTGAGATTGATGTTGCTATGACTTTGCTATGCTTAATGCTTGTCACTAGGGCCCGAGTGCCATGATTTCAGATCTGAACCCTTTATGTTTTCATGAATATATTTGTGTTCTTGATCCTATCTTGCAAGTTGTATGCACCTATTACGTGTTATGATCCGCATACCCCAAGGCGACAATAATTGGGATTCTTTTCGGTGATTACCGTAGTTTGAGGAGTTCATGTATTCACTAAGTGCTAATGCTTTGTTCCAGTTCTCTATTAAAAGGAGGCCTTAATATCCCTTAGTTTCCTTAAGGACCCCGCTGCCACGGGAGGGTAGGACAAAAGATGTCATGGAAGTTCTTACTATAAGCATGTATGACTATATACGAAATACATGCCTACATTACATTGATGAATTGGAGCTATTGTGTATCACTCTAGGTTGTGACTGTTATATGATGAATGTCATCCAACATAATTATCCATCACTGATCCAATGCCTACGCTTTTCACATATTGATCTTTGCTAAGTTACTTTGCTATTGCTGCTGTTACAATCACTACAAAATTGTTACTATTACTGTTGCTACTGTTACTACTACTATCAAAATTATCATACTACTATGCTATAAACACTTTGCTGTAGATATTTAGTTCTCCAGGTGTGGTTGAATTGACAACTCAACTGCTAATACTCACAAATATTCTTTGGCTCTCCTTGTGTCGAATCAATAAATTTGGGTGAAATACTACCCTCAAAGACTGTAGCGATCCCCTGTACTTGTGGGTTATCAGAGGGTTGCTACCGTCAAGACTCAAGACTTAGATTGACAAGATCGTGAAGAAGACCTCCAGGCAGGTCATCGAGAAGTACTATTCTAGTACCGAAGATCAAGATTACCCTTGCCGGCAAGCTCCATACCGGCAAGGTGAAGACCAAGACTCTGGTTGCCGGCGAGCTCCTTGCCAGCAAGCAAAGACCCAGCAAGCTCTGTGCCAGTAGGCTATGTCTGTCCTATTACCGCTCCACCTCATCATCAACTAGATAAGCACGTATGATAGGTGTCGAGCGGGCAGGCAGTCAAAATAGCTGGCCAAGGCACGTGTCAGCATGCCACGCAAGGATTAACTTTAATGACACCCGTCCCTGGGACATGTCGAGATAGCAGGAGGCCGGCTGAGTAGTTGAACGGATCTTTTCGCCAAGGCCTCACCTCCCCAGCGTAGCACCTAACGATGCATTTAATGTGCTTGTCCTACCCCATTAGGAGATAGACTTGGTGACGGTGCAAGCACTGTTCACTCCCTGTAATGACCGTATTAGCCATTGTGGTAACCCCTTTAGCCTATAAAAGGAGGCCCAGGGCTGCAGTTAGAACGGTCGACTCCTAGTTCAATTACGCATTGTAGCTGCACTTCCCACGCACCTTGCCGGCAAGCTGCGCTCCTTGTAACCTTGAGCTCATACACAATCAAACCACCAAAGCAGGAGTAGAGTTTTACGCTCACAGCGGCCCGAACCTGGATAAATCATTGCTTGTTCTTACATCTATTAGCCCTGCTCTTCGTAGCACATTGATCACACAGCAGAACCGCAAAGGGATCCTCTCGATCCCATAGATCGTCACCGCAAGATTGAACCCATCACAAAGCACCTCTCCCATTGCAAGATAAATCAATCTAGTTGGCCAAACCAAATGGATAGATCGGAGAGAAATACAAAGCTATAACAATCATGCATAAATAAGTTCAGAAAAGACTCAAATATTTCTCATGAATGATCTGATCATAAACCCACAATTCGTCGGATCCCAACAAACACACCGCAAAAGAAGATTACATTGAATAGAACTCCAAGGAGATTGAGGAGAACATTGTATTGAAGATCAAAGAGAGAGAAGAAGTCATCTAGCTACTAGCTATGGACTCTTAGGTCTGTGGTAAACTACTCACACATCATCGGAAGGGCAGCAAGGTTGATGTAGAAGCCCTCCGTGATCGATTCACCCTCCGACAGAGTACCGGAAAAGGCCTCCAGATGGGACCGCGGAAGAACAGAGGCTTGCGGCAGTGGAAAAGTTATTTGTGGTGGCTCTTTGTTGGTTTCCAAATATTTGAGAATTTATAGAAGTGGAATTAGGTCAAACGGAGCCACGAGGGGCCCACAAGGCATCAGGGCGCCCCCTAGGGCCGTGCCCTGTTGCCTTGTCATCTCCTCGTGAGGCTTCTGGCCTCCTCCTGAAGCTTCCAGGGTCTCTTTTGTCCAGAAAAAAATCGTCAAAAAGTTTCGTGGCATTTGGACTTCGTTTGGTACTGATTTCCTGAAAAACCAAAAACAAGCAGAAAACAACAACTGGCACTGGGCACTAGGTTAATAGGTTAGTCCCAAAAAATGATATAAAATAGCATATTATTGCATATAAAACATCCAAGATTGATACTATAATAGCATGGAACAATCAAAAATTACAGATACGTTGGAGATGTATCACCTGCAGGAGGGCCTCAATGGCAGCGGCATCCACGCGCTCCGCGTTGAGTTGAGATTCCGCCGCCCGGTTCAAGTCCACGATGTCCGTTCCGCCTCCAGGAGGGCCTCGATGGCAGCGGCATCCACGCACTCCGCGTCGAGTTGAGCCTCCGCTGCCCGGTTCACGACCACGACATCCGGTTCCGCCTGCAGGAGGGCCTCGATGGCAGCGGCATCCGCGCGCTCCGTGTTGAGTTGAGCCTCCGCCGCCCGGTTCTCCTTTAGGATCGCCAGGTTGAATCGCTGGTCCACCTGCACCATGGGGGACTCGGACATCAGCACGAAGTCAACGTCCATCGTCTCCTTCGCCGCGGGGGCCTTCTGCTTCGCGACCTCCGCATGAACATTGGATCGCCTTCCTGAAAGTGCTAGTTATCGACTAGAGGGGGGATGAATAGGCAATTTTTATGAAAGGCTTCGAAAACAGGCAATGTCTTCGAAGTAAGCGGAAGCAAGATGAGAGCTAGCAAAGCCTATCAATAAGATGAACAGATATGACAAGCATAGACATCATGCATACAAGCATGCATTGAACATAAACACAAGAAGCATGAAGATAAATGAGTAAACAGATGAACGGCTTCAGGGAAAATCTTCAAACACAGACAAGCATGCAAAGGCTTCACAGTTCAAAATAATAAGAAGGAAGTGAAAGGATAGAACCAGTGGCTTGGGGAAGATAGTGATTTGTTTAACCAGTTCCAACTGCTGTGACAGTTGTACGTCTAGTTATGGAGGCTGAGATTGAACTCGGAAGACCACGTCTTCACCTTATTCCCCTTGAGCTAAGACCCGCAGATCTCGCCCAATCACTCTGGTAAGTCTTCAAGGTAGACTTCCAAACCTTCACAGACTTCGTTCACCGGCAATCCACAATGACTCTTGGATGCTTAGAACGTGACGCCTAATCGGCTGGAAGATCATAGTCTTCAAGTGTAACAAGTCTTTGGTTCACTCAGAACAGAATGTCTTTAGTGATGCTCAATCACTTTGGGCTATGGGTGTTTTGGGTTTTGTCCTTGCAACTATTCTCTCTCAAACGCTTCGAGGTGGGTTGCTCTGAAACGACAAAAGCCGTGCACTAACTCGGAGCAGTCACCAATTTATGGTGGTAGGGGGTGGCTATTTATAGCCAGGAGGCAACCTGACATGATATGTCCAAAATGACATTGGGTCATAGGGAAGCTGACACATGTCCAACGGTCGGATCCCAGCACACGCGGCAACTTTACTTGGGCTCCAAGTAAAGCTGACTCAACCAACTCTGGAAGAGGTTTTCTCTCATTTGTCTTCGCTCAAAGACATAGGATTTGGGTTGAGCATCACGTCGGTTTCTGACTTTGTTTACCTCGACCCCACTTAGCAGTACGGTGGTTCCTATGGCTCAAGAAAGCAGAAAATGAAACTACCAAAAGACTAAGCCTTCGCGTTCCATTTGCTTCAAGTGAATGTCTTCGTGAGCCATTATCTTCAACATGAATGTCTTCGTGAACCACCATTGTCTTCAATGTCTTCATACATTTTTAGGGGTCATCTTCGATGGGTAAACCGAATCAATAGGGACTTCTACCTGTGTTCTCCTGTGAATCTCACAAACACATTAGTCCCACAACCAAGTTTGTCTTCAATACTCCAAAACCAACAAGGGGTGGCACTAGATGCACTTACAATCTGCCCCTTTTTGGTGATTGATGACAAACTGGTTGAAGTTTCAACGGGGATAAAAATATGTGAAAGTTAAGGAACAAGGTGTATGGCATCATGAATTTTGAGGAGCTCCCCCTGAAGATGTGCATATAAGTAATTTGCTTTTGAATGCAAATGCACATGGCAGGTTTTGCTTTGTGGACCCTCTATTCATGAAGTCACAATATGTGCATACACAGAATGTATTGAAGATAATGCAATGCACAATGGAATATGGACGTCTGCAAATGACTTCATGTGCATAAGATCAAATTTAAGTAGCGCACAATAAAACAGCAGTGAATGCAGCAGACGTCCATCAGGACTTAAGTTTACAACCCAAATACCAAATGTTCAAGAACAAGAGTTGCAAACTTAACAAAATATCTCAAGCCCGACCCAGTATGCCCGCTTGAAGCCTATCAACCCATATGCTTCTCCCCCTTTTGTCAACAAGTGACCAAAAAGGAGTGAAGACATAGGATGTCTATACGTCCCGTGGAGGCGACGAAGATGTTGGGGCAGCCGGGTCGATGTTGGAGTTCGATGGTGCAGACGGGCCTAATGCAGCATCGTGGTGTAGTGAAGCCATAGCTCGAGAGGTGGCATCATCTTCTTCATCAACAATCCTTGCATGAATCATGGGCGCTGAAGAAGAATAATCTGAGTCTTCAAGTGAAGGTGTTGCACGCCACTTCTCAGATGATGGGGACTTGGAGCCAAATTTGAAGCTCTCCTTGAAGCCATCGGCAACAAGGTCATCTTCAGAGCATAGCAGTGTGAGGCTCTTCCAAGCACGACGATTGGCTTCATGCACAACAAATGCATTCTTGGTAGAGAGGTTGCGCACTCTGTTGAGATGAGATATGATGCTCTTCATTTGCCTTTTCAGCCAGTCATGATGCTTGTCTTGCTTCTAATGAAGAGAAACAAGAAGCTCTCTGTCTGTCATCACCTTGGCTCGTTTCTGAGGCCTTTGAGGAACTGTACTGGTAGTGGCTTCAGTGTTGGCTTGTCGTGGTTGCCGAAACTGACCAGCAAGTTCAGAGGTAGGGGGCACATTGGGAAGGTGAATGGCTTCCATATAAGCAGAGTGGCTTGCTTCAACAAGTATTGGATCTTTCTCAGCCAAAGGATAAATGACTTCATGGGGTGCATCAACTTCAGGCAAAAAGATATGATGGGTGCGACCAGAGGGTTCGTACTAAACTGTGGAACGAAGCTTGATGAGGTGCATAATCCATGGCGCATAGAATTTGAGGCCAAACATATCCATGCCAGAAGCAGTAAGCTGGCGAATGAAGAAGTCATGCATGTTGAATCTGATGCCATTGACGATATAGTACACCAATGTCTTCATAGCACCCTCAAGCTTGGCTGAAGATGAATGCCCTTTGATTGGCCATAGAGTGTTGCGAAGAATGTGATATACAGTTCGAGGCAAGTACTCAAGGTCTTTGACAAAGAATTCCTTGGGGTTTTCAGCTTCAAATGGCAATGGCTTCATCATTGTCAGCATCTCAGTCATATTGGGCTCTGGCTTCTGGAAGATGCTTTCCACTTCCTTTTCATAAGCAGCACAACCAGGATTATAGAAGTCACCAGGAGTGGGCAAGGTGGTGAGCTCGAGAAGGTCTTGAGCTTTAGCTTCATGATGAACATCACTAGTCATCCACTCAAGGGTCCAAGTCTTGGGGTCCCTGTTGAAGCCAGAAATGTGGAGAGTTGCATAAAATTGGAGTATGAGCTCCTCATTCCAGTGTTCCTTGTCCATGACAAAGGGCAACAAACCAACATCTCTGAAGCATTCCAGCACTTGATCCAGACAAGGGAGTCCTGACATGGCTTCACGATCCAGACGCCTGTGAGGGTGAATCCTGTCTTGGTTGTAGAGGACACACATGTAGTAGCTTCACTGATGTTGAGTCCAAAACCGATCTGAAGATATGCGCGGCTTCCTGAAGGGATTCTTGGAGCTGTCAAAGAAAGTATTGTCATTTCTGAAGCCAGCAACACTGAAAGTGCAATCAATTGATGGAGCACTAGGAAGCCTTGGCATTCTAGGCATAGGCCTCTGAACACGTGGTCTGTTGTTGATGTTAAACTCATATTGCGGGCCATGCTACACTGAAGGAGTAAGTGTTGGCCACAGAATGGGAACTAGCTCACTAGCTCGATTGTATGCCATAGCAATATTGGGCGCATTGGCTTCAGGTGGAGCATTGACTTTAGGAGCAGGAGCGGGAGCTTCATGAGTTGGACCCAGATTGACTTCAGTAGATACTTCAGGTACAGGGGCCACAGTGGCATCAGTGGTAGTAGCAGTGACAAGTACTTGCTCTTGAATAACTTCGGCTGATGCAGCTGGAATGTCTTCAGACTGTTTGACTTCATGCTCGGAATGGGCTTCAACTGAAGCAGTCTATATAGGTTCAACTTGCATGACATCAGCCTGAGGGGTGGTGCGAGGTGGAACATCTTCTTGCACTGCGTCTTGAGTAACAGAAGCTTCTTGATGGACTTCCTCTTCAGGAATGCTGGACATGGAGGCTCTTGGGCCGCGGTGAAGCCTTCAGAATGAGGGCAACGCCTTTGGTGAAGAGATGTCATCCTCCATGGCTTTTGGTATTCCATGGACTAGTAGCTCATTAGTTGGTTCAACTTGAGGGGGTGGTGTGTGAGGAATCACCTCATCATGGTCCATTGGCGTCAGAGGTCGGCCAATGGTGATAGACTCACTGTTCTCTTGAACAGGCGATGATACCACATCTTGAGTGATTTGAGGAAGGACTGCATCATCTTCATTCTACACATTGGCATCGGTACCAATGTCTTCAGCTGCGGTGGGGTTAGCAGCTGGTATGTCTTCAGTGACAGGAACCTCTATGGAAGCAGGTTCATGCACAATGACTCGTCTCTCAGGGTTCACGGAGGCAGGGGAGCAACAGATATTGGCGTCACAAGCAGAGGCTCTTGATGAGCTGATGGAGCAGTTTCTGCTTGGGCCCTGCGTGAAGCCTTTGAAGACTTTGTCTTCTGACGCTTCTGAGACGGAGGAGCAGCAGAGGCATCTATTTGCTTGCGCTTGCGAGCATCGGCTTCGGCTTGCTGAGTCCGCTTCCTCTCTGAAGCAATTGATGGAGCAGATGGCTTTGAATGGAGCATAGATGATGAGAATACAATCTTGGGTGCATCTTGACTTGAAGCCTCGGCAGCAGGTGTGACTGGCTTCTTCTTCTTGATCAGCTTAGGATCAATGGCAGGGCGGCCAAGAGCTTTTCTCTTCAAACCCTCATTATGCGCTTGCACAGTTTTCTCAGCATAATGTTTGAGGCATTCTCTGGCACCTTTGGCTTCGTCACAACGCTTTTGAAATTCATCTTGTAGCTCGGCCATCATCTTCTTGTAACCTTGAATTTCCATGACACTGAACTTGGCCAGGTGCTTCTTGAAGAGCTGCTTCTCATATTCAATCTTGTTCTTTTGCTCAAACACCTTCTGAACAACAGCAAGTTCCTTGTCGATGAAGCCTTGGAACGTGACACTGATGTCAATGTGTGGCACCCTGGCTTAGAGGAACCGGAACACCCCGTATTCTAGCCCAGAGATCAAGTCTTCTGGAATACGACACTGCTTGGCATAGAACAGAACAACTCTTTATTACAAATAATATGAGTACAAGGGTCTGATGTAAAAAAAGTTACATCAGCACAGCGACACTACACCTGCTAAGGTAGCTCTATGCTAGCAGCGAAACAACTCGTAACAGCAGAATAACTCCTAGCAGCGGAACAACGACAACGGTGATGAACTCCACTCCGCAGGGACTCTTGCTGGGACGCATCCTAGAGCGCAAACTCAGGATCCTCGACAAGCAATCAATCACGGCATCACCTACAATCTAGCATGACATGCCAGGTGAGTACTTTGAATGTACTCGCAAGCTCACATCAATCAAAGCAATCAAGACAACCAACAGCATGGCATTTACATGTTAATTGATGAGCATGATACAACTAGAACAGTATGAGATCAGCATGGCATGTACATGCTAATCAGGATATGAACATGATGATACTAGCACTAGCATGAAAGGGGGGTCGATGTTTAAGGTCCCTTGGACCAACTTACTCTTCTCGGAGGTTATCTCGTAACCACCATATGTAACAAACTTACTGTCGTGAACATCACACGATCACCTCAGGATCAACCAAGCTCGGTATCAACTATATTATCGTGATCATCACATGACCACAAGGAGCTTGATCTCTACCTGTGATCATCGCATGACCACATAAAGATCAACCAACTTCTTTTCTCATGGAACCGGGGTTGTTTATTATTCAGGTTAATATTACTATTGACCCATAGTGTGACCTACTACGAACTATGTCCATGACCGAGGATGCGGCTATCGATAGATTATACACTCTGCAGAGGTTAGTACATTGTACCCACACCACGGAACTCATGGCCTCGTGCTCCCATTCGGGTGGACCAACGACATTCCGACAAAACCAATCTATTGCATGACACTCTCCCGGCCACTCTGACAAACTCCCCTTTGGGCTATGTCATGGGTGGCCCCAATGTCAACTCGTGACATCCTGCCACCTCGTGGCCAGCCACCGTCGTGGCAAAACAAAACAAATGGTCCCAAACGGGGACAATGGTACCATACAACTTGGGCACACAAGATTATGGCCGCCTACCTGATCAGGGTAGCGCGCGCACATAACCTTCCCTAGTTGGAGGCACCGACGAGAGGCATGACAATACACCGCATTAGGGCCCCCCATAAGGCAAATGTGGCTACACTGGTGAGCTCAATTCGGTGGCACTATGACTCAGCCAACATATTTGTTCAAGTTCGATTAATGTAAGGTTCAACTTGAATGGTGATGAGCTGAGCCGTAACAAATTAATATGATGAAATAATAGTGCATATGAGCATGATGTCAACATAAGCATGGAGGTGCAATATAACCATTTATCATAACATCAACAACAATAAATCATTTAGTCTACGGGATGCACATGAGCATGGCATAAAGATGATCATGAATATCACAAGTATTTGCATAACAAACCATAACTACTCATGTGAGCATATCATGATCACTAGCATATGAACTGAATACAAGAATGGAACATGAGAATAATACTACTAACAAGTAAATATCTGGATGCACATGAACATGGCATAGGGATGAGCATGAATCCACAAGCATATACATAGCATTTACAAAATAATTTCAAAGTAATTATTTAAACATTCAAGTGAAAACCATGGCTATTGCAATGCCATCATGCAAGTGGCTGTTGTGGCTTGCCTGGTGTTGATGGAATCACCGGGAAGAAGTGCGAGAAGCTCGCGGAAAATTTTGCCGGAACAGTTTCTCTCTCGGCGGGGCTGATTAGAGGGCAAGGGCAAAATGGTCATTTTCACAGTGTGACAACCTCATGAAAATGATACCAATAGAACGGGCTCGACGAATAGAGAACGTGGCCTTTAGAATCACCTGGTTCGGAGTTACGGTTGCGAAAATACGGCTGTTCATTCGTTAGGCACAAAAACAAATAAAAATTGTGCTTTTCTGCTGCTAACGGATGAATGACCGCAATATAGAGGTTTCGGCGTCGGCGGCTGAAAAATAGAAAGCGCATTTCTGGGAATACGTCTTCCACTTATACCTGCGCGGGCCCGGGGTCAACGTCCTGTTTGACTGACTAGTGGGGCCCGAGAGGAGGTGGGGCCTGCCTGGCCAGGTCGTCTTCTTCCTCAACCTCGCGCGTGCCTGGCCGCGGGAGCAGCGAGCCCCGATGGCGATAGCCGGTGGCACGGGCCACCATAGGCGGCGCCCGGCCTACCAACGGGTTCAGCGGAACGAGGCGGTCCCGTCCAGGTAGGGCACGGCCGCCGAGGAGCTTGGGGTAGAGCGAGGCATTGGCCGTGGCGGACGGCGGCCTCGGCCGACTTTGGGCACGGCGTCACAGGGCACCGAAGGAGGAGGGAAAGAGCGGGGAAGCTCCAGGGGCTTGTTGGGGTTCCTCTGGGGGGAGAATGAGGAGGGAGGGGCTCAGGGCAGCTCCAATTTGAGCGGGGCCAACGGCGGCAATGGCGGCCAGAGGGAGGGCAGGGGAGCTCCTCGAGCTCGAGGGAGTGGTCAAGGAGGTTGGTAGAGCTGCTGGTGAGGTGGGAGGGCTCGGGATGGGCTGATATAGCCGGGGTGAAGATGCCGGACCCGGATGCCGCCGCGGACACATGGAAGACGTTCTGACGCGACCGCATACGCGTGCGCACGCGGGCTGGCTCGGATGGTGACTCGAGCGAGCTAGTGGAGGCACAGACGTGGGATGGGAGACGGACTGTCGGCCACTAGGGCACTATGCGTGCGTGTGCGATGAGGGCAGGGGCTGCCGTGGTGCGAGGAGGGAGAAGGAGGAGGGGAAAAGGGCTGGGGAAGAGGCACGTAGCTACCACAAAGCCATTTGACAAGGTTGGACGCGTGGGAGCGGCTGGGAAGAAGAGACCCGAAGCAAAACGACGAGCAGAGCACGTCCAACGCTTGCCAACAGCGTGGTCACCGCGTGGCATGGTGCACCGAGGGCACGATGGCCTGCCAAAAGATGTCTAGGGTGTAGTCCTTTCAACATGGGGCCTCTCTGAAGTGTTGGATCCACAAAAGCAACTTTGTGTTGATGGGATGTATCAACCAAAATTTCCTGCAGCGAACTTGGGCTAGAAGCTGAGGTAAAAATGAAGGGGATAAGGGCTAACCAGGATGTCATAGAGGGCTAGGGTAGGAAGGACTACCGTCCTGTGAAATTTGAAAGGATTTGGACCAAGATTTATCATAGTTGCTTCACAACTGCAAAATCTGTTCCAGAAACTAGATCATGAAGTGGCACTCACATAGAGTGTTGGATTAATATGAACCTTTGTAGAGCATGATGATTTATACATAAGAAGGCACTGTAAAAATTTCATACCATTTGGATAAATAAAAATGGTACTTCCTTCACAATGCTTTCCTCTGGATAGAAACTTGGGAGAATTATAGAGATAAATTGGCTGAATGAAATGAGCCCAAATTTGGTGGAGGGAAGTTATATAGGTAGGAGAATGTCCTGGTAAAATTTCAGAATTTATGAAGACATATAAAATATAGTTGCTTCACAAACTGAAATTATGACCAGCAACAAAGATTCGATGGTGTGCTCACCATGGGCATGAAATCTTGAATATTTTTACATATCCAAGGTCCACATGGTCCAAGGGAATTTTGAGAATTTTGTGGGATTTTTAAGAAAGACAAAAATATAGGTTGCTTCACAACCCAGGGCAAACAGGGTTATTCCTTGAATAGAAAAAGGAATATTCCCAAGGAAAAGAATTTGGAGTTGGGCTAAGATGGAAATTACATGGCCTTGGGAAAGATTTGAGAGTGACAAGCCACTTGGGAGAGGAAGAAGAGATAATCTTCCCAGGTTTCAAGACCACAGAGCCACAGAAAAAGAATCCCAAATAAAATTTCAAAGAAATCCAAAAGAAAAAAAGGGCCAAAAATCAGGGTGTCACAAACCTACCCCCCTTACAAAAATCTCGTCCTCGAGATTTGGTTGCTCAGGGAACAAGTATGAATATTCTGACTTAAGGAGACCGTTTCCAACTCGGGTATCCTTTTCCTTTATATGATGTTCCCACTGAATTTCATATGACCTGGTTACTTTGCTCTGGGGTGGTTTGCTTCACCGTATCCATATTCTGACAGGTCTTACCTTATATATTCATCCTTACTCTGACTCCAGTTCTTTTATGTCTGCTGGCTTATCTGATATTATCATGACTGGAATTTCCATAAGTCCGGAGTGATTTCCAATTGACGTGCCATTCTTCTATCCAGCACTGATAGTATTCAATGGAGTTATGAACAAATTCCCTTGGTGAAACATTTAATCATTGCATCGGGTTACTAGATGCATGTCCTCCAGGTTCGAAACAATGCTAAGAATCACAACATTTCTCTTGGCGGAATCTGACTACTTGTAGGGAGTTCTGAATCATCTTGGCTGACTTCTTTGTCTTGAGTATCAAACCCGTACCAAAGATTCGACTGTCGCATGTCGTGACCAATATAAAGGAGTACGGCCGCATAACAATAGCATCCAGAGACTTGACTGACAGTGGTTCTGGCGAAAGAATCTTGTTCATGACAGGCTATCATTTCACTGGGTACCATATGTGAGAGCACATGATCCGAGACTGTTGTTCCGCATTTCGATTGCTCATTCTGTCAGTAAATCCATATGTGAGTAGTAGGCCATGCGATGCTTTAACATGGTCACTGAAGTCAAACTGCTGAGCTGTCCTTTGGTCTGACATGATGGACTTAGATATACGATACTGACAATTCGGAGCATATACAGTTGAACAAGCGGGTTACCTCCATATGAAGTCCTTACAAACAGAGTAGACCCCTTGGGTGTATATTCATGGTGATCGATATAGAATCAGACTGTCTTGGGTATCTGTACCATGTTGTTCATGTAACAATTATCATACCTGTATTGGCGGTCTTGCTCCTTCATTATTGTTCTCTTTCTCTGAATATTTTGCTTAGCCTTGTTCAGGACTCGTGTCATAGGAAATATACCAGGTGCACCTGTACTTGTATAAAGCTCATTGTCGTCGGCAATCATACAAGCTGGTGACGAGGGTTAACGATATCGCCTTGTCGGGCGTGAGGAAGCTGGCCTTGATAACCACTGCCAAGATTGTTGTCCCAAAGTTGTCTTACTTCATAGCTTGTCGGTCCTTGCATCACACTGAGGTGTATAACTAGCTTTCTTCCTCTTACATAACTCATGTGGTTGTCAGATTCTCACTATGCTTGCATCATCGTACGAGTGACTTGCATGACCTTGGCAGCATGTTCACCATATATATGGAAGTGTGTGTACCTGAGCATTTGATTCCCGAGGCAGACACTTGGGTCCTGACTAGCTCATGCTTCTGACCCAACTGTTACGGATCTGATGTAACACCCCAAAAATTTAACCATATTTTTATTAAGTAAAATTTGGCCAGAAATAAAATTTTGAATTATATTAGGTCTTTTATTAATTTTAGAGTATTTTCTGTTTTCTGTTTTCCAAAATTCTTCCCTCCATATAGAAAATTTTGGGAAAAAATTATGGGCTTTAGTAGTTTTCTTAAATCATTTCATTTATATTTTAATAACAGTGGGAATTATTTTCGTAATAAAACTTTGCCCAAGATAATTCTTTTAAAGGCATTTTCAATACTTTAAAATGCCTCTGTTGCACTACAACTATTTTAAATAACTCTTCTAAAATTCCACAAAATTATGAGGGGTCAGGTGATGCCTATAGATCACTTTTATGCAAAAACCCATCATGGTCTTTCGGAAATTTTGAGTAAAACATCATCTTTTCAATTCTGTTCCATTCCTAGGTTATAACTACAACCCCAATTTTTCTTGCTCCAAAAATTCTGAAATTATTCCACCTTATAGTCCTTCCAACTAAACCCTTAAGTCCAGGAGATCAACTCCATTTGCATCTTGGAGTATCACCAAATAAATCCTCCAAGTTTCTGTCCAGAACTGAATTCTGGTAAAACTTGCACTAACAAGTTCTTCCTTTTGCCAATCCAACCCCACCATCATCTCTATCATCTAAAGAGGCACCATCCTGTCAATTTCCACACCCAACAAAATTCCCTAGCTAGCCCTAGCATTTTATCAAACACACTGTGTGCATGACAGAATTTGGTTACCTATCAAAACTACATTGCACACTTGCTCATTTGGCCAAACTAACATGTCCAGAATCTCTAGCATTTCCAGGAGCCCAACCTTGTCAAGTTTCATTTGCAACAAATCCCTGTAGATGCCATTGGCATTTGCTCGAGCACGTGGTGTGCGTGGCCAGAGCACGGCCAGCACACCCGTTTTGCACCCGAGCCCTGCCAACCTGCTGCTGCCTCCCCCGGCTCACTCCACCTCTCCTGTTGATCGCTCGTGCTTGCTGTAGCCTCCCCGCATCCCTCCTTGACCATAGCACGGGCCCAGCACCGACCCGAGTCGCCGCCGCCATCTTCCACTCGGGCACGGCACCGCCCGAGCCGTCCGACCCCGCCAACGCGCCCCCTCCTTAAATGCTGACCACCGCCCCCTCACCGACCTCTCCACCACCCTCACCGGCCATAGCTACCTCAACGGCGCCATCAATGGCCGCCGCCGTCGTGTCTTCTTCGGGAAGCCACGGAACCGACATCGCACGGCTATAAAAGGGCCACCTCGAGCTCGCCTCTCTACACGCCAGCCCTCCCTCGCACCCCCTGAGCCTCCCTGAGCAGCCAAACGACCTGGAGCGGTCACCTTCTTCCTCTCCGGCAGCTATGGCCGCCGCCACCTCTCCACTAATTCCGGCGAAACCAAGGCTTCCCCCTCTCAAATCTCTTCACCAACATCATTCTCTTGAGCTCAGGAATCCATCCCACCCATAAATTTCACTCGAGATCGATCGGGGGAAAAATCCCCCACTCACCTCCGCCGGAGTTCTGTGGGTGAGCTCGCCGCCGATGACCCCATGCTCCTCGGCGACCAAAACGGGTACCCAGAGAATCGCCTCGATCTCCTGGTCACGCTCGCGGCCTCGGTTCACCGTGGGGTGCCGCCGTTCGCCGGCGAGCATCGCCAGAGCTCCCACTCCGTTCGGCCAGAGGAAAGAGGTGGGGTGGACCACGGTCAAACCTGACCAGTGGGCCAGGTGGGGCCCACTGTCAGTGACCTAGCACCCGCCAGCTCGGCTTAAGTGGAGACGGGCTCCCCCGAGGCCGCTTTCGCGCGAGAAAAGCGTATTCCTGGGATACGCCTTAGACGTTGCCAGCCTCTCGCACAGCCGAACGACTGGGCTCGTCCCAGTGGCACCGCACGGTTAAACAACGCTCAGGGCGCACCTCTGCCTTTCTCTTTTTCTTTTTCAATAGATTTCAAATAATTCCACAACAGTCGTTTCAACACCAAATTGGATGATTCAAATTTCTAAATACTCCTAAAATCACTCTCTATTAATCCAGCTAGGGTGAACATTTTCCTAGGTTTTATTTCTATAGGATTTATTATATAGGCCATTTCTCTATTTACTCCAGATTAGAAAATTCCCTAGAAAATTCATCTGGACTCCAAATAACTTGTTTCTTTTTCTAAAATTCCTAATTTTGCATCTAGTTTATTTTAGTATTTATTTCAAAAATTTCTAAACAACTTTTTAGCACTGTTTTGGCTTTATGTGGTAATTGCAATATTTTTTGAAAATAGGAAATGGAGGGAAGATAAAAGTTTTCAAAATTTTGGAGTGCACCCAACGCTTCTGCATGCTCAAGGCAAGCATCTTGAATAGTTGATATGGTGATTGCATGGTTAAATGTTTGCCAGAATAATTGAATCATGCATATGTTGAATTCAAATAAAATTTGCATGCATGTAGTGTTGGCATGTTTGCTCGTACCGTGCAACGTGTGCTTGTCATGACTAACTTGCAGGAGCGGGTATAAGAGAAATACCGTTACCGGCAGAAGGGTGATCACGTCGGAGCGTGATCATGCCTTGTTGGTTATGCATGTTGGGACATGCAAGGGCTGTGGCCCTGTTTTGGTGTTACTGTTGAAAGAACACCTTATTGTGCTAACCACTGCAGGAAATACATAAGCCTCCTGAGTCGACCGTATATCGAGTATTGTTCCGGTAACCCCCAAACTTGATCCGTGCTACCACATGTCCCTGCCGCAGGTAGGGTATGGTTCAGTAAGTTGTTAACCCCTTTCCCGCACACACCGTACAGAGAGGCCATAGTGAAAGATACCATTGATCACTGGTAGGCATGTCACTTGGTCTGGGGGCATGGGTGTATTCGGTTGAAGCCGAGAGGGGTAGCGCCCCTGATCTTTGCGCACGTTATATATAAGATTGTGATCCCATGCTATTCGAGATTGTAGTCTCCCCGTCTTAGAGTTTATCTTGAACGATGCCTTGGGTGATTCCTGGCATCAGGAAAGTTAATCTGGTGTGTGCGGGTCAGGTGTGTTTTCAACCCAAAGGCCGTAATGGGAATTAGTCAGCGTCTCGGTACTGGCTAAAGAAATCCTTTACTTGTGGGTAAAGAGTACACCCTCTGCAGAGTTATACCTATTCGAATAGCCGTGTCCGCGGTTAAGGACTACAGTCTGGGTTGGTCAAGTGTCGGTCTTAGTGTCGGTCTCCGGAGGAAATAATTAAAATTGAGCATGATTTATTTGGCTGGATAATTATTGCCACTACTGATGTTATCATGAATATTATCGATGATATGAATATTATTGTGTACTAACCCTGTCATTTTATTTTCTTTTCTGAGTGTCTCTTGGGATGGCTAGACCACCCGGGACACTTATTTTTATTTCTTTCTGAATATCTCTTGGGATGGCTAGACTACCCAGGATATTCATTTTTATTTTCTTTTCTGAGTGTCTCTTGGGATGGCTAGACTACCTGAGACACTCATTATTTTCAAGATCACTCGTGGCGTCGCTTTTAGACACCCGTTTGGCATTTCTTTTCAAGACCTCTTGTGGCATCGCTTTTAGACCCGTTTGGCATTTCTTTTCAAGACCTCTCATGGCGTCGCTTTTAGACACCCGTTTGGCATTTCTTTTGGATTCTCGGGCGGTCCTGTCTCGCCCGATTCTCCACTTTTATATTTTCTTTTGGATTCTTGGGCGGTCCTGTCTCGCCCGATGTTCCATTAACTTTCTTTGTTTGTCAGTAAAATTTTAGATTTATTCTTCCGCACCGTATTAATATTTATCATGCCATGCTTAATTTCGTTCAGCATATGCACATAATTTAACCCATCATGAGCATATGCATTCGGTATATCTTTTATTCATTATGTTTGCGAGTACATTCAAATGTACTCACAGGCTTGTCCCTGGCTATTTAATTGGCCATGTCAGGATTCCTTTGAGGAGTACTACAACGACGTCCATGCGGAGCCTAGGATAGCAACCACGTGGGATAGGAATTATCCGGGTCAGCTGTTCCTGTGGGAATGGAGCCCCATCGGCGTTGGAGAGCCACGAGTCGCTTCCGTCACCCGTCACCAAAAATCATTGTTGTATCGTTAGACCTCTATGGTCTTGTATCTAATTCTTGTAATTGCTTGGTAATCTGTAACAAGGACATGTCCACCAGTAACAGTAATCCTAGGGCTGGTGACGACACGAGGGGTTAATTTCTGGGATTTCGTGTCCCGGAAATCTGGCCCCGACATCTGATTCTTGAGATGCACTGCCATATACTACCAACTCACTGGGTAACATCTTGTACCAATGCCGATGACTGTTTGTAGTGCCGTACTGACGAAGACTGGATAGCTTGTGTTGGAAGCTATGTGAGAGTATCATGTTGAGGAAGACTGAATAGCTTATGCTCGATGCTTTTGCCGAGATAGCTTGCTGAAAAAGACTGGGTATCGTGCTTCAGAAGCTTTTCCCTTGGTTGCTTACTGCGGAAGATTTGGTGACTTACGCCAGAAGCTTTCTGCGGTGGCTTACCGAAGAAGACTGAGTATCTTACACTAGAAGCTATCCACATGTCGTACTGAGGAAGATTGAGGAGCCTTGCATTGTAAGCTTCTCTGGTAGTGTGCGGAGGAAGACTGAATTCCTTACACCAGAAGCTTCTCACTATAGTGTGCAGACTGAATGCCGTATATACTACCTTAAGACACATGTTGTTGATTACTTGTATGAACAGAATTTGTCGGACTATCCTTCTTGATGAGTCTGGATCCATAGCACATTCTGGCTTGCTACTGAGGTATAGCATGTTTCAAATCTTTACTCATAGCAGAACCAAACTTCATATATGATCCATACCTTTGACTCGAAATATAAGGTTGGTCTTGTACACAATTTATCTTCCTGTTGGTTCCTTACGGTTGTAATGGTTGCACACTGAGGCAGTCTTGATGCTGATAGTTATTCCAGAATATCATTTGTATTCAAACCAGATATTCTCAATATAATGCAGTCGGCTGAGAATTCCATAATGTTTAGCTGAGCTTCCAAATGTTTGAAATCCTCACTGATTCTTTGGTTCCGGTGGTGGTTGGATGAGCAACATTCATAAGGGGAAATAAGGTAACACCGAAGGCCCAAAGAAAGAAGCAAAAGAAACGACTCAAACAAAAACACACAAAGCATCAAGATTACATGTGAGCAGCATCACATTGAACTGCTATCCACAACAATATGCATGCCTACTTAAGCACTCAAATCTCGCGGAAACTCCGGTACTACGATCTAACATGCTGTGACGGTGTGCACGAAAATGAATCAACGTGTGGAGAGGTTGGTGTAAACAGAGCTACACCAAGCGCTGGCTCAGCACCGGTTGCATCTGGACAGGCTTAGAGATGAGGATGTACTTGGTGATCATGTAGCGAAACACGGATGTCACGACCACATCATTATCAAGCGGACTAAAGGGAACCGTACTCATCCAGGGAATGGGTGATAGGGTAGGATAGTGGTGGAAAGAAGGGTCTGCTGGCATTGCCCTTTCCTGGTAACAAAGACCAGTAAGGGTTGCCAAAGCGGCGAGTCAGATGGCAAGATCCGAAATAGAAACATGTCTATCACCGAAATGATAGGTGTGGCCGGCGAAAAGATATTGGCGCGATACCTGAGCATCAATCCAACAAGTGCTCGACACTATCTGGTACCTCGGCATCACTCCGCTGGGACAGAGATGACACCAAACACCAAAAAGCAGGTGTGCAAAGCGGGAGGGTGCAGGTAGTGGATCGAAACCGATGCCACCTACACTCACAAGATCAACCATTAGCGACAACATAGTAAGTCTACATGCATGCTATGCAGCAAACAAATGCAACAACCAAATGCAACAAGCAAGCTAGACTCTGAACTACCGGTTTCTAATGCTCACGCTGACTAGGGCGTCCTACAGCCAAACCTGCTCTGATACCAAGCGTTGTGGCACCCCGGCTCAGATAAACCAGAACACCCCGTATTCCAGCCCAAAGATCAAGTCTTCTGGAATACGGCACTGCTTGGCATAGAACATAACAGCTCTTTATTACAAATAATATGAGTACAAGGGTCTGATGTCAAAAAAAATTACATCAGCACGGCGACACTACGCCTGCTAAGGTAGCTCTATGCTAGCAGCGAAACAACTCGTAACAGCGGAATAACTTCTAGCAGGGGAACAGCGACAACGGTGATGAACTCCACTCCGCGGGGACTCTGGCTGGGACGCATCCTAGAGTGCAAACTCAGGATCCTCGACAAGCAATCAATCATGGCATCATTTGCAATCTGGCATGACACGCCAGGTGAGTACTTTGAATGTACTCGCAAGCTCACAGCAACCAAAGCAATCAAAACAACCAACAGCATGGCATTTACAGGTTAATTGATGAGCATGATACAACTAGAACAGTATGAGATGAGCATGGCATGTACATGTTAATCAGGATATGAACATGATGATACTAGCACTAGCATGAGAGGGGGGTTGATGTTTAAGGTCACTTGGACCAACTTACTCTTCTCGGAGGTTATCTCGTAACCACCATATGTAACAAACTTACCATCATGAACATCACACGATCACCTCAGGATCAACCATGCTCGGTATCAACTATACCATCATGATCATCACATGACCACAAGGAGCTTGATCTCTACCTGTGATCGTCGCATGACCACATAAAGATCAACCAACTACTTTTCTCATGGAACCGGGGTTATTTATTATTCAGGTTAATATTACTGTTGACCCATAGTGTGACCTACTACGAACTGTGTCCATGACCGAGGACGCGGCTATCGATAGATTATACACTCTGCAGAGGTTAGTACATTGTACCCACACCACGGAATTCATGGCCTCGTGCTCCCATTCGGGTGGACCAACGACATTCCGACAAAACCAATCTATTGCATGACACTCTCCCAGCCACTCCGACAAACTCCCCTTTGGGCTATGTCATGGGTGGCCCCGATGTCAACTCGTGACATCCTGCCACCTCGTGGTCGGCCACCATCGTGGCAAAACAAAACAAACGGTCCCAAACGGGGACAATGGTACCATACAACTTGGGCACACAAGATTATGGCCGCCTACCTGATCAGGGTAGCGCGCGCACATAACCTTCCCTAGTTGGAGGCACCGATGAGAGGCATGACAATAGACCACATTAGGGCCCCCCATAAGGAAAATGTGGCTGCACTGGTGAGCTCGATTTGGTGGCACTATGACTCAGCCAACAGATTTGTTCAAGTTCGATTAATGTCAGGTTCAACTTGAATGGTGATGAGCTGAGCCGTAACAAAATAATATGATGAAATAATAGTGCATATGAGCATGATGTCAACATAAGCATGGAGGTGCAATATAACCATTTATCATAACATCAACAACAATAAATCATTTAGTCTACGGGATGCACATGAGCATGGCATAAAGATGATCATGAATATCACAAGTATTTGCATAACAAACCATAAATACTCATGTGAGCATATCATGATCGCTAGCATATGAACTGAATACAAGAATGGAACATGAGAATAATACTACTAACAAGTAAATATCTGGATGCACATGAACATGGCATAGGGATGAGCATGAATCCACAAGCATATACATAGCATTTACAAAATAATTTCAAAGTAATTATTTAAACATTCAAGTGAAAACCATGGCTATTTCAATGCCATCATGCAAGTGGCTATTGTGGCTTGCCTGGTGTTGATGGAATCACTGGGAAGAAGTGCGAGAAGCTCGAGGAAAATTCTGCCGGAATAGTTTCTCTCTCGACGGGGCTGATTAGAGGGCAAGGGTAAAATGGTCATTTTCATAGTGTGACAACCTCAGGAAAATGATACCAATAGAACGGGCTTGACGAATAGAGAACGTGGGCTTTGGAATCACCTGATTCGGAGTTACGGTTGCGAAAATACGGCCGTTCATTTGTTAGGCACAAAAACAAATAAAAATTGTGCATTTCTGCTGCTAACGGACGAACGCCCGCAATATAGAGGTTTCGGTGCCGACGGATGAAAAACAGAAAGCGCATTTCTGGGAATACGTCTTCCACTTATACCCGCGCGGGCCCGGGGTCAACGTCCTGTTTGACTGACTAGTGGGGCCCGAGAGGAGGTGGGGCCCGCCTGGCCAGGTCGTCTTCTTCCCTAACCTCGCGCGTGCCTGGCCGCGGGAGCAGCGAGCCCCGACGGCGATAGCCGGTGGCACGGGCCACCATAGGCGGCGCCCGGCCTACCGACGGGTTCAGCGGAACGAGGCGGTCCCGTCCAGGTAGGGCACGGCCGCCGAGGAGCTTGGGGTAGAGCGAGGCGTTGGCCGCGGCGGACGGCGTCCTCGGCCGACTTTGGGCACGGCGTCATGGGGCACTGGAGGAGGAGGGAAAGAGTGGGGAAGCTCCAGGGGCTCGTTGGGGTTCCTCTGGGGGCAGAATGAGGAGGGGAGGGGCTCAGGGCAGCTCCAATTTGAGCGGGGCCGACGGCGGCAATGGCGGCCAGAGGGAGGGCAGGGGAGCTCCTCGAGCTCGAGGGACTGGTCGGGGAGGGCTAGAGGAGGGTGGTAGAGCTGCTGGTGCGGTCGAGAGGGCTCGGGATGGGCTGATATAGCGGGGGTGAAGATGCCAAACCCGGATGCCGCCGCGGATGCATGGAAGACGTTCTGACGCGACCGCGTACGCGTGCGCACGCGGGCTGGCTCGGATGGTGACTCGAGCGAGCTAGTGGAGGCGCAGACGCGGGATGGGAGACGGACTGTCGGCCACTAGGGCACTGTGCGCGCGTGTGCGACGAGGGCAGGGGCTGCCGTCGTGCAAGGATGGAGAAGGAGGAGGGGGAAAGGGCTGGGGAAGAGGCACGTAGCTACCACAAAGTCATTTGACAAGGTTGGACGCGTGGGAGCGGCTGGGAAGAAGAGACCCGAAGTAAAATGACGAGCAGAGCACGTCCAACACTTGCCAATAGCATGGTCCCCATGTGGCATGGTGCACCGAGGGCACGATGGGCTGCCAAAATATGTCTAGGGTGTAGTCCTTTCAACATGGGGCCTCTCTGAAGTGATGGATCCACAAAAGCAACTTTGTGCTGATGGGATGTATCAGCCAAAGTTTCCTGCAGCGAACTTGGGTTAGAAGCTGAGGTAAAAATGAAGGGGATAAGGGCTAACCAGGATGTCACAGAGGGCTAGGGTAGGAAGGACTACCGTCCTGTGAAATTTGAAAAGATTTGGACCAAGATTTATCATAGTTGCTTCACAAGTGCAAAATCTGTTCCAGAAACTAGATCATGAAGTGGCACTCACATAGAGTGTTGGATTGATATGAAACTTGGTAGAGCGTGATCATTTAGACATAAAAAGGCACTGTAAAAATTTCATACCATTTGGATAAATAAAAATGGTACTTCCTTCACAATGCTTTCCTCTGGACAGAAACTTGGGGGAGCTATAGAGAGAAATTGGCTAAATGAAATGAGCCCAAATTTGGTGGAGGGAAGTTATATAGGTAGGAGAATGTCCTGGTAAAATTTCAGAATTTATGAAGCCATATAAAATATAGTTGCTTCACAAACTGAAATTATGACCAGCAACAAAGATTCGATGGTGTGCTCACCATGGGTATGAAATCTTGAATATTTTTACATATCCAAGGTCCATATGGTCCAAGGGAATTTTGAGAATTTTGTGGGAATTTTAGGAAAGATAGAAATATAGGTTGCTTGACAACCCAAGGCAAACAGGGTTATTCCTTGAATAGAAAAAGGAATATTCCCAAGGAAAAGAATTTGGAGATGGGCTAAGATGGAAATGACATGGCCTTGGGAAAGATTTGAGAGTGACAAGCCACTTGGGAGAGGAAAAAGAGATGATCTTCCCAGGTTTCAAGACCACAGAGCCACAAAAAAGGAATCCCAAATAAAATTTCAAAGAAATCCAAAAGAAAAAAAGGGCCAAAAATTGGGGTGTCACACAATGGGAAGTTGCAGATCATCAATCGACTGAGACGGGTCATGAAACCATTCATCAATGAAGTTGTTCAGAATGTCATGATCGAACAGAGGCAGGTCCTTGAAGATATCAGCCTCTTCCTGCTTGTTCTTGATGAGAAGCTCAAGGGCATCATCATCAGATAAGTCAATTATAGCATCATCATCTCTCAATGTGCTTGTTGGTTTGGGGCCTCGCCCAACAGTTTTCTTTGTCTTCGGAGAGTTCTGAGACACGTCTTCAGATTGCACACTGGATTCAGGAGGTGCAGTTTTCATTGGCTTCACTCTTGAAGCTTTTGGTGCGGCAGCAGACTTTGAAGATTGCCCTTCTTTAGGCTTTCTTTGTGTCTTGGGGGAGGCAGGAGCAATATCTTCAGCGAGGGCTTCTCCATGAGCAGCAGCTGTGACAGCATGAAGAGCGTTTATATGCTCTATGTATGCTTGAAGACTATCCCATGGCCCAGTCAGATTTGGATCTGCTTGACGGGAGCCATCTGTCCTTGGCTCGGCCGGACCAGGGTTGAAGTCAACATCATAGTCCTTCTTGTTCTGCTCTACTGAAGTCTTTGCAAACTGATAATTGGCTTCAAAGAGATCGTCTTCACGACACCATCTAATACTGGATGGGTCAGCCTCTTCTGGCTTCACACCTCAGACCATGCATGGATAGAAGTGTTGAGCGATGGCGTCAGCCTTTATCTTCGGAATAAGCTTCTCTTACACAATATCTGCCCATGGTGGCCTGACTACATTCTTGTCAGCATACTCTGGTGTAACAAAATGATAGTAGAACCATTGTGTTGCCCTATATCTTCAGATCCACTGCACACGTGACTTGCGCTCATCGTATGTTTCCTCCGGATCTGACTTGTATTGCTCATATAGATATGGAGGGAGGTCAAGAGCAGTGTTAGCTCGCCTTTGCCTTCCTCCCTTCTTTGCAGATTTTCCACTAGCCATTGGCTTCAGGGGGCTGAATGGCTTCGCACTGCTGATTTGACAGGAACTGGCTTCAGGAGAATCAAGATGAAGCTGTAAGAAGTCTGCAAATGAATTTAGACTATGAGAACCAAGTGACTCCCCCACGGACATGTACCTGTGAAAGAATTAGAGATGCGAGGGAAGGAGGAGAGGTCATATGCATTCTCAGAGGATTTTGAAGATAAATCAGTTTGAAGACAATGACCTCATAGTGCAAACACATTCACTTACAATGTGTTGGTTCCAGATTTGTACGAATCCGAAAATAGGTACAAATGAGGAATCATACGAAATGTAGCATAAGTGAAGGAACTTAGCAAGTTATGAGACGTGTGAATGAATATATAGATTTGAAGATGAAAGAACAACTTCTGAAGATATATGTAGAAATTTTAGATCAAACAGACGGTAAAAAGTAGTCTTTATTTACCGCACGATGAACAGCTCAACAAGACGCGAAGGAAGCTGAGCAGTTCAATCTCCCACGCCCTAACTTGGCAGTGGAAGACAGCTACGGCGGTGGCGGCGAGAAGATATCCGCGGCCGGTGTGAGTACGGCGTCGAAGAGGTCGCGGCAGCGAAGCGCTTCTCCTCCGGCGTCGATGGAAGCTAGCGACGGTGCTAGGGTTGTATGGAGGCGATGGCGACAGATGTGAAGAGCATTAATGGATGAGGGGGCGAAGTATTTATAAGGGAAGAGTCGGCCCAGGTGGAATGACTGTTTTACCCCTGGTGATACGTATTTGCTCGACGCGTAGCATCGATGTGCTATTTTACCGCCACGCCTGGACCCCACTACTTAGCAGTTTTGGCGGGAGGTCGTTCCGGCTTCTGCGGTGGCCGGTTAAAATGGATAAGGATATAAAAACATTTTAAATTTTGGTCTCAAAATCTTCAACTGAAAAGGACACAGTGAAGACAATCGACACGTGTCAAATAGAATGCATATGAAGATTTAGAGAGATTGGAAGAGAGAAGCATAGAGGGGGTACGGGTCCGATCACATTCACTTAGTTCAGAAAACACAGTTTGAAGACATAGCTATAAGTGAATGCTGTTGAGGACAAACACATATATATAGTATAGTATAGCCAATGAGATCAAATGAAATGCTAAGATAAAACATTTGTGAAGACAAACCAAATCAAGGAGATAATGCAAAAGATGTGGTGCCAAATGAAAATCTTCAAGAAAAGTTTGGTGGTGGCGTTACCCACCGTATAGGAAGTATTAGACCCAGACACAGCGCACAATTATCATGGTGCTCTGAAGTCAAATTCCGCGTTAATATCTTCACACTTAGATTGTACATCTTCATGAATTGAAGACATATGTTACTTTGTGTGTTGTACATCATAGTCATCAACAATGCATAAGCGTTAGGATGTGTGTCCATTCACTGGACATTTGAGGATTCTAAGATATTTAGCTCACACCGCAACTTGCAAAACCTCTTCTCATCCAAAGGCTTCATGAAGATATCTGCCAGCTGATCTTCAGTGTTGATGTGAATGATATCAATGTCTTCCTTGAGCACATGGTCACGAAGGAAATGATGCATGATCTCAATATGCTTTGTCTTGGAGTGCTGGACAGGATTGTGTGAAATCTTGATGGCGCTCTCATTGTCACAGAATAGGGGTACTTTCTTCTTATTGATGCCATAGTCCTTTAGGGTTTGCTTCATCCAGAGAAGCTGAGCACAGCAGGATCCATCAGCAATGTATTCGGCTTCGGCAGTGGAGAGTGATACAAAGTGTGCTTCTTTGAAGACCAACATACAAGTGAACGTCCAAGAAAGTGACAAGTGCCTGATGTGGACTTGAGATCCACCCTATCTCCAGCATAATTAGAATCAGAGAATCCAACCAAATCAAACTCTGAGCCCTTTGGATACCATATCCTAGCATTGGGGTGTGAGCCAAATATTGAAGTATTCGCTTCACCGTGAGGTGATGCGATTCCTTTGGTGCCGCTTGGAATCGGGCACACATGCAAATGCTAAGCATTATATCTGGCCTAGATGCACATAAGTACAATAAAGAACCAATCATGGAGCGGTATACCTTTTGATCGAACTCTGTACCATTCTCGTCAGAACTCAGATGACCATCGGTTGGCATTGGCATCTTGTAGCCCTTGCAATCTTGCATTCCAAACTTCTTCAAGCAGTCTTTGAGATACTTTTCTTGTGATATGAAGATGCCATTGCATTGTTGATGAATTTGAAGACCAAGGAAGAATTTCAGCTCTCCCATCATGGACATTTGATATTGCTCTTGCATCATATGACTGAACTCATCACTATATCATTTGTCAGTGCAGCCGAAGATAATGTCATCCACATAGATTTGGCACACAAATAGTTCACCATCATATGATTTGGTGAAGAGAGTGGGATCAAGTGAACCAGGTTTGAAGCCTTTGCTTTTCAGGAACTCCTTGAGTGTGTCATACCAGGCTCGTGGAGCTTGTTTGAGGCCGTACAGTGCCTTGTTGAGCCTATAGACCTTGTCAGGGTGCTTTGGATCTTCAAACCCAGGTGGTTGAGCAACATAGACTTCTTCTTCAATTTTGCCATTGAGAAAGGCACTCTTCACATCCATTTGATACAGGAGAATATCATGATGATTGGCATAAGCAAGAAGTATGCGGATGGCTTCAAGTCTAGCCACAGGAGCAAAGGTTTCATCAAAGCCAATTCCTTCCACTTGTGTATATCCTTGTGCAACTAGACGAGCTTTGTTTCTGACAACTTGACCATGTTCATCTTGCTTGTTGCGGTAGATCCATTTGGTTCCAATAATGTTGTGTTTGCGAGGGTCAAAACGCTTAACAAGTTCCCACACATTGTTGAGTTCAAATTGCTGAAGCTCTTCTGGCATAGCTTGAATCCATTCTTGTTCCATGAAAGCTTCAGTGACTTTGGTGGGTTCTGTGATGGAGACGAAGGCTAAGTGTCCACAGAAGTTTGCTAGCTGGGTGGCTCTTGAGCGAGTGAGAGGACCAGGTGCATTGATGTTGTCAATTATCTTCTTGATCTGAACTTCATTGGCCACTCAAGGATGTATAGGGCGAAGACTTTGCTGTTGCTGAGCATTGTCTTCAGGCTCAGCATTATCTTCAGTCTGATTATTGTCTTCACGCTGGACAGGAGCAGGTATCACAACCTCTTCAGCTCCTAGTTCCTCAGTGGGTATTATGTCTCCAGTACCCATTAGCTTGATGGATTCACTAGGAGGGAGTTCATCTATCATATGTGGCAGGTGCTCTCTTTGCGAGCCGTTAGTCTCATCGAACCGCACATCTACAGTTTCAACCACTTTGTGGTGAAAGAGGTTGAAGACTCTGTAGGTGTGCGAATCCTTTCCATAGCCAAGCATAAAACCCTCATGTGCTTTCGGTGCAAATTTGGAAGTGTGATGCGGATCCCGTATCCAACACCTAGCACCAAATACTTTGAAATAACTTACATTTGGCTTCTTACTAGTGATAAGTTCATAAGATGTCTTCTTGAAGAACTTGTGAAGATATACTCTATTTATGATATGGCATGCAGTATCAATGGCTTCAGGCCATGTATTCGTCAAGCATAGTGCGAGCCATCTCAATGAGAGTTCTGTTCTTGCGCTCCACGACGCCATTCTGCTGTGGAGTGTATGGAGCTGATAACTCATGAGTGATACCAAGAACGTCAAGATAGGTGTCGAGCCCAGTGTTCTTGAACTCGGTGCCATTGTCACTCCTGATGTGCTTGATCTTGACGCCATAGTTGGTCATGGCCCGGTTGGCAAACCGCCTGAAGACATCCTGCACTTCATTCTTATACAGGATTATGTGCACCCAAGTATATCGAGAATAATCATCAACAATCACGAAGCCATATAGATGTGCAGAAGTAGTAAGAGTGGAGTAATGAGTAGGGCCAACTAAGTCCATGTGTAGCAGCTTGAAGGGACGAGTGGTCATCATGATTGTCTTCGAGGGGTGTTTCACCCTAGTCATCTTCCCAGCTTCACAGGCTCCACATAGGTGATCCTTCTTGAACTTGATGCCCTCGATCCCAATGATGTGCTTCTTCTTCACAAGGGTGTGCAAGTTCCTCATGCCAGCATGCCCTAGCCGTTGATGCCAAAGCTAGCATTCTGAAGCTTTTGCTAGAAGACATGTGGCAAGCTGTGGTCCTATGGAGAAATATACCACATACAAGTCACCGCTTCGATAACCTTCGAAGACTTGAGTTTTGTCAGAAGCCATAAGCACAAGACAGCAAAATTTGCCAAAGATGACAATCATATCAAGATCACAAAGCATTGAGACGGACACAAGGTTGAATCCAAGGGATTCGACAAGCATCACTTTATCCATGTGCCGATCCTTTGAGATTGCAACCCTACCTAGACCCAATACCTTGCTTTCCCCAATATCAGCAAAAGTAATGTGCTTTTGAGTAGATGGACAAAGTGTAGAGTCCATGAGTAAGCTTCGGTCACCAGTCATATGGTTGGTACAACCACTGTCCAGGATCCATTCAGTAGCTTTCGAAAGTGTACCCTACAGAGCAGTTAGTAGGATAGGCTTCACCAAGACAATTGTGAAGTGCAAACATTTGATGATGAAGACTTTCAGAGAATATAAGTTTCTTGGAGGATATAGTAGGATGATCATCAAGAAATCCATGGACGAAATAAATGGAAAGACCATTTGGACATTTTATCTTGCGTCCAACAAGATTTTTTAGGTCCCCAGCATTGTCTTCAGAACCCAATGCTTTTCGGCTGGAGACCTGACCCTGCAAGAAAGATCAGTTCTTCTTAACCACCCAAATCTGAAGGGGTGGCTTAGAAGCAATGATTCTAAGTGCAGCATCTGAGAACTTTGGCTTTGAAGCCCTAGCAAATAGCTTCACAGGGGGGTTAGAGTACTCAAATGAATAAGCAGAGAAATTCTTTGATTTGTGAACATAATGGTTTGAGGAACGTCTCTCATATTCATGAGTCTGATCATTGTAACCCTGCAAAACATTGGCATTAGGGCGACCATAGGGGGGTATTTGTCTGTATGAAGACTTTGGTCCATATGAAGCTTTTGCCCTGGGGTTTGTCTTCTTCCCGGGTGGTGTCATGATGACATTCACGGGAAGACTTTCCAGAAGACTTTTGGGAACCCAGATCTTCTTCATAGGAGGTCCATTCCTGTAGTTAGTTCCAATAAACCTGGCAAACACTTCGCCATTCTGGTTTTTGAACAATTTATAGTTTGAGTCAAAGGACTCATCAATGATGATGGGGTTAGCATAGGTATAGCCAGATAATGTGGATGGGTCTACTGGGGGGCCTATTGCAGCAACCCAAGTGGTTTTGGGGTACTGCTCAGGTTTCCAATATGTACCATCAACATTTATGTTTCTCTTGAAACCAATGCCCTCTTTCCTAGGGTTCCTGTTCAGGATCTGTTTCTTGAGGACATCACAAAGAGTCTGATGCCCTTTGAGACTCTTATACATGCCTGTCTCAAGCAATGTCTTCAACCTGGCATTCTCATCAGTAAGAGCAGTGGCTTCCTCAGATGAGGGGTTAGTGGCCACATCAACAGTTGAAGATATTGTAGATTCAGAAACAGTGGAACATTCAGCAGAAGAATTAGAGTTATCACACTCAAGGCATTTCAAGCAAGGTGGCACAAATTCATCCTGAGCGGTACTGATCTGTTGAGCGAGTAGTGAATCATTTTTTGTTCAAAGATCATCATGAGACGATCTCAGCTTCTCAAGCTCTTGCTTCCTTTGAAGATATTCATAGGAGAGCTTTTCATGATCAGCTGCGAGGGTATCATGATGACTTAGGAGCTCGTCATACTTAACTTGAAGATTTTTTATGTCTTCAATTAAGGATTGGCTTTGATTCATTTCGTCGTCCAACAGATCATTGCTTTTGTCTAGCAATTTTTGAATTTTTTCCATAGCAGTTTGTTGCTCAGTTGTAATTTTAGCAATTGTCTTATAGCTAGGTTTGGATTCACATTCAGAGTCATCTTCACTTGAGGTTTCAAAGTAGGCAGCGCGGGACATTACCTTAGCGCCTCTTGCCATGAAGCAGTAGGCAGGAGCAGAGTCGTCGTCCTTAGTGTCGGTGACGAGACCATTGTCTTCAGTGCTGAAGATGGACTTAGCGATGAATGCTGAAGCCAAAGCCAGGCTTGCCACGCCTGAGTCTGACTCCTCCTCTGACTCCTCCACCACCTCCTCTGAAGCAGACTCCTCCTCTGAATCCATTTCCTTGCCGATGAATGCACGAGCTTTGCTGAAGGAACTTCTTTTGTGCGATTAAGACTTTGGGTGTTCTTCTTCTTATCATCAGAGTCATAGTCCTTGTTCTTCTTCTTCTTTGATTCCTTTTCCCATTGAGGACAATCAGCAATGTAGTGACCTGATTTCTTGCATTTGTGGCAAGTTCTCTTCTTGTAGTCATGAGTGGAAGCCTCAGCCTTCTTGGAATCATACTTTGAAGACTTTCCAAAACGGTTCTTCTTGGTGAACTTCTTCACAAGCATTGCAAGCTCTCTGCCAATGTCTTCAGCACCATCGGAATAGTTGTCAGAGTCTTCAGATGAAGATACAGCCTTGGCTTTTAAAGCGTGAGAACGTCCATAGCTAGGACCATAGATATCTCTCTTCTCAGATAGCTGGAACTCATGTGTATTGAGCCTCTCAAGTATATCGGCAGGATCCAATTGCTTGAAATATGGTCGCTTTTGAATCATCAGAGATAAGGTGTCAAACGAACTGTCAAGAGACCTCAATAGCTTCTTCACAACTTCATGCTTGGTGATGTCAGTGGCGCCTAGAGCATGAAGCTCATTGGTGATATCAGTGAGACGATCGAAGGTGAGCTGAACATTTTCATTCTCGAGTCTCTTGAAGCGGTTGAAGAGATTGCGAAGTACATCGATTCGGGAGTCTCGTTGAGATGAGACGCCCTCGTTGGCCTTGGAGAGCCAGTCCCAGACTAGCTTCGCAGACTCCAGTGCACTCACACGACCATACTGTCCTTTGGTCAGATGACCACAGATGATGTTCTTGGCGGTCGAGTCCAGTTGCGCGAACCTCTTCACATTAGCAGCGGTGATGCCTTCACCGACCTTGGGAACACCAGTCTTGATGACATACCAGATGTCGTTGTCAATGGCTTCAAGATGCATTCGCATCTTATTCTTCCAGTAGGGATAGTCAGTGCCATCGAAGACGGGGCACGCAGCGGAAACCTTGATTATCCCTGCAGTCAACATAGCTAAAACTCCAGGTGATTAAACTGAATCACACAGAACAAGGAAGCACCTTGCTCTGATACCAATTGAAAGTGCTAGTTATCGACTAGAGGGGGGTGAATAGGCGATTTTTATGAAAGGCTTCGAAAACAGGCAATGTCTTCGAAGTAAGCGGAAGCAAGATGAGAACTAGCAAAGCCTGTCAATAAGATGAACAGATATGACAAGCATAGACATCATACATACAAGCATGCGTTGAACATAAACACAAGAAGCATGAAGATAAATGAGTAAACAGATGAATGGCTTCAGGGAAAATCTTCAAACACAGACAAGCATGCAAAGGCTTCACAGTTCAAAACAATAAGTAAGGAAGTGAAAGGATAGAACTAGTGGCTTGGGGAAGACAGTGATTTGTTTGACCAGTTCCAACTGCTGTGATAGTTGTACGTCTGGTTAGGGAGGCTGAGATTGAACTCAGAAGACCATGTCTTCACCTTATTCCCCTTGAGCTAAGACCCGCAGATCTCGCCCAATCACTCTGGTAAGTCTTCAAGGTAGACTTCCAAACCTTCACAGACTTCGTTCACCGGCAATCCACAATGACTCTTGGATGCTCAGAACGTGACGCCTAACCGGCTGGAAGGTCACAGTCTTCAAGTGTAACAAGTCTTCGGTTCACTCAGAACAGAATGTCTTCAGTGATGCTTAATCACTTTGGGCTCTGGGTGTTTTGGGTTTTGTCCTCGCAAGAATTCTCTCTCAAAGGCTTCGAGGTGGGTTGCTCTCAAATGACAAAAGCCGTGCACTAACTCGGAGCAGCCACCAATTTATGGTGGTAGGGGGTGGCTATTTATAGCCAGGAGGCAACCCGACATGATATGTCCGAAATGACCTTGGGTCATAGGGAAGCTGACACGTGTCCAACGGTCGGATCCCAACACACGCGGCAACTTTACTTGGGCTCCAAGCAAAGCTGACTCAACCAACTCTGGAAGAGGTTTTCTCTCATTTGCCTTCGCTCGAAGACATAGGATTTGGGTTGAGCATCACGTCAGTTTCTGACTTTGTTTACCTCGACCCCACTTAGCAGTACGGTGGTTCCTATGACTCAAGAAAGCAGAAAATGAAACTACCAAAAGACTAAGTCTTCGCGTTCCATTTGCTTCAAGTGAATGTCTTCGTGAGCCATTATCTTCAACACGAATGTCTTCGTGAACCACCATTGTATTCAATGTCTTCATACATTTTTAGGGGTCATCTTCGATGGGTAAACCGAATCAATAGGGACTTCTACCTGTGTTCTCCTGTGAATCTCACAAACACATTAGTCCCACAACCAAGTTTGTCTTCCGTACTCCAAAACCAACAAGGGGTGGCACTAGATGCACTTACACTTCCTCCTCGGAGCTCGGCTCCAGAGGACTCGGAGATTGGCCCGCCGCAAAGCGAGCTTGGGAACGGAGGTCTGTGGCGCCTACCGTCGCCACGATTTCCGCGCGGCGCTCCAGCGTCAACATCTTGTAGCACATGATCTTGCTGCGCACCATGGATATCCGGCGAACTAGGGGACGGCTGATGCGGGCAAGGGGATCAAAAGGTGGGAGAATGGGCTGGGAGGTGTGGTTTTGGGGCAGTGGTAACCGGCCAGCAAGTAGCTGTCATGGGCCGAGCAGCGAAGGTTCCGGTGTGAATAGTGGTATCGATGACGGCCGGTCAATTGGTTTTGACTGTGCGGAGTTTGCAAAGCCGGACGGCTGGAGCCTGGAGAGTTGTGGGGTGGGATGGGACCAAAGTTTTGAAGTTTGACGTGGCAGACGTCTGGACCTCCCCACCGGTCGGTCTGTGGGATTTTATTTTTTAGATGTTATAAGTGGGATTTGTATCGATGGATTGCTCGAAGCAGCAAAACCAAGTGTTACGTACGCAATAGGAGTACTCGAAGTATGGAAGTTCAAAAGGAACGGACGGTGTACATCACTCTTGTCGCATTCGCGTTGCACCCCGACACGGTCGGTCCGGCACATCGCTCACCGAATGGAACGCGCTTCGTCTTGCGTTTTCGCTCGCTTGTGGGACCGCAGTTGAGAGCAAACTGACGGTAGGCAAACTTTCCCCCTCCCTCTCCCCTCCCCCCGCCCGCATCGGCTGAATTTAGAAGAGAGAGAGGAGGGATGTCAAAAAAAGACACTAGAAGAGAAAGACGAGGAGGGAGAGATTGTAGCACGGATTCCAAGAAATTTGTTGAGAGTGTGAGGTGGGCCATGTGTTAATAAAGTAAGAGCACTCCATACTCTACTGCAGATGCCTCCGTCCTGGTTTTTTGGTCCCCTTTGTTTTTCATGCCAAATTTTGACCATAATTTTAACTAATAAGATATTAATGCATTTCATCAAAAATTATATCGTTCTATTCGTATTTGAACATAGTTTCTAAAGATATTATTTTTGGTGACATGCATTAATATTATTTTAGTTAAATCTAAGGTCAAAATTTGACACAAAATACGAAGGGGGCCAAAAAACCAGGACGGGGGCATCTGCAGTAGAGTATGGAGTGCTCCTACTTTATTAACACATGGCCCACCTCACACTCTCAAAAAATTTCTTGGAATCTGTGCCACAATCTCTCCCTCCTTGTCTCTCTCTTCTAGTGTGTTTTTTTACATCACTCATCTCTCTCTTCTAAATTTAGCCGACGCGGGCGGGGGAGGGGGAGAGGGAGGGGGAAAGTTTGCCTACCGTCGGTTTGCTCTCAACAGCGGTCCCACAAGCGAGCAAAAATGCAAGACGAAGCGTGTTCCATTCGGTGACCGATGTGCCGGATCGACTGTGTCGGGGTGCAACGCGAACGTGACAAGAGTGATGTACACCATCCATTCCTTTTGAACTTCCATACTTCGAGTACTCCTATTGTGTACGTAACACTTGGTTCTGCTGCTTCGAGCAATCCATCGATACAAATCCCACCTACAGCATCTCAAAAAAACAAATCCCTACTGCTATTGGTCTGGCTAGACGTGGCGAAATCCTACTAGCAAGAGCATGCGCGAGAACAAGCATTCACGTGTTTGAATACAAATTGGAAACCATTTTCTGTTTGAATACAAATCTATGTACGTGCTTGTACATAGTATATTGTACGTTGAAATGCGAAATGAAGATTGAATGCCCTTTACATATGGTTTGCAAATGCTATGATCACCGGTTCAATTATTTGAATCCACTTTAGGTTGAATTCTAATATTTGAATTTTTTTTAGGTTGGATTCAAGTACCAAGTGTCTTCTTATGCATAATGTGTCTCACACACCCAACATAGAGTGTTGTCACATTTTTTTCTTTGACGCATGCTCTCTCTGTATTACACACCCACTCGATCTCTCTCGGTTTCATCTCAGGGTCTCTCTCTCTCTCTCTCGCACACACACATACCTCCTCTCTTCCTCTTTGTGCATGTCACACATGATCGACCTCTCGAGGTATCGGGATTGTATCTCGCTTGTTAGGTCGCTCTTTGACACGCGCCTAGGTCACTCTAGCATGCATTAATTGTAACCAAGCCTTTCATCTATCTTTTTTAAGCATACATTCATCTTTCTCTCCGCCCCTCTCTAGATCGTTCGATCGATCGATCTCTGGACCCACCCTAGTCCTCTTTCAATTGGTCTACAGCTAGAGGGTACATGACCGACTAGCGCACACACAAACACCCCCCCTCTCTCCACCCCACGGGATCATTTCTATCACAGACACACACCAAACCTTTATTTCCTTGCACGACACACACTCGATATCTCAACATTTATCTATCTCATCAAGATGTGTCGGGTCATGAACCGAAGGGGTTGTCAGTACTAAGATGGGGAGCGACATGTAGTCGAGGCAACGCGAAACTTTAAACAAACTGTTTGTATGTATGCATGCCGGACATACAACTTTGGACAAACTGGCACACCGTTGAACTATAACATAAATACAGGGTCTAGGCCGACATGTGAATGACACTCGGCGGAATGTTCAGATGAGGAATGCGGGAGGATGGAGTCGATCGGAGGGCGGCATGCATGATTGATACGTCTCCGTCGTATCTACTCTTCCAAACACTTTTGCTCTTGTTTTGGACTCTAATTTGCATGATTTGAATGAAACTAACCCGGACTGACGTTCTTTTCAGCAGAACTACCATGGTGTTGTTTTTGTGCAGAAATAAAAGTTCTCAAAATTGGACGAAACTTTTTGGAGATTTTTTATGGAATAAATAAAAAATACTGGAACGAAGATACACTGGAGGGGGGCCACCAGTTGCCCACAAGGCAACAAGGCACGCCTACCCCCCAGGGCATGCCCTGATGCCTTGTGGGGCCCACATGGCTCCGCCTAACCTAATTCCAACGCTATAAATTCGGTTTCCCCGAGAAAAAATAAGAGAAGAAGTTTTATCACGTTTTACGATACGGAGCCGCCGCCACCTCATGTTCTTCGTTGGGAGGGCTGATCTGGAGTCCGTTTGGGGCTCCGGAGTGGGGGATTCGTCGTCATCATCATCATCAACCATCCTCCATCACCAATTTCATGATGCTCACCACCGGGTGTGAGTAATTTCTCTATAGACTTGCTGGACGGTGATGGGTTGGATGAGATTTTTCATGTAATCGAGTCAATTTGTTAGGGCTTGATCCCTAGTATCCACTATGTTCTGAGATTGATGTTGCTATGACTTTGCTATGCTTAATGCTCGTCACTAGGGCCCGAGTGCCATGATTTCAGATCTGAACCCTCTATGTTTTCATGAATATATTTGAGTTCTTTATTCTATCTGCTAGTTATATGCACTTGTTATTGTTCTGATCCGTAGACCCCATAGTGACAATTGTTTGGGATATTCTCCGGGGATGACTGTAATTCGAAAAGTTCATGTATCCACCATGTGTTAATGCTTTGTTCCGGTTCTCTATTAAAAGGAGGCCTTAATATCCCTTAGTTTCCTTATGGACCCTGCTGCCACGGGAGGGTAGGACAAAAGATGGCATGCAAGTTCTTACTATAAGCACGTATGACTATATACGGAATACATGCCTACATTACATTGATGAATTGGAGTTATTGTGTGTCACTCTAGGTTGTGACTATTACATGATGAATGTCATCCAACATAATTATCCATCACTAATCCAATGCCTACGCTTTTCGCATATTGATCTTTGCTAAGTTACTACCGTTTCTGCTGCTGTTACAATCACTACAAAACTGCTACTGTTACTATCTCTGTTACTATTGCTACGGTTACTACTGTGCTACTAAACACTTTGCTACAGATATTTAGTTCTCCAGGTGTGGTTGAATTGACAACTCAACTGCTAATACTCGCAAATATTCTTTGGCCCCCCTTGTGTCTCATCAATAAATTTGGGTGAAATACTACCCTCGAAGACTGTCGCGATCCCCTATACTTGTGGGATATCAAAGATCGATGGAGAAGAGGGTTGGAGGGGAATGAGAAAGAAGCAAAGCCGCATGATTATATTTGGACGGCTCACAGAACCGACCTAGGTAACTATTTTTTCAAGCAACTTACATAGTATAGTTACTACAACCCGAACATGGTAAGTTGGACCCCAAAATGCGGGCACGGACCGGGCACACCTCAATTATTCCTTCAAACAGCCGGACACCTCAATTAGCACACCTCAAATACATACAAAGACATGCAACACACATTGTCCGGCAACTTAATCAACTGTTACGCTTCACGAGTTGAAAAGGAAAGGGTGGTACACTTATTATAATGGTACTTATGCTAGTATGAATAACTATTGTACATGTGGGATACTAGGCTAGCTATAGGTGAGGTGCCAACTTCATATATGCTTCCGGTGTTACGCTCTACAAGTGTTACAGTTTACAAGTTCGAAATGAAAAGGCGGTGCACTGACAGCACCCTTGTCGCGTTCACGTTGCACCCCCAGACCGTCGGTCCAACATGGTTCTAACCCAAGGGAACGTAGGTCATCTTGCTTTGTCACTGACATGTGGGATCGCATGTGAGCAAAGGGCATCTGCAACGTTGCCACGCCCGCAGCTGACTACCCTGGCCCACAAAAAACCCTCGTCCCTCGCCCGTGTGCGTTCCGTCCCACCCCCCCCCCCGGCGCCAGCTGCCCGCATTCATGTCGTCCGTTCGTATGCCGCCATTAAGTAGGCTCGCCGCCCAAGGAACGAACTCCGGTGACTCATTGACGCACCCGGACGCTCAGCTAAACTCCACACCAGAGCATATACTCCTCCCTGGCACCACATCCACCATGACCGCGAGCGGGAACGCTCTGCGGGAGAGCTTGTCTTCGGAGATGAAGCTCAAGGTCGCCGCCTGAAAGTGCAACTAATCCCCAGGTGGTTTTGGTAATCAATAACAACATATATATCATTGATCTAATTCTTATTGCTAGTAAATTTCAGAAAAGATCAATGATTGGCATGGCAAGGATTAATGGACATGGACCCCTCAAAATGCTAAGGACAAAGATTGGCAAAGCTTCAAGACTCTACATTTTGGTTAAGTGATCCAAGATCACATTGAGTCCATAGGAAAAGCCAATACTATTAAAAGGGGATGAGGTTTTGATTATGACTCAATTGCTCAAATGCTTAGTGATATTGCTCCAAAACTCTCAAATACTTCTCCACTTCATTCCTACCCAAAACCCTAAAAGTTGATCTCGGTCCCACCGAAACATTCTTATCCGGACTCACCGAGATTGCTATCCACTATGCCACATGCCAAACCCTAACAGATTGGTGCAAGCGAAATGGTTCTCGGTCCCACCAAGAAGGCTTGACCAACTTGCTGTAATGATGTTACTACATTTTGGAATTTCTGAGATAAAATTTTCGGTCTCACCGAAACCTGGTCTTGCCCTAGCCATTTCACTTCGGTCTCACCGAGATGTTTTGATCGGTCCCACCGAAAAGCCTAACGTTCATGTCTTTTACACTAGTCGGTCTCACCGAGATTTTCATGTCGATGTCACCGAGTTGGGTCAAAGACTTGTAACGGTTGGATTTTAGGTGAAGGCTATATATACCCCTCCACCACCCTCTTACCAAGTAAGAGAGCCATCAGAATGTGCCTACACTTTCACCATAAGATTTCTGAGAGAGAACCACCTACTCATGTGTTGAGATCAAGAGATTCCAATCCAACCATTTGAACCTTGATTTCTAGCCTTTCCCAAGTTGCTTTCCACTCAAATCCTTCTTCCACCGTAGTCAAATCTGTGAGGAGTTGTTTGAGTGTTTGGAAGACTATCATTTGAAGCACAAGAGCAAGGAGTTCATCATCAACACACCGTCTATTACCTTTTGGAGAGTGGTGTCTCCTAGATTGGTTAGGTGTCACTTGGGAGCCTCCAAGATCATGTGGAGTTGAACCAAGGAGTTTGTAAGGGCAAGGAGATCACCTACTTCATGAAGATCTACCCCGAGTGAGGCTAGTCCTTCGTGGACGGAAGCCATGGTGGAATAGGCAAGGTTGCTTCTTCGTGGACCCTTCGTGGGTGGAGCCCTCCGTAGAATCGCGCAACCGTTACCCTCCGTGGGTTGAAGCCTCCATCAACATGGACGTACGATAGCCCCACCTATCGGAACCATGTTAAAAATCATCGTGTCTTCATTGCGTTTGAAACCTCCAATCCCTCCTTTACTTACATGTGCAATGTTTTACTTTCCGCTTCTACACTCTTAGAATTGCATGTGTAGGGTGTTACTTGACTTGGTGTACTTGCTAAAATCTGCCCACAACTAAAATTGGGAAAATGATAGATTTTTATTTGGTCAAGTAGTCTAATCACCCCCCTCTAGACATACTTTCGATCCTACACCGCCCTTCCTCAACCCGCCGCTCGCAATGCAATGCCGGCGTAGCCGGACGCGGACGCGGCCGCACAAGCGCCGGCCGCACCGACGGCCGAGGACAAGAGCACCGCCAGCCGTGCGTCCTACGCACCGCCGTCCAACGTTCAGGGGCACATGTGGTAGGTGAACAGTGACGGATCATCCATGTCCATCATCGACCCCACGTCCACCGGAACCACCGAGGTCGCGGACTCCTCCGAGGATGAGTAGGGCATGGGAGGTGGCAGGGCATGGTGTCCCAAGTGGGCCGATCCGTCTCCCGTGTTCTACTCTTCCTCGCCAGAGACCGCACCTTCACTTCACGGGTCTTGAACCCCGCCACCGTTCACGGAGACGGCAGATGGAGGACGTGGTCGCCGATGCGGAATACAAAGGAAAGTGGCCGTCGGCCGTCGCCATAGGATAGGTTTAGGGTTGGGTTTCTTTTCTTTTTTTTTGTCCTAGAAGTTTGAAATGTAATGAAAATCTGCAGTGTTTGCATGAATCTCGTTCGGTTATATGAACTTTCACAATAAAAATATATATTGTATGAAAATATATTGAATGATGATTCTAATCATATTTACTTGGTATTGTGGTTGTCATTGTTTTTGTATGTATAAACTTGGTCAAAGTTTAGAAAGTTTGACCCGAGACAAAGCTAATATGCGAAGTAAATAAAAACAGAGGGTTTACATACACAATTTCTCTTAGGCCCTCCAAAAGTATGTCCACTACACATTCACGCATTTCACGTCTTTCTCTCGCTCTGTCTATCAAACCAACTAAGCCAAACTCCCAGCATATCGGGCGGGAAAAGATCCGCCCGCGCTGTTTTAGTCGGGATTTGTATCGATGGATCACGCAAAGCACCAAAACCAGGTGTTACGCTCTACAAGTTCAAAAGGAAAAGGCGGTACACTTACAGCACACCTATCGCGGTCGCATTGCACCCCTCACACGGTCGGTCCTGCACACTGCTCACCCAAAGGGAACGTGCTTCGGCTTGCCTCTTCACTGACACATGGGACCGCAATTGGAGAAACCGACCATGCGCCAAACTCCCCCACCCACCACGCAAAAATTCCCCCCAAATACCAAATTCAACTCCCCTTCGGCCAACTAGCCAATAATATTCCCCAACCCCCCCCCCCCCCCCGCCCCCTCCACTCCATTCACTCCGCCAAACTAGCCCTCCCCGCCGTGCCGATATGTCAGTGCCGCAGTTCTTTGAGGGGACGCACGGCGATCCTCTCGCTCCCACAGTACAGTCTCGTAAACTACCGTCCTCCAGCCGCATCGCCACCGCTGGCAATGTTCTTGTGGAGATGCACGACGGTCAGCTTCTCCCATGGTACGCGCATTCTAGACTGAGGCCTTGTGCATGTCAGAGTAGCACTACTGATAGACGCTGTTAATCTCACTGCTTGCCGAAATAGTTTACATTCAATATGCTTTGCTTAACAAGCTACCTTGCCCTGTTCTTCACTCAATTTGCTTTGCTGAGATGGCATGCCACGCCTGATTAGTTGCTAAAATATCCTACCATATTTTAGGATCATGTATGTATTGTGAAGTAGATTTCCATAGTCTAGTAGCCAATCTGTTAGGTGAAATAGCTCGACACCATTTTACACTCAATCTTTGTTGCTGAGATGGCCTTCGATGGCTGTGTGCTCGGCCTCATTGATTGCTGAAATAGCCTGCCATAATTTAGCACTCAATCTGTTTGCTGAATTAGCTTTACATATATTTCGTTACTTAGATCTGCTTGTCCAAATATGTCACCGTAGCTTTAGACATCTACCTAGGTATTTTTTCTGGACTTTATAAAAAAACATATATGTTTTTCCTGTAATATCTAGTAGAAAAACTAATTTGTATGTCTGACAGATGGACGGGACTTGGATAACTTCTACTCAACGATTCTCCCTTGCATATGTCGAGGGGGTTCAAAACTTCATGAACTTTATCAGAGCTGAGTACGGTGGCTCGAAAGCAGATGTGCGCTGCCCGTGTAGCAGTTGTATGAATTCAGTTTCAAGACCCCAGTCAACTGTGCAAAATCATCTACACTTGTATGGGATGTCAGTCACATATACTAGGTGGGTTCATCATGGTGAAGCTGTGAACGTCAATGTCACTGGCTATGTGGAAGCACCAGATCACCATCTTGATTTGCCTGATGCTCAGGAGGAGGAGGAGGAGGAGGTGATGGGGAACGTTGCATGAAAATCAAAAAAATTCCTACGAACACCCAAGATCTAATCTAGGAGATGCATAGCAACGAGAGGGGAGTGTGTCTACATACCCTTGTAGACCGAAAGCGGACGCGCATAAAATGCGGTTGATGTAGTCGTACTCTTCGCGATCCAATCACGATCCAACCGATCTAGCGCCGAACGGACGGCACCTTCGAGTTTAGCACACGTGCGGCTCAGTGACGTCTCCTCCTCCTTGATCTAGCAAGTGAAAGGGGAGAAGTAGATGGGATCTCAACCAGCATGACGGCGTGGTGGAGATGGTGGTGGAGTTACTCCGGCAGGGCTTCGCCAAGCCGTACCGAGACAAGGTGGTGGTAGAGAGGTGGAGGGGCTGTGCCAGGAGAGGGGTGCGGCTTCCCTCCCACCTCCCCAGTATATATAGGGGCAAGGGGGAGGGGGCACCGGCCCTAGCCCCTCCTCCAAGGGAGGGGGCGGCGGCCAAGGGGGTGCCTTGCCCCCCAAGGCAAGTGGGGCGCCCCTCCCCACTAGGGTTTGCCCCCCTCTAGCCACATGGGCCTGTTGGGGCTGGTGCGCCTGGCCCATGCTGGCCAGGGTGCCCCCTACAGCCCATATGGGTCCCCGGGGCAAGTAGACCCCTCCGGTGGACCCCCGGAACCCCTTCGGTGCCTCCGGTACATTGCCGGCATGCCCCCGAACTTTTCCGGTAGCCAAAATAGGACTTCCCATATATAAATCTTTACCTCTGGACCATTTCGAAACTTCTCGTGACATCCGGTATCTCATCCGGGACTCCAAAAAACATTCGGTCACCAACGTACATATCCTAATACTACTCTAGCGTCAATGAACGTTAAGCATGCGACCCTACAGGTTCGAGAATCATGTAGACATGACCGAGACACCTCTCCGGTCAATAACCAATAGCGGGACCTGGATGCCCGTATTGGTTCCTACATATTCTACGAAGATCTTTATCAGTTGAACGACGATGGCAAGGATTCAATTAATCCCGTATGTAATTCCCTTTGTCCGGTGATATGTTACTTGCCCGAGATTCTATCGTCGGTATCTCCATACCTAGTTCAATCTCGTTACCGGCAAGTCTCTTTACTCGTTTCATAATACAAGATCACATGACTAACTCATTAGCCACATTGCTTGCAAGCTCTTTACGATGTTGTATTACCGAGAGGGCCCAGAGATATCTCTCTGTCATACGGAGTGACAAATCCCAGTCTCGATCCATGCAACCCAACAGACACCTTCGGATATACCTGTAGAGGACCTTTATGATCACCCTGTTACGAAGTGATGTTTGATAGCACACAAGGCATTCCTATGATATCCGGGAGTAACATGATCTCATGGTCTAAGGTACGGATACTTGACATGAAGAAAGCCACAGCAAATAAACTAAACAATCTGATGCTAAGCTTACGGTTGGGTCTTGTCCATCACATCATTCTCCTAATGATGTGATCCTGTTATCAAATGACAACTCATGTCTATGGTCAGGAAACCATAACCATCTTTGATCAACGAGCTAGTCTAGTAGAGGCTTACTAGGGACACAGTGTAGTTTATGTATTCACACATGTATTTAAGTTTCCGGTCAATACAATTCTAGCATGAATAATAAACATTTATCATGGACAGGAAATATGATAATAACCATTTTATTATTGCCTCTAGTGCATATTTCCAATAGTCTCCCACTTGCACTAGAGTCAATAATCTAGTTTACATAGTTATGAATCTAACACCCATGGAGTCCAGGTGCTGATCATATTTTGCTCGTGGAAGAGGTTTAGTCAATGGGTCTGCCACATTCAGATCCGTATGTTCTTTGCAAATCTCTATGTCTACAACGCTCTGCTTGGAGCTACTCCAGCTAACTACTCCAGCATTTAATACATATCCGGATTGAGACTTTTAGTCATCCGGATCAGTGTCAAAGCTAGCATCGACGTAACCCTTTACGATGAGCTTATCTTCACCTCCATTAACGAGAAACATTTCCTTAGTCCTCTTCAGGTACTTAAGGATATTCTTGACCGCTGTCCAGTGATCTACTCCTGGATCACTTTGGTACCTCCCTGCTAGACTTATGGCAAGGCACACATCAGGTCTGGTACACAGCATGGCATACATTATAGAGCCTATGGCTGAGGCATAGGGGATGACTTTCATCCTTTCTCTTTCTTCTGCCGTGGTCGGGCTTTGAGTCTTACTCAACTTCACACCTTGCAACACAGGAAAGAACCCTTTCTTTGACTGGTCCATTTTGAACTTCTTCAAAATCTTGTCAAGGTATGTGCTTTGTGAAAGTCCTATTAGGCGTCTTGATCTATCTCTATAGATTTTAATGCTTAATATGTAAGCAGCTTCACCTAGGTCTTTCATTGAAAAACTCGTGTTCAAATAACCCTTTATGCTTTCCAGAAATTCTATATCATTTCCAATCAACAATATGACATCCACATATAATATTAGAAATGCTACAGAGCTCCCACTCACTTTCTTGTAAATACAAGCTTCTCCGTAAGTTTGTATAAAACCAAAAGCTTTGATCACCTCATCAAAGCGTATATTCCAACTCTGAGATGCTTGCACCAGTCCATAGATGGATTGCTGGAGCTTGCTTACTTTGTTAGCATCCTTAGAATCGACAAAACCTTCTGGTTGCATCATATACAACTCTTCCTTAAGAAACCCGTTAAGGAACGTTGTTTTGACGTCCATCTGCCAGATCTCATAATCATAAAATGCGGCAATTGCTAACATAATTCTAACAACTTAAGCATCGCTATGGGTGAGAAGGTCTCATCGTAGTCAACCCCTTGAATTTGTCAAAAACCCTTTGCACCAAGTCAAGCTTTATAGATGGTGACATTACCATCAGCATCTATCTTCTTCTTAAAGATCCATTTATTCTCAATGGCCTGCCGGTCATCGGGCAAGTCCACCAAAGTCCATACTTTGTTCTCATACATGGATCCTATCTCAGATTTCATGGCCTCAAGCCATTTGTCGGAATCCATGTTCATCATTGCTTCTTCATAGTTCGTAGGTTCGCCGTTGTCTAACAACATGACTTCCAGGACAGGATTACCGTACCACTCTGGTGCGGAACGTACCCTGGTCGACCTACGAAGTTCAGTAGTAACTTAATCCGAAGTTTCATGATCATCATCATTAGCTTCCTCTCCGGATGGGGTAGGCATCACGGGAACTTCTTTCTGTGATGTGCTACTTTCCAATTCGGGAGAAGGTACAACTACCTCATCAAGTTCTACTTTCCTCCCACTCACTTCTTTCGAGAGAAGCTCCTTCTCTAGAAAGGACCTATTCTTGGCAACAAAGATTTTGCCCTCGGATCTGTGATAGAAGGTATACCCAATGGTCTCCTTAGGGTATCCTATGAAGATGCACTTCTCCGCTTTGGGTTTGAGCTTATCAGGTTGAAGCCTCTTGACATAAGCATCGCATCCCCAAACTTTAAGAAACGACAGCTTAGGTTTCTTACTAAACCATAATTCATACGGTGTCGTCTCAACAGATTTAGACGGTGCCCTGTTTAAAGTGAATGCGACTGTCTCTAATGCATAACCCCAAGACGATAGTGGCAAATCGGTAAGAGACGTCATAGAACACACCATATCCAATAGAATATGATTACGACATTCGGACACACCATTACGCTGTGGTGTTCCAGGTGGCGTGAGCTGTGAAACAATTCCACATTGTCTTAAATGCATACCAAACTCGTAACTCAAATATTCACCTCCATGATCAGATCGTAGAAATTTAATTTTCTTATTACGATGATTCTCTACTTCACTCTGAAACTCCTTGAACTTTTCAAATGTTTCAGACGTGTGTTTCATCAAGTAAATATACCCATATCTACTCAAATCATCTGTGAAGGTAAGAAAATAACGATATCCACCGCGTGCTTCAACACTCATCGGACCGCATACATCGGTATGTATTATTTCCAACAAGTCACTTGCCCGCTCCATTGTTCTAGAAAATGGGGTTTTAGTCATCTTGCCCATGAGGCATGGTTCACATGTCTCAAATGATTCATAATCAAGAGATTCCAAAAGTCCATCAGCATGGAGTTTCTTCATGCGCTTTACACCAATATGACCTAAGCGGTAGTGCCACAAGTATGTGGTACTATCATCATTAACTTTGCATCTTTTGGCATCAATGCTATGAACATGTGTATCACTACGATCGAGATTCAATAAGAATAAACCATTCACCAAGGGTGCATGACCATAAAAGATATTATTCATATAAATAGAACAACCATTATTCTCTGACTTAAATGAATAACCGTCTCACAATAAACAAGATCCAGATATAATGTTCATGCTTAACGCAGGCACCAAATAACAATTATTCAGGTTCAAAACTAATCCCGAAGGTAAACGTAGAGGGAGCGTGCCGACGGCGATCACATCAACCTTGGAACCATTTCTGACACGCATTGTCACCTCATCCTTAGCTAGTCTCTGTTTATTCCGCAACTCCGATTTCGAGTTACAAATATTAGCAACCGAACCAGTATCAAATACCCAGGCGCTACTACGAGCACTAGTAAGGTACACATCAATATCATGTATATCAAATATACCTTTGTTGACGTTGCCAGCCTTCTTATCTGCCAAGTACTTGGGGCAGTTCCGCTTCCAGTGACCATTCCCCTTGCTGTAGAAGCACTCAGTCTCAGGTTTGGGTCCAGCCTTGGGTTTCTTCACGGGAGCGACAACTGGCTTGCCATTCTTCTTGAAGTTCCCTTCCTTTCCCTTGCCATTCTTCTTGAAACTGGTGGTCTTATTGACCATCAACACTTGATGCTCTTTCTTGATTTCTACCTCTGCGGCCTTAAGCATTGCGAAGAGCTCAGGGATCGTTTTCTCCATCCCTTGCATATTATAGTTCATCACGGAGCCTTTGTAGCTCGGTGGCAGTGATTGGATAACTTTTTCAATCGCTACTTCATCCGGAAGATTAACTCCCAACTGATTCAAGCGATTATAGTACCCAGACATTTTGAGTACATGCTCACTAACGGAGCTATTCTCCTCCATCTTACAGCTAAAGAACTTGTCGGAGGTATCATACCTCTCAACCCGGGCATGAGACTGAAATACCAATTTCAGCTCTTGGAATATCTCATATGCTCTGTGGTGCTCAAAACATTTTTGGAGCCCCGGTTCTAAGCCGTAAAGCATGGTGCACCGAACTATCATGTAGTCATCATTCCTTGCTTGCCAGACGTTCATAGCGTCCAGATTTGCAGGAGCGGGTGGTTCACCTAGCAGTGCATCAAGGACATAAACTTTTTGTGTAGTAGTGAGGATAATCCTCAGATTACGGACCCAGTCCGCATAGTTGCTTCCATCATCTTTCAACTTTTCTTTCTCTAGGAACGCATTAAAATTCAGGGGAGCTACAGTGCGAGCCATTGATCTACAACATTAATTTGCAAAGACAATTAGACTTAGTTCATGATAATTGGTTCTTCTAATCAAATTACTTAAGAACTCCCACTTAAATCAACATCCCTCAAGTTGTCTAAGTGTTACATGATCCACATCAACTGACCCAAGTCCGATCATTACGTGAGATGGGGCAGTCATCAATGGTGAACATCTCCATGTTGATCATATCTACTATATTTGTAACGCCCCGATAATCAAGCTACAGTAATCCCCTGCTAATGATGCCTCATCACCACTATTACTGTTGCTAATCTCACGTTGATTCAAATCCAGTTCGAATTCAAATTTAAAATAAAGTCAAACGATAAAAGTTTTCAAATATCAAAACTAAAATGTTCAAGTTGTAGCAATAAATGCATAAAGAATATTGGTGAAGTATCCACATTTTTATAAAGTATTGTAATGCACTAAAATGATTTAAACAGCAGCAAAAAGCAAATAAATAAATGCCTTTTTCAATTAATAAAATATTAAACTAATTTGTTTAATTGCCCAATACTAATGGGGCAGTGGCATATTTATTAACCATAAATCAGGGACTACTTTATATTCTATAAAACTAAAATAAATGAGGAAAACTAAAACAAAACAGTAAAAGAAAAATAAAACAAATGCTAAAGGAAAAACAAAACAAAATAAAACAAAAAAACAAAAAAAAAAGAAAAAGAAAAATAGAACCCCCCCCCCCGACTGGGCCTCGGCCCAACTGGCCTCAGCCAACCAGGCCGGCCCAGCCGCCCCCCCCCTATAACCTCCCCAGGGGACCCCGAAACCCTAGCCGTTACACCTCTCCTCCCCACTCGCCCCCCCCCCCCGCACGATCCCCTCTCCCTCGCCCCTCCTCTACCCGATCCCAAGCTGGATCGGGGCACGGCCCCGATGCCGCCCGTCCCCCGCGCCCTGCCGCCGAACTCCGTCGCCGTCGTCGCCCGCCACCTCGCCGCCCGTCCCCGTCCTCCTCCCCGAACGACTACACCGAGCCTCGCCGTCCCCCGCCCTGCAAACGCCGGAGAGGCCAACCACGGCCTCCTCTCCCCCTTGCCCTCGCTCCCGCACGCGCCCCGCGCTCGCCGTCGCCGCGCTCCGCACCGTTCCCCCTCTCGTCGACGCTCCTCGGCCGCCCCGGCCGTGCCCGACTGCACGCGCCCTGCGCCGCACCGCGCCCGCCTTCCCCTGGACTCGCCCCGGCCAGCCGCCTGCTCGCCCGCTCCCATGCTCGTCGTCGCCGCCCGCTATTGCTGCGCGCTGCTGCAGCTCCGCCCGGCCGCGTCTGCCTCCTGCCGCCCGCCTGGCCGCCGGAGCCCCGCCTGCTTCCGCCCGTCCCGCTCGCTCGGCCGGCCGCCCGCCAGCACGGCCTCCTGGCCATGGCCGTGGCCGCCGCGTGCGAGCCCCAGCCGCATGCTTGGCCGGCCAGGGTCACTGCCCTGTGGGCCTTCCCTAGATTAGTGGGGCTAATTCCCCCCCTTTTTTAATTTAGTTTTAGATTTAAATAAAAAAATCATAATAATAATTATAATTAATTAATTAAAGAATTAATTAACCTAATTAATTCTGTTTAATTAACCTAATCACTTAGTTAAACTAATTAACTCTGTTTAGTTAATCTGTGACACTGACAGGTGGGACCCACTGCATGCTGACGTCAGCAATTACTGTTTCGGATAATTCTAAATTAAATAATTGAATAAATTCCAGAATATTATTAAAACTTTGAAAATTAATATAAAATAAACCGTAGCTCAGATGAAAATACTTTCTACATGAAAGTTGCTCAGAACGACGAGACGAATCCGAATACGCACTCCGTTCGTTCATCACATGTCTCTAACTATCCGAACATGGAACCATCCCCCTCCGGTCATATGTCTGACAAATGTCCGGAACCGGGAAAACATTCCCGGATGGGTTCCCCCTTCCTCGGTAACGTGCAACCATACATTAGAACACACCCGGCACAGCATATTGCCATGTCACGCATTGTGTTACATTGTTTGCTTTGTATTTACTGTTTCTTCCCTCTCTTCTCCCCGGTAGACCCCGAGACCGATGCTGCCACTATGATCGACTACGTCGTCGACGACCCTCCGTCCTTTTCAGCAGAGCTTCCAGGCAAGCAAAACCCCCTTGAGCATTCCGATATCACCTAATCTTTCTCCCTCCTGCTTGCATTAGAATTTGCTACTGTTTTTTATTGATCCTATTCTGATGCATAGCCTGATTATTGTAACTACTGTTGATACATTACCTGTCATCCTAAACTGCTTAGTATAGTTTGGTGGTAAACCATCTATGGCCCCCCCTTCTTCGTCCTAGTTGCCTCGCTTAGTATTCAGTGCCCCGATCGATGTGATCGATCGGGCTGAGACCGACACATCACCACACCCCCCCTAAGTTGTATGACTTCGCAGAGCTAATATCGAGTGACGAGGGTGATACCTCTTACCTCACTCCTGATGTGACCTCTGTAGTATAGTTAGTCGATTGTGGTTGCCGAGGGTGATTCCTCTTTCCCCATCCCCGATGAAGCTTATGTCGTGCAACCCCGCAAGTGTGGATGCCAACGAGGGTGATTCCTCCGGGTTCACCTTGACGGATACATCGAGTGGGAATCTATCGAGGGTGATTCCTCGGATTTCCCCCTTGATGTCGTGACCACACGGTTAACATACTTTTACTACAGTCCCGGGTTAAAGTCGGGTTGACCCCGAGGGGTACCCACGAGAGATGTGAAGTCGGGTTGACCGTGAGGGTACCCGCGAGATAATTAAGATTGCTACAAGATGCTAGTCTTTGATAGGCTAGGCCTTCCCCTCTATTCTGGCATTTCTGCAGTTCAGTCCACAGATACAACCTTTCATTTGATACCGATGCATATTAGAATAGATCTGATGTAAGTCTTGCGAGTACTTTGGATGAGTACTCACGGTTGCTTTGCTACCTCTTTTTCCCCATACCCGTTTGCTGCGGCCAGATGACGGGGCCCAGAAGATGGAGATCCTCGGTGGAGCATACTACTACATGGAGATCGTCGACCAGGAGTAGTTCAGGAGGCTCCCAGGCAGGAGGCCTTGCCTCTTTCGATCAGAGTCGTTGATTGTTTTCGCCTTCTTAAGGCAGCTTGTTTAACTTTGTGTCTGTACTCAGATACTGTTGCTTCCGCTGATGCTTGTGTAACCCGAGCTTTTGTATTCGAGTCCTCGAGGCCCCTGGCTTGTAATATAAAGCTTGTATTATTTTTATTTGTGTCTAGAGTTGTGTTGTGATATCTTCCCGTGAGTCCATAGGCTTGATCGTGTGCATTTGCGTGTATGATTAGTGCACGATTAGGCCGGGGGCATCACAAGTTGGTATCAGAGCCGACTGCCTATAGGAAACCCCCTCCCAACTCCTTGGCCGCGGTTGAGTCTAGTCTTCCAAAACCATTTTACTAACATGGCTGTGTGGCTTACGGGCCCACATCGCCAAAGGATGGGATTAGGATCTTTTATTCCTCTTCTTTACTCTGGGACTCTGATCTCTCTTCTATTCGGGTTAAAGGTTTACTAACTCTAACATTAGGTTCTCGTGATCACATCCACCCGGAGTTCTGAATTTCCCCCCTTTCTTCAAGATGAGGGCCAGGTTCTGCTGCACAATACCCACGGACCGCAGGATCCTTTTATCGAGGACACCCTATGATGTCCCTTGCAGATTCCTCGCTCCAATAGTTTTCTCCGACGTTGGCGTAGCCTTTGCTATGTCTTGTTGTGTATTCCTCACCGCGTGCCTGCGCGTCGCCTAGTTGTCTAGCTGCGAGTGTTTCCGAGCCCGTACTATCCGTTTGAACCTAACTCTGTGCATGGATCGGTATGTCTTTATTGACTACTAATATGTATCTAATGCCCTTCTTATTCATTACTCATGTTACATCTTGAATGACCTCTTACACATGCAGTTGTTCTTGCTAAACTGCCCCTGTTGAATTGGCAGGATGGCTGACGATCCTCCACCTCCACCCTATATTGCCGCAATGATGCAGCAGTTTGAGTTGAACCGACAGCTCCACGAGAGTCTGGTAAATCGTTTGGAATGCAACGATGCTCGTCAAGAGCCGGGACCGATCTCATTGCAAGAATTCGTGCGCCTTAATCCGTCTGTTTTTCGCAACTCCACCAATCCTATGGATGCCGATGATTGGCTTCGTGACATCATGTTTGAGATGGAGTCAGCTAATGTTGCCCCTGACAGGTACGTCACCTTTGCGACGTTTCACCTGAAGGGTCCAGCTGCTCAATGGTGGGAAAGCCACAAGGGTATGCTGCCTGCTGGAACTATAACCACTTGGCAGGAATTTCAGTCAGCCTTTCGTGCAAGACACATTCCTCAGGGTCTGATGGACCAGAAGAAGAAGGAGTTTCGCAAACTCAACCAGGGCAAAATGACTGTGGATGAATATCAGAGGAAATTCCTTGAATTATCCCGTTATGCTGAATATGACGTCAGCACCGACACACGCAAGCAGGAGAAATTCCGTGAAGGATTGCATCCAGATATAAAGCTCGCACTTGTTGTCCATGACTGCGCCGATTTTGCGACACTTGACAGCCAAGCTTTTCGAGTTGAAACTGCCCTGACTGAACACAAGGAGTCGCAGAAACGCACTCGTGATGTTGGCACATCCTCAGGTCAGCCTACACAGAAACGTTGAGTCTGGATTCCACACAATGTCCATCACCGACCTGCTCCAACACCAAGGCCGTCTTATGTCGCACCTCGTCTGCCTCCGCCGTCAAGACAACTGACGGTTCAGGGTGGACAGCCCAATGCTATGGCTCCTCCCCATACTGATGGTTTATGCAGAAATTGTGGACAGCCAGGACACCCTGCTATCAACTGCCGCCAGGATCAGCCTCAGAATGCACCATGTTCTCCTGTTGGTCATAAGAAGGGCCATCAGACCCATCATTGTAGAAATCGTAAGGCCAGGCCGTCTGCTGTGAGCCATGGTCAAGTCACCCATGTCAAGATTGAGGAAGCTCGCGAGGCCCCGAAAATCGTTATGGGTACTCTTCTCGTTAATTCAGTGCCAGCTGCTGTTCTCTTTGATTCAGGAGCATCTCATGCCTTTGTGTCCCAATAGTTTGCGTAGTTACATGAGTTACGCATGGAAAAATTACCCACTCCTTTTGCAGTTCAATCCCCGGGAGCCAAGTGGCAAACCACAATGGTAAGCCCCCATAACCAAATTGAAATTGGAGGTCTAGTTTTCCCTGCTTCTCTGATTGTGCTCGGACCTTCCAACATTGATGTCATTCTTGGTATGGACTGGTTGACAGCTCATAAAGCCTTGATTGACTGTGCTGCTAAGACAGTCCAGCTCACGCACCCTTCCGGCCAAACAATCAACTATTCAGCTCAGCTAATTCGGAATGCCGAGAACCAGATTTATGCTCTGAATGCATTGAATGCTTCACCTCTTGAAGGCATCGAGAAAGTTCCAGTCGTTCATGAATTCCAAGATGTCTTTCCAGAGGAACTTCCAGGAATACCCCCTGCTAGAGCTGTCGAATTCGTCATTGACTTGAAGCAGGGCACTACTCCTATTGCCAAGCGCCCCTACAAGATGCCGCCTCATGAACTCCTTGAACTTAAGGAGGAGATTGACAAGTCACTTCAAAAGGGTTTCATTCGCCCCAGTTCCTCTGCCTAGGGAGCACCTTCTCTCTTTGTCAAGAAGAAGGATGGAACGAACCGATTGGTCCAGGACTATCGGCCTATTAACCAAGCAACCATCCAGAACAAGTATCCACTTCCCCGGATCAACGATCTTTATGATCAACTTGCTGGATCCTCTGTGTTCTCTAAACTTGACTTAAGGTTGGGTTACCATCAGATCCGAGTTCATAAAGAGGATATTCCAAAGACAGCCTTTGTTACCCGCTATGGTTCTTACGAATACACTGTCATGTCCTTCGGTTTAACCAACGCTCCAGCAACCTTCTCCCGGTTAATGAACTACATCTTCATGGATTACCTCGACAAATTCGTCGTGGTTTATCTGGACGATATCCTTGTATATTCAAAGAATGAAGAAGAACATGCCGAACATCTTCGGCTTGTATTGGAGAAGCTGCGTGAACACCAACTGTATGCCAAGTATTCCAAATACGAGTTCTGGTTATCTGAAGTGACATATCTTGGCCACGTAATTTCCAAAGATGGCATTGCTGTAAACCCAGAACGAGTTCAGGCTATTCTTGACTGGACTCCTCTGAAGAATGTCAAGCAAGTCAGAAGTTTTCTCAGACTCGCCAGCTATTGCCGCCGTTTTGTCGAGAACTTCTCCAAGATTGCCAAGCCCCTGACTGATCTGCTTCACAAGGGCATTAAGTTTGAGTGGACAGACAAATGTCAGGAAAGTTTCCAAACTCTCAAGGACAAGCTGACCTCTGCACCAGTGCTTGCTCCTCCGGATTCTCGCAAGGACTTTGTCATTTATTGCGACGCCTCTCGTCAAGGATTAGGCTGTGTCCTAATGCAAGAGCGTAAGGTGATTGCTTATGGCTCTCGACAGTTGCGTCCTCATGAAGAGAACTATCCAGTGCATGATCTAGAACTAGCTGCTGTCATCTATGCATTGAAGTTGTGGCGACATTACCTTCTCGGAAATCGTTGCGAGATATACACGGATCACCAAAGTCTGAAGTATCTGTATACTCAACCAGACTTGAACCTCTGTCAACAAAGATGGCTCGAGACAATAGCCGATTATGACATGAATATTTCTTATACCCCTGGCAAGGCGGATGTAATGGCCGATGCTTTGAGCCGCAAGTCATATTGCAACCACCTCAAGGTTCGAAAGGTTCAGCCCCTTCTTCATGAAGAATTTAGCAAGTTGAACCTCCATGTTGTTCCTCCGGGCTATCTCGCTCCCCCTCCTGAAGAATTCCGCAAAATGAACCTCCATGTTGTTCCCCAGGGTTCTCTTCATACCCTGGTTGTTAAACCAGATCTCGTGGACAGCATCAAGACGCTACAAAAATATGACTCTGAGGCCCAAAAGATTAAGCGATATCTCGCTGACGGAAGGCCCTCTTCCTTCACTGTTGATGATGATGATACCTTGTTCTTCCAGGGTCGTCTAGTGGTCCCTACAAAAGACAACCTGAATATGACTCAGGAGGTTATGGAAGAAGCTCATGATACACCTCTGTCTATTCATCCCAGTAGCACCAAGATCTACCAAGACATTCATTAGAGATTCTGGTGGTCTAACATGAAGCAAGACATTGCTCACTATGTTGCTGAGTGTGACGTTTGCCGTCGCATCAAAGCAGGACATCAGCGACCTGGTGGAACTCTGCAACCACTTGCTATTCCTGAATGGAAATGGGACAAAGTTGAAATGGATTTCATTACTGGTTTTCCTAGATCACAGAAGGGTCATGATGCTATTCTTGTCGTCATTGACTGCTTCTCCAAGGTTGCTCATTTTCTGCCTGTCAAGGAGACGATCACTGCTAGTCAGTTAGCAGACTTGTATGTTTCCAGAATCGTGTCACTCCACGGTATTCCGTTGGAGATCAGTTCAGACCGAGGCAGCCTATTCACTTCAAGGTTCTGGAAAAGTTTCCAAGAAGCTATGGGAACTCATCTGTCTTTCAGCACCGCTTTTCACCCCCAGTCTCAGGGTCAAGTTGAAAGAGCCAACCAAGTGCTTGAAGATATGCTTCGCGCATGTGTCATCTCCTTCGGCAAGAAATGGGAGGAATCTCTCCCGTATGCTGAATTCTCATACAACAATAGCTATCAGGCTAGTTTGAAGATGGCACCCTTTGAAGTGTTGTATGGACGTAAGTGTCGAACCCCTCTGAATTGGTCAGAAACTGGGGAACAACCACTCTTCGGTCCGGACATTATCCAACACGCTGAAGAGCAAGTTCGTATTGTTCGTGAAAATCTGAACACTGCTCAGTCTCGTCAAAAGAGCAACTATGACCGTAAGCACAAGGTAATGATTTATCAACCTGGCGAACAGGCTTATCTTCGTGTTACTCCGATGAAGGGCACTCATCGTTTTGGGATCAAGGGCAAGTTAGCTCCCCGCTACATTGGTCCCTTTCGCATTCTCGCAAGACGTGGAAAAGTGGCATACCAGCTGGATCTGCCGTCGAACCTATCTCAGGTTCACGATGTTTTCCACGTGTCGCAACTCCGCCGCTGTTTCAAGGATCCTATCCGAGCAGTGGATCATGAAGTGCTTGAATTGCAAGAGGATCTTTCTTATCAAGAGCATCCGATCCGTATTCTTGATCAATCTGAACGTCGAACCCGTCAGAAGACAACCAAGTTCCTTAAAGTTCAGTGGTCGAATCATTCTGAAGATGAAGCCACTTGGGAACGCGAAGATCGTCTTCGTGAAGAATACCCCGCTTTCTTTCAGTCTACCTCTTAATTCTCGGGACGAGAATTTCTTGTAGTGGAGGAGATTTGTAATGCCCCGATAATCAAGCTACAGTAATCCCCTGCTAATGATGCCTCATCACCACTATTACTGTTGCTAATCTCACGTTGATTCAAATCCAGTTCGAATTCAAATTTAAAATAAAGTCAAATGATAAAAGTTTTCAAATATCAAAACTAAAATGTTCAAGTTGTAGCAATAAATGCATAAAGAATATTGGTGAAGTATCCACATTTTTATAAAGTATTGTAATGCACTAAAATGATTTAAACAGCAGCAAAAAGCAAATAAATAAATGCCTTTTTCAATTAATAAAATATTAAACTAATTTGTTTAATTGCCCAATACTAATGGGGCAGTGGCATATTTATTAACCATAAATCAGGGACTACTTTATATTCTATAAAACTAAAATAAATGAGGAAAACTAAAACAAAACAGTAAAAGAAAAATAAAACAAATGCTAAAGGAAAAAACAAAACAAAATAAACAAAAAAAAGAAAAAGAAAAAGAGAAACACCCCCCCCCCCCGACTGGGCCTCGGCCCAACTGGCCCCAGCCAACCAGGCCGGCCCAGCCGGCCCCCCTATAACCTCCCCAGGGGACCCCGAAACCCTAGCCGCTACCCCTCTCCTCCCCACTCGCCCCCCCGCACGATCCCCTCTCCCTCGCCCCTCCTCTGCCCGATCCCGAGCTGGATCGGGGCACGGCCCCGACGCCACCCGTCCCCCGTGCCCTGCCACCGAACTCCGTCGCCATCGTCGCCCGCCACCTCACCGCCCGTCCCCGTCCTCCTCCCCGAACGGCTACACCGAGCCTCGCCGTCCCCCGCCCTGCAAACGCCGGTGAGGCCAACCCCGGCCTCCTCTCCCCCTTGCCCTCGCTCCTGCACGCGCCCCGCGCTCGCCGTCGCCGCGCTCCGCACCGTCCCCCCTCCCGTCGTCGCTCCTCGGCCGCCCCGGCCGTGCCCGACTGCGCGCGTCGCACACCCCACGCGCTACCGGGCCACACGTCGCGCGCCCGCAGCCGTTCGCCCTGCGCCGCACCGCGCCCGCCTTCCCCTGGCCTCGTCCCGGCCAGCCGCCTGCTCGCCCGCTCCCATGCTCGTCGCCGGCGCCCGCTACTGCTGTGCGCTGCTGCAGCTCCGCCCGGCCGCGTCTACCTCCTGCCGCCCGCCTGGCCGCCGGAGCCCCGCCTGCTTCCGCCCGTCCCGCTCGCTCGGCCGGCCGCCCGCCAGCACGGCCTCCTGGCCATGGCCGTGGCCGCCGCGGGCGAGCCCCAGCCGCATGCTTGGCCGGCCAGGGTCACTGCCCTGTGGGCCTCCCCTAGATTAGTGGGGCTAATTCCCCCCTTTTTTAATTTAGTTTTAGATTTAAATAAAAAATAAAATCATAATAATAATTATAATTAATTAATTAACGAATTAATTAACTTAATTAATTCTGTTTAATTAACCTAATCACTTAGTTAAACTAATTAACTCTGTTTAGTTAATCTGTGACACTGACAGGTGGGACCCACTGCATGCTGACGTCAGCAATTACTGTTTCGGATAATTCTAAATTAAATAATTGAATAAATTCCAGAATATTATTAAAACTTTGAAAATTAATATAAAATAAACCGTAGCTCAGATGAAAATACTTTCTACATGAAAGTTGCTCAGAACGACGAGACGAATCCGAATACGCACTCCGTTCGTTTGTCACATGTCTCTAACTATCCGAACATGGAACCGTCCCCCTCCGGTCATATGTCTGACAAATGTCTGGAACCGGGAAAACATTCCCGGATGGGTTCCCCCTTCCTCGGTAACGTGCAACCATACATTAGAACACACCCGGCACAACATATTGCCATGTCACGCATTGTGTTACATTGTTTGCTTTGTATTTACTGTTTCTTCCCTCTCTTCTCCCCGGTAGACCCCGAGACCGATGCTGCCACTGTGATCGACTACGTCGTCGACGACCCTCCGTCCTTTTCAGCAGAGATTCCAGGCAAGCAAAAAACCCTGAGCATTCCGATATCACCTAATCTTTCTCCCTCCTGCTTGCATTAGAATTTGCTACTGTTTTTTATTGATCCTATTCTGATGCGTAGCCTGATTATTGTAACTACTGTTGATACATTACCTGTCATCCTAAACTGCTTAGTATAGTTTGGTGGTAAACCATCTGTGGCCCCCCCTTCTTCGTCCTAGTTGCCTCGCTTAGTATTCAGTGCCCCGATCGATGTGATCGATCGGGCTGAGACCGACACATCACCACACCCCCCTAAGTTGTACGACTTCGCAGAGCTAATATCGAGTGACGAGGGTGATACCTCTTACCTCACTCCTGATGTGACCTCTGTAGTATAGTTAGTCGATTGTGGTTGCCGAGGGTGATTCCTCTTTCCCCATCCCCGATGAAGCTTATGTCGTGCAACCCCGCAAGTGTGGATGCCAACGAGGCTGATTCCTCCGGGTTCACCTTGACGGATACATCGAGTGGGAATCTATCGAGGGTGATTCCTCGGATTTCCCCCTTGATGTCGTGACCACACGGTTAACATACTTTTACTACAGTCCCGGGTTAAAGTCGGGTTGACCCCGAGGGGTACCCGCGAGAGATGTGAAGTCGGGTTGACCGTGAGGGTACCCGCGAGATAATTACGAGGCGCGGCCGGGCAGGCGGAGACCGTCCAGTTGAGGGATGGGCCTGACCCTTGTTGCACTTCCTCGAGACGGGGCGACAGGAGTACTGATCGTCACCGCGAGCTCCTAATAACACGCTTAACGGATTTGGGTATTGATCTGAGTTGGCCACTGGCCTATACGCACTACCACCACGCGGGATCAGTTATGGGCACTAGACGTCGTATGTATCAGCCAAAGCTTTGTCAGACGTCTAGTTCAGCATCGCGGCACGGACGGACCAGCACCATCGAGGTGGTGCCTGGTTCACCCTGCACGCAACGACCCGGAGTGCAAAGGGCGATGGGCCCAAGACCCCTGAGCACTTAGGATGTAGACCGGCGGGGACCTCTCTGCTGAGCCTAGGTAGGGCTACGACGTGTCGATCAACCAAGGCCGGACATCACCAGGAACAAGGGTGTGTGGCCAGAGTTAAATTGAGCGTGTTGGGTAACAGTAGTGCACCCCTGCAGGGAAGATATAACTATTTGAATATCCGTGTCCACGGTAACAGGACGCTCAGTGTTGTATCTGGATCTGCTACTACTTGAACTGGATACTTTAATTAATTGGAAGCTCCGGGATTGCTTTCTCGCAGGGAGTCGAGAAAGGATCTCTAGGCTTCGATTCAACATGCTTGTTACTTTAATTGTATACTATGTTCTATTCTCTTCTAATGCTGCAAGATGCTAGTCTTCGATAGGCTAGGCCTTCCCCTCTATTCTGGCATTTCTGCAGTTCAGTCCACGGATACAGCATTTCATTTGATACCGATGCATATTAGAATAGATCTGATGTAAGTCTTGCGAGTACTTTGGATGAGTACTCACGGTTGCTTTGCTACCTCTTTTTCCCCATACCCGTTTGCTGCGACCAGACGACGGAGCCCAGAAGACGGAGATCCTCGGTGGAGCGTACTACTACATGGAGATCGTCGACCAGGAGTAGTTCAGGAGGCTCCCAGGTAGGAGGCCTTGCCTCTTTCGATCAGAGTCATTGATTGTTTTTGCCTTCTTAAGGCAGCTTGTTTAACTTTGTGTCTGTACTCAGATACTGTTGCTTTCGCTGATGCTTGTGTAACCCGAGCTTTTGTATTCGAGCCCCCGAGGCCCTTGTCTTGTAATATAAAGCTTGTATTATTTTTATTTGTGTCTAGAGTTGTGTTGTGATATCTTCCCGTGAGTCCCTAGGCTTGATCGTGTGCATTTGCGTGTATGATTAGTGCACGATTAGGCCGGGGGCGTCACAATATGACTCATGTTCGACCTTTCGGTCCTCCGTGTTTCGAGGCCATGTCTGTACATGCTAGGCTCGTCAAGTTTAACCCAAGTATTCTGCATGTGTAAAACTGGCTTACACCCGTTGTATGCGAACATAGAGTTTATCACACCCGATCATCACGTGGTGCTTCGAAATGACGAACTTTCGCAACGGTGCATACTTAGGGAGAACACTTTCAATCCCGAAATTAAGTGAAGGGATCATCTTATAATGCTACCGTCGTCCTAAGCAAAATAAGATGCATAAAAAGATAAACATCACATGCAATCAATATGTGACATGATATGGCCTTCATCATCTTGTGCTTTTGATCTCCATCTCCAAAGCACCGGCATGATCTCCATCGTCACCGGCATGACACCATGATCTCCATCATCATGATCTCCATCATCGTGTCGTCACGTGGTTGTCTCGCCAACTATTGCTTCTAAAACTATTGCTAACACATAGCGATAAAGTAAAGCAATTACATGGCGTTTAATGATTGACACGCAGGTCATACAATAAATTAAAGACAACCATATGGCTCCTGCCGGTTGCCGTACTCATCGACATGCAAGTCATGTACCTATTACAAAACATGATCATCTCATACATCAACATATATCACATCACGTTTTGGCCATACCACATCACAACATGCCCTGCAAAAATAAGTTATACGTCCTCTACTTTGTTGTTGCAATTTTTACGTGGCTGCTAGGGCAAACTATAAGAACTGTTCTTATCTATGCAAAACCACAACGGTGATATACAAGTTGCCTTTTAACCTTCTAAAAGGACCGCCCTTGTCAAATCAGATTGAACTAAAGTAGGAGAGACAGACACTCGCAAAGCCACTTTTATGCAATACAAGTTGCATGTAAGTCAGTGGAACCATTCTCTTATGCGAGGACAAGTAAGGTTGGTCCGAGCCGCTTCATCCCACAATACCGCTGAAAGTGCAAGTGTCACTTAAATTATATTTTGGTGTGATGACAATGTGGTTAGTGGAACTAATATCGGTTGCTAAAAGTTTATCCAGGATATTGGTTCCAAGCTGTCCTTGATGGAGATGTGCGACCCCCCAATTCAAAAAGATCAAAGGCGTGGTTTACCGGTGACTCGAAGGTTTTCGTTTTGGTTCGATTTGAGTCGTAGGAAAAACCGCACTATCAAGAGGGGTCATCGTGGGTTTGTGTCATGTGGGAATGCCATCGTCAAAACATATACACCAGCCCTCCCACTCCTACCACCAAATATCCATTAGTGTGCTTGCCGTGGTATCCAGAAGGTTACAACAGAGAAGTTCTGGGTACCCCATGCGCACGGGGTCTTTTGACCCCCGTGCGCACAGGGTACTGCGTAACTCTCTAGGTACCCCGTGTGCACGGGGTCTTTTGACCCCCGTGCGCACGGGGTACTGTGTAAACTCTCTGGGTACCCCGTCGCACGGGGTCTTTTAACCCCCATGCGCATGGGGTGGTGGTTTGGTCTCTGAGTACCCCGTGCGCACGGGGCTGACTTAGCCCGTGCGCACGGGGTCCAACGGGCAGAAAACTCCCACCAGCTAAGAACACTATATATAGAGCCCTTCTTCCTCCTCCATCCCTAACCCTAATGTCTTGTTGAGCTCCACCATTGCTTCACCTCCATTTGCTCATTACTCTCAATCCCTCCACCCAAACTTGTTGAAACTTTGGGGATTGGGAGAGCAAGACCCGATCTACACTTTGACCAAACCATTTCGTGTTCCCCACAACATTTGTCCACCAATGACTTGTTACTCTTGGAGCTTGGGCTCCTAGGTGGTTAGAGGTTCCTCCGGAAGCTTCCTTGCTTGTGGTGTGCTCCGGAGAAGTTTGTAAAGGTGTGGTGGTCGCCTTCAAGACCAACCCCGAGTGATTCGAGGCTCATCCGTTGGGGGTGACTCGATAGAGAATACGGTGAGCCTTCGATGGTGTTCCGCAAGCTTTGGCTCCGGCACCGCTCTAAACGGAGAGTAGCTCTTCCCCAAGGAAGAGTGAACTTGGGGATAAAATCCACGTCCTCGTCTCACTTGTGGTTAATCCTTTCCCGCACTTTACTTTGGTTTGTATGCTTGTTGGCTTGCTAATTAGATTGTTGCCTAGCATATTTAGAGTTAAGCTTGCTTGTCATATAGGTTGTATTCACCTAGTTGCATATCTAGTGAACCCTATTTATCCGCTTAACCTTAAAACTGACAAGTAAGATTAAAATTTGTAGTCTCCTATTCACCCCCCCCCTCTAGTCGACCGTATCGATCCTTTCAATTGGTATCAGAGCCTTGTGCTCTAATATAAGGTTTTACAACCTTAGAGGATATGGACGATCTAGGGAATGAGGGAGGTGTCGCACCACTTGCGGAGGATGGTCAAAACCTACCCCCCGCCGCGGCCGACGCACTTGTTGCTCCGGTCGTTGCTCCCGTCGCCCCCATTAACCCGGGTTCCCCCTTAACCACGGCCGACATTCTTTCAATGTTTGCGGACCTCAAAACCGCGATGTTGAAAGAAGTTTGTTCCTCGGTCAAGGAGGAAATTGATGCTCGCTTAAAGCCCTCGACATCCGGATCAAACTCATTTGATCCAAATGTGGTTCATGATGCGGATGATTCAAGAGAACCTCTTGCATCCCCGGCTCGCACTCAAGTTCCTAAGTACAATGCCGTGGAACCCTTTTACTCTCCTCAACCTTTACAGCACCCTCGCATTAATCCTGTTGGGCCTCCGCCCCCTTTGAAAGCTAACGCATTTGCTAAGTGGAAGCTAGATATGGAGTCTCACATTCGCAGTGCCTCTACGCAATTGTGGTGGATTGTGGTCAACGGTTTCAACCCCAAGGATCCCATGAACCTCACCCCAAGGGAAGCAGTTGATGATCAACTCAATGCTACCGCCCACAACATATTGCGCACCGCGGTGACCGATGACTATAGTGACTCCATTGCTCTTCTCAAAACTACCAAGGAAATTTGGGATTGCCTTGAGGAGGCCCTCGAAGGTGATGAAGCAATTCGAAGATCTCGTTTGGCGTTGCTCAAGCAAGAGGTCAATTTATTTGTGAGGAATGACGGTGAGACCGCGGATGAAGTGTATCGAAGGTTGAAGTCTCTCGTGCTAAATTTGAGGACCTTTGGATGCATGTGGGCCAATGATGATTTCATTAAGGACAAGTTCATAGATGCTATGGTTCTCACGGAACACACCATGGTGATGATGATACACCAACGCCCGGACTACCACAAGTTAACCGCGGCACAAGTTGTATCCACCTTCTCCACTCATGTACTTTTGGAGGCCAAGTCCAAGAAGACCTTTGCCATTGCTCAAGCAACCAAGAACTCAAATCTTGCTTTGAAGGCCAAGAAAGTTGCTCAACCCTCAAGGGAAGAAGATGTGTTTGAAGAGACTTGTGAGGAAGATGTTGACACCTCATGCCCGGCAAATGACTTTGCGGAAGACTTGGCTCTTTTGGTCAAGAAATATTCCGGGGCCATGGCAAACAAAGGGAAGAACCTTCAAGGAAGATCGTTTGGACGAAGGAAATGCTACAATTGTGATAGCCCAAGACATTTTGTGCATGATTGCCCATATGAGAGATGTGAAGACAAGTCAGAGAAGCTTGTGCTCAAGAAGAAGAAGTTCACCAAGTTCACCAAGAGGAAAGAAGACAAGGCTCTTGTTCATGAGGAGTACATGTCCGGAGATGAAGATGACGGTGATGATGATCATGTGGGCACGGCTGCCATTGCCGTGCATGCCACTACCTCCTCCTCCACCACCGGCCTCTTCGACTCCCCAAACGAGGACAAGCCCTTCATGCATCGTTGCCTCATGGCCAAAGAGGTAAAAACAAAGTCCAAATCAAAAAAACCCACCATCCACACTCCCAATGTCTCATGTGAGGTAGTGGAAGATGAGTGTGAAGATGGTGTGGATAATGATGAGGAATCCTTGATGGCTTTCATGAAATCTCTTCATGGTGAAGCTCGTGCTCGTTTTGGCGATATCCTTAAGTCACTTGCCGAACGCGGTGACTTTATTGAGAACGTTGAAAACCTCCTTATAGAGGAGAAACAGAGAGTCGAACTCCTCGAGCACGAACTACATGAAGAGAGTGTCATGAGAGCATCACTTGAGGAAGCCGTGTCTTTCCATCAAATTGACTTTGTTAAAATCAATGATGCTTTGCAACTTGCTCTTGAGAACAAAGCTGCCCTTAAGGTAAGAGTTGAAAAGCTTCTAGTTGATCACACAAGACTTGTTGAGGAACATGAGCTCCTTGTGACTAGTTCCAAGGTTGTCAAAGGTGACCTCATTGCTCTCACCGAGTCTTATGCTCAACTTAAAGCTACAACCATTAAGGCTCTTACTTCCGTCCCTCATATTGATTTAAATGATGAATCTTGTACGGCTAACTTTGCTCATGATTGCACCTCTCTCCAAGAGGAGAATAAGAAGTTGAAAGCCCAAATTGAGAAAGGGCTTGTGTCGTGTATTCAAGGGGAGAAAAACCTCAATGACCTCTTGAGCAACCAAAAGGAGTGTGTTGCCAAGGAGGGAATTGGGTTTGACCCCTCTTCCAAGAAAAAGAAGAACAAGAAGAAGAGCAACAAGAAGAAGATCGGTCCTACTCCTCCTCCTCAACAAAAGGTAGTATTTGTGCATGAAGGGCACAAGGAGAAGGAGAAGGAAAAATAGGTTGGTGGGAATGGCAAGGTCACTAGGGACAAGGCCATTCCCAAGGATTTTGCCGGCAAGAACAACCCATCCTATGTCCTCATGAGAGGAGATGATGGTTATACCTTTGTTAAATTTGTTGGCACTAACTATGATGATTATGCTTGGAGTATTTGTGTACCTAAGACCCTTGTTGCTAACTCTCTTGGACCCATTGCAAAATGGGGACCTAAAATCAAAGCTTGATTCTTGTAGGACTATACCTCCGGTGGAACACAATGGGTGATCGATAGTGGATGCACCAATCATATGACCGGAGAGAGGGAGATGCTTGTGGAGTTCGTTGATTCGCTCAAGGCTTCTTCGAACATCTCCTTTGGTGATAATAGCAAGGGCAAGGTATTGGGTTTGGGCAAGGTGGTAATCTCTAGTGATTCTTCACTTACGAATGTCATGCTTGTTCAATCCCTTCACTACAATTTACTTTCAACGATTCAATTGGCACGTGCCGGTTATGATTCTCATTTCGGTGAATTTCATGTGACCGTCTTTAAGAGGAGCAATCTCAAAGTGGTCTTTGTTGGGCATGTTGAAGACAACCTTTACGTGGTTGATTTCTCGAAATAGAAAACTCATCTTGCAACATGTCTAATGGCCAAGGCCGACGTGGGGTGGCTATGGCACCGACGGCTAGCCCACGTTGGCATGAGAAATTTACAAGCTCTCTTAAAGGGGGGGCACATCCTTGGACTAACCAATGTGTCTTTTGCCAAAGATTGTCCTTGTAGTGCTTGCATTGCTGGAAAACTTCATGAAAAGATTCACAAGGTGACGACTATCATTACCACTTCGAGGCCCCTCGAGCTCATTCACTTGGATCTCTTTGGGCCTCCATCTTATGATAGTATGGGAGGGAGGAGGTATTGCCTTGTCATTGTCGATGATTATACAAGATATACATGGGTGTTCTTTCTCAAGACTAAAGATGAAACACAAGACACCTTCATCAACTTTGCCAAAGAAGCTCAACGTCAACATAATTGTGAGATCAAGGCAATTCAAAGTGACAATGGCACCGAGTTCAAAAATTATACGATGGACGAGTTCTTGAGCGATGAGGGGATCAAGCATCAATATGCCGCGCCATACACTCCCGAACAAAATGGAGTTGCGGAGAGGAAGAACCGGACTCTCATTGAGATGGCAAGGACCATGCTTGACGAGTACAAGTCTCCATACAAGCTTTGGGCCGAAGCCATCAACACCGCGTGCCATGCTTCAAATCGGCTTTATCTTCGTAAGCTCAAGAATAAGACCCCCTATGAACTCCTAATCGGGAGAAAGCCTAACGTCAAATACTTTCGAGTATTCGGTTGTAAGTGTTTCATTCTAAACAAAAAATCCCGTTTAGCTAAGTTTGCGCCTAAAACTTATGAGGGCATATTTGTTGGATATGCATCAAACTCTCATGCTTACCGTGTTCTCAACAAATCCACCGGATGCATTGAGGAAACGGTAAATGTGGAGTTTGATGAAGATAACGGTTCCCGTGCGCAAATTGTTCCAAGTGTTATAGGTTATGAGGCTCCTTCACAAGCTATAAGGACTATGGGGATAGGCCACATTCGTCCACAAGAAACACCCCAAGTCCAAGTAGAAGAAGAAGGAGTAAGAGCCCCTCTTGTGGAGTCTCCGCAAGGGAAGTCATCACCACCACCACTTGTGCAAGATGCTATGGGAGATCATGAACCTATCCAAGAACAAGATCAAGTCCCTCATGTTCCCGAGCAAGATCAAGGGCAAGCTCAACCAAATGGTGAAGAACCAATTCTTGAGGCCCAAGATCAAGCTCAAGTTCAAGATCAAGATCAAGATCAAGCTCAACCTCAAGCGTCTTCCACATCATCTCATTCTAGTGAACAAGAGCATGAGGTTGTGAAGAGGAGGGTGTCTCCAAGGCTAAAGCATTCTCAAGGCCAAGCTTCTTCCACAAGTTCAAAACCAAGTGAAGAAGTGCTTGCACTCAAAAGGCAAAAAACGGCCGCCAAGCTAAAGCACCTTTAACATCTCACCGACAACATTTATGGAAGTATCAACAAAGGGGTAACTACTCGTAAACGTTTGGCAAACTTTTGTGAACATCACTCGTTTGTCTCTTGTGTTGAGCCCCTTAAGGTTGAAGATGCTCTTGATGACCCAGAGTGGGTAGATGCTATGCATGAAGAACTCAACAGTTTCACCCGCAACAAAGTATGGACCCTTGTGAAGAGACCCAAAGAACATCATAATGTCATTGGAACAAAATGGATCTTTAAGAACAAGCAAGATGAACATGGACAAGTCACGAGAAACAAGGCAAGGTTAGTGGCACAAGGGTTCACCCAAGTTGAAGGTTTGGACTTTGGTGAAACCTTTGCCCCCGTTGCCCGTCTTGAGTCCATTCGTATCTTGCTTGCATATGCATCTCATCATGATTTTAAATTATTTCAAATAGATGTGAAGAGTGCATTTCTTAATGGTCCTCTTAAGGAGTTGGTGTATGTCAAGCAACCTCCCGGTTTCGAAGATCCCGATCACCCCTCTCACGTTTATGAACTCCATAAGGCGCTCTATGGACTTAAACAAGCACCTCGTGCTTGGTATGATCACCTTACGGCGTTCCTAAGCGAGAAGGGGTTCCAGATCGGGTTAATAGATTCCACTCTCTTCACGAAGAGAGTAAAAGGAGAATTGTTTGTGTGCCAAATATATGTTGATGATATTGTTTTTGGTTCCACTAACCATGCTATTAACGTTGAGTTTGAGAATCTTATGACCAAGGAATTTGCTATGAGCATGATGGGAGAGTTGAAGTTCTTCCTAGGATTTCAAGTGAAGCAATTGAGGGAAGGAACCTTCATCAACCAAGCTCTTTATATTCAAGACATGCTCAAGAGGTTCAAAATGCAAGATGTCAAGCCCATGAAGACTCCCATGCCCACCAATGGCCAACTTAATCTTGATCCCAATGGTAAAGATGTGGATCAAAAGGTATATCGCTCCATGATCAGTTCTTTGCTTTACCTTTGTGCATCTAGGCCGGATATTATGTTGAGTGTATGCATGTGTGCAAGATTTCAATCCGCTCCCAAGGAGAGCCACTATTCGGCGGTGAAAAGAATCCTTCGATATTTGGTTCATACCCCAAACTTGGGCCTTTGGTATCCCAAAGGAGCAACTTTCAAGTTATTGGGATACTCGGATTCGGATTGGGCCGGAGACAAGGTAGATCGCAAATCCACGTCCGGCTCATGTCAGTTCCTTAGAAGGTCATTGGTAAGTTGGTCTTCAAAGAAGCAGAATTGTGTGTCTCTTTCAACCGCCGAAGTCGAGTACATTGCCGCCGGAAGTTGTTGTGCCCAGTTACTATGGATGAGGCAAACTTTGATGGATTACAGTGTCAAATGTGACAAAGAGCCTCTTTTCTGTGACAATGAAAGTGCAATCAAGATCGCCGACAATCCGGTGCAACATAGCCGAACCAAGCATATTGAGATTCGTCATCATTTTATTCGGGATCATGTGGCGAAAGAAGACATTGAGTTATTCCATGTCAACACCGAGAAGCAACTTGCCGATATTTTCACCAAGCCACTTGATGAAGCAAGATTCCGCGAGTTAAGGCATGAGCTAAATATCATGGATATAAGTAACTTGGATTGAGGTTCTTGCATACACACACATACTCAACTAGTATCTTGTTTTAGATGTAGGCACCTATGTAGGGGGAGCTAGCTCAACTCATGAGCTACCTTATCCTACTAGTGCATAAATTAAACAAAATCTTTCACATTAGCCATTTTAAGATGGCACTTGTGCTTCAAAGATGAGTATTGGTCTTGGGCCCAAGGTTCATATCTTCGCGGTTCCATACCAAATAAACTCAAACATGGTGGCTTCGGCCACCGCCCTCCTTTTTGGAGGTTGGTTCTTTTCTTGTGTTTGTTTTTATTTTTGTGGTTGTTGTTGTTTTGTTTTCTTGTGCTTTGTGTTGGTAGTTCCTCTTCGAGTGCAAGTGCTCCACATACACCTTTCTAGTAGTGTTGGATTTGTCTGGCGACGTGTTCAGATGTGAGACGGGAATGCTTTTTGAGCCTTGGTAAGAATTCACATTCAGCCATGACCCACCAAGCGTCTGCCTGTCGAAACCCTCCGGACACCCCGTGCCCACGGGCCTTGTACCGTGCGCACGGGGCCCCCGTGTCCACGGGCCATGTACCGTGCGCACGGGACCCCCGTGTCCATGGGCCATTTGACCCCGTGCGCATGGGGTCTGCGGTTTCTGGCCCTGAAGAGGTGGGCCGTGGGGGGGGTTTCGGTTCATTCCCACCCAGTCGCCCCCTCCACGCCCCAGGACGCCTCCAGGCCGCCGCCATCGCCTCCTTGTCGCCCGGTGCTCCTCCGTGCACCGTGGGACTTCCCTGCTCCATGGAGATCTTCCGGGATGGGGTCCTCCTCTGGTATCCCCCTCCCCTTGTTCTTCCTTTTCCTCCATGGATCCGTGTTAGTCTTTAGGGTTTTCTCTTCACTAGTCTAGGCCAGCCTATTCCTTGTGGTAGACGAGAAACGGCTGTGCAAATCCATGGAGGTTCCCCTGCCGCACTCACTCCCGGATCTCGACCTGGAAGTGGCTGCCGCTGGGCGACCCCCGTGTCCACGGGGTTTTTGACCCCCGTGCGCACGGGGCCCCGTGTCCACGGTCGTGTACCGTGCGCACGGGACCCCCGTGCACACGGGGTCCACAGAGTTACCAGTCCTGTTTCTTCTCTGTCATCTTTCCTCGCCAGCCTCTCCAGCACTTGTACTCATTTGTGTCTCTCATGTTTGTTGTGTTTTGTTGCTGTTGTGTTTCAGACTCCGCTGACAAGAGGTCCGAGCTCCGTCGCAAGCGCCCAAAGGCAGGTTCCAGGGAATTCACTATTGCTCGTCGTCAGCCGTCAGAAGGCATTGGTCAGGTTTCTGAGCAGGGCCGTGTTTGCCGTGTTGCCACTAAGCAGCCCGTGGTTGAGGCCTCCGAGGATTCAGAAGAGGAGTATGATTCACAGGAAGATGCTCACTATGAGAACCCCGCAGATGCAGAGATAGAAGATGAGGATGATTTTGTTGATGGTGATGATGACGAAGAAGTGTTGGAAATATGCCCTAGAGGCAATAATAAATTGGTTATTATTATATTTCCTTGTTCATGATAATCGTTTATTATCCATGCTATAATTGTATTGATTGGAAACTCAAATACATGTGTGGGTACATAGACAACACTGTGTCCCTAGTAAGCCTCTAGTTGACTAGCTCGTTGATCAAAGATGGTTAAGGTTTCCTAGCCATTGACATGAGATGTCATTTGATAACGGGATCACATCATTAGGAGAATGATGTGATGGACAAGACCCAAACTGTAAACGTAGCATTTGATCGTGTCAGTTTATTGCTATTGTTTTCTGCATGTCAAGTATCTGTTCCTTTGACCATGAGATCATGCAACTCACTAACACCGGAGGAATACCTTGTGTGTATCAAACGTCGCAACGTAACTGGGTGACTATAAAGGTGCTCTACAGGTATCTCCGAGGGTGTCTGTTGGGTTGGCATGGATCAAGACTGGGATTTGTTACTCTGTGTGACGGAGAGGTATCTCAGGGCCCACTCGGTAATACAACATCACAATGAGCCTTGCAAGCAATGTGACTAAAGTGTTAGCCACGAGATCTTGTATTACGGAACGAGTAAAGAGACTTGCCGGTAACGAGATTGAACTAGGTATAGTGATACCGACGATCGAATCTCGGGCAAGTAACATACCGAAGAACAAAGGGAACAGCATACGGGATTAACTGAATCCTTGACATAGAGGTTCGACCGATAAAAGATCTTCGTAGAATATGTAGGAGCCAATATGGGCATCCAGGTCCCGCTATTGGTTATTGGCCGTAGAGGTGTCTCGGTCATGTCTACATAGTTCTCGAACCCGCAGGGTCTACACACTTAACGTTTGGTGACGATTAGTATAATTGAGTTATTATGTTGGTGACCGAAAGTTGTTCGGAGTCCCGGATAAGATCCCGGACATGACGAGGATCTCCGGAATAGTCCGGAGGTAAAGATTGATATATGTGATAATAGTGTTTTGATCTCCGGAAGAGTTCCGAAGTTCACCGGAAGAGGTTCCGGATGTTTACCGAAGTGTTCGGGTGCAGCAACACTTTATATGAGCCAAAGGGATAAAGCCCACAAGGTATTGGAAAGTGCAAAAGTAGTTTTGCTGCCGCGTAAGCGGTACTACCGCTTGGTGAAGCGGTACTACCGCCGGAGCGGTACTACCGCTTGTGTGAAGCGGTACTACCGCCCAAGCGGTACTACCGCTTGTGTGAAGCGGTACTACCGCTTGTGCGCGGCTGTGCACGGTTCGGCAGGGATCCGAGTTGGACTCTTTCCCTGCGGGCCAAACCGACCTTGTGCGGGCAAAACCGACCCGGAGGAGGCTTTTACTCCAAGTTTAGACCCCAAGGCTCAACATATAAATAGAGGGGCAGGGCTAGCACACGGGACACATCAGGATTTCCCAAGCCGTGTGCCGGCAACCCTAGCCCTCTAGTTCCTCCGTCATAATCTCCGTAGCGCTTGGCGAAGCCCTGCAGAGATTGTTCCTCACCACCATCACCACGCCGTCGTGCTGCTGGAACTCAACCACTACTTCACCATCGCTCGCTGGATCGAGGAGGTGAAGGCGTCATCAAGCCGTACGTGTGTTGAACGCGGAGGTGCCGTCCGTTCGGCACTAGATCGGAAGGATCGTGATTGGATCGCGGGACGCTCGGCGATTTGGATCGCGAAGACGTTCGACTACATCAACCGCGTTTATTAACGCTTCCGCTTAGCGATCTACAAGGGTATGTAGATTCACTCTCCCTCTCGTAGATGCTCATCACCATGGATAGATCTTATGTGTGCGTAGGAAAATTTTTGTTTCCCATGCAACGTTCCCCAACAAGAAGGTGAGTCAAGTCCCGAGCAAGCCATTCCAGGCGGGCGAGATCTTAGGGCGATACCTCTCTCCAAATGGAGCAAGCCAGAGATCTAGGCTGAGAGGCAGGCTCATCCATATGCTGCTGCCACTGCCTTGGGTGTTGATCCCCGTTTCAAGAATGAGTTCCAGCAGAGAGTGTTCCATGAGCTCCTTATGACCAAAGCCAAGAAGTTTGCCCTGCACAAGCAAGTAAATGTTGAGTGTCTCCGGGACAATGATCATCTCTATCCAGGTGTTTTTTCTGCTCTTGGGAGGCTGGGTCTGATTCCTTTTGTCACCTTCAACCACCCGTACAATGAAGACCTTGTCATGCAGTTCTTTGCTACGGTGTTCTTCCACAGTGACACCGCTCGTACTCTCACCTGGATGTCTGGGTCTCACCAGTGTTCTGCTTCTATGGCCAAGTTTGCTGAGATCATTCCCTATGCATTCCTTGAGGAAGAAAATGAAGAGTTTGGTCGTGTTCGTGAGGTTGGGCAGCGGCACAAAGATGAGATTGCTTTCGCCTATAAGCCTGAGAAGTCCTTTGTCACCGGGTCCATCAAGGACCTTTTGCCTGTCTATGATACTATGCGCCATATCCTGAGGTACACTCTCACACCGAAGGCAGGTGATTCGCATAACCTGAGAAGTTCCATGTTGGATGTGTTTGTGTACTTGCATCAGAAGAAGAAGGTGGATGTTCTGGATTTCATGTTCTATGAGCTTCATTAGTGTGTGCAGGAGAACAAGTCGTTGATCTATGCACCGTTCATCCAGGCCCTGATTGAGTCTGTCTGCCCGGTCAAGTATATTTCCCAATGCAAGACTTCCATTCCAAAGCGCAACACCAATTGGACTCCTGCCGCTCCTGCTCCTTATGTGCCTCCTAAGAAGGGGCGCAACCCTAGGCCCGATGAGCATGCCATGTACACTCCTGGCATGTCCTCTACTACCCAGATTCCTCGTGGTAAAGGAAAGAAAGTGGAGTCTGTGGCTAGTTTCACCTGAGGGGAGAAGAGGTCTCTGTTCAAGACCATGAGCAATTTGTTCAAGACGTGTCAGTCCATTCAGCGCCGTCAAGTCAAGGAGATCAACAAGGACAAGCTGGTGAGGCGTCAGAAGAAGGCTGAGCGTGCTGCAGCTGGTGAGAAGGTTGGCCCAGGGTCCGAGGACAACGACAGTGTGGCCACAGCTCGTTCCTTTCCGATGGCAGGGTGGCATTTCGATGATGATGATGATGCTTCGAGCGCGCTTCCTCTTGTCTAGTGGTGTCTTTGTTTCGCCTTTTCCCTTTTTGTTGTCTTGATGACAAAGGGGGAGAAGTGGTGTTTTTAGGTGTTTCGGTGTTGAGATCTCAAGCCTCGGTGTTATTGCTTTGTTGGGTGTTTAATTGGCTTGAGGTACTCTTATTTGCTTTACGTGGTGTGGTTGTGAGCTGCCTCCTATTAGTATGTGAGACTAATTATCCTTTGATTCATATCTATGCTTATGAATTGTCTATCATGTGCTATATGATCGTGCTCTTATTATTTTGTCTCACTCTACTTGCTCACCACACTTCTTGCATGTGATCTAGGCACCGTCTTAGGTTTTATTATGTTGATCACATGCCTTGACAATATGGATCGAGGGGGAGCCTCTTATGTGTGTGCTTGATGCACATATATAGGGGGAGCTCCTATGATCAACTATTGTCGCATGGCTATTTACTTAGAAGTATCCTTTATGCCTTGTCCTAACCATGTTGTCATCAATGCACCAAAAAGGGGGAGATTGAAAGTGCAAGTGTCACTTAACTTATATTTTGGTGTGATGACAATGTGGTTAGTGGAACTAATATCGGTTGCTAAAAGTTTATCCAGGATATTGGTTCCAAGCTGTCCTTGATGGAGATGTGCGACCCCCCAATTCAAAAAGATCAAAGGCGTGGTTTACCGGCGACTCGAAGGTTTTCGTTTTGGTTCGACTTGAGTCGTAGGAAAAACCGCACTATCAAGAGGGGTCATCGTGGGTTTGTGTCGTGTGGGAATGCCATCGTCAAAACATATACACCAGCCCTCCCACTCCTACCACCAAATATCCATTAGTGTGCTTGCCGTGGTATCCAGAAGGTTACAACAGAGAAGTTCTGGGTACCCCATGCGCACGGGGTCTTTTGACCCCCGTGCGCACGGGGTACTGCGTAACTCTCTGGGTACCCCGTGCGCACGGGGTCTTTTGACCCCCGTGCGCACGGGGTACAGTGTAAACTCTCTGGGTGCCCCGTCGCACGGGGTCTTTTGATCCCCGTGCGCACGGGGTGGTGGTTTGGTCTCTGAGTACCCCGTGCGCACGGGGCTGACTTAGCCCGTGCGCACGGGGTCCAACGGGCAGAAAACCCCCACCAGCCAAGAACACTATATATAGAGCCCTTCTTCCTCCTCCATCCCTAACCCTAATGTCTTGTTGAGCTCCACCATTGCTACACCTCCATTTTCTCATTACTCTCAATCCCTCCACCCAAACTTGTTGAAACTTTGGGGATTGGGTGAGCAAGACCCGATCTACAATTTGACCAAACCATTTCATGTTCCCCGCAACATTTGTCCACCAATGACTTGTTACTCTTGGAGCTTGGGCTCCTAGGTGGTTAGAGGTTCCTCCGGAAGCTTCCTTGCTTGTGGTGTGCTCCGGAGAAGTTTGTAAAGGTGTGGTGGTCGCCTTCAAGACCAACCCCGAGTGATTCGAGGCTCATCCGTTGGGGGTGACTCGATAGAGAATACGGTGAGCCTTCGGTGGCGTTCCGCAAGCTTTGGCTCTGGCACCGCTCTAAACGGAGAGTAGCTCTTCCCCAAGGAAGAGTGAACTTCGGGATAAAATCCGCGTCCTCGTCTCACTTGTGGTTAATCCTTTCCCGCACTTCACTTTGGTTTGTATGCTTGTTGGCTTGCTAATTAGATTGTTGCCTAGCATATTTAGAGTTAAGCTTGCTTGTCATATAGGTTGTATTCACCTAGTTGCATATCTAGTGAACCCTATTTATCCACTTAACCTTAAAATTGACAAGTAAGATTAAAATTTGTAGTCTCCTATTCACCCCCCCCCCTCTAGTCGACCGTATCGATCCTTTCAACCGCCTAATCCAAATAAGTCAAAGGAAGTAAGCAATTTGAACATCAACGCCCACAACTTTTGTGTTCTACTCGTGCAAATACATCTACGCGCAGACCTAGCTCATGATGCCACTGACGGGGAACGTTGCATGAAAATCAAAAGAAATCCTACGAACACCCAAGATCTAATCTAGGAGATGCATAGCAACGAGAGGGGAGTGTGTCTACATACCCTTGTAGACTAAAAGTGGAAGCGTATAAAACGCGGTTGATGTAGTCATACTCTTTGCAATCCAATCACGATCCAACCGATCTATCGCCGGACGGACGGCACCTCCAAGTTTAGCACATGTGCGGCTCGGTGATGTCTCCTTCTCCTTGATCCAGCAAGCGAAAGGGGAGAAGTAGATGGGATCTCAACCAGCACGACGGCGTGGTGGAGATGGTGGTGGAGTTACTCCAGCAGGGCTTCGCCAAGCCGTACCGAGACGAGGTGGTGGTAGAGAGGGGGAGGGGCTGTGCCAGGAGAGAGGTGCGGCTGCCCTCCCACCTCCCCACTATATATAGGGGCAAGGGGGAGGGGGTGCCGGCTGCTACTTGTAGACTGCGTTGGTATTTCCCTGAAGAGGAGAGGATGATACAGTATAGTAGAGATAAGTATTTTCCTCAGTTAAGAACCAAGGTTATCAATCCAGTAGGAGAACCAAGCAAAATCCCGTTAAATGCACCAGCACACACAAAAGCAAACACTTGCACCCAACGCAAATAAGAGGGTTGTCAATCCTCTTAGCTGTTATTTGCAAGGATTAACTCTGATAGTGATAGATAGATAAACTAAAATACTAAATAAAAGAAAAGTAAATAATTGCAGCAAGGTATTTTTTGGTTTTAATATATGATAAAAGTAGACCCGGGGGCCATAGTTTTCACTAGAAGCTTCTCTCTCGAACACATAGCATACGGTGGGTAAACAAATTACTGTTGGGCAATTGATACAAAAGCAAATAATCATGACGAATTCATGGCAATTATCATGTATATATTCATCACGTCCGAGACAAGTAGACCGACTCCTGCCTACATCTACTACTATTACTCCACCCATCGACCGCTATCCAGCATGCATCTAGGGTATTAAGTATGAAACAGAGCAACACCTTAAGCAAGATGGCATGATGTAGACAAAGTAAACTCAAGCAATATGATTAAACCCCATCTTTTTATCCTTAATGGCAACAATAAAAATACGTGTCATGTCCCTTTCTGTCACTGGGATTGAGCACCGCAAGATTGAACCCATCACAAAGCACCTCTCCCATTGCAAGATAAACCAATCTAGTTGGCCAAACCAAATCGATAGATCGAAGAGAAATACAAAGCTATAATAATCATGCATAACATATTTCAGAGAAGACTCAAATATTTCTCATGAATAATCTGATCATAAACTCACAATTCCTCGGATCCCAACAAACACACCGCAAAAGAAGATTACATCGGATAGAACTCCAAGAACATCGAGGAGAACATGGTATTGAAGATCAAAGAGAGAGAAGAAGTCATCTAGCTACTAGCTATGGACTCGTAGGTCTATGGTAAACTACTCACACATCATCGGAGGGGCAGCAAGGTTAATGAAGAAGCCCTCCGTGATCGATTCCCCCTCCGGCAGAGTAAAGGAAAAGGCCTCCAGATGGGATCGCGGAAGAACAGAAACTTGCGGCGGCGAAAATGTTTTCTCTTCTGTCTTTCTGGTATATTGGGAATATTTGGGAATTTATAGCGCTGGAATTAGGTTAAGAGGGGCTACGAGGGCCCCACGAGCCTGGGGGCGCGCCTACCCCCCTGGACACGCCCTCTAGGCTTACCGCCTCCTCGTGGCTCCTCTGGTCTTCTCCCGAAGCTTCATGGGTCTCTTCCGGTCCAGAAAAAATTAATCCAAAGTTTTTCTCTCGTTTGGACTCTTTTTGATAATGATTTTCTGAAAAGGCAAAAATAAGCAAAAAAACAGTAAATGGCATTGGGTTAATAGGTTAGTCCCAAAAATGATATATAATGGCATATAATTGCATATAAAACATCCAAGATTGATACTATAATAGCATGGAACAATCAAAAATTATAGATACGTTGGAGAAGTATCAAGCATCCCCAAGCTTAATTTCTGTGCGTCCTCGAGTAGGTAAATGATAAAAACAGAATTTTTGATGTGGAATACTACCTATCATGTTTCATCATGTAATCTCTCTTACGGTATGAATAATAAGATCCGAATGATTCAAAGCAATAGTCTATAGTTTGATATAAAGACATCAATACTCAGGCATACTAACAAACAATCATGTCTTTCAAAATAAAAATGCTAAAGAAAGTTATCCCTACAAAATCACATAATCCTATCATGCTCCATCTTCTTAACACAAAATATTTATCATGCACTACCCCGATGACAAGGTGCAATTGGTTCATACTTTTTAACGCGCTTCAGCTTTTTCAACCCCCACGCAATACATGAGCGCAAGCCATGGATATAACACTATGGGTGGAATAGAGTATGGTGGTGGAGATTAATAAGGGGAAGTCAAAAATAAGAAGATAGTCTCACATCGATGAGGCTAATCAATGGGCTATGGAGATGCCCATCAATTGATGTCAATGCGAGGAGTAGGGATTGCCATGCAACGGATGCACTAAGAGCTATAAGTGTATGAAAGCTCAACATGAAAACTAAGTGGGTGTGCATCCAACTTGCTTGCTCATGAAGACCTCGGGCATTTGAGGAAGCCCATCATCAGAATATACAAGCCAAGTTCTATAATGAAAAATTCCCACTAGTGTATGAAAGTGACAAAATAGGAGACTCTCTATATGAAAAACACGGTGCTACTTTGAAGCACAAGTATGGAAAAGGATAGTAACACTGCCCCTTCTCTCTTTTTCTCTCATTTTTTTATGGGCTCTTTTTGGCCTTTTTTTCGTGGGCTCTTTTTGGCCTCTTTTTTTATTTCCTCACTGGGACAATGCTCTAATAATGATGATCATCATACTTCTATTTACTTACAACTCAAAAAATTACAACTCAAAACTAGAACAAAAATATGACTCTATATGAATGCCTCTGGCGGTGAACCAGGATGTGCAATGATGCTAGCGTAACATGTATAAAAAATGATGAACGATGGCTGAGCCACAAATACTATGTCAGCTATATGATCATGCAAAGCAATATGACAATGATGATGTGTGTCATGAAAATGGAAAGGTGGAAGTTGCATGGCAATATATCTCGGAATGGCTATGGAAATGCCATGATAGGTAGGTATGGTGGCTGTTTTGAGGAAGATATAAAGAGGCTTATGTGTGATAGAGCGTATCATATCATGGGGTTTGGATGCACCGGTGAAGTTTGCACCAACTCTCGATGTGAGAAAGGGCAATGCACGGTACCGAAGAGGCTAGCAAATTGCGGAAAGGTGAGAGTGCGTATAATCCATGGACTCACATTAGTCATAAAGAACTCACATACTTATTGCGAAAGTTTATTAGCCCTTGAAGCAAAGCACTACTACGCATGCCCCTAGGGGGATAGATTGGTAGGAAAAGACCATCGCTCGTCCCCGACCACCACTCATAAGGTAGACAATCAAGAATAAATCATCCTCCAACTTCTTAGCATAACGATAGATCATACATGCATGCTTCAGGAATCATAAACCTTAACACCAATATTCTGACTAAACCACAATTATCTACTAGCACCTCCCACATATTACCATCTTAATATCGCAAAACTATTGCAAGGAATCAACTACATGAAAGTTTTTATTATATCCCTCTTGAATACCTATCATATTAGGACCAAATTCATAACCCGTGCATATTACATTGCTATTCATTAGACTCTCAAAAAGATATAAGTGAAGTATGAGAGTGCAACTATTTGTTTAAAATATAACCACCGCCATGCTCTAAAAGATATAAGTGAAGCACTAGAGCAACTGCCTAGCTCAAAAGGTATAAGTGAAGCACATAGAGTATTCTACCAAATCACGAATAATGTGTGTCCCTCTAAAAAAGGTGTGTTCAGCAAATATGATTGTGACAAACTAAAAAGCAAACTAAAGCAAACAAACTATATCACAAGATGCTCCAAGTAAAACACATATCATGTGATGAATAAAAATATAGCTCCAAGTGAGTTATCGATAGATTGTAGACAAAAGAGGGGATGCCTTCCGGGGCATCCCCAAGCTTTGATGCTTGAGTCTCCTTGAATATTACCTTGGGCTGCCTTGGGCATGCCCAAGCTTAGGCTCTTGCCGCTCCTTATTCCTTTATCCATCGTAGTCTCACCCAAAACTTGAAAACTTCAGCACACAAAACTTAACAGAAACCTCGTGAGGTCCGTTAGTATAACAAACAAATCTTAAACTTTAGGTACTGTTGTAAATTGATTCCTATTAAATATTGGCATAATGCTACTGTACTCCAACTTCTCCATGACTCACCCCCCCCCCCCTGATATGATCCATAGATTCAACAAAATAAGCAAACTATGCAACAAAAACAGAATATGTCTAAAACAGAATAGTCTGTAAAGATCTATTTAAAATCCATACTTCTGTAACTTTAAAAATTCTGAAATATTAGGAAAACGTGGGCAATTCACATATCAATACTGTGTAAAAGTTTTACAATTTTATCACACTCCAGCAAAAAATCAAAATTCCAGCACTGGATGCAAAAGTTTCTGTTTTTCAACAGCATCAAGCATACTATCTTCCAAATCATCCCAAAGGCATTACTTGGCACAAACACTTATTAAAAGATAAAAACACAATCATAACAGAGGCTATAATTGGGTAAACACACAAAAACAGAAGGTAAAACAAAAAATATTTTATTCATTGGGTTGCCTCCCAACAAGCGCTATTGTTTTATGCCCCTAGCTAGGCATAATGCATAGTTTCAAGTGTTGTCATCCTTGGTTTCCAACTCCTCAATTACACACCCATTCTTTCTAGGAGATTTAACATAGGAGTTTCTCATCATCACACTTCTAGGCACAAAATCAAGAATTGTGCTTTCATAGGTAGTGTGACGCCCCTGCTCGACACGTGCACTAATCATACACGCAAACGTGCACGCTCGAGATCAGAGACTCACGGGAAGATATCACAACACAACTCTAAACACAAATTTAAACATAATTCTTCATATTACAAAACAGGGGTCACGAGGACCCGAATACATAAGTCATACAAACCATAATATATGGGTACAGACATAGTTAGTCAAGTTTGCCTTAAGAAGGCTAGCACAAATAGCGACACTGATCAAAAAGGCAAGGCCTCCTGCCTAGGGCCTCCGAACTACTCCTGGTCGTCGAGGATCTCGACGTCGTAGTAGGCGCCTCCTGGGATCTCCTGCTCCTGGGCTCCGTCGTCTGATGTATCATCAATTGAAAAAGGGGGAAAAGAATAGCAAAGCAACCGTGAGTACTCATCCAAAGTACTCGCAAGACTGACATCAGAACTATACTAATATGCATTTGTATCAAAGGAATGGGGCTATATCTTTGGACTATACTGCAGAAATGCTGGAACAAAGGGAGAGAGGCCTAGCCTATCGAAGACTAGCATCTTGAAGCAGTTCTTGCAGCATCAGAAGAGAGTAGAGCAAGATATATATAACCAAACATATTTAGTAATGCCCTGAGATCCTTTCTCGACTATCCCACGAGAAAGTGATCCCGAGAGCAGTAGTATCAATTTAACAGTTCAATAGTATCCATTTGTAGTTGTAGCAGATCAAGATACAACTCTGAGCATCCTGTTACCGTGGACACGGCTATTCGAATAGATAAATCTTCCCTGCAGGGGTGCACTACTGTTACCCAACACGTTCGATTAACTCTGGCCGCACAACCTTGTTCCTGGTGATGTCCGGCCTCGGAGAATCAACACGACGCAGCCCCACCTAGGTCCAACAGAGAGGTCAGCACGCCGGACTAACCTATGCACAAAGGGGTCTTAGGCCATCGCCCTCTGCGCTCCTGCACGTTGCGAGGGCGGCCGGTGAGTAGACCTAGCCTCCCTTAAATACAGGCGCAGGCGTTCCAGTCCAACCCGGCGCGCGCCGCTCAGTCGCTGACGTCTGAGAAACTTCGGCTAATACTACGACGTAGAGGGTCCCATAAACCATTATCCCACGTGGTGGTAGTGCATATAGGCCAGTGGCCAACTCAGATCAAATACCCAAATCCATTAGGTGTGTTTTAGTAACTCGCGAAGACGAACAGGATCCCTGTCGCTCCGACTTGGTAACACACGGACCACGGACAAGGACCAGGCCCACCTCTCTCCTAGGTGGTCTCCGCCTGCCATGTCATTCTGCCACAATACCCCGCCACAATACCACTCGCGGGTGCTCTTGGAGCCGACCCGTCTTTAATGTTATTTGCTCGCGGGCACCCTTGGGGCCAGCCCGACTTTAACAGTTTAAGTATTGCAGTAAGGTAAACATTTCCGCGATCACACCCAGAGTGATCACGACCCGATAACAAGCATGGCATATGGACAAGGGTGAAAGGCCAGCTAACGGACCAACAGAACAGCTAGACTAGGCATCATAGGATAGCAGGTAATGTATCAACAGTAGGCTACAAAAGCAGGCTATGCATCAGAATAGGATTCATCGGAATAACAACAGAAGCAATTCTAATGCAAGCATGAGGGAGAAAGAATAGGTGATATCTGGATGATCAAGGGGGGTTTTGCTTGCCTGGAAGCTCAGCTGAAGGGGTCGGGTCGTCGACGTCGTAGTCGTACACAGCAGGGTCGTCGACAATCTCGAGGGCTATCGAGAGAGAAGGGGGGGAAGAAACAATAAATACATGGCAACAATGCAACAGGGATGCATGACATGTCTATATGCAGTGCTAGGGTGATATATTGCCTATCTAAGTGTTTTAGTTAATTTTAGGAATTTATCTGGATTTATTTTATTAAAGTCATGCACTATTCATTTATCTGAAACATGCAAAAAGTTCCATGTTCACCTAGCTAGGAGTGTTGGACAGGCATTTTGATTACATATTCAGAATCTTCATATTTTTCTGATCATCTTACATATATAAATTATTTCAATCCGAGTTACGGTTTAAAAGATATGATTTTCTAAAGTTTTTATTAATTTTCTGGAATTATTTATTTAATTAAATTCGAATTTATCCAGAATAGTAAATGATGACGTCAGCATGACGCGTTGCTGGCGTCAGCAGTCTACAGTGCATTTGACTGGGTCAAACCTGACGTGTGGGTCCAGTGGGACCCACCTGTCATAGAGTCAGAGGCTAATCAGGGTTAGTTTTAAACTAAATGGGATTAATTAGTGAGTGGGCCCCAGTAGTTAGTGACTAATTAGTCTTTTAATTAACTAATTAATTAATTAACGTTCTAATTAAAATTTTATTTATTTTTAAAAACATTGAAAATGGGCGGGGTCCACACGTCAGTGGGATAGAGGCGCCCAGTCAGCGTTGACCCAAGTCAACGAGTCAACAGGGGCCCGCGGGGGCCCACAGTCAGTGGCACCGGGCGGGACCCACGGCGGCCACATCGGCGCCGGCCGCCGGAGACGCGCCGACGAGCGCCGAACGCAGCCGAGAGCTCCGGCGAGCTCGGGATTCGTCCCTGGTGCATCTTTTTGGGCGTTTCTTGCGGCGTTCGAACGCGGGGAGAGTGCCGCGTCGAGTGGTGGCCGGGGATGGACCGGAGATGGCCGGAGTGGAGCACGGGGACGACGGCGGGCGGCGGTTGTTCTCGGGTCAAAGAGGAACGGCGGCTGCGGGGCGATTCCGAGCGCGCCAAGTAGCTGGGCGGCAACAGCGGCTCACCAGGAGCACGACGGGCAAGGCGGCGAGGCTTGGGTGGCTCTGCATTGAGCAGAACGCCGGCAATGGCGGACGGCAAAACGCGGCGTCGGTGACGGCTAGCTACGGCATGCGTGCGAGGACAGGGAGAGAGGGAGAGGGAAGGAGGGCTCACAGTGCCCTGCAGATGAGCTAAATGGGCTCGGGGAGGACTCGGGGCGGCAGATCGACGACGGCGATCCACGGCGACCGAGAGGGGAGGCGAGCTCGTGCAGCTCGCGATGCTGCTCCCCGTCTTCGGTTGATCGGTGCAGATGGCGTAGGCGAGGTCGGCGGAGAGGGCTGGCACGGTGAGGCGACGAGGAGGGCGCGGTGGCCACGAGGTTTAGCCGAGGACGTCCATGGCGGTGCTCTGTGACGACGGGGAGGCGAGGGAGAGAGGGGGAGAATGGTGAGGGGGAGAGCCAGGGAGTCCGGGTGATGCTCTTATCCACCAGGCGGGCGCGGACGCGCTGTTGATCGCCGAGAGAGGGGGGGACGGGGTGCGGGCGTGGGCGCACACCAGGTGCTCGACAGCGTGCCTGGGCGTGAGCAGTGAGAGGTGGGAGGAGGCGCGCGGGGTGGGTTGGGCCGGCTGGCTGACTAGGGCCCAGTAGTGTAGGCCTTTTTCTTTTTCTTCTTTTTCCTTTCTGTTTTCTGATTTCTTTTTCTGTTTTGTCTTTTGTTTTTATTCCAAATGACTTTTGTAAAACATGAGACTTGCCAAATTAATTACAGTGCAATATTTGACACTGCTAGAAAAAGGTTTGGAGTATGAATGATTTTATCTTTATTTTATTTAATTGAAAAGGTACTAAATATGCTGGTGTTGGTACTGTTTGTTGCTATTAGAGTCACTTAACTAATTTAGTTAATGTTGAAGTTATTTTTATAATTGTATTGGGAATATTTGCAACATGATGAACATTTTAGTTTTTCAAATTTGAACAACTTTTATTTTCACTTTAAGTTTGAATTTCAATTTGAATTTGAATTTGAAATGAAATATGATGCTAATGATGATTAAGCACTGTTAATCATGGTGACATGGCATTAACAAAAGGGTGATCACTGTAGCTTAATACATGGGGTGTTACAAGTAGGTTCCTTTATTATATCAATGAAATTGGGGTGCACACTAATCATTTTAAGATCCTCATTTCCCTTGCTAGAAGTGGCACCCTTAGTCTTAGGAACATACATAAACTTGAAATTTTTAATGGGAGGAGTCATATCCATATTTTTAACAGAAGAAAAAGCGGACCCCAAATTATTAATAATTTACTCTAATTTATCGATTCTAGCAGGAACTTGCTATATTCTTTCTTTAATTACCGGTTTCTTTTCCTTTAAGGTTTTCAAAGCAATTCGCACCTTAGAACCAAATTGAGTAATATGATTATGGATCTTTTTATCTAAATTCTCAAGATGCTCGGTACTAGACATTTTATTTTCAATAGCTTCTAACCTTTGCATAACATGCTCAAAAGTCAATGCCGTTTCATTAATAATGATAGGGGGTGAACCCACTAAATTTCCCATAGCACTCAAAGCATCCAAAGTGGGACACATCAAGAAATTCCCTCCGGTAATAGTGTCAAGCACAAATCTATACCAAGTAGTAATTCCCACATAAAAAATTCAAAGAAGAACGGTAGTGGATTGCTTACGAGTTGATCTATTTTGAGCATCGCAAATCCTATACCAAGCATCTTTTAAATTTTCTCCCCCCCCCCTTTGTTTAAAATTAAGCACTTCATTTTTAGGGGGTAATAGTAACAAGCGATGAACTAGCCATAGTGGTGAAGCAAACAAGCAAATAAAAATATTTTTGTGTTTTTGTAAAAAAAATTATAAGTGGGGGAGATGAAAACGAGAGGCAAATGCAAATAAAATAAATGCAAGCGAATGATAGTTTGTGCGAAGGTACTTGGTAATTTTGATAATGTCTCCCCAGCAACGGCGCCAGAAATTCTTCCTGCTACTTATAGACTGCGTTGGTATTTCCCCAAAGAGGAGAGCATGATGCAGTATAGTAGAGATAAGTATTTCCCTCAGTTAAGAACCAGGTTATCAATCCAGCAGGAGAACCAAGCAAAATCCTGTTAAACGCACCTGCACACACAAAAGCAAACATTTGCACCCAACGCAAATAAGAGGGTTGTCAATCCTCTTAGCGGTTATTTGCAAGGATTAATTCTGATAGTGATAGATAGATAAACTAAAATACTAAATAAAATAAAAATAAATAAATTGCAGCAAGGTATTTTTTGGTTTTAATATATGATAAAAGTAGACCCGGGGGCCATAGTTTTTACTAGAAGCTTCTCTCTCGAACACATAGCATACAGTGGGTAAACAAATTACTGTTGGGCAATTGATAGAAAAGCAAATAATTATGACGGATTCATGGCAATGATCATGTATATAGGCATCACGTCCGAGACGAGTAGACCGACTCCTGCCTGCATCTACTACTATTACTCGACCGCTATCCAGCATGCATCTAGGGCATTAAGTATGAAACAGAGTAATGCCTTAAGCAAGATGACATGATGTAGACAAAGTAAACTCAAGCAATATGATTAAACCCCATCTTTTTATCCTTAATGGCAACAATACAAATACATGTCATGTCCCTTTCTGTCACTGGGATTGAGCACCGCAAGATTGAACCCATCACAAAGCACCTCTCCCATTGCAAGATAAACCAATCTAGTTGGCGGAACCAAATCGATAGATCGGAGAGAAATACAAAGCTATAATAATCATGCATAAAAGAGTTTATAGAAGACTCAAATATTTCTCATGAATAATCTGATCATAAACTCACAATTCATCGGATCCCAACAAACACACCGCAAAAGAAGATTACATCGGATAGAACTCCAAGAACATCGAGGAGAACATGGTATTGAAGATCAAAGAGAGAGAAGAAACCATCTAGCTACTAGCTATGGACCCGTAGGTCTATGGTAAACTACTCACACATCATCGGAGGGGCAGCAAGGTCGATGAAGAAACCCTCCATGATCGATTCCCCCTCCGGCAGAGTACCGGAAAAGGCCTCCAGATGGGATCATGGAAGAACAGAAGCTTGCGGCGGCGGAAAGGTTTTCTCTTCTGTCTTTCTGGTATATTGGGAATATTTGGGAATTTATAGCACTGGAATTAGGTCAGGAGGGGCTACGAGGGGCCCACAAGCCTGGGGGCGCTCCTACCCCCCTGGGCGCACCCTCCAGGCTTGCCGCCTCCTCGTGGCTCTCTGGTCTTCTCCCGAAGCTTCGTGGGTCTCTTCTGGTCCAGAAAAATTTAATCCAAAGTTTTTTCTCGTTTGGACTCTTTTTGATAATGATTTTCTGAAAAGGCAAAAACAAGCAAAAAAATAGCAACTGGCACTGGGCACTGGGTTAGTAGGTTAGTCCCAAAAAATGATATATAATGGCATATAATTGCATATAAAACATCCAAGATTGATACTATAATAGCATGGAACAATAAAAAATTATCGATACGTTGGAGACATATCACCGGCCCTAGCCCCTCCTCCAAGGGAGGGGGCGGCGGCCAAGGGGGGTGCCTTGCCCCCAAGGCAAGTGGGGCGCCCCTCCCCACTAGGGTTTTCCCCCCTCTAGCCGCATGGGCCTGTTGGTGCCTCCGGTACATTGCCGGCATGCCCCCGAACTTTTTTGGTAGCCAAAATAGGACTTCCCATATATAAATCTTTACCTCCTGACCATTCCGGAACTTCTCGTGACGTCCGGGATCTCATCCAGGACTCCGAATAACATTCGGTCACCAATGTACATCTCCCCACTACGGATGAGATCCCGGACATCACAAGAAGTTCCGGAATGGTTCGGAGGTAAAGATTTATATATGGGAAGTCCTATTTTGGCTACCGGAAAAGTTCGGGGGCATGCCGGCAATGTACCGGAGGCACCAACAGGCCCATGCGGCTAGAGGGGGGCAAACCTGTGGGGAGGGGCGCCCCACTTATCTTGGGGGCAAGGCACCCCCCTTGGCCGCCGCCCCCTCCCTTGGAGGAGGGGCTAGGGCCGGTGATACGTCTCCAACGTATCTATAATTTTTTATTGTTCCATGCTATTATAGTATCAATCTTGGATGTTTTATATGCAATTATATGCCGTTATATATCATTTTTTGGGACTAACCTGTTAACCCAATGCCCAGTGCCAGTTGCTGTTTTTTGCTTGTTTTTGCCTTTTCAGAAAATCATTATCAAAAAGAGTCCAAACGAGAAAAAAACTTTGGATTAATTTTTTCTGGACCAGAAGAGACCCATGAAGCTTCGGGAGAAGACCAGAGGAGCCACGAGGAGGTGGCAAGCCTGGAGGGCGCGCCCAGGGGGGTAGGCGCGCCCCCCAGGCTTATGGGCCCCTCGTAGCCCCTCCTGACCTAATTCCAGCACTATAAATTCCCAAATATTCCCAATATACCAAAAGGACAGAAGATAAAACCTTTCCGCCGCCGCAAGCCTCTGTTCTTCCGCGATCCCGTCTGGAGGCCTTTTCCGGTACTCTGCCGGAAGGGGAATCGATCACGGAGGGCTTCTTCATCAACCTTGCTGCCACTCCGATGATGTGTAAGTAGTTTACCATAGACCTACGGGTCCATAGCTAGTAGCTAGATGGCTTCTTCTCTCTCTTTGATCTTCAATACCATGTTCTCCTCGATGTTCTTGGTGTTCTATACGATGTAATCTTCTTTTGCGGTGTGTTTGTTGGGATCCGATGAATTGTGAGTTTATGATCAGATTATTCATGAGAAATATTTGAGTCTTCTCTGAACTCTTTTATGCATGATTATTATAGCTTTGTATTTCTCTCTGATCTATCGATTTGGTTTGGCCAACTAGATTGGTTTATCTTGCAATGGGAGAGGTGCTTTGTGATGGGTTCAATCTTGCGGTGCTCAATCCCAGTGACAGAAAGGGACATGACATGTATTTGTATTGTTGTCATTAAGGATAAAAAGATGGGGTTTAATCATATTGCTTGAGTTTACTTTGTCTACATCATGTCATCTTGCTTAAGGCGTTACTCTGTTTCATACTTAATACCCTAGATGCATGCTGGATAGCGGTCGATGGGTGGAGTAATAGTAGTAGATGCAGGTAGGAGTCGGTCTACTTGTCTCAGACGTGATGCCTATATACATGATCATTGCCATGAATCCGTCATAATTATTTGCTTTTCTATCAATTGCCCAACAGTAATTTGTTTACCCACCGTATGTTATTTGTTCGAGAGAGAAGCCTCTAGTGAAAACTATGGCCCCCGGGTCTACTTTTATCATATATTAAAACCAAAAATACCTTGTTGTAATTTATTTACTTTTATTTTATTTAGTATTTTAGTTTATCTATCTATCACTATCAGAATTAATCCTTGCAAATAACCGCTAAGAGGATTGACAACCCTCTTATTTGCGTTGGGTGCAAGTGTTTGCTTTTGTGTGTGCAGGTGCGTTTAACGGGATTTTGCTTGGTTCTCCTACTGGATTGATAACCTTGGTTCTTAACCGAGGGAAATACTTATCTCTACTATACTGCATCATCCTCTCCTCTTCGGGGAAATACCAACGCAGTCTACAAGTAGCAGACCGCCTGCTCCTGCCTCCCACGGCTGGCTGCGTTGGCGCGCACGCATCGTCGCCCCATCGCACCCTAAAACTCTGGCCAGGCCATCCCTCTATCCCACACACCTCCTGTTATTCTTCGGCGAAGTCAGCCCCACCCCGCACTCGAACCAGTCAACCCTCATACTCCCCTCCGCCCGCGACTACACTGCCGCATCTTCCCCGGCTCCTGTTCGTTCCCGTCCGAGGCCTCGCCGTCGTTCTCCGCCTTGGTTCGCTCGCCACGACGCCATCCTCTGGCGTTGTCAGCATGGTCAACAACCGAGAGGAATCAGGAGATGATTGTACGTGAAGAGGATGACAGTAGGGACCCACCAGGGTCATGGCAGTACGCAAGCAAGTGCCTCCTTGTTACAAGCCAAAAAAATGCTTCCTCCTAATGATTTCCTGACATCTGGGTCCCACCCCATTGTCAACGTAGCCAATAAACGAGAGAATTGCACAACGAGTGGCAGACACCAGGGACCCAGCAGCTCGCCTTGTTGTTTTCTATTTTTGAGACGGGGCAGGGTATAAACTGTGCTGTGCGGGGGCTGTACCCCGTCTAGCCCAGGCTTTTATTTTCTGTTTACTACATGACCAGCCCAGTTGTTTTTTTTCTTTCTGAAAATGGCTAGCCCGGTTCTATTTTTTTGCAGAATACCCAATGAGGCCTACTTGCTTTTCTTAGCCCTGTTGGGCTGCAAATCTTTCAAGACGAGGAGGGATATATTCGGGGCTTGCCCAGAAAATGGGCTATAAGTAGTAAGAAATGGGTTGTAAATTTTAAAAACAACACAGCAAACCGACAATTAGTTTCAAATTACAGTTTTTTTAGGATTTCTAGATTTTAAATTTCATTGATTTTTTTTGCGGGAAAATTTCGTTGGATTTTAAATTAATATAAATTTATTTTTCAAATTAGTTTGAATCTGACTTGAAGTTTTGGGATTAAAAACAGTTCGGACCCCATCGAAATATGCAAAATTTCGTTGAATTTTTTAACCGTGGCTAGAATATGGGCTGTAATGCTAACAAAAAGAATATGGGCTTCAAAAAAATCCTTAAGAATTAGCAAATGGGCTGTAAATTATTAAAAATAATGGCAAATGGGTTGTATGCTGTTTGCCACAGATTTGGAGGCTGACTTGTGGGCCTACTATGTTGACGCGTACGCAGGGTTTTGTGAACTTAGTCAACAAACGATTCTAGCGGCAGTGACCATTGGATAACATCCAACGGCCGTGCTGCTTCTTCAATCTCTGATCTTCTTGCTCCAGCCGCCCAAACTAGCGCCGGCGGGACTGCCTGCTCCCGCCTCCCGTGGCCGGCTGTGCTGCCGCGCAGGCCTCACCGCCCCCTCCTACCCCCACCGCTGGCCAGGCCATCCCTCTACTCACCCACACCTCCTGTTATTCTCCGGTGACACATGCCTCACACCGCAGCCGAACCAGTCAACCCTTGTACTCCCCTTAGCATGGGCATCCACTACTATGGCTTCGCAGGCTCTAGGTCGTTCCCTTCCTGGGCCTCGCCGTCGTCCACCGCGTTGGTGCTCTCGGCGCGGCGTGGTCAACGTGGTCAACAAACGACAGCCATAGGAAGAGGGATGCACGTGGAGAGGCTGACAGTAGGGACCCACATGGTCCATGGCCGCACGCAAGCAAGTGCCTCCTTATTACGCGAAAAAATGATTCCTCCACATAACAGCTGGGACCCACCAGCTATATCTTCGCACGAAAGGAAGTGCCTCCTTATTACGCGAAAAAACGTTTCCTCCCCATGACAACTAGGACCAACGGATTTGGCGGCTGACTTGTGGGCCTACTAAGTTGACGCGTATGCAGGACTTAGTCAACAAACGATTCTAGCAGCAGTGATTGTTGGATGTTAATCCAACGACCGTGTTGCTTCTTCAATCTCTGATCTTCTTGCTCCAGCCGCCCAAACCAGTGCCGACGGGACTGCCTGCTCCTGCCTCCCATTGTCGGCTGTGCTGTCACGCAGGCCTCACCGCCCACCCTACTCCCACTGCTGGCCAAGCCTTCCCTCTACTCACCCACATCCCCTGTTATTCTCCGGCGACCGCAGCCGAACCAGTCAACCCTCGTACTCCCCTCCGCGTGGGCATCCACTGCCGCGTCTTCCCCGGCTCCACGTCATTCCCTTCCTAGGCCTCACTGTCGTCCACCGCCTTGGTGCTCTTGGTGCGGCGTGGTCAATGAATGACAGCCATCGGAAAAGGACTGTACACGGTGAGGCTGACAGCTGGACCCACCAGCTACATCTTCGCACGCAAGGAAGTGCTTCCTTATTACGCGCAAAAAAATGATTCCTCCCCCTAACAGCTGGGACCCACCAGCTATATCTTCGCACGCAAGGAAGTGCCTCCTTATCCTCCCTGACAGCCGGGACCCACCCGGTCGAAGCGTACATAGCATTGTCTGTCTGATCACGAACATGTACGTACATACTGGTCGATCGGTCTCTCTGCAAGGATGAACCGTGGCCGAGTAAGTAGCGGCACATGTCATAGTAGAGCCCCCAATGTAGCAGTTAAGGCAGTCCCGTCTAAATCGTGTACACGTAAGTACAGCCACACGGCAGAAAATACGGCCATGTACGTACATACAGGCGAGGTCTTGAACGTGTACTCACGCATACGTACGGCCAGAGCCGCGCATATGTACGGCTGCACTGGATGGCAGCAACGGCTTCCTGTTTATCGGCAGCCAACCGGTTGGGTCAGAACGGATGAAACAATGCCGTGTTCATTGGGAGCCAAGCGACTGGGTCGGAATGCGTCCTATTCATCGGGAGCCAACCGGCTTGGACAGAGCAGCCGAAACGGGGTCCTGTTCATCGGCTGGGGGTCTGGCGTACCACAAAACAGAGGAAACAGACTTCTGTTCAACCGCCTACGGTCGAAATGAGGTCCTGTTCATCGGCTGGGGTCTGGCGTACCGCAAAACGGAGGAAACTGACTTCTGTTCAACTGCCTACGGTCGAAACGGGGCCCTGTTGACTGGGAGGGGTGTGGCGTACCGCAAAACGGAGGAAACAGACTTCTCTTCGAGCACCTACGGTCAAAACAGGGGTCCTGTTCATCGGGAGGGGTGTGGCGTACCACAAAACGAGACTCCACGGGCTACTGTTCATCCACCGTCGACCTCTTCCAGCCTCCACCGGCTACTGTTCATCCACCGTCGACCTCTTCCAGCCTCCACCGGCTACTGTTCATCCAGCCTCCACAGGGTCCTGTTCATCCACCACCAACCGGCTGGGGTGTGGCAGTCTCCTCGGGGTCCTATTCATCTAGCGGCAATCGCCTACTACCACGGGGTCCTGTTCATCCAACCCCCACCGGCTGGGGTGGGGCGTACGAGCGGCGGCAGCAACGGGAACTGTTCATCCACAGCCAACCAACCGGCTAGGTCAACTCACCACGTCTCGCGCAAGGGGCTCGATCAATGCAAGTCTTGACTCGTTCTACGTATCACGCGCGCGGCAGCAACGGGCACTGTTCATCGAGGGGCAACCCAACACCGGCTGGCTATGTCTCGCACGAGGGCTCGATCGGCTTCAGTAAGCAGCGAGGATCGATCAGGTTCAGTTAGCACCGAAGGATTCGCTCGGGTTCAGTTAGCAGCGAAGGATTCGCTCGGGTTCAGTACGTAGTGCGAGGGATCGATCGCTCGGGTTCAGTATGTAGTGCGAGGGCGAGATCGATCGCTCGGGTTCTGTAAGCGAACGCCTCGCTCGGGTTTAGTTAGCGAGCGGCTCGCACGTACACATGCGTGTACGAGAGAAACGCGCAACACACCGCATCGCTCGGCCCTGACCACCCACCATAACCGGGAACTCCCAAAATTTTCCTCGCCCTCACTTCTACCACAGTTTTTTATGTCATGGACAGCCCAAAGAATGTCATGCAGGTGCGTCTCCGGCCCGCCTAGGACGAAAAGCCCATTTTTTGTCATAATTTTTTGCCATAGAAGTAGGAGCCCACCACATCTATGATGATACGTGTTTTTGTCACAATTATCGTCATAGAAGTGTCACAACCATGACAGAAAAAGTTTTCGTTCAGGCCATAATGTCATGGATGTGTCTTTTTTTGTAGTGTGGTGGTGGCTATGGAGATGGAGATGGAGATGGCGACGATGCTACTTGTAGACTACGTTGGTATTTCCCCGAAGAGGAGAGGATGATGCAGTATAGTAGAGATAAGTATTTCCCTCAGTTAAGAACCAAGGTTATCAATCCAGCAGGAAAACCAAGCAAAATCTCGTTAAACGCACCTGCACACACAAAAGCAAACACTTGCACCCAACGCAAATAGGAGGGTAGTCAATCCTCTTAGCGGTTATTTGCAAGGATTAATTCTAATAGTGATAGATAGATAAAGTAAAATACTAAATAAAATAAAAGTAAGTAAATTGTAGTAAGGTATTTTGGATTTTAATATATGATAAAGGTAGACCCAGGGGCCATAGTTTTCACTAGAGGCTTCTCTCTCGAGCACAGAACATACGGTGGGTAAACAAATTACTGTTGGGCAATTGATAGAAAAGCAAATAATTATGACAGATTCATGGCAATGATCATGTATATAGGCATCACGTCTGAGACAAGTAGACCGACTCCTACCTGCATCTACTCTTATTACTCCAGCCATCGACCGCTATCCAGCATGCATCTAGGGTATTAAGTATAAAACAGAGTAACGCCTTAAGCAAGATGACTTGATGTAGACAAAGTAAACTCAAGCAATATGATTAAACCCCATCTTTTTATCCTTAATGGCAACAACACAAATACGTGTCATGTCCCTTTCTATCACTGGGATTGAGCACCGCAAGATTGAACCCATCACAAAGCACCTCTCCCATTGCAAGACAAACCAATCTAGTTGGTCAAACCAAATCGATAGATCAGAGAGAAATACAAAGCTATACCAATCATGCATAAAAGAGTTCAGAGAAGACTCAAATATTTCTCATGAATAATCTGATCATAAACTCACAATTCATCGGATCCCAACAAACACACCGCAAAAGAAGATTACATCGGATAGAACTCCAAGAACATCGAGGAGAACATGGTATTGAAGATCAAAGAGAGAGAAGAAGCCATCTAGCTACTAGCTATGAACCCGTAGGTCTGTGGTAAACTACTGACACATCATTGGAAGGGCAGCAAGGTTGATGAAGAAGCCCTCCGTGATCGATTCCCCCTCCGGCAGAGTACCGGAAAAGGCCTCCAGATGGGATCGCGGAAGAACAGAGGCTTGCGGTGGTGGTAGGGTTTTCTCGTCTGGCTCTCTGATGGTTTCCGAATATTTGAGAATTTATAGAATTAGAATTAGGTCAAAAGGAGCCACGAGGGGCCCACAAGGCATCAGGGCGCGCCCCCTAGGGCCGCGCCCTGTTGCCTTGTGGCCTCCTCGTGAGGCTTTGGCTTCCCCCTGAAGCTTCCAAGGTCACTTTTGTCCAGAAAAAAATCGTCAAAAAGTTTCGTGGCATTTGGACTTCGTTTGGTACTGATTTCCTGAAAAACCAAAAACAAGCAGAAAACAGCAACTGACACTGGGCACTAGGTTAATAGGTTAGTCCCAAAAAATGATATATAATTGCATATAAAACATCCAAGATTGATACTATAATAGCATGGAACAATCAAAAAATATAGATACGTTGGAGACGTATCAGACGACTAGGGTTTGTGGATGCTACTGGTGACGAAGATGGAGGTTTTTGATGAAGCTCTGATCTGATTCTGGCATTGGCCCTTTAATAATAGTTGCTGAGTTGGACGAGACGGTGTTGTGGGCATCTGGTACGAGCACTGGTACGAGCGCACGCTCGTACCAGACACCGTCTTGTGCTCTGGAATGATTGTTGCGCCTCCCACTTGATCCCTATTATATCCTCTTTGCCCCTTTCCATATATTTGCTTGATTTAGTCCATGTATGTCCCATTTCTTGTGGAAACATAATAAAGAGAGGATTTTGGAATCCTTTGCATTCACTAGCCATTAGTAAGAAATATCGTAGCAAATATCTTGGTTTTTATGAAATAATCAGTTTAAACTCAGGTGTGATGAGCGTAAAAATAACACTAAGCATACCTCTCCTTACTTGGCCATGGCTTGTCGTTGGAGACTTTATGTACAGGATTGGGGCCGGGCAGATAACACAATAGGTACACTTCAACCTGGTGGGTCTCAGATGTCAGAACCCCTTTAGGAGGAAGCATTTTTTTTCTCAAAAAAAGGAGGCACTACTTGCATACGACCGTGAACCCGGTGGGTCCTTACTGTTAGCCTCCACATGTACAGTACTTCGATGGTCTTATTGTTGACTACGTTGACAACGATAGAAGGTGGCGCTACGGCAAGCGAATCAAGGCCGAGGACAACGGCGAGGCCTCAGACGAGAACAACCTGGGGCCAGGGAAGACGCGACGGTGGGGTCCCAGGCAGAGGGGAGTACGAGGGTTGACTAGTTCGAGTGCGGGGTGGGGTTGTCATCGTCAGAGAATAACAGGAGGTGTGGGGGAGAGGGATGGCCTGACCGGCGGTGGGGTAGCGTTAGGCGGCAAGGCAGCACCGCTGGCCGCCGGAGGCAGGAGCAGCAGGTCCCGCCGGAGCTGGAGAACAAGATGAGATATTGAAGAAACACGATGGCTGTTGGATGTCAATCCAACATCTACAAATGTCAGAATTGTTTGTTGACTAAGTTGACAATGCCTTGCATAGTCTTGAACCTCATGGGCCCCAAATGCCAGCCTCCAAATCTGTGCCAAACATGCAACACATTTTATTGTTTTATGAGAATATACAATTCATTTTCTCTTTCTTTTTTAAATACAACCCCTTTGTTGGGTTGGGCCAAAAAATATTGTTGGGCTGGGCTGAGCGTCCCTATAAGAACTAAAATTGGGCTGGAGATTTTATAGAACAAAGGTAAATTGGGCTAGACATTCTTATTGAAAAATTGTGATGGCCTGCAAGCCACACATGGTACCGTAGCACTTTCGTGCAAGTATCCAATAGTTGTCGTCCCAACGAAGATCGGAGGAGAGTATGATGAGTGGTGTTTCGGTCACACACTAATGACCCACAAGTGTAGGGGATCGCAACAATCTTTGAGAGAAGTATTTTAACCCAAATTTATTGATTCGACACAAGGGGACCCAAAGAATATTTATAACCCTTAGTAGTTGAGTTCTCAATTCAACCACATCTGGATAGATAACTGCTACTTGTAGACTGCGTTGGTATTTCCCTGAAGAGGAAAGGATGATGCAGTATAGTAGAGATAAGTATTTCCCTCAGTTAAGAACCAAGGTTATCAATCCAGTAGGAGAACCAAGCAAAATCCTGTTAAGCGCACCTGCACACACAAAAGCAAACACTTGCACCCAACGCAAATCAGAGGGTTGTCAATCCCCTTAGCGGTTATTTGCAAGGATTAATTCTGATAGTGACAGATAGATAAACTAAAATACTAAATAAAATAAAAGTAAATAAATTGCAGCAAGGTAATTTTGATTTTAATATATGATAAAATTAGACCCGGGGGCCATAGTTTTCACTAGAGGCTTCTCTCTCGAACACATAGCATACGGTGGGTAAACAAATTACTGTTGGGCAATTGATAGAAAAGCAAATAATTATGACAGATTCATGGCAATGATCATGTATATAGGCATCACGTCCAAGACAAGTAGACTGACTCCTGTCTGCATCTACTACTATTACTCCACCCATCGACCGCTATCCAGCATGCATCTAGGGTATTAAGTATGAAATAGAGTAACACCTTAAGCAAGCTGACATGATGTAGACAAAGTAAACTCAAACAATATGATTAAACCGCATCTTTTTATCCTTAATGGCAACAATACAAATATGTGTCATGTCCCCTTCTATCACTGGGATTGAGCACCGCAAGATTGAACCCATCACAAAGCACCTCTCCCATTGCAAGATAAACCAATCTAGTTGGCCAAACCAAATTGATAGATCGGAGAGAAATACAAAGCTATAATAATCATGCATAAAAGAGTTCAGAGAAGACTCAAATATTTCTCATGAATAATCTAATCATAAACTCACAATTTATCGGATCCCAACAAACACACCGCAAAAGAAGATTACATCGGATAGAACTCCAAGAACATCGAGGAGAACATGGTATTGAAGATCAAAGAGAGAGAAGAAGCCATCTAGCTACTAGCTATGGACCCGTAGGTCTGTGGTAAACTACTCACACATCATCGGAGGGGCAGCAAGGTTGATGAAGAAGCCCTCCGTAATCGATTCCCCCTCCGGCAGAGTACCGGAAAAGGCCTCCAGATGGGATCGCAGAAGAACAGAGGCTTGCGGCAGCGGAAAGGTTTTCTCTTCTCTCTCTCTGGTATATTGGGAATATTTGGGAATTTATAGCGCTGGAATTAGGTCAGGAGGGGCTACGAGGGGCCCACAAGCCTGGGGGTGCGCCTACCCCCCTGGGCGCGCCCTTCAGGCTTGTCGCCTCCTCGTGGCTCTTCTGGTCTTCTCCCAAAGCTTCGTGGGTCTCTTCTGGTCCAGAAAAAATTAATCCAAAGTTTTTTTCTCGTTTGGACTCTTTTTGATAATGATTTTCTGAAAAGACAAAAACAAGCAAAAAAAATAGCAACTGGCACTGGGCACTGGGTTAATAGGTTAGTCCCAAAAAATGATATATAATGGCATATAATTGCATATCAAATATCCAAGATTGATACTGTAATAGCATGGAATAAGAAAAAATTATAGATACATTGGAGACGTATCAAGCATCCCCAAGCTTAATTCCTGCTCGTCCTCGAGTAGGTAAATGATAAAAACAGAATTTTTGATGTGGAATGCTACCTAACATGTTTCATCATGTAATTTTTCTCTTACGGCATGAATAATAAGATCCGAATGATTCAAAGCAATAGCTTATAGTTTGATATAAAGACATTAATACTCAGGCATACTAACAAACAATCATGTCTTTCAAAATAAAAATGCTAAAGAACGTTATCCCTACAAAATCATATAATCCTGTCATGCTCCATCTTCTTAACACAAAATATTTATCATGCACTACCCCGATGACAAGCCGAGCAATTGGTTCATACTTTTTAACGCGCTTCAGTTTTTTCAACCCCCACGCAATATATGAGCGCAAGCCATGGATATAACACTATGGGTGGAATAGAGTGTGGTGGTAGAGATTAATAATGGGAAGTCAAAAATAAGAAGATAGTCTCACATCGACGAGGCTAATCAACGAGCTATGGAGATGCCCATCAATTGATGTCAATGCGAGGAGTAGGGATTGCCATGCAATGGATGCACTAAGTGCTATAAGTGTATGAAAGCTCAACATGAAAACTAAGTGGGTGTGCATCCAACTTGCTTGCTCATGAAGACCTCGGGCATTTGAGGAAGCCCATCATCGGAATATACAAGCCAAGTTCTATAATGAAAAATTCCCACTAGTATGTGAAAGTGACAAAACAGGAGACTCTCTATATGAAAAACATGGTGCTACTTTGAAGCACAAGTATGGAAAAGGATAGTAACATTGCCCCTTCTCTCTTTTTCTCTCATTTTTTATGGGCTCTTTTTGGCCTTGCATATTACCATTGCAAATCATTAGACTCTCAAAAAGATATAAGTGAAGCATGAGAGTGCAACTATTTCTTTAAAATATAACCACCGCTGTGCTCTAAAAGATATAAGTGAAGCACTAGAGCAACTGCCTAGCTCAAAAGATATAAGTGAAGCACATAGAGTATTCTAACAAATCACGAATAATGTGTGTCCCTCTCAAAAAGGTGTGTTCAGCAAAGATGATTGTGACAAACTAAAAAGCAAACAAACTATATCACAAGACGCTCCAAGTAAGACACATATCATATGATAAATAAAAATATAGCTCCAAGTGAGTTACCGATAGATTGTAGACGAAAGAGGGGATGCCTTCCGGGGCATCCCCAAGCTTAGACGCTTGAGTCTTCCTTGAATATTACCTTGGGGTGCCTTGGGCGTCCCCAAGCTTAGGCTCTTGCCGCTCCTTATTCCTTTATCCATCGTAGTCTCACCCAAAACTTGAAAACTTCAGCACACAAAACTCAACAGAAACCTCGTGAGATCCGTTAGTATAACAAATAAATATTAAACTTTAGGTACTGTTGTAAATTGATTCATATTTAATATTGGCATAATGCTACTGTACTCCAACTTCTCCATGACTCATACCCCCCGATACGATCCATAGATTCATCAAAATAAGCAAACTATGCAACAGATACAAAAACAGAATAGTCTGTAAAGACCTGAATTAACGTCATACTTCTGTAACTCCAATTTTTTTGAAAAATTAGGAAAACATGGGAAATTCATATTTAAATATTGTGTAAAAAATTCAGAAGGTTCTGATTCTCCAGAGAAAAATCAAAATTCTAGCACTGGATGCAAAAGTTTCTGTTTTCAAACAGCATCAATTATACTTTCTTCCAAATCATCCCAAAGGCATTACTTGGCAGAAACACTAATTAAAAGATAAAAACACAATCATAACAGAGGGTATAATTATGTAAACTCACAAAAACAAAAAGTAAAAACAAAAAATTATTTTATTCATTGGGTTGCCTCCCAACAAGCGATATTGTTTTATGCCCCTAGCTAGGCATAATGCATAGTTTCTAGTGTTGTCATCCTTGGTTTTTGCTAATTTAGATGGGTTGTTTTCGAACCCAGGAGGTTCTTTACGCTTCCCATTACTTTCAGAGAATAAGGCAATTTTACTATCTAAAGTATCTAACCTCTTGTTGCAAATAGTGAGGAGATTATTCATGCGATTGAGGTTACCACTAACATTTTTAAGAGGTTCATTAGACTTTTGTAACTCCACCAATTTTTTTTGTATGTCACCTAGCTTTTCCAAAATTTGAGTTCCTTCTTGAGTATAATTAGATCCTTTTTGCAAGGGTAGGGTTCCCACTATTCCCTCTATTAATTCATAGGCAGTATTAGGATCGCTGTCAATAAAATTTCCTTTGGTAGCAAAATCCAGGAGTTGTCTATTTGGCATAGTTAGCCCTACATAAAAGTTTCGCAACAAAATTTTCATATCCCCTTTTATGGGGCAAACACGATAAGATTCGATTATCCTATACCAAGCATCTTTCAAATTTTCTCTTTGTTTCTGTTTGAAGTAAAGAACTTCAAAATCCGGAGACAAAGGAGGGATGGTAAAGCCAGTCACAGTGATGAGGCAAGCAAGCAAACTTAGCAAACAAGCAAATAAAAATATTTTTGTATTTTTTGTAAAAAAAATTAGAAGTGGGGGAGATGAAAATGAGAGGCAGATGCAAATAAAAAGGCAAATAAAATAAATGCAAGTGGATGATAGTTTGTGCTAAGGTACTTGGTAATTTTGATGATGTCTCCCCGGCAACGGCGCCAGAAATTCTTCCTACTACTTGTAGACTGCGTTGGCATTTCCCCGAAGAGGAGAGAATGATGCAGTATAGTAGAGATAAGTATTTCCCTCAATTAAGAACCAAGGTTATCAATCCAGTAGGAGAACCAAGCAAAATACCGTTAAGCGCACCTGCACACACAAAAGCAAACACTTGCACCCAACGCAAATAAGAGGGTTGTCAATCCTCTTAGCGGTTATTTGCAAGGATTAATTCTGATAGTGATAGATAGATAAACTAAAATACTAAATAAAATAAAAGTAAATAAATTATAGCAAGGTAATTTTGATTTTAATATATGATCAAAGTAGACCTGGGGGCCATAGTTTTCACTAGAGGCTTCTCTCTCGAACACATAGCATACGGTGGGTAAACAAATTACTATTGGGCAATTGATAGAAAAGCAAATAATTATGACGGATTCATGGTAATGATCATGTATATAGGCATCACGTCCAAGACAAGTAGACCGACTCCTGCCTGCATCTACTACTATTACTCGACCGCTATCCAGCATGCATCTAGGGTATTAAGTATGAAACAGAGTAACGCCTTAAGCAAGATGACATGATGTAGACAAAGTAAACTCAAGCAATATGATTAAACCCCATATTTTTATCCTTAATGGCAACAATACAAATACGTGTCATGTCCCCTTCTGTCACTGGGATTGAGCACCGCAAGATTGAACCCATCACAAAGCACCTCTCCCATTGCAAGATAAACCAATCTAGTTGGCCAAATCAAATCGATAGATCAGAGAGAAATACAAAGCTATACTAATTATGCATAAAAGAGTTCAGAGAAGACTCAAATATTTCTCATGAATAATCTGATCATAAACTCACAATTCATCGGATCCCAACAAACACACCGCAAAAGAAGATTACATCGGATAGAACTCCAAGAACATCGAGGAGAACATGGTATTGAAGATCAAAGAGAGAGAGAAAAAGCCATCTAGCTACTAGCTATGGACCCGTAGGTCTGTGGTAAACTACTCACACATCATCGGAAGGGCAGCAAGGTTGATGAAGAAGCCCTCCATGATCGATTCCCCCTCCAGCAGAGTACCGGAAAAGGCCTCCAGATGGGATCGCGGAAGAACAGAGGCTTGCGGTGGCGGAAATGTTTTCTCTTCTGTCTCTCTGGTATATTGGGAATATTTGGGAATTTATAGCGCTGGAATTAGGTCAGGATGGGCTACGAGGGGCCCACAAGCCTGGGGGGTGCGCCTACCCCACTGGGCGCGCCCTCCAGGCTTGTCGCCTCCTCGTGGCTCTTCTGGTCTTCTCCCGAAGCTTCGTGGATCTCTTCTGGTCCAGAAAAAATTAATCCAAAGTTTTTTTCTCGTTTGGACTCTTTTTGATAATGATTTTCTGAAAAGACAAAAACAAGCAAAAAACAGCAACTTGCACTGGGCACTGGGTTAATAGGTTAGTCCCAAAAAATGATATATAATTGCATATAAAACATCCAAGATTGATACTATAATAGCATGGAACAATAAAAAATTATAGATACATTGAAGACGTATCAATAACTTGTTTTGCACAATTTATTAGTAGCAAAGTAATATGATAGTAGTAGCAGCAAAACAATAATAGTAACAGTAGCAGTAACGGTATTGCAAAAAAGTAACAAATTGCAGCAGTCGTAATTGTAAAGAGAGCAAAACCTTAAATAAACCGATTGCACGCATGCAAGCCGTGTGATCCGCAAATTGAACAAATTAACGCACCGCTTTACGTTGGTCTAGGGCCATGTCTACTATCCTCCTTGCTAAGCAGGGACATGCCAATACCTTTTTGATGCCATTCCACCGATTAGCGAAACATGTTGTTTTGTGGAGATGGTAGGTCAATGTGTGTTGTGTGAGTGGACTAGTCTACTTGCTCTCATGGTAAATGAAGACGTGACAATATCTCCCTCTTACCAGAAATCGTTGCAATATGTGCTCACTCAAACCTTAGACTACGAATGCATGTGCCTTAGGGTACGAATGCATGTGCCTTAGGGCATCTCCAACGCCGATCCTTAAACCGAACGCATATCTCCGGACCGCGCGGTCTAGACCACGGAAGCCATCCAACGCGGACCTGTATCGGTCCGCCGGGCGGTCCGGACCATGTTTTTCCTGCAAACCAGAGACAAAACGGGAAGGCTTTGCGGGCGTCCGGACCGCTGTCACTCCCGCTCCTGACTACCCTGGCCCACCATAAACCCTCCTCCCACGTCCGAGTGCGTTCCTGCCCAGCGCCAGCTGCGCACATTCATGCCGCTGTAGAGCGTCCGCTCCGCATTGATGTCGGCCCAAAGCGGACACGACCTCTCACTGGCGCCGGCTAAGAGCTCCGCCCGCGCCGCATCCACGGCGTCTGCGCCTATTCAATGCCGCATAGACGTATGCTGGACGGGACGTGACGGATATCTACCACGCCCGTTCAATGCCCGTCCATCCGTATGCCACCATTAAGTAGGCTCGCCGACTGAGGAACCAACTCCGGCGCTGCGCATTGATGCACCCGGACGCTTGGCCTCATTAGAATCCGCTATTTAAAGGTGGCCACACCCGGGTAGACTCCACACCACAACTCATCCTTCTCCCTTGCACCACATCCACCATGACCGTGAGCGGGAACGCTCTGTGGGAGAGCCTGTCGACGAAGATGACGCACTAGGTAGCTGCCTAATGCGGAGCATCCTACGGACATCACCATGTCAAGAGTCCATTTGACAAGTGACACGTGCGATATATACTTCACATACATGAAGGTGAATCATCTCCTTTACACATGTTCACTTGACCCCTTCGAGGATGGTATACTACTTGACACTCCTCTCGTGTGCATACATAGGTATTGTTGGAGCTTCACGGATGACGAGGAGGAGTCCAAACACAAGAGTACATCTACACCATCCGCGAGGGAAGCATGGAAGAGAAGGAAGAAGAGTGATGCGGAGCATCCTACGGTCATCCCCAAGAACATGGAGAGGATTGTGCCCAGCCTAGGAACACAGGTACAACCGGTCCAACTACCGCTCTGCCTGGGAACCTTGCTGGAATCGAAGCGGTACAAGCCGGTATCACTCCGGTTATCCTAGTGATTGACCGAGCGGTACAACCGGTCCGACAACCGACACAACCACTGCTCTGCCTGGGAACCTTGCTGGAATCGAAGCGGTACAAGCCGGTACCACCCCAGTAGTTACATGATCTCCGGTACAGCTGGTCCTGCCGCCAGTACAACCGGTTTGCCTGCGCGCAGAGTTGGCCAAGTGGCCTTGTATCTTTCCCATTCAGCCCCTCACTTACCCCTTCATGGCTAGGACTATATATACTCTTCTCCCACCTCATTTCTAGGGTTAGCTAAGAATAGATCTCATATCATAGAGCTTAGCTCATGTACCTTCCCTTGTGGGATTCCTCTTGAGAGAGGGACACTCCATTGGAGTTCAAGACCTCCATTGGAGAAGATCCTCAGAGATTCAAGACCCCTTTTAGGAAAGATCCACTCATGGATTCAAGACCCATCTCTCCATGAGATTTGGATGAACTACCTTGTATCTTTATTTCCCTTGTTGTTCTTGGATCTTGATGCACCTCTTGTATTGCTTGTGATTTGAGGAGTACTTGGAGTGAATCTTGTCCAATAGAGTGTTTCCCCCTTTGATTTCCCCATTTTTTCCCCTCGTGTTCTTCGTGTTCCTCCTCGAATTCACCTCCAATTCGTGAACATCGGGACAAAATCACACTGATTAGGGTTTTGCCCTATATCACCGCCCTTGCAGCCGCTTGGTAGTCTCGCCGTGCCAGGTGGATCGAGCAGGGCATGCCGGCCAGCTTGCCTGAGGTCTCCGACGACGACCCCATGGGCTTTGACGACGACACGGCGCCGGTGCATGCCGGCCTGACCATGGAGCAGGCGCAGGCGCACTACGACGCCGCCATGGCAGAGGAGGAGCAGCCTGCGCCATCTCCTATGTCGGCGTTCCGGCAGGCGTAGGAGGAACATAGGTACAACCTGTTCCTCCTCGAACAGCACCGGTTGGCGGAGGGCCAAACCTACGGCGAGCGCACAAGCGAGGCAGCCGTGGCCGCCATGGCCGCGGCGAACCCGAACTTCGTTGCGGAGCAGCGTGCGCTCTACGAGGCCGCTCACTACGAAGTTTCGGCGCGGCCGGACGTGGCCGCGACCGCCAGCTGCGCGTCCTACGCGCCAACGTCCAACTTTCGGGGGCGCACGTGGCAGGTGGACAGTGACGGACCGTCCACGTCCATCATCGACCTCACGTCCAACGGTGCCCACGACAGACAGGTTGCGGACTCCTCCGAGGATGAGTAGGGCATGGGAGGCGGCAGGGCATGGTGTCCCAAGTGGGTCGGTCCGTCTCCCATGTTCTACTCTTCTTTGCGGGAGACAGCACCTTCACTTCACGGGTCTTGAACCCCGCCGCCGCTCATGGAGACGGCAGATGAAGGACGTGGTCACCGATGCGGAATACAAAGTAAGTGGACGACGGGCCCCGCCGTAGGATAGGTTTACGGCCGGGTTCCTTTTTTGTTTCCCTAAATGTTTGAAATTTAATGAAAATCCGTTGTGTTTGCATGAATGTCGTCCGGTTTATATGAAATCCGTCGTGTTTGCACGAATTTCGTCTGGTTAGTTTAAATAGTTGTTGAAATGTATGCGGGTAGCGTTGGATGGCGGCCTTCGGCATCAGTGTCCGCGGACTAGTTCCCCCTATCCGCGGACGGATGCCGAGCAAATTTATGGGTCAGCGTTTGAGATGCCCTTAGACTAAAACAAAAGCTCTATTTTCTGAGAGAGATAACCCTACATGGCAGGCAGCAAGAGTACAAGCAGGAGAGAATAAATTGAGAAAGAAACACAAGCAACAAAAACCTGGAGATAAAGCAAAAGGGATGAACCAAAGAACGGGAAACTGGAAACCATAAATAAATAATAACAAATAAATAATAATCTTTACCTAATAATAAAGAAAATTGGGTTTCTGGTCGTCCGTCATGGCATTTTTCAGAAAAGTCCCTCTATTTCAGAGAATTCAACCCGCAGTCCTGTTTTAAGTAAAAACGAATCGTTTTTTCGTATTTTACACAAAACCCCTGTGTTTTCTTGAAATCAACCCGTAGTCCGGATTTAAGTCACACCCGAACCGTTATTTTACATTTTTCAAAACCCCCCTGATCTTTTAGGTAATTCATCCGCGAATCATATTTAAGTCAAACAAATGCTTTTCTAAATCATCCATATCTTTTAAACCGTAACTCCGATTTGAACATGTTATATATGAAATTTGATTAGAAAAATATGTAGAATATGAATATGAGATTATTTTTACCTGTTATGTATTTTTAAATATTATTTTGAAAGAAATTTAAGTCAAACAAATGATTTTCTAAATTATCCGTATCTTTTAAACCGTAACTCCGATTTTAACATGTTATATATGAAATTTGATTAAAAATGTGTGAAATCTGAATATGATGTTAATTTTACCTGTTAAATATTTTTTAAATATTGTTTTGGAAGCAAACTTATAATTTATAGCGCATGATCCGTTTTTTTTCGTACCGACGGCGATCCGGATTGCAAATAAACACCCCACTATAACTATATAGGGAAAAGAAAACATCGATAACTACACATGCATACCTCTGAAAAACGTCGCAGGGGAAAACAACAGATTTCTCATCACGAGAGTGAGAGAAAGCGAGAGAGAGAGAGGGAGAGGGAGGAGAGAGGGAGAGAGAGACGCCTTAGGATTAACCATATTCAAACACGTTTTGTTTTGTTTTGTTTTGTTTTGTTTTGTTTTGTGTGAACACCGAGATCATCACCGGTGAGGATGAGAAGGAGGATAAGCGGCAACACAAATATGATGCCTCGCTAAAATAAAGGAGATGGACCTATTGTGGTCTTGAGTGATGGTTGTTGGGTTAAGAGCGTGTGTTATGTTTTCTCTTCCATTGCAACGCACGGGCTCTTTTGCTAGTCTATACCTCTATATCTATATCTATATCTATATCTATATCTATATCTATATCTATATCTATATCTATCTATACTCTATACCTAATAATAAAGCACGGATTGCTTCTTCCTCCCTGATTTTCGTCCGTTTCGTACGTCGTCGTCCGTCCTCCGCTAAATTTCGTACGTCGTCGTGCCTCGCTCGGATAGCTTATCGTCCGTTTGTATGTCCCGTAAAAATAATTGCAAGCGGAAGATTCGAACGCTGGCTCCTAGCGAAGAGGAGCGTCCACAACACGACCAAGTAGCCAACTCGCCAAACACCAATACTTGCCCAAACGTAGGAACGGACATTATTTAATCATTGTACAAACCTGGGCTTCCGCGTCCCTCCTCGCAGCAGCTAAGCGGAAGGATTTTTGGCATGGGTGTGAACTGTGAAGTGACGTAATTAAAGGTGCAACAACACAGTGATTAGCGACGTGGCCGGAATATTTTATTCGTATATACAAGATGCTTGTACGTGAATATAGAATATAGCCTAGATAGTACTACAGATTAGCAAGTGAATTTTATAGGCATATACTACATCTACATCTATATCTATATCTACTATTAAAATGAGAAGCGTTTTTTACCACCGTAATTTCGTCCGTTTTTTGTCCGTCCACCCGTCCGTAGGAACTTTTTTCTTCCATAAAAAGGGTATACGTATGTCGTCTGGGCCGAATTTTTGGCATGGGCCGCGAACTGGCCTTTCCTAGAATCAAGGGAAAAAAATTTGCATGCGGGTGTCTCGAACTCACGACCTCAAGGGGCCCGCCAACTGAGCTAGCTATTTGCTGTGATATAACTGAGGGTTCGTTTTATAAGTAATAGTCCCACATCGGTTTTCTATAAAAAATCCAACCAACTTATATACATCCACCAGCTGGAAAATCAACAAACGAGGGATAACACATAGGGGTTGACGCATACATCAAGTACCAAGAAAAAGGAGTCTAACCAGAGGAAAAGCAAATGCGTGCATGCAGAATCAACCAAAGCAAGAAAAGAGGCGTATTATACAAAATGAGGCGCGAAGAGGACGCCCTCGAAGAGGAGCATCGTGATGGACGGCCGGTCCGCCGGGGGCGCAAGGAAGAATGGGCCGCCGCCGAAGATGGCCGTGCCCACGCGGTTGCCGCTGAACCCGGTCCTCTGCCCTCGCTAGGCAGAGCGTGAGCGAGAGGGAACGAGGCGACACATGCGTACTCAGCTCAGCTGCAGCATTGCAAGCTGGCGGCTTTGCATGTAAAATCAAAGAGCTCGATCGATGTGGAGATCAGACGAGTTCTACAACTCTAAGGTTTAAATCAGACTTCACTCAAGGGGAAGCAAGGCACACTTAAAAATAGCGAAAAAAGGAAGGCTAATGCGCAATTATTAAGTACCATCCAACGAAAAGCAAACACAATTAATCTTTTCGGAGTCCAAAGCATTATTTGGATTCTCTAAGAGAAAAAGTAAGTGCGATAATGGAGCAATTTTTGCAACTCGGTGTGCCCATGGCGGTATTTTCACATATTTCTCTTTTAATGTACGAGGGCCAGAGTGAATAAATTTTGAAAGAGGGAAAACACATATCTTATCTTAAAGAGCACTGCAATTAACCCTTTCAGAGTTCAAAGTAATTATTCGGATCTTGTAGGAGAAAAGGCAAGCATGACATTTTACTATGCCTAGGTGTGCCCACGTATTACCGGGACCAACACATCATATACAAGGTTTACAGAGAAAAAATAAAAATTGAAGCTTCCTTTAACAAAATGAAAATAAGTTAATTTTCGCTCGGGCAGTGTGAGAAAAGCAAGCGTTGCCAGAAGACAGCTTCTTGACCTCTACGATCCATGATCTGTCGATCCATTGTTCCACGCTAATTTTTTTATCTCCCGTTGCAACGCACGGGCATGTGTGCTAGTAATAATAAGCAAATTGGGTTTCTGGTCGTCCGTCATGGCATTTTTCAGAAAAGTCCCTCTATTTCAGAGAATTCAACGCGCAGTCCTGTTTTAAGTAAAAACGAATCGTTTTTTCGTATTTTACACAAAAGCCCCTGTGTTTTCTTGAAATCAGCCCGCAGTCCGGATTTAAGTCACACCCAAACCGTTATTTTACATTTTTCGAACCCCCCCTGATCTTTTAGGTAATTCATCCGCGGATCATATTTAAGTCAAACAAATACTTTTCTAAATCATCCATATCTTTTAAACCGTAACTCCGATTTGAACATGTTATATATGAAATTTGATTAGAAAAATATGTAGAATATGAATATGAGATTATTTTTACCTGTTAAGTATTTTTAAAAATTATTTTGGAAGATATTTAAGTCAAACAAATGATTTTCTAAATTATCCGTATCTTTTAAACCGTAACTCCGATTTTAACATGTTATATATGAAATTTGATTAGAAAAATGTGTGGAATCTGAATATGATGTTAATTTTACCTGTTAAATATTTTTTAAATATTGTTTTGGAAGCAAACTTATAATTTATAGCACACGATCCGTTTTTGTTTCGTACCGGCGGTGATCCGGATTGCAAATAAACACCCCACTATAACCATATAGGGAAAAGAAAACATCGATAACTACACATGCATACCTCTGAAAAACGTAGCAGGGAAAAACAACAGATTTCTCAGCGCGAGAGTGAGAGAAAGCGAGAGAGAGAGAGGGAGAGAGACGCCTTAGGATTAACCATATTCAAACATGTTTTGTTTTGTTTTGTGTGAACACCGAGGCCATCGCCGACGAGGGTGAGAAGGAGGATAAGCGGCAACACAAATATGATGCCTCGCTAAAATAAAGGAGATGGATCTATTGTAGTCTTGAGTGATGGTTGTTGGGTTAAGAGCGTGTGTTATGTTTTCTCTCCCGTTGCAACGCACGGGCTCTTTTGCTAGTAATTAAATAAAAGGAAAGAAAAAGAAAAGCGTAGCCCTACTACCGCCCTATCCCTCGTTCTCTCCTTCCATCCGTTGTACGGTTCCGTCCGTTTCCCACATTTTCCGCTTCCCCCCATCCATCCCTCCATTAACTCGTCCCCCGATCCCAACCCCCACGAAAATCCCAAAAATATTCAGAGAAGCAATCCCTAGTCCCCGAATCCCACCCCGAGGAGTATCCCGATTCGCTTCCGATCAGCGCCAACTCGATCTGCGGCTCCATCCCAGGCGGTCCCCGGCGCGCAGTCTTGGCTCGGGAGATCCGGGATCCCATTCTTGGGTGTTCTGGGCTCAAATCTTGCGGCTTCCGGGCAATGTGATTAGGTCAAGGGGCGATTTTAGGCGCAGCCGTTGCTGAATCTTTTGCGGGGTTGCAAAGATGGAGCATGTGATCGGGGGAAAGTTTAAGCTGGGTAGGAAGATTGGGAGCGGATCTTTCGGGGAGCTATATCTTGGTACGGTCCTCATGGTGTTCTTAGATCTTTCATGCATCTCTGTCCGTTCCTGTTGCCAAGCTTTATATCTGGTTAGCTTATTTTTATTTACAAGGGTGATTAATTTGGTTGCAGGCGTGAACATACAGAGTGGCGAGGAGGTGGCTATCAAGTTGGTATGTGATGAAAAAAATCGATTCTATTATAAACATTTTCATTTGCTAATATGCACATGCATTTTTTTAAACTGGTGTTAACTAAATATACGTATGCAATTTTTGAATACATTTTTGGTCCATCACTAATCAGAAATGTTTGGGATATCTTATTTAGTATCATGCTCTTTTCATATGAGTAGCAGCTCGCAAGGAGTCTAGGATTTCTGAACACAATAGGTTTGCTCCAGGCAATCTTATCTATTAGAGATACACAGAACTAGGGAACTAGAAAAGGGACAAAGTGTTTGCTGCTCCCAGTTGGAAGTTCAATTTTATTATCTGTTCATTTAAGTATGTTTGTACACCTTTGTGTGGGTTACAGGAGGGTAGACACATACATACACCATACAACATTACTCTTTCAACATTCTACGTGTCAGGAATGACAACAAACTATAATGTACATCCAGTAATAGTTAACAAAGAAACACTATCCTTTTCAAGTAAATCCCCATGTTTGGCCTATTGATGCTAGTTAACAAAGAAACTGTTACATCTTTGTCATTTTGAAATACTCCATCCATGTTTTGGGCTATTGATGGTAGTTGAAATCCATCTATCTAATTCAATCTTTCAAGGAAGAGTGAATTGCACAAAACCCCAGGTTCAGGGAAACTTATAGGTTATAACACTTCACCACACCTGTTGGACTTTTTTCCCAACAAAAACCCATCTCCGAAGAACCATGCTCTGAACATGCGATTCTATAATTTCTGCTGTTTCAGTTATTTCAGTACAATGTGCAGTTGTTTGGTAGAATTTTCCGTGGAAGTAACATTCTTCATAAACACTGTTAGTTCTTTCCTTAGAAAATGAGCCAACAGTCTCTTGCTGTCTGCTAAACGCTGGTGTTTTATTATAGAGCCTGATGAAATTTGTGGTTTCTTAATTGCTTAATTTCTACCTCCGCATGTCTTGGATTGAGGGCATAGATGAAGCAAGAACTATGCTCTGACAAAGTGTAGGTAATAATGAAATAATAACATTTTTTCATAACTTGAACATATAACTTTGCATCAACATGAATTCTGAGTGTTATGGCTGGTTACTGCCCCTGCAACTGCTAGCATCTGGACATCCTAACTGACTGCCCTATCATCTCACTATATTTGTTAGGAATCTGTCAAATCAAGGCATCCCCAGCTTCATTATGAGTCAAAACTATATATGCTTCTGCAAGGGGGGAGTAAGTAGCAATACAATAACTTCTTTTTGAACGAGAATCAATACAAGAACTTGCTTTTCATTCATTTTTTTAATGATTTTGATTTAATGTTCAATTTCAAACTTCAGTGGGGATTCCTCATCTGAAGTGGTTTGGAGTGGACGGGGAGTACAATGTCATGGTCATTGATCTTCTTGGTCCAAGTCTGGAGGACTTGTTCAATTATTGCAACAGAAAATTTACCCTTAAAACAGTACTTCTGCTTGCTGATCAGATGGTGAGTGCTTACTGTATAATTTCATTTTGGCTGTTAATATCGGTCACTTGTCTGACAGAATGCCAATGATTTTTTTTATCTGCAAAAGTCAAATCTCTGAGTCCTTATTTGGCTGATCCCGACAAGTTGATGTATTCCGTTATTTTTATACAGATTGCCAGGGTAGAGTACATGCACTCGAGGGGCTTTCTTCATCGTGATATAAAGCCAGACAACTTCCTTATGGGTTTAGGCCGTAAAGCAAGCCAGGTTTGTGCCATCATGAACATTTTTACTGGTACAAGTGGTTTATCAATTATTCTTCGCTTTAGAAATTGTTGGTTGCATAATTCATTGTGGAACTATACCGATTCTAGTTTTTGGCCTGGTTCTGATAGACTGGTACGATATACATTAAAGGCTAAAGATTTATCAGCTGGCAGCCTGGCAGCACAAACAGGGGCAGCGCCAGGGCTGGGCCAAGTTTGTGGCTAGCCTAGCCTGATCATACTCTCAATGACCCTTTAGCATTTAAATGGGCCTCTGGGACTGCCTGGGGCTAAAGCCCTAGCTGCCCCAGGCCTATCTCCATTCCTGAGTTCAAAACCCTCCAGTCATAATAATGTACAAGCTCTTTTGCATCAGCAAATAAACGATTGCTTAATAAACCAAATTCCTGTGTTTCAATTTAGCAAGAGATTCACCTTGAAACTGTTTCAGCTGATGTTCATGCATTATAATTATAATGACTGTAATGGTGCTGTACCACTCTATTTAATTATTGACTGTTCTTAGTCAGTATTGATTAAATATTTTAAGACAGTAATTATAAATGTATCAAGTCCTGAAGGTGCAAAAGTACTGATCATTCTGCATTTTGTCTATAAGTGCTCGTGGCTCGTGTATACTTTTAGAACAAAGCTATCCATATTCTCTTGTTACTCAAATAAGTTTTGATGTTTGCTGCAATGAGCATGTCCCTTTCAAACACATTGTTTGAGTGATCTCGACACTTCTGTTTGCTGTGAACAGAGATATTTGCTTAGAAAACTGATTGCAATTACTGTAACAGGTTTATGTTATTGACTATGGCCTTGCAAAGAAGTACCGGGACCTCCAAACTCATAAGCACATACCATACAGGTACCTGGCAATTGTTGTTTAAAAATGTTTAAAAGGAATTCTCGTAATGTCTTGGAAGATTGTCCTAGACTTCTAGTACAGAATCTATAGCTTGTAAAAAAACAACCCATTCCTGCATTTCAGGTCCTTAACATATTTGCACGTTGTTCAGTCTGACACATAGCTCAATGTTTTGCTCATACTAGCACAAAGTCGTGCGTTGCTACAAACTACGAAGCCATAAAAAAAGAGGAATTACACTGGCTTAGGAGATCGTCAAAAGATGATGGTGTCTTGTGGCTGTTGCATGGTTCATGATTAAAAAGTGTGAATATAATAAAAGATCATGTTGCAGTCGCTAAAGAGTCACGAGCGACCATAGTTGGTCCTTTGCAAGATTTATATGAGAGAACATTTTTGAATTTTCAAACATAGGAGAATGGGTGTGAGTAAGTTGAATGCACAAGATCGTGGATTAGGGTATTTTTTGACAAATCTGGCCCTTTTGACCGACTTCAAGCACATCTGGCCCCTGGGCAAAACTAATTCGGAATCTGGCCCCTGGGTCGGCGCCACACACCATGGCGCCGAACATGTACATCTCAGCGCCACATTAGTATGGCGCCGAGATGTACATGTTCGGCGCCATGGTGTGTGGCGCCGAGCAAATCTGACCCCTAGGGTTCCTGTGGGCCCACCTGGGGTCGGCGCCACACACCGTGGCGCCGAACATGTACATCTCGGCGCCACACTAGTATGGCGCCGAGATGTACAACTTCGGCGCCATGTTGTGTGGCGCCGACCCAGGGGCCAGATTTCGAATTAGTTTTGCCCAGGGGCCAGATGTGCTTGAAGTCGGTCAAAAGGGCCAGATTTGTCAAAAAATACTGGATTAGGTAGGAGGACAACATCTATCGCCACGTTGAATTGTAATTTGTTTGCCCTCTTCTGCTATGACATGGAACCAAAAGAATTGGTTGGGCAGAGAAACTAAAATCAAGACCATGATTTTGAATTGGACTGGCATACTTGCATTTATAATTTGTGTTTTTACAAGAGTGTTATTCTCACATTACTTCATTAGGGCAGCAGTGTATTTGTTTATTTGGGATAGGTCTCACACCTAGTAAAAGTAACATTTGTTTATTTATATGTCTCTTGGAAGGTTGCTAGTCCCACATGTGGGTAGAAGTGCATTTGTTTGTTTGTGTGGTCCCACATGTGAACTCACCACCAACTCAACCTTTATAAGTAGGAAAGACAATATTGTTAACAGCTTTTGGCACAGTGTGATATCTAGTATAGTATGATGTCCTAATTTCCTGATCAATGCTTTGCAAACTCCATGAGCGTAACTTTGCTTGGCACACTACCTGTAGACCTGTGCTACAATATCAGCTACCAAATGTCTAGGTTCAAAGCTAAATTTCACTATTGTGCTTTGTAATGCCTCAAATTTGAGTTGATTAGCAGTACTAGGAAGAAGGGAAATTTTGAAACCAAAATATCACCAGCAACCCTACTGAAGGAATTTGTAATAATGGGCATCACATAGTTCTTCACTGTTGTGCACTAATAAATCTGGGCATTCGTCCAGCTGGGTTGGGCTTCAAAAAAGTCTGGCATGCGGGAACCAAGCCTGAGGCCCAAAAATTTACTTTCACCAAGCCTGAGCCTGGCCCAGTGTAGAAATCCGAAGCCAGAGGCCCGGCCCGAAAACTTGAAATTCCTGCTCCCCCAACAGAAAATCCGCTGCTTGTACAGATCGATCCAAAATCCAAAAGAAATTCCATTCGTACCACACATGATAACCAACAAAAACGATTGTTAATTTGTAGCTTGACAAGATCAACTCACCGATACATTTATACCAGATTCAAAAGGTATCTAATATCCATGTGCTACCGTGAGAAGATCCATTCGCCACTGAGATACAAGCAACCAAAATATTTATATTGAATTTGAAACATTGAAAGTGTGTGCTACAGACATGAGCCAAACTTAAATAAGTTGATTGATTCACAGCTATAAACCAGGAAACGATTAACTCGTAGATCAAAGCAGAAGCAGCGGGTGTTCTCAACGGCTCGACACAGCCGCGCGGAAAGTATAGGTGGCCTCAACAGAGTCGCGTGGGAAAGTGGTGGGAGGACACGGCCTCAACGCAGCGCCTGGTGACAGCAGCCGCCGCGGTGCATGGTGACCTCTGCTGCTGCGCGTGGTGAGCGACGCCATGTAGAACATGGGGTTGCAAGGGACTAGGGGAGCTGCCATGGACGGACAAGGCTACGGCAGCTTGTACCCTTGTGTGTGGGGAGGGCTGCAGTCTAAGGGCACATTTGGAACACAGGATTCCAAAACACAGGAATAGTAAAGGGTTGCAGGTGTAGGAACTTTTTACAAGAGTCTGTTTGGAATATAAGAAAAGAAAAAACACAGGAACTATTAATGAGGTGGATAATAATGTTGAACATGCTTATTAAGGGAACTTCACTCATTTTTTATTATTAAAAAACCATATGTATAAGTCTTTCATGCACGCCCAATCAGCCCAATGAAACAGACTGGGGCCACTAGAATGAGGGCCTACGAGTCATAAGAGAGGGGAGAGAGAAACAAACCCATGCACTCAGTACTCCCAATCCATTCCTTCTCAAATCGCCATGCTTATCCTAGTCAGCGATCCCATCTTCCAGTCCTCATAATCCACTAGTATTTCATCCCAGACTACCTAATCCACCACTAATTTGTTCGTTCCAAGGCATGGACGTGGCCACATGGAGGAATTTGTCGTCCACGGCGCACAGCAGCAACATGCACCTCGTCTTGTGGCAGCTGACTATGGTGTTACAGTCTTCAAAACTTTCCTGTTCTACGCTGGACTCGGGCTTGGCAGATGCTTTGTATTTCATCCACGATGAGTTTTCCTTTGGCTACAGAGTTGGTAATTAGCAGTGTAGATGTGGCTGCGTCCAATCCAATTGGCTCGATTGACACAAAGGAAGGAAAAATGAGGTTCTGATTTGTTGTTTCCTGTGGTTTTCTCATGAAACCGAAGTCATAGGAAAGTTTCCTTCGCATTTCATGCAGTTGGTTGGTTCCTGCACTTCAAAGGTACTACAGGAAATTTTCCCGTAAGGAACTCTTTCCCCCCAAAATCCTCTAGAAATCATGTGTTCCAACGACCCCTAAGGTTACATGGAGCGGATAGTCGCTTGGGTTATCAGGGAGGCGAATATTTATATGGTGACTGGCGTTAGGTGGAGTTCAGATCTCACATGTTGTGCTGTCTGGGCCCGGGAGGGCTATGTTTGAGCTGAAAATTGAAGCCCGAGCCTGGCCTGGGATTTTTGGGCTGGGCTGCACGCCCACATTTATAGGTACTAATGAGGATTAGTCTTGTATCTGGTAAAAAATAGGGTAATTCGAAATTGCACCTGGTGGGGGAGGCAGGCACTGCTCCCAGGTGTGGAAAATGAAATTTCCAATTTGTTTAAAAGGCAAATATTTACACATGTAAATGGCTGTAAACTTATCTGGATTTTAATTTTCATGTTAAAATGACAAGTTTGATGCCCTGCCCCTGTGTAAAAGTCCCAAGTGTGGTGCTTAAATAATTGCTTTTCTGAGGACTAGTGGGCACAAAGCCTGTCTTTTTTTTTCATGAGACTACACGCACACAAAAGAAAATGAACATGTACATGTGTCCAACTTTTTTTTTAAGTTTTTTGAACATTTTTGGCGTACTTATTGTTCATCCAGTGTTCCCGGGAGCTATTTCGTGGCCCCATAAAATATGCAGTTTCTTTTTCTTTTGTGTATGATTCTATCTTCATATTTATTTGGATCTTACATGTTTTTCTTTGCTACCATAGGGAGAACAAAAATCTTACAGGAACAGCACGTTATGCTAGTGTAAACACCCATCTTGGAGTAGGTGAGTGTTTCTACTTGTGAACATGCATTATGTCTACATCAGCATAGATTTCTTTGTTCAATTAACAAAGATCAGGGCGTATTCTATAAAGTTCTTGAACAAAGCTAGTTCTTTTGAAACCTTAAGTTTTGCCATTATCACAAAGTTAGTCAGCAACAATGTACACCTGACCATGAAATTCTCCCTAATTGTCTGCAATGCCTTAATTTTCTAGCTGTGATTAAGCACGGCTCTTCCACTGATTGCTGGTACATGCTATACTAATGGGTTTTCTCTACAGAACAAAGCAGGAGAGATGATTTAGAATCTCTAGGTTATGTGCTGATGTATTTCATAAGAGGAAGGTAGGACATGTATTACCTTTCTAGTGGTTTAAATTCCTTTTTGACTGTCGAATACATTTCACTGACCTATATAACTTGTCTCTCACAGCCTTCCTTGGCAAGGTCTGAAAGCTGGCACGAAAAAACAGAAGTATGACAAAATTAGTGAAAAGAAAATGTTAACTCCAGTTGAGGTAATTAAATGCGGCTTTGTTGACGAACAATTCTACAAAGAAGTTTGGTGTATCTTTCACTTGTAATATAATCTTATGTACCACTATTTTCACAATTTTGGATAGGTCCTTTGTAAATCTTATCCATCGGAGTTCGTATCGTACTTCCATTACTGCCGATCCTTGCGATTTGAAGATAAACCAGATTACTCCTATCTGAAGAAACTCTTCCGAGATTTATTTATCCGTGAAGGTACTATCAGTAAATATAGTAGTTTGAATTTTCTATGCATCTACATCTTATACACGGTGTCTGATGGATTTTGTAGGGTACCAGTCTGATCATATATTTGACTGGACTCTGTCAAGGCAAGTAGCAGAGAATAACAGATTGCGAGTATGTCCACCATTCCTCTTTCCAATCGTTTTTAGTAGTGCAAGCTTGACTCTGCTGAATGTGTAGCATTGTTTTCCTCGCTGTCAGCCAAGTGGAAGGACAGCTGGGTTGGCGGGACCATCTGCAGAACGGGCTGAACGGATTGCAGGTTTGTCAGTCGCATGCACATTTGCAATAGTTTATATTCAAGAAGTAAGCTATGAGGCGAGTAAGAGCTTTTTGTTTCCTCTTTTTTAACAGCAAGACAGGATGTTCCTGATAGATTCTCTGGTTCAGTGGAAACATTTGCCAGAAGAACTGGCTCTGGTTCTGGCCATCATGGAGAAAACACGAAGCACAGAACTCTGTTGGATTCACTGTTGGCACCTAAGATGGTTAGAAGCGCTCAATTTTAGTTTAATATTTGATTTATTTTAGCTATAATATCTGCTTGGTGACCATGCACGTGCTTTTGAATGCAATTTGTCATGTTTGTACAAAGCAACATTTGATTGTCGATACTTACAAAGGCATAACTATGGCTTTAGATGACCAATATGGATCTATTGGATAACCGAAAGTCTTACAACGTTTTTACCATGTATGCTAGGCTGTTGATTCGGATAAAAGAAGGCCTACATCATCTCGGAATGGGAGCACATCGAGGAAGGCTCTCCTGTCAAGCAGCAGACCAAGTTCTGGAGAGCCCAGTGACCCCACTCGCACTAGCCACCTAATCCCAACCAGCAGTGGCAGCAGTCGTCCATCAACCACTCAGAGGCTTCACCAATCAACTGGACTCGAGGCCAGGTCATCGTCGCTGTCGAAAACTGGGAGAAATATCCATGATGATCCCACTATAAGGACATTTGAGCGCCTTACAATTAGTGCAGACAGGAGGAAATAAAGGTTTGAAGAGTAAAAAGATGTCAGTTGCTGTCATGAGTGAGGGCACTTGGATTCTTTCAGCTCCAGATGATGCTCACTGATGAGCAAGATAAATGATGTTGTGCTACACAAGATGCCGAGGAATGCATATAGCGAAGGCGGCTCATGGAATCTTGGCATGGATGATCGAGCACTGTTATTTCAATGTATGTTCTTTTGAATGGTTAAAGAAAACGTTTTACACCATTCTGAAGGGCCTGGATCGGCTCGGCTGCATTGTTTGGCCGTGCTAGCCCAATTGATGTTAATGTCGACTCACACACTTGTGGAAACGCTATTCAAATAAAACAGTTCATTAGACATTCAAAATGATTCATGTGTTTGTCATGCTTATTGTACCTGCACATGAAAGTGTTAATGCTTGAGTTTGGGTTTTCTTGTTTCTTGCGCATCTCGTTTTTTCCCCCGAACTGCTCTTCTAGGCCATCTCGTGCAAAAACATGGCCAAATGTGCGTCAGATTGAACTTATTTCCTACATGCTCTATACTGGCAATTTCTGTATTGCCGGTCATCTGTTCCCTGACATATGTCTTGCAGCTTCGTAACTAACCAGTAAGCCACGGTCATACTATCGGTAAGTATTCCAGCTAACTTGGGATTACCACACGGTAGTAGCTGCAATTTAGTCAGTCAAGCATCCATACAATCATAGAGTATTGAAGATGACACGACACTATCATCGTGTTTCTCCTATTCCTATGCTTTAGAAATCATGCGAATCCAAGAGGCCCTAATGCCATCCACATTGCAGGCGCTAGGTTCGATATCCTGGTCGTTTCACCCAAATCTCCTCCAGATTCGAGATTCCGGCTTGCGTCGATGCCACTTCCGTCAGTCGGGCACCTCAACTCTTTTTGCAGAAAAAAGACCTGTTACATAATTGTTCAAATATGCACTTGTGCGTTGGGGAAACATACTCCTACACCGACGCTGCTTCCGTAATTAATTTTTTTATTGTCTAAGCGTCCAACAGACGCCCCTGCATTGTAGATGGCCAAAAAGTATGTTACATTAGTAGTGACAATGTTTGGCATTTTGGCATAGACCACGACAAGATGCATTATATTTTCAATAAAAATGGAGACCTAAGCATTATTTTCAAATAATGGAAGAACCAATCCCCGACCCGTACATCCTGAGATGCATTTCATAGAGTTAGAGCTATAGGAAGTGAAGTTGCAAATGTTGTTCTGGTAAGTGCCCCAACTGATTGAGCACAGGAGATTGTGGAGCTAACCCATCAACAGAGCGCAGAATAGGATTGAGTTGCAGTTCATTTCCCGTAAACATACAAATGAATACAGCATAAGATGCACATGCTGTTTCTTTTTCCTAAAAGGAAAGAAGAATCGCCATTATTTTTCAACAAGAGGAAAGAATCAGTGTTGCTAGAACGAGCAAGACACCCCCTTGACTTGATCAAAGGTTACAGAATCATGTTTCACTATATATTTCAACACTGAATTTTGAGCCTCGAGAAAACACATCACCAGAACAGAGTGCAGAACACAAGGCTTTGCCAAGCATTTAGAGCCGCAGTAGCAAAACAAGTTAAGTCAAGAGTATGTACATACACATGGAAACTTGCAAAAGAGACTAGCAGTACATCAGTCATAGATACATACAGTGAAATCAATCTTGTGCACATGTAACTTCCTTAGTAAGCCTAGTGCTGCTATTCATTCAGTTATATCAAAGCAGAGTTTAGCTTCATCCCAGGGGCCATTGATCTCAAACTTGTACTCCTGAATCCTGATAAGCCAGTAGGGGCAGACAAGCGAGATGAAAACAACGAGAGCCAGCAGCAAAATGAAGAGCATTCGATGCAGCTGGTACGTGACGCCCAGAGTCATGACCATGAGAGCAAAGGAGAATATCAAATGGAGTCTACAGGAGTATTTCTTGATACAAAATGTAACCAGTGGCGCAAACAGGAAGACCTGCAATGAGAAGAGCATGATTGCAAAGACGTGCAGCCAAGACGGCAGGCGCGACGCCACAAGAACAGACGCCACTATCGACGCGTTCAAGGAGATGTTGCTGGTCAGCTTTGGGTTGTTGAGTGCACCTGGAGGCCTTATAGTCGAGCCAGAGTAGTCATGCAAGAAGAGATGAACCAGCAGAAGGAACACAGCAAGTGCCCAGATGGAATCTGAACTGATGGACCTGGTGAGGGTATGGCAAATTGGCGCCAGAACATAAAGGCCACTGGTGAAGAATGATATGTTGAGGACATACTTCACGAGTAGATTCAGCGAGAATGGGCTGGTGGTGAGCAGGAGGACCAAGAACCCAACAAGCAGCAGACCAATGTCGAATTTCAAGAGAGTGATCTCGTCGATGGCCAAATTCAGCGTATGTGTCCATGTCGAAACCACAAGGGCGACGATGCAGAGATACTGGGAAATGGAGACTGAGTCGACCATCACCCTCAGGAAGTCCCTCTTGACGACATTGGCGTTCATGACCATCTCCTCGAGGAAGGAGTCGTCGGTGTAGTTATCATCGTAGCCTGGCTGCATGCCCCCATAGGCTACTTTTCTCCACTTTGTTCGACAAAGGGTCGGATTTCCAGCGCCCTTCATGCCTCCTCGCTACCATGCCTTACCCATTGCCACCGGATTTGATCGATCGATCGATCCAGATCGGGGTCCGGATTCGCACCCCTGATTCGCCGTGGTCACTCGGCCATGCTGTCGCCGGAGCCCAAGGGAGCGCGCCGCAGGGGAGGTGCTTGGGTGGATGGCTGGGCGGGGAGGCGGCGCGTCGGGAGAGCGTGAGTTCGGCGGCGGCAGCGGCAGGGCAGAGAGGAGGGAGAATTGGGACGCGATGGTGGGAAGCGGGGGAGGGCCGTGGCCGCTCACTGCAGGGCTGGCTCAAACCTTTTTTTTTTTGCCTCCACCTAGCTGGCACGCTTAACGAGTTTGAGCGATACTTTCCCTTTTTTAACACGTGCAATAACTTTATTTATACCCCCAACCATTACAAGTACACTATTTTCTTAGTTCTATTTTGCAACTCTGTGTATGTTTCATAAATAAAAAAATCTGCACTGTCCGCGTAAAAAAAACTTCACTGTAAATTTTAAAAATGTCAATGTGATATTCGTTTCTTTCTAAATGATCAAGGATGTCGAATAGAGCATGTGGTGAATAAACGACTAAATTTACTCAAGTTTTTTGGGATATAAAGTTTTCTGAAATGCTAATTCTTTCGTTTCAAGAGAGTTCACACATCGTACTGAACGGGACACAAATAGTTTTTTTGTTGGTACCAACTGAGTGTGGTCACTTATCACTAGCTAACATATGGTTATTTGAACAACCTCTGTAAAAGTGATTTATAGGGTCAGCTAAAACGATATTCTTCAAGACCTCCTTTACGCATATGATGATGCAATTTTTGCAAACCTGAACATTGATGAGACGCGTATCATTGGTGACAATAGTGAGCTGCTCATAAACCTGAAAAGGAAAGAACATAAATTCTCCCGATTAGATGCTAGGCGTTTGACTTGCAAGAACGCCTTCCTTCCTTTTCTTGCAAAATTGAGATCTTTCCCATGTAATTACCCAGGGTTTCCTGCACCTTACAAAGCTCATAAAGATTAACTTCCTGCCCCCTTTTGACAAAATCGCACGGGGGAGGGGGAGGATGTCAAAGAAAAACGTTGGAAGGGAAGAAATTTTACTCGTGCTGGGAGAATTATTCTTGCTAAGTCGGTTCTCACAGAGACCGGAATCTTCCACATGTCAATCCTCCACCTCCCGAAAGGGGTCACAAAAGGATTTATAAGATTCGTTGTGAATCCATCTGGAAATGCACCGATGGTAAGCACTCATGGGTGGCCACTCACTCATCAACCGGGACATGGTTTGTCGTCCCATAGAGATTGGCAGCCACATAATCCTTTTATTTTGAGTGGTTTGGGAGGCTCTCTACCTTTGATGGTTGTGGATCCAATAGACCGCCCCTATAGGTCATGTGTAGGGTCTGTGCTATGCAAAGAATATGTATCTCTTTAGGGCTGCCACCAAAATCAGAATTGGCAAAGAGCATAAAAGATGAGTTCTTGATATGATAGGTGGTTTATTGACAAAATCGAATGCACAATGTCTTTTTTTGTGAGAAGTCTTTTCTTTTTTTAGAATAACAGGGAGAGCTCCCCGGCTCCATTCATAGAAAGAAGCCTGAATGAAACTAGTCCAGTAGAAGGCTTTATGCAAACAGGGTAAAAACCAATAGTTCCAAGCAGCAAACTAAAAACAACTAAAACATAAAAGGACTAGCGGGAACATTCTCTAGGAGCATTTGCGATTTTTGCAGCCAAAACACAACAATATCAAGCCAGAAGCGGGGAGGCAAGGCATGCCGCCTCCACGGCGGAGACATGGTTCTACATGACAATGCCAAAGGACTGGGTCTTGCTTGCCATGTAGCCATCTTCGACTGCTCCAAAGCCAGCATCAGGGAGGTCGTCAAGCACAACTGCACCTAAGTCCAGGGTCACCCCCACTCTATCTGAAATGGAGTATGAATCAGCTGTTGCACATGTAGGCATAATTGTTCCACCTCGACCAGCATACAGTCATTGAAGATCAACCCCCATTTTTTTTACCAGCTTTAAGACCAGTCACTGGATCTGATTGAGAGAGATCTAGGAAACACCATTAAACACAATGTTATTCATGTATTTCCACAGGGCCCAAAGAAAAATAGCACATATAGTATTTAAAAGCATCAAATATCTTTCCAGCAACCCAAAGAGAAGCAAAAGATTCTATGTTACTTCCAAGTGGTCTGCCAAAGAAATCACTAACTTTCCAAGAGCCACAAGAAGACATAAATCCTAGGGGTGGGGTCACTAATTTCCAAACAAAAGCTATGAAAACAAGAACCACCCCTCTAAAATTAATGATTGCATACAGAGAGCTAGATGAGTATTGCCCTGAGCTTTCACTGCCAAATCATAGAATCACTAGAATATGTGGATGAAATGCTCTTGGCGATCTCAGGAGGCTCAAGCCAGAGGTTCATCATGCTCTCATCAAAGTTTCTCCTAAAGGTGAGTGTCGGTGTCAAAACCGGCAGATCTCGGGTAGGGGGGCTCGAGCTGTGAGATCGGATCGATGGGTAACAGGAGACGAGGGACACGGTGTTTTTACCCAGGTTCGGGCCCTCTTTGAGGAGGTAAAACCCTACGTCCTGCTCTTGTTTATATTATGGGTGCATCAAAGTACAGAGTTGATCTATCTCGAGATCGTAAGGTGTGGGCTAAACCCTAGGGGTAATGGTGATGATGATGAATGTGTTGATAATCTATCGACTAGCCTGGCCTCGACTTATATAATGTACCGGAGGCCTAGGATAACAAGAGTCCTAGTCGGCTACGTCGGTGGAGAGGAGTCCTTGTCTTGATCACCAAGTCTTGTGGAATCTTCCTCGTATATGTCATGGGCTGCCCGAAGTGGCCCATTAGTGAACTAACATGGGGGTCCTCGGCCCGGCCCTCTGGCCGGGAGACGATGTGGTGAGTCCCCCCTAGTCCAGGACACCGTCAGTAGCCCCCTGAACCGGTCTTTAAGTTGGGGACGCTCCTCGGTTCTTCCGAGCTGTTCTTCGTCTTCGGCCGTCGGTCTTGAAAGCTGGTTCAACAAATTCTTCCCATCTCTGATCTTGAGGATCGCCGAGGTGTATCTGAAGAGTTCACACGCCGGGCATCCGAGGAGCCCCTTTAAGTTCTTGGCCTTTATCAATGCCTTGTTATTTTTACGCCACACCTTGGGTTTGAAGTTTTTCCCGAGCGGCGGTGTCCTCTTGCAGCCGAGCTCCAACGCCGGACTGCATTTGAGGTATTGTTTTGCAGCCGAGCTCCAACGCCGGTCTGCATCCGAGGTGTCATAGATTACCTCGGTCTTGAAAAAGTTGAAGGAGTTCAGCCGAGCATAATGCCGAAAAAGTCCTCTATGGAACTAGTCACTCACATCCGAGCTTTATGCCAGACCGTTTTCGAGGTGGTGCACCACCTCGGCCTTGGGCTGATTTTTACAGAATTTTTTCGATTGGTACAATTTTATTCTCTACCGAGATGTATAGCCAGTAGCCCTCAAGGTGCGTGTCGGCTCAATGTCCGGCATGCACCTGAAGAATAGCATAAAACCGCTGATCCCAATAGCCCCTGAGACTCAAGCCGATTCGCGAAATCGGCCTGAGGATCAAGTCCTTACTTGGCAGCATACTTATGAACGGAAATGCGGTGTGCATAGTCCCCGAGACTCAGGTTGGGTGCGGCCGACCGACCTGAGGATCATAATCTCCTCGGAAACTGTTTTGCACTTTGAATTTTCTGCATTGAATAGTCAATGCAGTAGCCCCCGAGACTTGGTTTGGGCCACAAGCCCGACCCTAGGATCGTATCTCCTCAGGAACTAGTTCATCCATTGAGTGTGTTTTGACAACACCGAGGTGCAGCTCGGCAGGAAAGATGCCGAACTGCGGGTCGGAAAAGATTTCCCGAGCAAAACCATCACGCAGAACACCTCGATCAAGAGGATGTCCCGCCTCGTCTAAAAGGAAAACATAAAATAGGTTAAAGGTGTTATAAGCTCAAAAACCAAAAAACTTATGTGAAAACTTTACACCTGAATTAAATCAAGTTTTTTGGTGCCAATCCAAAAATTGGTCTTAAAATTAATATGTGCTTCCATCGTCCTTTAACATGATACGTCCGATCTCCAGACTTCAAGCGGGTCATCCTTCGGCTTCAACCTCCTTATCCCGAAGGCGGAGTGCTTCTCAGGCCAATTTGGCGAACTAAACTCGAGCGGTTTTAGAGAGAAACTAGACTATCCGGCTATTGACAACACACTCGCGTCGAAAAAAAGAGTAGTAGAAAAAGACTTTGCAACGACTTAGAAGAAAACATTTATTGTAAAACGGCTCATATAAATTTAAGAGCCCCCAGTTAACTTGGGTAAAGGAAGTTGTTTTTAACAAACATCGTTTTTAACAAACTGCTGTTTTTTAACACAAATATAATGCTGGGTCGAACCGAACAAAAAATTAAGAATTTAAAAAATTTGAGCATGAAAGCGATTTAGCTGGTTAATGTACTCGGTGTTGATGACACGATCCGGGCTTGTGGCGGGATGAGGACGTCCAGTGAACTTTGACAGATCTGACATGGTGCGTAGTCCTCAACTTGACCGAGGTCCCAACCCCCAAGCCCGAGGTGACCGAGCGAGGAGCTCGGCTTAACAAAGTGGCGACGCAGCATGGTTAATGTGGTGAGGCGAAGCCCTCGGTCCAGCTAACATGATGAAGATGGTCGGCTAGTGACGCTGAAGTCCCCAGAGTAGGTTGTTGGAGAGATGGAGAAGCCCCCACGTCAGCCGACATGTCAAAGCAGGTTGGTGAGGTGACGCTGGAACCCGCATGCCAACCGAGGTGTTAAATCAGGTCGTTGTGGCGGACGTCGGCTTGAAGAAGCGACGGCGCGGTGATGCCGACGCAGGTCAGAATTTGTGACACGGTCAATGCCGGTTTGATAAAAGTGACCGCGCGGCGATGACGGTGCGCCCGACCCGTTTAATCCGTGGGGCCGACAATGTTGTCTTGACGATTATTTGGCCTTCGCGATGACAAACTCTTGGTCGGCTCGCCGAGGTGATGATCCGAGGTGGTTATCGTTGGCTCGATGGAGCGACGGCGCAGTTGATGCTGGCGCAGGTCGGCAGCCGTGGAGCAACGTTGTCGGGCTGGTTTGACACCGGCGTGATGGTGAAGATTACCTCGGAAAAAGCTTAAAATTTATGGGCACGTGTTTAAGAACAACACACAATACCCTAAAAAAATTCCTCCAAAAAGGATGTCCAATATCCTGTTCATGAAGAAAGATGAACTCGGGTCGGATTCGTTTTCACGCAGAAAACAGATCCGAAAATTGATGCACTCATCGGAAGTTTTCCGGAGTTTGAACGGTCGGATCGAGCTAAAATTTTGAGGGGTGATCGATATGGGAATTCCGCAGCCGATGAATGGTGGAATTTTCTAAAGGATGTCCGAGCTGGATGCTGGACCCCTCGCCCTAAACTCATCCAGATTCCCGTCCAGATTCGACAAGCCTCTGGTATATCGGAGATTACCGGAGATTCCTCCATCGGAACGCGACAAAATTTTACAGGGTTTTTGTAGACTCAATTCTGCACAATTCCACCGAAGCAATCGTCAAAGCGACACTCGAGAAGACAGGGACGACGAACACGAATCCACTGTCCAGAAAAAACTGCTGTCAATCTGCAGACGAGTCATCGATCCTTTGCGATCACACATCGGACTCTCAATGAAAGCACCAATGTCAGTGTCAAAATCGGCAAATCTCGGGTAGGGGGGCCCGAGCTGTGAGATCGGATCGATGGGTAACAGGAGACGAGGGACACGATGTTTTTACCCAGGTTCGGACCCTCTTTGAGGAGGTAAAACCCTACATCCTGCTCTTGTTTATATTATGGGTGTACCAAAGTACAGAGTTGATCTACCTCGAGATCGTAAGGTGTGGGCTAAACCCTAGGGGTAATGGTGATGATGATGAATGTGTTGATAATCTATTGACTAGCCTGGACTCGGCTTATATAATGTACCGGAGGCCTAGGATAACAAGAGTTTTAGTCGGCTACGTCGGTGGAGAGGAGTCCTTGTCTTGATCATCAAGTCTTGTGGAATCTTCCTCGTATATGTCATGGGCTGTCCGAAGTGGCCCATTAGTGAACTGCCATGGGGGTCCTCGGCTCGGCCCTCTGGCCGGGAGACGACGTGGTGAGTCCCCCCTAGTTCAGGACACCGTCAGTGAGCTTTAGAGTGTGACCATCCCAGACTTGCTAGATGATTTTGCATTGTTCCCTACAATAATAATAAAGATCCCAATATATGATAGCTAATAGAGATGATCCAAGCTAGAGATCCTCCCAAAATATAATGTTCCTACCATCCCCAACCATCCACCTAGATCCAAAGTTTACTACTTTTGTAGCCCACAAAACTCGTTTTCAGTAATGGCTGCAAGTCCTTTCTGGACAGTGTATCAAAATGGAACTCCTAAATATCTAATAGGAAACGTACCAACGGGACACCCAATTTTTTTTGTTAACTCTTCAGCTTTCTGTGGGGTCAAATTCAAAGGGATGAGCTCACACTTATCATAGTTTATCTTCGTCCCAAATAGTTGCGAGTCAAGGGTGGACTTGCAACTGGAGACAAAAATGTTGAGCCCAGTTGAGAGTAAAGGGTGGACTTGCAACTGAGAAAAAAAGGATCAAAGGCCCAGTTGCATGTCAATGTGGACTTGCAACTGGACGAAAAAAAGGATCGGACCCAGTTGCGAGACGTTGGTTGACATGAAAGTGCGCAAAAAGAAGATCGAGAGTCCAATTGTGAGTCGATGGTTGTCTTGCAACTGGGATAAAAAAAGGGTGGACCCAGTTGCAAGTCGATGGTTGACTTGCAATTGGGACCAAGAAAAGTCCGCCCCTAGTTGCGATTCGATGGTTAACTTACAACTGAGGCAGAAAAAAATCAAACCCAGTTGCAAGTCGAGGGTGGACTGCAACTAATGCAAAGAAGAGTCGGGCCTCGTTGCGATACAAAAGAAATATTGAGCCCAGTTGCAAATCGAGGGTGGAACAGCAACTGGATATAAAGAAAAGGTCGGGCTCAGTTGCAATTTAAATGTGGACTTACAACCGAAGAAAAGAAATGGTTGGTCCAGTTGCAAGTTAAGGGTGGAGTTACAACTAGGAAAAAAAAGGTCGCACAAAAAAAGGTGTTGGCTCTAATGGCAGACAAAGGGAAAATGGGGAGAGGAGAAATGAGGAGAGGCAAAGTAGCCACAAATTGAACGTGATAAAAGAGGCGGCGAACAGAGGACTCCGTCTCTTCCGCTTCTACAAAGCAAGCCAATAAGGAACGAGAAAAAGACCAATGAAAACGGTCAGAAAAACAATACAGAGGTCAAACAAAATAGGGCCGACAACTGGACATCGCGATGACGCTGGACGCGCGCGACAAAAACGAAGGGGTGAAATTTGCGCAAAAGATCACAACAAATAGATCGGACGGACCACATCTTCGATGAGATTTAGCAAATCCGTTTTGAAAAATGTTGAAATGTTTTTAAAATGCTCATGATTTAAAAAAATCACAAAATCAAAAAGGTGTTCCCAAATTAAAATTTCGTGAATGTTAATAAGTGTCCGCACACTTCAAAAAGTGTTAACGTACTAAAAATGCAATGAATTGGAAAGTGGAAAAAAATGAAAAGGAGAAGAACAACAAAAAGAAAAAAGAAGAAGAAATCACTACAAAATTGTCCTCGAAAAAGAGAGAATTAATGGCAGTCATTTTTATTCCGCTTGTTGTATGTCGATCACGATGGAGTTGTGTGTCATAATTTGGCATGCAATTGAGTTGGGTCAGGACAAATTGCATGTCGAGGATGGACACGCGACAGGGTCGGCGAAATTGTGTGTCAATATTTGATATGCAACTGGGTGTGACAGAGGGGAGTTTGGAACAAAAATCTATAGTAAAAATAACTCCTTAGGATCTACCTTCATCTTCACGTGATCTGAAGGGGTTAGGGTTCTACCACAATTTCATTCCCTAGGATGCAAAATCTACTGCGTCACAACTGAAACACACACAAGAAAGGATATGCTTTAAAAACAACTGAAAAACACAAAGCCACAACTAGTATCTGCCTCTGTCGTCACTAATTTGAGTGTTTAGAGTTGTGCCGCATTCACGAATACTAGATGGACAACATCACTCAGTGCAACAGCACCCACCGCCATCCTTTTAGTTCGCATGGACATAGATCGACCACCCAGACTCTCCTCACGTCTTGCCGCCCTTCTCTTCCAATTCCACACTCTGTGCTGCAGCCCACACAAAACAGGCAAAAGAGGAAAGTATACTTTTCCCCCTCAAATCCTTCCTGATGGATCAAATCCCCCTAAAGTCTAAAACCGGATTAATCACCCCCTCAAATCTGTAATACCGGATCAATTGGCGAAAGTGCTATTGTGAGCTCGAGCTCACAGGCACCCTTTGCTACAGTACGAACGAAAAAATATTTAAAAAGTTCAAAAAATTCTGAATTTTTTTGGCAACAAACATTGATGTCTTTTTCACATGCATGCAAAATTTCGTGACAAAATGACATTCATGCAGGTCTCGGCAAAAAAAACAAAATCGATGCTCCAAAATGCTTCCAAAAACAGTTTTTTTGAAGCATGATTTGTTTTTTTTGCCGAGACATCCACAAATGTCATTTCATCACGAAAATTGGCACGCATGTGAAACACACATCAATGTTTGTTGCCAAAAAAATTCAGATTTTTTTGAACTTTTTAAATATATTTTTCGATTTTACTGTAGCAACAGGTGCCTGTGAGCCCGAGCTCACATGCTCCACATCAATTGGGTGGTTTTGAACAGGAACCGCAGGATTTCGTACTTGTCGGCGAGGGAGCCCGTCGGGGACTTTGCTACCAGCTCATTCTCCACGCGTTCAAGATCGCCGTCATGACGTACTGCGGCAGTAGCCACACTATGCTATGCCCATCTGGGTCGCCTCTTGGTCCGCGGCCATCCGCAGCCTGCGCGCCAGTCGCCGTCGCGTGCCCGAGCCCCATGAGCTGCAGCGGCGTCAACGCCACAGATGGCGCGACGGCCCTGTTGTAGACCGTGACGCAGGCGGCGACGAGCACCGTCTCGATGGACTTTCGGCAACGCGTCTTGACGGGGGCGGCGCCGCCCGCGATGTGGGAGTCTGTCTTCGTGCCATGCTGCACGAACAATGGTCTGCGCCTGCGTGTTGGCATGAAGTGACGGCCAATGTGAGCCATATCGGGGTCAGCCACATCAGAGTCTTAGCCGAATTAGTAAAATTTACCGGAGCCGGTAGCTACCCGTTGACAATTCACCGTCCATCAAATTCATCAAGATGTGTGATGTCTGACACGGTATAAACTTATAAATCTATTATCTCTCCTATACCCAATAAATACACTGACAGGACTGACATGCACCGACACATCGTACCAAAAATACATGCATGTCATGGAGCTTTGTGAGGAGAGAGAGCAAGTTGGAATGGAGAGACCGATGCATGCATGATTCTCTCTCCCCACACAAATGACATGCATTTTATTTCATCCATATATTTTAAATGACTGTTATATTTTAAACCAAATGTTCATTTTTGAATTTTTTTATATATTTGAAATCGTGTTGACAAGACCTTTGGAACAAGATCAATCTTGGCTATATTTGAACTACTTTTTATTTTATATATTTCAATTATCTTTCGAATCACTTTCATAAAACATAAGATTGTTTCGCTATTTCATACAAGTTTTTTTGACTGTTCCGTTAATTTCAGAAATTTATTTCACTCATTTACAAAGAACTAATTTCACTCGCTTTTAAACATTGATTTCACTGATTTTAAAACACGTATTTCACTGATTTGAGAAAACATATTTCACTCATTTTAAAAAAGATGGGTTTAGGCCCATTCAAAATGATGGATTTCACTCATTCCAATTTTTTTCCACACATTTCAGAAAATTGATTTCACTCATTTCATCAAACAATTGATTTCACACATTTGATACAATTGATTTCAGTCATTTCACTTGAAAGAAAAACATGTTTCAATAATTTTCAAAAGCTAATTTCACTCATTTAAAAATAAAAATATTCATGTTTAAAGAAGCTGATATATGTCAAATAAAAACAAACTTAAATTATTTCCTAAAACTAACTTCACTCGTTCCGAATAATTCATTTCAAGTATTTCAAAAAACCGATTTCGCTCAATTAAAAAAATTATAAATTCACAAAACAAGTTCGCTCACTTCATAAAACAGAGTTCGCTCGTTTCAAAAATTATATTTCACTCATTTAGAAAACGATTTCACTCATTCGAACAATGATTTCTCTCAATTCAAAAAAAACTTTTTCACTTATTTCAGAAAAAAATGTTTATGCCACTCTTTTGAAATAGTAGGTTTCAGTCTTTTGTACAATATGGCAGTGAAATAGATTTTCACACTGAGTGAAATCTTCTTTCTGAAGAATTGAAATCAGTTCTTTGACAGTTTGAAATAATTAGTTTCACTCATTGTGAAATATGAAATTGGAATTGGAATAACCGAAATCTGTTTGAATGTGTGAAGCTTGTAATTTCAATGTGTGAAACTGTGAAAATGAGTTCTTGAAATGATTGAAATTTGTTTAACTTGTTATTAGCTTTTTGAAAAATGTGAAAATATAAAAATATTTGTTTAGAAAAATTAAATATCTCTAAGTGAAATCAAATTAAAAATCAGGGATTAATATTAAGCTAATTAGATTTCCTAACCTAGAACGATTATTAAATCAGCTAGTACTTTGGTATGGGGTAAAAAAGGAGCACAGCCTTGCAGTCACGCTGGTGGACTGCTCAGTAAGATTGCACGTGGTGGGCCCTGGCCCTGAGAAATACGAGCAATGCAAAGATGAGAATACCTGGCCTGTATATGCATGTGGTCCCACAGCTTTAGAGGTGGCAGCATTCTATTGGTTTGGAATCCACCGGTAGCTCCCGGAACCGATAAAAAGAGGTTTGCGGAGTCTTAGCTCCTCCGCCTGGATCACCGTGCAGAGCCTCCATGGCCGGTTCAGGTTGCCGTCTTCCAAGTCCTCGTCCGTGACAATGGCAGCCCTGTCCAAGCATCTGGTGTTTGTTAATCTGAAGAAATCACTACCTGAACTGATTTTTTTAACAGAAACTGAACTGGTGGGTGTGCTGCAATCACTTGTGCATTGGACTGAATCATCAATCATGTACACAATTTAGATGTTACTCCCTTCGTACTAAAATATAAGACGTTTTTGCAGTTCAAATTCAACTGCAAAAACGTTTTATATTTTAGTAGAGAGATAGTACATAGCAAATCTGAAAAATGAAAGGCAGACTGTGTGAGCAGACTATGAACAAAGTATGCGGCACAGACGTGAGAAATCGAACTGCGTGTGAAATCATGAACAGCGGGCCTTGTCTTCCATCCTTTTTTTTTTTTTTTTTTTGCGGGGATTGTCTTCCATCCTTTCCTCCCGGCGCATCTTGCTTACGCAATTGAACGATCGTGGGAGTTCTTGGCCTCCTCGGTCGCGTTTCTGTCGAGTACCGAGTGCGACGCTACATTTCGCGAACAAGCTCGGAGCTTCAACAAAATAGGTATGGACACTCCTTTGTCTGTCAGAAAGAAGGTATGGACACTTTTGACGCTGCATCAGTCTTTTTCAATCCCTTCTTTTTGAAACTTATTACTCCTTGGACGGTTGGACCTGTAAAGTCGTCCCACCCATCTAATCGAGCGATCGCTTGCGAATTCATTGAAACAATGGCGACAGCTCTTGGCAGACTCGTTGCTAGATAGAGTACGTATTTCCTTTCCTTCTTGGAACTTGCAGCCTCCAAAGGAGTTGGCTAGCCAGAGCAGCGACGGCATGGCAAAAATTCACCTCACCGCGCAAGCTGCAGAGATGCTTCTTACGTTGATCGCAGTGCTAGCTTCGGCGTGGTCCGCGGCGGCGGCGGCGGCATCGCAACCACCAAGCGGAACATGCCAGCGGCGGTGCGGCGACGTGGACATCCCCTACCCGTTCGGCATCGGCCGCGGCTGCTACCTCTACACGGGCGAGAACGACGTGACCTTCGGCCTCACCTGCAACCTCACCGCCGCCGGCACCTACAGGCCCTTCTGCTTCGAGACGGAGGTCCTGGGCGTCTCCGTGGCCCGCGGGCAGGCGCGCGTCCGCAACGAGATCAACCCGTGGTGCTACAACGACACGTCCCGGTCCATGGACGGGCGGAGCAGCATGTGGACGGACTTCTCCGACTCGTCCTTCATGCTGTCCGACGAGGACAACCGGTTCACCGTCGTCGGGTGCAACTCGCTCGCCTACGTGAGCTCCTCGGACGCCTCCCAGTTCGCGACGGGCTCCACGTACATGACCGGGTGCATGGCCACGTGCCCGGGCGCCGGCCGGCTGGAGAACGGCTCCTGCTCCGGCATGGGCTGCTGCCAGGCGGCCATCCCCAGGGGGATCAACTCGTACGTCGTGGCGTTCGAGGAGAAGTTCAACACCACCGCCATCGCCAACTTCAGCCGGTGCAGCTACGCGGTCCTGGTCGAGGCGACGTGGTTCGACTTCCGCGCCACCTACGTCACCGCCGGCGACTTCATGGCGTCCACCGGCGGGAAGGTGCCGCTGGTGCTCGACTGGGTGGTAGGGAAGGTGACGTGCCGGGAGGCGGTACGGAACACCACGGCCTACGCCTGCGTCAGCAGCAACAGCGGGTGCGTGGATTCGAGAAACGGCCCGGGATATCTCTGCAATTGCTCTCGCGGGTACGAAGGCAACCCATACCTGCAAGGCGGCTGCCGAGGTCTGCTCTTCGTCCTTGCTTCCTCCCCGCGATGAACTTTCGTCCGCATCGATCCGTTGACGCTATAAGAATTCTGGTTTGCTTCCGCAGATATTGACGAGTGCGGCGATGGTGGAGTCAATTACCCGTGCTCTGTTCCTGGCACCTGCATCAACACGCCTGGAGGATTCAGGTGCGCTTGCCCTGACAAGACAACAGGCAACGCTTATAATGGCACATGCGAGGCGAAGAAATCTCAACTTGGAGCGCACATTGCAATCGGTACGCCATTTGACTCCATTTGACATTTCTCTGCTCTCCCAAGAACAAGAAGTATTTCTCCCCTAAATCTGCAGACGCAAAACTAATGCATGTTGAATTCTTCAGATATCTGAATCTTAACCAGCACACCTTTTTAATGCAGGTGTTAGCATCAGCGTAGTTGTACTGGTAATTAGCATGTCCTGTGCCTACCTGATCCACGAAAGGAGGAGCCTTGCCACCGTAAAGAGGAGGTACTTCAAGCAGCACGGAGGCCTCATGCTCTTCGAGGAAATGAAATCAAAGCAAGGAGTATCCTTCACGCTGTTCACCAAGGAGGAGCTAGAGGAGGCAACCGGCAGATTCGACGAGCGAAATGTGATCGGGAAGGGAGGCAACGGCACCGTCTACAAGGGCACCCTCAAGGACACCAGAACAGTTGCCATAAAGCGGTGCAAGCTCGTCAACGAGAGGCAGACGAAGGAGTTCGGGAAGGAGATGCTCATCCTGTCCCAGATCAACCACCGGAACGTCGTCAGGCTCTACGGCTGCTGCCTCGAGGTGGAGGTCCCCATGCTCGTCTACGAGTTCGTCCCCAACGGCACCCTGTACCAGCTCATCCACCGTCACGGAGCGCGCGTCCCCTTGGCGACGCGCCTCAAGATCGCGCACGAGAGCGCCGAGGCGCTCGCGTACCTGCACTCCTGGGCCTCGCCCCCGATCATCCACGGCGACGTCAAGTCCCCCAACATGCTCATCGACGACGACCACGCCGTCAAGGTCTCCGACTTCGGGGCCTCCACGCTGGCCCCGACGGACGAGGCCCAGTTCGTGACGTTTGTCCAGGGCACCTGCGGCTACCTCGACCCGGAGTACATGCAGACCTGCAAGCTGACGGACAAGAGCGACGTGTACAGCTTCGGCGTCGTCCTCCTGGAGCTGCTCACCCGGAGAAAGGCGCTGAACCTTCAGGCAGCCGAGGACGAGGAGAAGAACCTCTCGTCGTATTTCCTTCTCGCCGCGAGCGCGAGCAAGCTGGACGAGATAGTGGACGCCGAGATCGTGAACGAGCAGAGCATCGAGGTGATTGAGCAGGTGGCAGAGATAGCAAAGCAGTGCCTGGAGATGGCCAGCGAGAAGAGACCCTACATGCGGGAGGTTGCGGAAGAGCTTGGCAGGCTAAGGAAGCTTCTGCTTGCGCAGCAGCATCCATGGGGCCAAAGGAGTTCCCAGGAGATGGAAGCCTTGCTTGCTGTTGGGTCGCCAACGCCAAGCACGTGCTCCGAGATTGAACCTAGCAATGCGTATGTCAGCTTGGACGATTCTGCGTACCTGGGAGTGCAATCCCCACGGTGAGTACGTACCATTTTTCCTTGCTTCCGGCCGGTCCCGGGCCCAGGGTCGATTTTTGTTGGTGAACATTCCGCGAACTGTCGTGTGCTTGCGTATGCACGTTTTGTAACGAAAAATGGTCATGTACCCACATGATGTTTGTGCACGTTTACTAGTAGGATTTTTTAGATGAAGGTACACTAGGATTTTATTTTTTGCATAAGGTCTAGTAAGATTTAGTGTGAGCACTTGTGCTTGTGTAGTTCCAATCAAGCTTCCTCTTTTTTACCTATCTTTTCCTTGATACGTGTCATGGCGATGACTACATCAAAATATTGGCTACATTGCTACTCCGTTCACTATTACAAGATGTTCTAAGTATTTTTTAAATGAGATGTATGTAGACATGTTTTAGTGTGTTTGTTCACTCATTTTAATCCCTATGTAGTTGATACTGAAATATTCAAAACATCTTATAATAGTGAACGGTGGGAAGTTCGTTTGGATAATTATCGTGTTATTATTGCATTAACAGGCTAAAAAGGAACTCTCAAAACTTTTTTATTTTCGCGATGGGAAGAGCTCTAAATACTTAAACATAGGGTTTAAAGATTTCTTAAATTAGATGATAGCCCACACGTTGTTGCGGAAATATTTTATAATATATTTTAAAATTGAATGTATATATACATGTTTTAGTATGTTTGTTCACTAATTTCAGTCAGTATGTAGTCCATATTATAATATCACAAACATCTTATAACTACTCTCTCCTGTAAAGTTTTCTACTATAACATCGTTCACATGACAAGAAGCAGAACATGAAATCCATGTAGGCGATTCACATCGTATGAACCGATGAGTCGCTCATGGCACCCATCACCGGCACATCGCCTCCCCCATGGCTAATGGCCTGCGTGCAAGATGCCTGCCACACTAACTCCATCCTCCGGTCAAAAGGCAAGGCTTTATTCCTTTGCCTGTCTTCAACCATGCCCTCCAAGTCAAGCTGGCAATGGGGATTACCCAGCCGGGTATTGGACTCTCATCCCCATCCTCGCGACAGTCCTCCCATATCCTTCCCCATCCCTATACCCACCTACAGTGATAAAAAGTTTCCCATCTCCATTCCCATCGGGTTTGTCATCTCCGTGGGGAAACCCATAGACGCAATCAACAACAACCTTCAATAGTATTTCAGCAGAAAAACAACATTTCAGCACAATAAACAATATATTATGGCTAGGTTAGAAATTTCTTAAGTCTTTTTGGGCCGGATGGGTGAAAATTTGAGTGGGTAAGGGCAGTAATTACCTTAGATCTACTAATTTTAGAGCCCATATATAAGGCCTTCATGGGTAAGGTGGGTAACGGGCACGGGTAATGCTATCTCATCCCCATCCACGTCTTGCATGCTGGGTAAGGTATTTGACCCACTAACTTCTCCGTGAGCATTAAAATTGGCACATCCTCATCCCCTAATAGAGTAATTACCCACAGGGACATGGGTAATGGTTAACCATCATTGCCAGCTTGACCTCCAAGACAAACTCATGGCGCATACAAGGTACAACCCGCCAAAGATTCAACGTTTCCTCTTCCTTTCACTTTTGCATAATCTCTATCCTTTCTTTGAGAAAAGATGGAGATTACTTCGAATAGCTTAACTACTCCATCTACGTGTAGATCATTTGTATAGAGTCTGGGCAGGGTCATTCAGTACGTATTACCAACTCTGATTCTCGACACGCTTTTGGCGAACGACAGTGCAATTTCGCAGGTGACGTGGTTCCATTAAATCATTACAACATCAAAAGAGACAAAAGTCACGTGATGCAGAAAATGTGACTTAGAATTCCATGGCATGACACTAGGAATTTTTTTTATAGTACAACGGATGCAAAATTATACAGAGTATTTCCCTCATTAGCTCCCTTTAATTACTTGCATATTTTTAACATTTGATGTGATAGTTTGTTACAATTGGCCAATCTGGCTCAAACTAGGAGGACGTTTTGCACATAAGCATACACGTGTTGGTGACGTCCACTCTTGCTGCATACAGTACTGTATAGATTCATCGTTCCTTTTTGTTTGAGCCTTTGGATGCGAAAATACTCAATGGAGCTTGGCCTCCATGGAGGCCGAATTTCAAATGATCAAAATTCAAATTTTCATGTTTTAAAAAGAATATAAACAAATACACATATACTTAGACACATAATGCACAAGTGTGTAATTTTTCAGGACGAAATACTTTAAAATGAGTGCTACATACAAAAAAGACAAATCTGAGGCTTTTTGGTAGATGCACTATTCATCCTCAAAGTTCCTGATTTTTTTTGCACAACCTGAATTTTACATACATATGCATCACATCCTTGTATACTTGTACATTTTTTCAGATGTTTTTTGAAGAAGTTTGATTTTTTTTTGAAACCCTAGAATACAATAATAAGTCAGCCAATGCCAGCTCTAGGAAACATAAGGAAAATTACAAGTGTTGATCAGTCCAGGACTTTAATTTATGTGGCTTTGCTGGGTTGCTCCGATGATAGCTTTGTCAATTCCATCTGCTAAATGGTAGAGTCAGGTTTGAATGGAAGGAGTTGCTGCCTTGAAATTTTTGTCATTTCTGACAGACCAGATACACCAATAGCCTGCAATAACAATGTCCATTGCAATATCATGTGGAAGCTTGGCCACTGAGAGACTGATTTCATCATACTGTGAAATACCACGATGCTTGTCAGGGATTATATGGTTCCAACACTCAGAGGCAAAGTTGCAGTCCCAAAAGAGGTGCATCAGTGTCTCCTCAATCTTCTCATTGCAGAGAGCACATGTATAATCTGGCAAGAACATCTATTTCATGTGTAGTAGGTTTCTGGTGTTCACTCTGTCATAGATGAGCAACCAAATAAAAATCTTATGTCTGAGTTGAGCAGAGCATTTCCAGATCCATTGAAAAACCATGTGGGCATTGCTGGGGCCAATCATTGCCTTATACATCTTTATGGAAGAATAACTGCCTGAGTTCCAAGGATATCTCCAAACATCTTGGCTAGGCTGAGTAGCAAAATCTTGCAAAGTGTCCTTGAGGAGCAGATATTGTTGGTATGCTTGTGAAGAGAGTGGAAGAGGTCTTCCAAATTGTTGAGGGCCATAACTTGCTGCAGGGAGCACTCTGGATTAATGCAGTAGGAGTATAGCTCAGGGTAAACCAGTTTGATGCTATGATCATTCCATCTGTCTGACTAGAAAAGGATGGTGCTGCCATTGCCATGGGAGCAGTTGGAGTGAGATTTAAATGTGGGCATGAGTTTAAGAACATCTCTCCACCAAAAAGAGCCTACAACTTTATCACTTGGTGGGCTAACAGAGTAATAGGTTTCCCAAATGTTGTTCACCCATGGAATATCCTCTCTATTAAGAAATTTATGAAGATATTTCATTAACAGAGCTTGATTGTGAATGGATACTAGATCATGCCGGCGCGCATTGCTGCGCCCATCCATTTTTGCTATAAAATGGTAGGAATTTTTGCAAGAACACGAACACACAAAACATGCATGTTATATTGGATATTTTGTAAATATGTGGTGACACGAAACATGCAAGTTAGATTTGCAATTTGGCATGAACTGAACTATGCATTGTGAAGTTGGTTCGAGCCTTATGGACAGTCAATGGACAAATGATCTGTAAAAGTCCCTTACCAGCATTTTCATGTGTGACCTACTCGTCATCTTCTTAGACTTAACTCTGCGTGTGTTATACTTCGTTGGACAAACATGTCACAACCTGCTCTGACTTACATCTAGCTGCATGGACACATATTTGTAAAAGGTAAACCATTAAAGTAGTTTCCTATTTAACTATGCTTGGAATAATAGTTTATAGATCTGTAATATGTTGTCTTAATGGCACATAGGAACTCCTCTTGAAGAATCGGGGCGCAGTAGGATTACAA